>CM032229.1:134660000-135376250 GCA_019009955.1 Riptortus pedestris
CATTTAGAAGTTGTTGAGACAAAAACTTGGGGAATTGTAGATTAACCAATTAATATCCTATCATATCTTTGATTATTTTTTTTAGTGTTAAAGATAATGACAAAATTTGAATCACTCTTCAAAAAGAAAGATATGAGGAGAGCATCTGACTATCGGTGACTGGGTGTAGTTTAGAAAAATAATTACTTAGAAATTGATCAGAGTGCTTACTTAAAACCAATTCATACATTTAATATTGGGATGAGATAAATAAAGTTTAACAAAAGAGCTTAGAGATAGGATATATGTAAATAGTTATTAAAGTCAATATGGTTATTACCCCTTGAAAAGCTGGCGTCTTTCCATTGTTGAAGCTGACTACTTAAACAGATTTGTGACCAACCAACTATTCCAACTTAAAGACACCTCCTTTATGACTGCCCTTTACTGATTAATGCTAGGCAAGTTCTTAGGATGAACATACAGCATTGGCCTTTGGAAAAAAACACTTTGTTCTTTAAATTTTTAAATAATTTGCCCAATTTGTTCAGAAAATTAATTTTGTCTGAGTTTATCTGACCTCCATTTGCTTTGACATAATTATTATTTTCACTATAATTATTTTACTATTTTTTGGTATTTTAATTATACTAAATCATATTTCCTTCACCCCTTTCCTTCAACCATATGTTTACAGTTTATGAAGAAATAGAAGAATAGTAAGAGAATCAATATGAGGAAGATATAGGAAATGCCACAGTGCAGTACCTAGAGCAAATAAGCTACCCTTTTCCAGGATTACTGGAGAAGGGGAAGAGGAAAAAAAGGTGAAGCGGGCATTTGTTCTCACTGATCCAGCATGGCTAACATTTTGTTTTGTTCTACAAGAGAAACATTTATTCTGGAACAAGAAAATTTAATTCTCACAGAAATATATTTTATACAATACTTATATAAATAACATAGTTCTAACATTACTGAAAAACTTATATTTAACTGACTAAAGTAGATGTTTGATTATAATTAATGCCCCAATTTATGAATCATCATTAGGAATAATACATAAAATTAAATTTTCATTCTGACAAATTCTTAACGTTTCAAGTCTAGCTAAGCAGATTTGCCATTTACTGGAATGACACACTATTGATCTTGTCTCACCATATATTTTCTATAACTAAAGAAAAATCCGATGAGTAAAAGTAGGGGTTTACTGAAGGCCAAAAACAAGAAAATACAAATAACTAACTTAATACTTGAGTTAGGAAATAATTTCCTTCACAGAGGTTCTATGCAAACTAAGCATATTTCTCTCATACTGGAATATGATGCGCTGAAGATCTCATCTCACCATCTATTCTTTTTTTTCTCCAAGTAAGGAGCCTATGAAAATAGAAATTAAAAAGTTAGTTGGACAAGAGGTATACTTGGTTAGTAATGACTGATGAATTTAAAGTGAAAACGGGATGAGTAGAAGTGAGGTTTAACAAAAGGCTGAAGATACAAATAACTCTGTTAATATTGAAGTCAGAGAAAATGAATATAACAATAGTTGTAGAAAATTAAAATCTTACAACATTGGTTATATACAATTTTTTCAACCTCCCTTCCCCCTATGCTAATTTCAGCAATTACCTAATATAATCTTTAGCTCACTACTATTTTTCACAAAATAAAAATTGATATTATAAACACTGTATAAAAAACAAAATTTCCTTCACCTTCCTCATAAAACTTGATAATAATTCTTCATTTATTTTCCTTATACATTGAATTTTATTAGCAGATTTCCCTTAAGGGAAATCAGCTATTGAGGTTGTACTCATGACGAAATTTTTGAATTTTTTCTTCAAATGTCCATCGATCCTACCTAGGAGATGACGAAAATGAGGTTCGTTCAAAAAAGTATATATATATATATATATATATATATATATATATATATATATATATATATATATATATATATATATCAATCTATCTATCTATATATTTGTGTGTTACCGCTCTAGCGGTCGCAATTTTTGTTTAATCTTTACCACACTCTATATTTAGTTGTTTGATGTAAATAGAAAGATCAAGTTTGTTAACGGCTGAAATCGGAAAGGGGGGGGTTAAAAGGGGAGAATTTCAAAAAATTCGAAATATCTCCGTTATTATAAATCGAATCGAAAAAGTGTATAGAATGAATCTTATTGACAATTAAATGTACTATATATGTTGTTATATACATTTATTCTCTATCTTGAATATTAACCGAGATATTTGCATTTTCATATTGCTAACGGACGAGTGACTCCCGCCAAAAGCTAGTTCGGCCGTTTCCTTAACTACTCGGCTCTCGTTAATTTTCTCAATTGTAAAACATCACATGGGAAATCTGCTTAGTTTACGCAGACCCTGCGTGACGGACTTTTAAATATTTCATTTTCTCTTCCAGATCAGAGAGTTTGATTAAGCACACCGAAAAAGTTGTGAAACTAAATATTAATCCAAGGAATAGTAGTTTTTATAAAATGTCTAATCAGAAAAAAAATGAAGGAATGAATTACTTTCTTTCAGTAAAATTGCTAAGCTAAAAAACATTTTTTGCTAAAAAAGAGAATATGTTCTCGTGTTTACCAATAGTTTTATCTATCGTATTATAAGGCTTACATCAAAAATTAATAAAATTTACCTCCTTCTGTGCTAATAATGATTTTGAATCATTTTGATATATACATAATTATATAATTGAGGCTTTTTCTGTGGAGTACTCTTTACCAAAAAATAACTTGTGATATAACAAAAAATTGTCTCAGCAAAATTTAAAAAGGTTGGCACCAAATTTTCTTGTTCTCAACAATAGCAAAATCCTTAATTGCAGCCTGACTAGAAAATGGCAGTAAGCTGTTGATAAACTCTAAGCCTCTAAATAAGCCTCAGTAGCATAAAATGGACATTAATAAATAAAAGTTAACAAATTTTCTAGTGAATAATAAAAAATATTAAGCAATTTTTTTCTTCTAAATCTTAACGTCCCCCCCCCCCTCCCTCCACAGTACTATGATGTCCTTATCGCTCAAGGAAATTCAGAAATCATGCTTCTAATTACTAAATGTAATCTACTGAGAAGATTTTATTGCATCATGCAAGAATACCATTAACTCTTACCCAACACTGGCAGGCAGTTCCGTTAATCAATGGTATGTTAAAACCAAAATTAGACGGAAAGAATGCCAAATGGTGGGGAAATTACATAATTATTTCTTCTTCCTCTGTGAATTTTGTCAACCATCATATTTTTTTGAATTGTATCACTACTGTAGCTCGTGAGAGATATGTTAAAAGATATGTTTTTTAAGCAAACAATTGCATAAGATTTAATAGACATTGATATTTCGAAATTGATCTTTTTTCTCTTCAAATAATGAAAATTTTGATCATATAGGAAAATTAATTGCTGGAAATCTACCTCTGAAGAAAGCAACAAAGCTGTTATTAAGGATTTTTTTATTATTTTTTTAAATAATCTCATAAATTGCTATTTATTTTGTTTATTAAATACACTCAGTCTAATTATTTTTATGATTGCTGCTTTTGTACTGGGAACAAAATTAGATTAAATTATATCTTAAAGGTTATTTACCAAACCCTCAAAGTTATTTTAGTTTTTGAAACAACTATGCATTGATCAAACTAAATGTATGTACTATAAAAACAGACATGTATCATAAATCTTCTCGTAATCACTCGTCATGCAGCAAAAGAACAGGTGTTCACCATAGGTTTAGGCAAGAGGATGAGTTTGACAGCAATATAAATGAATGAATGATTTTCACTTTCACTCACTCTTGCCTTCTCTGGAGAAGGGGCTTCATTCTGGGTCAGTCTAGTCTCTGTGACACAACTCAACTGGTCAATCAAAATATAGTGCTAAGTTATAAAGGTAGGTAACATTTTGTTTTAATTTATATTTATTTTAACCTTATATTGTTTAACACTATAGCTCATTTAAACCATGGGATATTTTTAAAAAAATACAGGAAATATATTTGATTATATATTATTTAAATCACACTGTTTGTTTGGTATTGTCAAACAAAAAAAAAATGATACATGTGAGTAGTTATTTCATTATTATATATGAATAAGTTTTATATTTATTTCCAGCATTTAAAGTTTCTTAATTAATATAAATATTTATAAAAGTTTAAACTGTCAGTCAGAAAGAAATGTATTAATATAATTCTTCTGAATATACAATTTTTTTAGAGTGTAAAAAAACGTAACTTTCAATATGATTAGTGTTAGGAGTTCAGGCCCGACACCCATAGAGGTAGCACCATTATTGCTCCCATCACTTGAGAATGGCCCGGATATGATGAAAGACCTAAATAAAAAAAAAAACTCTTCATTGTGGGATGACTTTATTCTTCATCCATATATTAGTCCTCAAAAGGAGGAAGGAAACTTGCCTAGATTTCAAGGGATCATTAAATGTTATTTATGTGTAATGAGTAAATAATTTAATAATTTATGTGTAATGAGTAAATAAAAGTGTTATTTATGTGTAACAAGTAAATAATGTTGAGTGTGGTTTTACTATGATGCCTAGTGGGAATTATGCTGGAAAACTCTGTAAATGAATAGCAATGTTAGAAAAAATTGCATGGAGTGAAAATGTACCTTTTTCCTTCTTAGTCTCGTCAAGAAATTTGTTTAAGTGATTTTTCATTTCAAATTTTTAAGGAGAGTAAATACTGAGGCCTCTCTCCATGTATATGTGTACTATACAATAGTTATTTAGATGGCATCTAATGGAGGTAATTATATCAAGACCTACACTATCATAGGATGAAACTGAGAATTTTAAACATTGGGTATTCCAGAATCTATATTAATGTGTAAATACTTTTTGTTGGATTATTCTCAGGTGGTCATCTTATATTTTGATGTAGGAGCATTTAAATATGATATGTAACAGACCCAAGAACTGTAATTAATCTCTATGAATTAATTACTTGCTGAAACATCATTGAAACATATTAAAATTATAATTCATATGTTGCTATTATAATATAATTATAATTTGTATTTTATTAAAATTAATATTCCTTAAACTTTAAAACTTTTTTTTTTATTTCAGAAAACATCAATGAAAAATGAGCAATTACGCTGTTACTGCTTTGCTGTGCCTCCTGACAACTATTCATATGGTGTATTCATATCCTGTGCCAGGGTCTGACATCTTCAGAAAATTTTATGAGAAACCTGATATAAATGCAATTCAAGGAAAATTGATACAAGCTACAAATGTGAGTATATTACTACTCTAATATTATTATAAATAGATATTTCTAATTTTTGCCTAAGGAGAAAAAGGGAACAACTTTATATTGATTACTTAAATAAAAAAAAACCTAAATTAAATAAACTTGTGAATGGAATTATTGACATACACACTGGTAATTCTGTTGTCTAAACTCTAATTAAATTGTATTACACCTCTACTAGCCATATTTTATTTTGAGTAAAGTATTCAATACTTTTATTTAAAATATTATCAATAAACCTGTGGCACTCATGTATGAAGACTAATTCCACACAATAAAATATTATAAAGTTTAAAAATGTTATTTTTAAAATATTTTTTGAAAATATTGTTTTGAAAAGCTTGAAAACAAGCTTTCAACCGCTGTTACTTCTACTGACATAAAATTGTTTGTATAAAATTCAAGGGAGAGAAAAGTTAGTTTATACAATTCCCAAAATAGGTGTGAAAGGCAAATGGTGCTATTTTTAATTTAGGACTAATCCCTCTAATCTAGGACTTTCACCATTTTATTTATTTGAATAAATATGGAGCTGTCAAAGCAATATGATGACATTTTTCATTAAAGTCTTTGAGTTCTGATTACAAAATTGGAATGTTTCAGACATCTAGACTAATTACAAATTGTAAATTGTAATGTAGTAAATTAAAAGTGACAAAAAAAATATAGTAAATTGATCGTATTGAAATAAAAATAAAACGTTATTTATTGACATTCTCTTTTTGCTAATTTGCAAGGGCTAATCTCCAGATTACTACCCTTTTCTAGGCATGGTGGGAGTAAGGATTTTATTTGATTAGTTCTTTACTAAATAAATTCCAATTGTCCAAGTGTGAATCACACCTTTGAGTCGGTATATTAAGACCATCGCCTTAACTCTCATGGTTAACCTGACAGACCTCTCCTCCTAGTGCATATTAAAAAAACTGTAATGGAATAATTATGTCTTTCAGTACATATTAAAGTAATGAAAGAAATCATTCTTTAGAAACAATTATCGATTAAATGGTAAATAAATAATTTAATCAGCATTTCTGTATACAATATTGTTAATTATTTTAATTATAGTCAATAAATTCTGTAGAAGCCCCTTATTTCAATGACAGAATGGTGATAAGTAGATGAATCTGTTTGGTGATTATTTACCCTTCAAACATTTCACATCATTATTAAGGCCAGAAGGATGTCCTTATATATTGGTGTTTATAGCTCACCATTATTTTGTTTAAAAACCATAAAAAATTAATTCAATATTCTGTTTCACAATAGAAATAATATACTTTAAATTTGCATTCACTTCCTATTCATTACTGATTGAAGGCCTACGGGCTACATATTGAATTACAGCCATTAGTTTCTTTTGGAAACTATAGGTTTCATATTACCAATGAAATTCATGGAGTGTTTTATGCCAAAAAAATGTCCAATAGTCACACCTTCAAATACAATTGTGATGAAATTGTTATAATTTAAGAAATGCAACATACGAGTCAGACCTCTTTTATTCAGGATAAAAAACATAGGCTTCTTTTTGACCTATGGCCTTAACAAGAGTTTTTCTCTAGTTTACCTCTTTTAGAACTTCCTTGTTTAATTTTTTTTGTGTCTAACATGTTCAGTTCAGATGTTTCTGTACCAAATTCACATTACCATTGGTTTTAACCACTTATATTCTATTTTGTGAAGGCTATAGCTTGTGTTCTCATCAGTACACTCCAAATGAACGACTTTTGTTTAGAATCCATACCTATTTGCTAGTCCGTTTAAATACTTCTGATATTTTGGAAGGCCCAAGTAAGTAGTTAAAGACATTCTATTAAATTGTAGTAACTCATCCCTAAAATTTATGCATGCAAACATGTCTCCAAATTTAAACTTGGACTGATTGTTGTTGAAAGTGATTGTTACCTGCAGACTTACATTCAGTCTACCTCTCTCTCTTTTTTGTATTACTATTTCCACTTTTTGGAGTAAGTTACAGTTCTACCTGCAACGTTTTTTTAATTTTCATTCATTCATTTATTTACGACAATATATATATATAAAACCAGCAACTAATTTAGTTGGTTTGTATCTGTTACATTACTCGTTGTTTTTATTTATTAATGTCCACTTTCAGCTACTAAAGCTAATTGGGACACATAATCTACGGATCACCAGCCTTTTCTAGCCAGGGTGGGACTAAGAATTTTATTTAATAAGTTTGCCACTAAAAAAAATCCTATTGCCCAAGTGACCTACCATGTGAGATTAAGACCTTCACCTTAACTCACACAAATAACCAGAGTCTCCTCAGTTATATATATATATATATATATATATATATATATATAAATATATATATATATATATATATATATATATTGAAACAGGTGGGCTTCAAATTTTTGCGTCTTTTTTTTAGTTTTATGACAAGCTCTAACAAAGTTTTTCATTCACCCTCTCTAATCCCATTTTCAATCAAACATATCAGAGCTTCTTGTAAATTTTCTTTATTTCGGGGAAGTAATTATTGCATAAGTATTTAGTCGCCTGTAGTTGGTGATAATTGCTCTATATGACCCCACTTCCCAGTCTGCTATGTGAGTCCCTACCGTTTGTATGTGACTGTGTCACTAAAACCAATATGTACTAGGACTAGTTTTCTTCTCTGCTTAGCCCACCCCATGCGCCAACATATTCAACAAATTATATTGTTTATAAACTACAACAATTTAGATTTAAATATAATTTGTCAAGTAAAAGTAGTATTATTATTACCATCTGAATACTTTGTTTTTAGCCACAACCAGTAGTCGATACACTAACAGAAGCTGAAAAATGTTGTAATACTCAACAGCATCTTATTGGAAGGAAATTTCTCGGAGCATATGAGAAAATTTCTAGCTCCTTAGCAAATTTGTCTCAGGTAATTGATTTAGATTATGTTTATCATTTGTAATGTCTATATTATTAACATTAATTATTTTAAAATGCACAGTTTACAGTTTGGTTGTAATATTCAGATAGCTGTATGTTTAATTTTTGATTAATTTTTTCACCTGAAAGAAGAGAAAAAAAAAGTAAAGTTTTTACCAAGAAGGGCTGTGTATTTGAATACTTTTTATCCTAGTTGTATATGCAATTAGTTAGAACTCTTTGCCTTGTCAATTGAAGTAAATAAATATCACCCTACTTATTTTTAAAAGTAACTGAAATAGGCATCTAGAAGCAGAAATTAGAAAACTATATCATTTTTGACCATGCAAATTTTAGCATATGTCTTCTAATATGTATACTTGAAAAAAGCATTGCCATGTCTAAGAAAAAAAATAAAATGAAAACTCAGTTTTCTCTTTTAGAGATAGAATTAAATTGAAATGAGACTATAGTGTTGAATCCGTAGTTAGTGATATCCTCCTTCACATTTTGAATTGTTTCAAATATTGTTCATTGAAATATAGTTCATGGAGTATATATTAAAAAAAATAATTGTATGACAAATTTCTTTTCATTTCATGTTTAAAAAAATTGATAGTTTTATAAATAAGGAACTAATTTTTCAAAACTCCTTTAGATTCTGTGGAAGGCATGTTCATATTTGTATGCATTACTTTAGTGGAATGTGGAATATAATAATGATTGCTTTACTTTATTTTAGGTGCCAAAACAAACAGCAGATAAAGTTGGTGCATCAGTTACAGTGGTACTGAACCAGATTGGAGGAAAAATTGTTGGCTTACAATAATAAGTTACAATTTATCTTCTTCTAAACACATTAGTTAAATTATTAGGAATTTATTTTACTATCTAATAATTGAATTCTAGGCAACAAGAAATCAATAATTCTGATATTAATAGTTGTATAAATATATTTATATTAGATATATTTACATTTGGTGGTATACTTTGTTTCTTTTAATTTCATTTTTCTTGTTATTTGTTTATGTTGTTAGGCTAACTCTTATTTATTTTAATAATTAAAGTTTTTATTCTTCAAAATCCTTTTAGCAATTCAAAATGCAGCAATTCCGATTATTTAGTGCCCTCAACAACTAATGGTTAAGAAGGTATCTACAAAGACCTAATGCAAATGCTGTTGTTGTTAGTGAAAGACCTCTAGGAAAGAACCTAGACAGAGGAACTTATTGAGGTCCCTCACATGGCAAAAACTGCTCTAAAATATTTGTGAAAAAACAAGATACTCTCTGGCTTTTATCAAGAAGAAAGTAAGTATCATGTAAACAACAGCCATCACCAGATGAACCTGGTTGTAAAGCCAGAAAAATGTAGGAGTATTTCTGAGGCCCCAAAAAGCAATATCAAATTTATATATATATATATATATATATATATATATATATATATATATATATATATATATATATATTTAATTTGATATTACTTGTTTCTTGTATTTTTTGATTAGGTGCATTAGAATAAGATGCACATCAGTTTCAAATGAATTCATTTTATTTGTTATTTATTAATGCCCACTTTGTGCTACTGAGTCTAATTGGGACCAGTTATCTCCAGGCCACCACCCTTTTCTAGCCAGGGTGGGACTAAGGATTTTATTTAATAAGTTTGACACTAAATAAATTCAAATTGCTCAGGCGGGAATCGAACCAGCCACTTAGGGTTTACTAAGTGAGATTAAGATCAATGCCTTAACTCACATGTTCAGCTTGAGTACCAAAAATAATTTTAAATGAAAAACAAAAAAAAAAGTCTTGAATATTTTATTTAATCCGGAGTACATGAAATTCATATGGTCTCCACATCAGATTTTTAATTAAATTGCTTGAAACAATAGTCAAAGAAGCGAATTATTAATTTGTTTTCTTTTAATTATGGACAGTTTTCTTTCTTGAAAATTGATATTTATTAAACATAGACTTATAAGGTTCATTTGACATTATTTTCTCTCTTTACTAGTCAATTAATTTGATGTCAATTGCAGTCATTAAATGGTGGTATGTTACCATGAACATTCAGTACATATCACAAACCTTCATTTTGTAAAGTTCATTGCCATGACAGTAAATATAATTTAGTTTACACTTTAGTATTTATTAGTACTGTAATAGCTCAGTAGTTAGTGTTAGAAGTGTAAATAATTTTACAGCTTTAGGAAAAATTTATAGTGACATGTGCATTTTTATTTTTTAAATAGATTACCATGTGATAACCTCTCTAAATGTATATATTTTTCAAATATTATATCATTTATTCCCCAGTTTCCTGAACAAAGGAGGAGTAAACTTGCAACCATGCAATATTTAACATGTAAAGATTTAACATTTCAGAAAAGAGTAATATCAGTTGTAGCGGCGACTCACGTGCTCGTGAGTCGTTCCCTAAACAAGGTAACGTCGCGGTAAAAAAATAAAAAATACCAGATGGTTTTAAAAATATGTTCAGTTAGTGAAAATAGTTAACCGGATTGAGAGTGTAAAGTTAGAAGTGCGAAAGAAAATATCTAATGTCTCGTGCTAACTGTGACTGAGTTGTGGCAATTGAAACTGGACTATAGTGAATAGTGAAACTACTAGATTTGTTACTTGTAAATATTTTATGCCAAGAAGTTTTTATTGTTTTTAATATACCACTTGAAAAGTGAACAGAACTATTTATTTCACCCCACTTAGTCCACTAAACAGTCTTTGAAAACTGGCATTGTGATAAATTGTATGTACATTTGAACAAAATAATAAAGATAATGTCCATATTGCACAACATATTTGAACATAGTGATACCATGTAGTGAAAATAATAATATTGCACATATGGACACAGAAAAATGGTTTCAAAATAAGTCATTTAGAAGAAGGTTGGACTGTGGAAGGGCGAAGGTTAAGGGAGATTGCATATAACTACAAACATTCTATTTTAAATTTCATACTTTTCAGAACATTGACATGCTACATTCAATTATTTTTGTGGTCTAGAGGATAAATCTCTTGAAATACTAATGTAATACAAAGCGGTGACAGTAAATCGAAAGTGAGAATTATGAACTTTACGTTTAAAACAGAAAAAAATTTTTTTTTTTTAAATATGAAAAATGAATACAATATCATTCATTCAAGAAATGCAATAATCATTCATTCAAGAAATACAATAATTATTCATTCAAGAAATACAGTTAATTAATAGGGTAACAATGAATAAGTGCAGAATTAAAAACAGTCAGTATTGTTCTGACATTATGGTTGACATATAAATACGGGGGAAAAAATTGTATTTATTTTTTAGAAGCTTTGAACACGTGAGAGTTATTTGTGCCCTGTGGTCAATATTGCATTTTCTTGAAGAGTCCTTCTCTTAGGAGATTCCTTCCTCATTGTTCACCCTTCGCTTATCTTGCACTTCTTTTCTCACCTATTTTCCTCTATTTCTGAATTGGCAAAAGAAAAGAACTATCCTTATTCAAAATTAGATATATAAATATTTATCACAATGACTTGTGTGCCCATATGTTGAAGCCCTATTTATATTAATTTATGTTGGTCCATAATTAATAAGAATTCACTTAGTTATTTTATAGTTATTATTATCCCCAGGTATTTCATACACTACTTCTGACATACCAAGGGACTTTCTTATGTCCTCATACAATCTGTAAGTATGTTTTAAACTGTCAGCTCTACTCCACAAACAATGTAGTTTGGAGGTTCTTCCCTTTTTCATTAGGTACTGGTGTGTTATTTTTGTGTTCCCAATTTCTATGCGGCATCATATCATTGCTTCATCATTCCTTTTCGTACTTGTTGAAGTATACCAAGGTATACTTATTTGTTAATTAAAATTAACAATTATAATAATTACTTATTTGAAATCATTCGATCTGACAAATTTTGTGACAAGGTTCCAAAAAAAAGTCTCTCGCGCAGGGACTCTCAAGCTGTGCAGATTTCACAGTGCTAAACATTCTACTGATTTGGAATTGTCCATTCTCCACTTTTTCTGTGATAAGTAGCCTCTGTAAACATGGGATGAAATTTAGTATGTAAGATGTTCTTGCAGTAGGAGAGAAGGGAAGACAGAAAATTTAAGAATTGTAAATATTTTGGTTAATATTCCAATTAGGAAAAAAGTACAATGTAAGAAAACTAAATTTGCCCGAAGAATAGTTATGTAACATTTTTGGAGACTCATAAGAACAGAGGTATTTTTATTTTACTCCTCTTTAAACCTCCCCCTTCTCCTAGCCCTGCGAAAAAAATTTAAACTTGAAATAAAACGCCACTTACTATGATGGCTCATTACTAATGGAAAATGAATTAGAGTGGAGGTTTACTTAAAAAAAATCTCGGTTAAAATTAAGAGATAGATAAAACTGAATGAAGCAACAACACTTGTAGGAAATTAAATTCGCAATGAGATTAGTTTTATAACATGTATCTATCTGACACATCATAACAGAGATATTCTAAAATTTCCATTTTTGATTCTTCACCCCCCACTTCTGATCCGACTTAGTTGTTAACAAACTTTCCTTTGAATTTATATAAAAAGCTTAAATATCGAGTTTCATATTGATCAAACAAAAGTCCGTCACACAGAAGCTGAGTAAACTAAGCAGACTTCCCACGTGATGGCATAACACACCAAACTGATGAGTAGGAGGGGGGAGGGATGGAGGCTTCCTGAAAGCAGAAATATAAGAAAGTACAAATAACTCAGTTAATACATAAATTTAGATCATCAATAGTTTAAAAAGATTGATTCTATAACATTTGACAATCAATCAGTAATAAAAGAGATATTTTAAATTTTCGAATTCCCCTTCTCTAAGCCCCCACTATTTCAGGTCGAATTTCAGGCAATTGCCATCTTTAGTAACGAACGAAACTGTTAAATATCCAGTATGATATAGATAAAATAAATATTTTCCAGTAGAGAACGAAAAATCTTAATTGATGACGTCATCACAATATATTTTCATCTACCTCGCGAAATAAAAATCTGCTAAAAGTCCAATGAAAGCAATATCTGGCAATTAACCATGGAAAGAAGTGGTACATGATGTAACAGCTTATTCGTAATATGTCAACAGTAGGAGTGGAGGTTTGCTGAAAGTCAAAAACTAAAAAAATCCAAATATATCGGTTAATATTCATGATGCAGAAAATATATAAATAGGATATTAAATTTGAAGAAAAAGATTGGTTCTATACAATTTTTCGATCCGCCGTATAGTAACGGAGATTTTTCGAATTTTCCAAATTTCCCTCTAACTCCCCCCCCCCCTCCCACTGGTCCAAATTCAGCCATTTTTGCACAAAACGTTTAAGACCGCTAGAGCATAAACAGATTTTTAGGTTTACTTGGAGTAACCTTAATACATTTCTTGGGGAAACCAGTTTTATTTTAACCCGCTACGATGAGCAACACAGACAGCTAATTAATTCTGACTGTAACTTATTCTGGATAATCCTTGAAAAGTATTTGATCACATTATTTCGTCGAATGCTGGAATGTCGTGACCGTTGTTTGTTAACGGGAAACTGGATTTTTTAGACCTCATGAACGATTTATGTGTCGTCGGTGTTTCGGCAGATTTACCTTAAGGGAAATCAGCAACTGAGGTCGCACTCATGACGCAATTGTTGTCATTTTTCTTTAAATGTCCATCGATCCTACTTAGGAGATGACGAAAATTAGGTCCGTTCTAAGTTGTCTATCTATCTATGTATTTGTCTGTTACCGCTCTAGCGGTCGCAATTACTGTTTGATCGTTACAAGACTATTCACATACAGTTATTCTTTATCATGAATATTAACCGAGATTTTTGCATTTTTCAGTTTTCAGCCTTCAGCAAACCCCCACTTCTACTCATGTTACATAAACAATACTCTGTTACATAATAAACCACTTTATTTGAAGCTTAAATACCCAATATTGTTTCCAAGAGACCTTTATTATACGAGATAAATGTATATATGTTCTGGTGACCCCCCCCCCCCTGTCTTAAGTTCTTTGGCTACTAAAATTTGATTGATTGAGGTAAAAATTATTCTGATACATTATAATTTACAGTACTAGATATAGTTAATTGTTTCCAATAGCATTAATATGCTATATTCTGATATCTTTCAGTAATCGTTTTCCTTTCCGGTGAGGCGTTGTAGACCTGTTGGTTTACATTTCAGACGCTTCCCGTCGGGAAATTATTAAAGTTGACTGAAAGATTTCTTATTACCGTTTGAATTTATTCACTTAATATTTATGGTGGTATTGTGTTACCAGTATCTATTGTTAAACTTAGAGGGAAATCTGTTTAGTTTACGCAGCCCCTGCGTGAAGGACTTTTTTTTTTAGTTTTGAGCCTTCAGTAAACACACGCTCTTTCTTATGCCATATTAACAATAAGCTGTTACATTATTAAGCGTATTATTTGAAGCCTAAATACCAAATATTGTCCTCATTGAACATTTACGTTATGAGGCAAATGCAAATATGTGACCCACGTGGGAAATGTGCTTAGTTAACGCAGACCCTGCGTGACGGACTTTTTCTAATAAAACTTGGTGGTGCTGCTTGGTAAAGCATTGGTGTTAGTTCGTCAGTCGCAGCAAATCCAGCCTGTTCATCTACTGGCTGCTTTCCTAAATTTCTTGAGTGTTCTTTAATCCAGTTAATAATAATAGTAATACATCTTTTTGAACTTTCAATAATGGGTCGTCTAATTTCATGCGTTATTTATTTTGAAGATCTTTATTCTGGATATTGTTTTTTTTTTTTTATTTATTTTTTTTTTATTTATTTGCATCTACTTTATGCTACTATGGCTAATTAGGACGGGCTATCTAAGGGGTATCACCCTTTATCCAGGGTGGCACTAAGGAATCTATTTAATGAGTCCGTCTGGATATTGGTGCTTTACCGTCTGTGAGAATAGTAACTGTCTAATAGTTGGGTATATTTTGTAAGGTATAGAGAAGGGCTTTCAGTATTCCTAATTACTCAGCTGGATTATTAGAATAGTATTGTGTTCGCAATATTATGTTATAAGTTTGTAAAACTTGTTTCTGAAAAATAACCAAATAGTTCTAGTTTAAATAACCAAATAGTTAGTTTAAATAGCTTTGAATTTAGCTTTGAATATTATGTTATTTATTTTTTTATTCTGTAGGATTAGATATAAGGCGGGGTGAGATTGTTTGTTTGTCCTGACCCTAATGGCCTCTTGTTTGTTCGGCCTTTCTCCATTAAGCCTTTTCCCTCCTTATCTCGTCAACTATATTTAAGTATTTGCAATCATGTTAGTTGTTTCATGTTAGATTATTGAAATTACATAGTTACATGTTACTCATTTAATTTATGTTTAAAAGCTATCGGATACTTGATTTATTTACTTTGACAAATTTATTGCTGAACACTCGAAAGAACTATTGTTAAATTTTTTAAAAAAGTCTGTCATGCAGGGGCTGCATTAATTAAGCAGATTTCCCACGTGCTTCACGTATTTGCATTTATCTCAAAACGGAAGATTCAATCAGAACAATATTTGATATTTAGGCTTGAAATAATGAGGTTCATAATATAACAGCTCATTGTTATTATGACATGAGTAGAAGTGGGGGTTGAAAGAGGGCCGATACCTGGAGTTTTTTTTGTTTCTGAGCCTTTATTTTATATTAATAAATAAATAAAAAGTTGTTTGAGTTATTAGCATTTAATTTTTAACGTCTTCTATACATTTTAAAAAAAAATTCCTATGCTGACGTATTTTTTTATCATTAAGTTAAAAATATTCTTAAGCGTCTACAAAACTGATCATATTTGATTGAACAGAATCGTGAAATATCGTCTATATAGAGGATTGTATTCAAATTCATTCAATTCTTCATCACGATTTGTCATCGCCAATATTTGTTGATACGTTATGGTACACAATATTTGCTTCGAAACTTTGCGATGAAAGAGAATTTAAAAAAAAATAAAAATCAAATTTGCTTTCCTACATACGCTTTTAAAACAATCTGTGCATGGAAAAAGCTGAATTTATTAGATGTACAAAATGTAAAATATATTTATGTTTTAATTGCTTTTATGATCAACATCATCCATCATCTTGCAAAGGCACTATAGATTCCACTAATTAATATTACATGTTAAATTTATGTGTTTTGAATTAATAGTAATATATTTTTCGTATAATATTATTTTATATGTTTTGAAAGAAAAACAAAAGTCCGTCACGAAGGGGCTGCGTTAACTAAGCAGATATCCCACGTGCGCCACGTTTGCATTTATCTCAAAATTTAAAAGTTCAATGAGAACAATATATGGTATTTAAGCTTCAAATAAAGTGTTTCATAACATAATTGAATATTGTTAATATGAGATGAGTAGGAGTGGTGGTTTACTGAGGACCGAAAACTAAAAACTGCAAATATCTCAGTTAATAATCAAGATATTTCAGAAATGTACATAACAAAATTTATAGAAAATTACATTTTCAATAAGATTGGTCCTATACAATGTTTTGATCCGACGAATATTAACGGAGATATTAAGAATTTTTAAATTCTCCCCCTCTAAACCCCCCCCCCCCCCGACCAATTTCAGCCGTTAACGAACTTGATCTTTCTTTGACATAAAACGATTATATGTCAAGTTTGGTAACGATAAGACAAAAATTGCGGTAACAGACACACGCACATATATATATATATAAATATATATATATATATATATATATATATATATATATATACATATATACAGTTTTGAACGGACCACATTTTTGTCATCTCCTGAGTAGGATCGATGGACATTTGAAGAAAAATGTCAAAAATCGCGTCATGAGTACAACCTCAATAGCTGATTTCCCTTAGGGGAAATCTGCTACAAATCGAGTTTTCTTTAAATATATGGAACACGTCAAACATTAAATTCCAAAACTATCCCTTAGCAAATTAATAAATTTTGAGTACAGGGAAATATCAAATACTCATAGTAAATGTAAATATTTCTGAAATTTTTGAAATAATATATTTCCATTTGAAAAATTTGCTTTTAATGCTAAGTAATAAGGAAATATAACAATTATGTTTTATTTATAAGATTTACGTCATTCTTCTCTACACAGTCAAGGTAAAGACCAATGACTGCAATTTCAGAGGCATCAAAGATAATGAAATGTAGACGAGAGTAAAGTTAAGCATACTAAGAAGAAGACAGAGAAATCGCTTTCTCATCGTTAGTTGCTTCTTCGGGAGACATGTCTGCCTGCATAATTGACAACGAACAATATGGATTTGAAATCCAGGATGCAGATTTATAATATGCAGCTCATCTCGCCATATATTATATTCTAAGCAAAAATCTGCTGATTAGAAGTTTGGGTTTATTAAAGCAAAAACAAGAAAATACAAGTAACTCGCTTAACATTTAGTACCATGCCATTAGTATAACAAGAACGATGTCATTTCATTTTTCGTTTATAATAACAGAGATATTTCAAATTTTGAATTCCCCTAACCTTCCCCCCCCCTCCCGGTCGCTCGTCCAATTTCAACCATTGACGACTGTGAACTTTGGTGTTGAATGAATCAGATAAATATTGATTATGGTATAGATTAAATAAAAATGTTTGAGCTAAGAACGTAAAATCTTAATTCATGATGTCATCGCGCAATTTATTTGCATGTAGTTCCCACAATAAAGGTCTCTTGAAAACAATATTTGGTATTTAACGTTCGAATAAAGTGATCCATGATGTAACAGCTCATTGTTATTATGACATGTGTAGGAAAGGAGGTTTACTGAAGGCCAAAACGAAAATAAGCAAATATCTCCGGTAATATTCATGATACAGAAAATATGTATGTATAGAACAACATTTATAGGACATTAACTTTACAATAAGATCGGTTTATTACAAATTTTCGATCCGACGTCTAATAGTAGAGATATTTTAAATTTTCGAAATTCCCCTTGTAACCTCCCCCCCCCCCTCCACGGGTACAATTTCAACCAGACATGAACGCAGTGCACTCTGTCATAACAAATGCATTTTAGAGGAAAACATCCAGATTGATCTTTAGGTTAACTTAAAACACTTATATATCGAGTTTGGTAACGATAAGACAAAACTTGCGGTCTCTATGGAATTAAAACACACACACACACACACACACACACACACACACACACACACATATATATATATATATATTATTGGATTAGTTTTGACTGACACTTTACCTGACTAATTGCTTATAGAAAATGCACCTTTATGAGACTCATAAGAGGGTACTACTATAAGTAGCGAGTAGAGAAAATTGTGCCGACAAATTTATGGAATTAAAATTCCAAAACGCTGACTATTAAAATGTAATAACTTTTCAGCCAATAAAGGGCATTCCTCATGTCTCTTAGTTTATTGTCAGTCCTGAGTGGTTAATAAAACCCCCATTATATTTTAATCATAATACATTAAAAATCTAGTTTCTTCTTGGAGCTTTTGAAGTAAGCTTTACAAAGTATGAATGATTATACCTTTGAACTCCATAATAAAAAGACTTTGTTCCGATGTAACAAATATATAGGATTCGGGGAGACGATCAAAGAAAACTTCAAGTATTGCAAGATTCAGTAGTAGCCTGGAGTAATGAGGCCACAAAGTATATGAAAATAGAGCTATAAATAAAGGCATTTTATATGTAGGTTTATATGTTTCCCTTCCCCATTACAAAATTGCTGAAGTTTTACAAGATTTTTTAAACAACGCTCGCATATATATATTGTACCTACTTTTATTATAGATGTGTACTATTGATTTTACCATTTTTTTTAGTACATTAAAAAGATCTAAACTTTATTCAAATCAGAATTTTATTATCTTTACATGTCATGATTGAGTGATTCCACTAATGTATTTGGCGCACAACACAATATCGGGACCGCCACCCTCTGTTTGCTAGGAAGCTAGGGTTCATGTTAAGAGGATATCCTTGATTTAATATATGTTTCCTCACAATAACAACTGTGCCTCTCAAAGTTACCATACCAATTTCCTTGACCGTTGTCCACTTCTCAAGCCATAGAGTCAATTTCCTTGACTTCAGTCTCAAGAGCATTTATTACCAATGCTACGAATATCAGGTTTCAAATCATATATATTCCGATTTATTACTACCTACAGGATTTATTGTTCAAAATAGTTCCTTATAAGTTATAGGATTAATGTCGTTTGTTATGAGATTTATAAGAAACACCATAAATATGTTAATGTAATCATTTGGTAAGTTCTACCATTTAATTGAATACCATATCCAATCTGCTTTACTGTCTGATATAGAAGAACTGAGCTACATCAAACGTTTGATATTTTTGAGTTTTAGAAGATTCGACTTAAGTTACATTTGCTATAGAGGTTGTAATCCACATACGAATTTTGAGACGTCATCAAGACTTTGCCAGCCCTTCCTTCTTAGTGGATCACTGAAATAAGAACAGCTCAAAATTTTCATATTCGGCTCATTTTTCAAGTCTTGTTTATGCTGACAATCACCAAGGGAGAAATAAAGAATAGAATGTCCAAATGGTGACATTTCTATGTCATTCCATCACGTATATAATGTGTGACACTTTAGAATTCTCATATATTTTCAGTGTCTATATTTAAATTGCACACATGAGGAATTATTTTATTTATATAACCAAGTAATAGGCCATATTTTGTGCGTTATATGTCATACATATTAATTACTTATAGAAGTATTTATATAGCAGGAATAAAATCAAGTGATCTGAGCTTTTGCTTCGTGTAATGAAATGGTTTCTGCAGATGTTACTAAAGACAATTATCCAATTGAAAATAAACCATTTATACTTGCTTCGCATGATACGAATGAGCAAGAACTTTTAGCTATTAAAATCCCTTGATTATATCAAAGTGGTCCATGACACGAAGTACTCACATAGAAATAAAGAAAGGCAATCATACCTCACTATACAGAATAGACAATTCATGACTACATGGCCAACTTACAACATGAGAAAGCAAATAATTTCATTAATACACAATATTTGTAGGTACTATTTTCCATGTAATGACCATTTTCATTTTCTTCTATTCAGGAAAAGAAGAAAATGAAGTATTCTGATTTCCTTTTCAAAACTGTTTCTTTGGGCCAAAATCTACCTATATCATCAAGCTCACAACAAAATATTTAACCATCCTTTAAGAACATCGAAAAAAATGTGAGTTCAGGAGGTAAACTGCAAACAAAGGAAACACATACATGATCATCACCAGCATATTTCATGACACAGCACAAATAATGCATATTAAGGAAGCAAGCCTGTGTGGTCAGCATACCGAACGAACATACACTAACTGAATGCGAAGTAGCTAACTTGGGGGAGATCAGTAGCTAGGGAGTCCGAACATTCTATTCAATAAACACGGAAGTTGAACAGTCAGCTGGAAACTCTCACAAAATAAAAGACATCACGGGAAGACATGTTTTCTTGACAATTTTATTTTACTCTTAATTTTTGTATTTCATTTATTTCTTTACATTTTTTATTTATAAAAAATTTTAGTTAGTTCCTTTATTTTTTTTTAAATATTCAATATTGATTTTTATTCTAAATGAATAATGAACATTTAGTTCACATGTTTCCCGCAATGGATTGGAAAATACTCAAAATAGAACACCATAATCTAGGCTTATTTGGCAGTGAAAATCATGGAGTGGTAAATGAAGTTGATAATTGGCTGAGTAGGCAGCTTTGTTGTCACGGAATATTATTTTAGCAGGTTTACCTTAAGGGAAATCAGCTATTGAGGTTGTACTCCTATGCGGTTTTCGAAAAATATTTCTTCAAATGCACACACACACACACACACACACACACACACGCGCGCGCGCGCATACATATATTACATTTCTAGCGGTCGTAATGTTTGTTCGCGCGTTACTAAATTCGTTATATACGCTTTTCATGCAAAACTTAAGGTCAAGTTTTGACTAAGGCAAAACTTAAGGTCAATTTATATCTCCGGTACTACAAGTCTTCGAAAAATTGAATAGAACTAATCCTACTTCAAATTTTATCTCCAATAAATGATGTTACATACATTATTCGTATATTATGAATATTTACCGAGATTTTTACATTTTTAATTTTCAGCATACTGTAACCCCCCCCCCCCTCCTAGTCATATCATTTTAACAATAATGAACCACTTAATTGGAAGCTAAAATAACAAACATTGTTTTCTACTGATCGTTACAAGGCGAGATAGATGCGAATGTGTAGTGTAATGCCATCAATTAAGAATTTTACTTTTTTGAGTTGAAAATGTTTATTAATCATTTTCATTCAACACTTAAGATCACATTAGGTAATGTCTGAAATCGGCCTTGCAAGAGAAGGTTACGGGGCGGGAACAATTCAAAATTCGAAATATCTCGGTTATTATAAGTTGGATAAAAAATGTTTAAATAACCAATGTTGTTGGAATTTTAATTTTCTACAATTGTTATTAAAGACTCTTTTTTTAAACTCGAATATTAAGCGAGTTTTCGGACATTTTTATGTTTTCGGAAACGCCACTTATAATCATCTCTTTTTTTACTATAAGTAACTGAGTACATTTCACATTCTCTTTATATAGTCTTCTTTCTACAGAGAAATCTAGAAAAGATGGTGAGACGCGATGACAAGTGTGTCCCCTGCACGTGGGAATCAGTTTAGTTTACGCATTGCCCCTTGCTAAACGGACTTTTTTACTATTACTGTCTTTAGATAACTGGAGACTTTATGTATTGTAGATTAATAAGCACAGTTTTGCAAGTCTGTATATTTTATTTTTCTGGATCATTCGCTTTGTATTTTAAACACATATTAACCAATTAAAGACTGTCATTTTGACAACATGTGACCAAAATTACGTAAACAGTAAAGTTCATAATAAAATTACTACTTTCAGTATTAAAATCTTCGTTAATAAACAGCTCTATTCCTAACATTTAAAACTTGAAACACATAAATTATTGAAGTAGAATATATACAGTTAGGTGGCCAAAGGAAATCGAAAAAAAAATATGAAAATTTGTTCAAACAAGTAAAATATATTCAGAGTTGGAAAGAAAGTAATTTTTAGTTTATTTTCAAGAGGTTTTAGGATGAAGCTAAGAATTTAAGACGACCTTCATAATTTAAATTAAATATAATT
Source organism: Riptortus pedestris (assembly GCA_019009955.1). Taxonomy (NCBI): domain Eukaryota; kingdom Metazoa; phylum Arthropoda; class Insecta; order Hemiptera; family Alydidae; genus Riptortus; species Riptortus pedestris. Next base: position 134,682,481 of record CM032229.1, read on the forward strand.
TAGAAAATTCATCAACATTTTTTTTAGGGTCCTCAGGTTGGCCGAGCGAGTTAGGCGTTGGTCCTGATCTCGCGTGGTAGACCTAGAGTGTCGGGTTCGATTCCCGCCCTGTAGAAATTTATTTAGTGACGGACTCACTAAATAAACTCCTTGAGCCCACCTTGGCTAGAAAAGGGTGGTAACCTGTAGATAATACGTCCCAATTAGCCTAGTAGCATAAAGTGGACGTAAATAATAATAAACAAAACGAAACGATGTCATCAAAATTTCAACGATTAATTTTTAAAATGTCTTTAATTTATTATTATTATTCTTTTAATGGATCACAAGTGTCTATAAGTCGGTGGAATAAGGGAATTTCGTTATTCACGGATCCATTTGCTGAATGCTTTTGGGATTCAATGACAGTTCGGATCTCTCGAGAAAGGGGTTTCCTCTTCCGTTCGATTACGACTGACAGCGCTGCGCCAAACGCAGAAAATGGGAAAGAAATGAGCGGAAAAAATGGCAAAATCTGTGACATTGATGCGGCGCTGGAGTGGGGGTCTGTTTGACATATCGTGTGATGCAAGCGGCTTTGTGCCAGGAGGCCGCGCATTGAGTTGTCAAAAAGGCGAACTGACAGGTTTGTAATCCGGGTAGATCCATCACGCTGGCATAGGGCGCTATCTGGTGGCTGCCCGGCAGAACCAATTAACGCTGGCTGGGATGGGGGCTGTGGAGTTCCGCAGCCTCCCTTATCTCTCCTAATTCATACCAACCAGAGGGCGCTGTTTACAAACTGTTTCCACAGCCTTCGACCCCGTTTGATTAGGATTATCTCCCATATTGACGATGGCCCTCGAATCCGAATGTAGCCCCCGCTAGTCCCATTATACAGCACATAAATCCCAGCTTATTTGATGCTGGGACATCACACCAAGAGATTTGTGCTTTATTGAGCACAGCTTCATGTACCAATTAAAAACAGGATTAAAAAAAGATATATATCATGATTTCGGATGAAAGTAAAAATTATTATTGAAAACATGATACTAATCATATTATCCTTATAGGTTATAAGGAAGTTATCCTTAATCAGCTATTAAGGTGGTACGCATGACATTATAAATATCTTCAAATGTCCATGGATCCTACCCAGGAGATGACAAAAATGAGGTCTGCTCAAGAATATATATAACAGACGACATTATCTAGGTACTAACAGACCATAACAAACTTCACCCCAACATAATACCAGAAATACCGACAGACTGGGTGATTATATACTTACAATGTATTCGTCGGCTCTGTAGTACTGTAATCTAAAACTAAAGGATCCACATAAAAATATCCAAAAATAAATGGCGAATAATCCGTGTATTTTTATTTTATTATATTATAATGCCATAAGGACATCTCATTACTCAGTAGTTTTCTTATTTTAAAAACTCTTCATTTGAACCGCTCATAGAATAGTACAAAGCATAACAGATGAAATTTCCAAACAACGAACATCCCGAACACAATTACACTATAATGGCTGTACGGACAAGAGGATCTAAAGACCTAGAGCGGCAGCTGTCCACCAGGCTACATGAATTACTGAACAAACTCAATGCTCTATAACAAAAGACATAGTGAGACATATATGAAACCGAAATCTAGACAAATGACTTTCAGAATGGTTGAATGTAAACAATGACTTCCGAAGTATCAAATGTACTATCAAGGAGTGGCCATCGGGCTTTTCGATACAATTCATCCTAGTGTTCGGTACCACTCAGGACCGGCCTCATACAACTCAAGTGTAAACACATACTGACAAGGACAGATGTATACCTAAATACTGCTACAAATTATAAAACTCATTAACAGATTGCACCCTGCCTAGAATAGGGTGGTAACCTTTAGATAAACCGTCCCAATTAGCCAATTAACCTAGAGTGGCGAGTTCGATTCCATCCTGGGCAAATAGGAATTTATTTAGAGATGAACTCATTAAATGAAATCCTTAGTTCTACCCTGGCTAGAATAGGGTGGTAACCTGTAGATAACCCGTCCCAATTAGCCATAGTTGCATAAAGATGACGTTAATAAATTAATAAAAAAACAGATTGCATTCAGAGAAAAGACCTTGGCATACACCATGATGTGAGCGAAGAACTAACTGGCAGCAGGCAATACCCGTACATTACACACATCTAAAACATATAATATTTATCACAAAATATAGTAGTATAATAAAATAGTTCTACAGTATACTTAAATTTACAAAGGTATAAATACTCTAATAGACTAGTACGGATAAGAGAAAAAAAAATGTAAGGGATTTTTTCCAAATGTATAAATACAGTTTCCGCCTTTACATCATCGAATACATTGATTATCCTATTTAGATATTCACCCTCACCTTCCTCACTCCAATCACCTCCAGGTGGAGTATAAACAAATACAAATTAGAAAAATATAAAAAAAAGAAAAATATTTTGGTATTCATATTTTCGGGTTCTCTGCTTGAGATCCAATCAACACATCGCTTTCTGGTTCTGGTTTAATTGAATCAAAGAAAGACTCTTCATTTTATTTTGCAATCAGCTGGCATTGGGTTTGGGACATTAGAGTGATTTGTTAAGACAGGTATATCGGATCAGCCCTCTCCAGTATTTCAGCTAGAAGAGGGGCGGGCACAGTAGGAGCTAATTGAGAGAGAGCAAAGCTGTTGAACGCCACCGTGATGGGGGGGGGGTGCTGAGAATTTATCTGGCACACCCCTGGGAACCCTCCCCCTGTCCGGGGGTTAATTGACTCTTGTATATAAATCACCGATCAGTCGTTCATGAATTATTTACAACGAGGCTGAGCCTGCGTTCGCAGAACCTCGCCACGCGTCTCCCCTCCAGCTCCGAACACTTTCGCGTTTTTCACCGATAACCGTCCTGTCGGCCTCACCCTCTCCGCTCGAGCTAGGAAAAAAAAATACTCCCGTCGGACAATGAGCGAAAGGGGAAAGCTACAAATTATATCTGCCCTCAGCCTGTACGTACCGGTGACAACAGCGGAGACAAAAAAACGACAGGTCTACCGGAGACCCGCTCGAGCACCGCCGTTATAAACGAGCTCAATAAAACTCGGCTTTCAAATGAGACAGTGTTAATAACAAAAAGTCATCCCTGCCTCTGCTGACGGCACTCTCGATTTCAGTGACAAAGCACCTTTGTCCCGTGGTAAAAATATTCTGCGGGCAATATTTTTTTTTTCTACATAAAACTGAGCCCTTAAACTCTTCGATAATGGCAAGAATAAAAATATGGAGAATCAGAGAAATTATTACTCAGATAAACAAAATTCGTATGTAAACATTGGCACAGGTATACTGCTATAATTAAAAACAAATATTTGTCGATTTAAACTGCACTGCCGAGAAATCTTTCCGATTATCGAGTACGGCGGATCTCCAGAGGTGTCGGTAGTATTGCCCACAATATTTCACCGATTTTCCATTCGGCTTCTTATTTCTCTTGTCTTCATTGCGGATTGTGGCCGATCCTAATAAACCAACCATGAAACTGACTGAATACGGAGGAATTCAATACTACAAAACATTGTACAAAACGGCTATTGCCCACGTTACAAACTGACTATTCAAACTTACAGACTCCTCCTTTATCACTGACTATCCTTTACTGAAATAGCTGATTTCCCCTAAAGAAAATCTGCTAAAAACTCTAGACACGTTCTCACAATGAATATACAACGAAGGCCTTTAGACGAGCAAACTCATTTCTCGAAATATTTAAGAGGATTCCAACAAATTTCTAAGATTATTAAAATAACTTCTCAGAGCTTAACTGATCTCCAATTACTATACATTTTTTAAGTTATTTCCCCATTATTTCATTTATCGAGTTTCTTATTTCCTTTAATTAATTTATTTTTGAGTACTAATATTTTTATTTTTGAAGGATATATTTCCCCACCCCTTTCCTTTAACTTTATGTGAACATACATAAAGAAATCAAGAGTAGCTGGGAATCAATATGAAGAAGATGTAAGAAATGTCACATTGCAGTTTCTACTGCAAATAAATTGCTACTTTTTTCCAGGATTACTAGAAGAAAGAAAAATGAAAAAAATAAGAATTCATTAAAAAAAAAAATACCCTTGAAATAAAATTGTGACTGATCATCAGTAAAAATAGTGAAATGACTAGCCCAGACTCAAACATACACAAAAACGCTTACGTCTGGAATGTATATATCGACGATTGTGAGGGGGACTCATGGGATCATGCAAAGAAAAGTAACCATTCAAAGTGTGTGCAATCACTGAAAAAATTCCGAATTTATTGTAAATTTTATACAGAAAGGTATATAAGAAATACATCACTTACCTTCGCTCAATCTGCTACAGTCTAGCAGACGAAAGAACCATACGTGATGATAAGACCATTGCAAATTAAGGAATTGACCTGTGATAAGGAATTAATTCACTACATTACTTTCTTCTATCTTTTTTAAACAATAGTCTATTATTTAAAAAGAATCCACCATTGAGAACGAAATTGAAAGTCGATCGTTAAGCACCCTCGCATTCAGTAAATATTTCAAATTATTGGTTAAATGTACGAAACTTTTCACTAATCTGAACTTTAGACTTATATAACGAACGTAAGATGTTTCAACCTTTTTCTTACAGAGAACAATAAAAGTATTTTAAGGCTTCTATAAAAGATCTTTAGGTGTCCTCAAAACTCTTAACTATATCTTTTTACAACAAAAGCTCACTAATTTATTCCTAGGATATAAGGAAAAGGAACCAGAAACCATAAGTACAAATCAAAACATATATATATATATATATATATATATATATATATATATATATATATATATCCTAATTATTCAATTCTTCTGAGCTGGATGGTGGAAAACATTTATATTCTAGGGGTTCAAGTGTTGCAATAATAAACAATAATATTGCTTCATAATATTATAGTGTGTGCTGAACTGCTACGTGGCGCACCATTTGCAGAAAGCCAAATAGGGAGGTCTGAAGTGTAAATCTAGTCCTTATAATTTGAACAAGCAGTCAAGTGTGCTGCAAGCTTTGAGGTGACTTGAATTGAAAGGCAGACCGAAGCGGCGTGACAAGCACTTGACGTCAAATTGAGCGGGGATCAAAGACTTACTAGAAACAAAGAGTTGCATTTAATAGCCAAATGTCTGGAGCAACTGTTCCGAGCGGCTGAACCAGCTCTATTGTCGGGAATCGTTCTCTCGGTAGGCATCTGCCTGCGAAAGGCGTGGGGGGCATCTCTTCTTAAAATATGTCAGAAACGATAGTCTACGCAAGGTCTGCTAGAATTTCATTCAAATACCACGATTTGAACACAAATATGCTTTAACTTAATAAAAATGTTAAATATAAAAAGTCCGTCACGCAGGGGCAGCGTAAAACTAGGGAGCTTTCTCGCGCGTGGTAAGTCACACTTATCTCATCTCACCGTACAAATATATATTCTCTATTTCTATGTAAGCATCCAGTGAGTAGCAATGGGTATACAGAAGGGGTACGTATTAATCACTTAATATTTGAGTAACGAAAAAATGATTAAGACAGCAATTATAGAGCATCAATAGTTCAACAAGAGTGGTTCTGATATATTTTTCAAACCGACTCATAATAACAGAAATATTTTGAATATTCGAATTCTCGCCCTCGCCTCCTGATAAAGGTAATCAGCTTAAGGTCCGTCAAGCAGGTAAGCTAAGCAAATTTCCCTCATGGTTGAATGACAAGCTGGTAATTTAATAGTAATTGAAATATAATATAATAACTGAATACCGAAAAGCACAAAAATAAAGATGACTTTCTTATTATTCGAGTTAAGGAAACTAGATATAAAAAAGTTATAGAAATTTAAATTTGCAACAACATTGATTATATAACGTTTTTCGAACTTTCTTTCTAACATGTCGCTACTTGAGTTGTAAGCTCAAGAATTGGAAACAATATACTTGAAAAAATGAAGGAGTTTTGTTATCTAGGAATCATCATTACCGAAGACAATGATAGTAGAGTTGAAATCGTTAGAAGAATAACTCTGGTTAAACAAGATTTCCATAGCAAAAGAAGTATTTTAACTAATATTCATATAAGCATGAATACCAATAAAAATATTTGCTAATCTTTGATTTTTTTTTAATGGATTGGAGTGTATTGCTTTACGGGAGCAGAAGTTAAACCCTTCGCAGAAGGGAATAGAATAGAAGCAATAAAAATGTGGATTTGGTGCAGAATTACCTCAACAAGTTGTACTCAAAACAAGTCCAACGTGGAAATGAGCCAAGTAAAAGTATTATCAAGGAAAAAAGAAGGGTGAAACCTCTTGGGCATATCATAAGAAACAACGATTTTACCACAAACATATTTGAAGCTAAGGCCATCGGATATAGAGGTGCAGGAGGCCTAGCAAATTCTTTTTTGAAGTCATTAATCATTTTATGAATTACTACATAATGGGTATAGTTATATGAAAAGAGCAGCTTCTGAAGAACACAATCGTTGCAACTACCTGGTCTTTAATTCATGATGGCATAGAAGTTCGTAGATTTTTTTGCATGCTAATTCTAAACCCATATTTCTGCGCTCTCGAAATGAATAATCTCCATTTATATTGTTGAATGTTGAAATATAATAATTATTTAGATTAAGATTCCTAAAGGCAGTTTAGTTACAACATATTTTGCTCAACTTTAGGGACCCATTCTTTTGACAATTAATAATTGCCTCCTTTGAGGCAGGAAACCTCGGATATTCATGAACTCTTGGAAGAGTCTATTAAATTGATACCGTAGATAAGGGAGCATGAAGCGAGACGTATCGCCTAGCCGTGAGGGGGAGAGATAGAACTTTCTCACAGATCTCCGGTTGGGGCGAGGGATGGTAGGTCTCAGTAAATAAAAGAGATAATGGTTATGACTGGCGGCCGATGTTGAATGGGGTGTAATAATTGTAGAGGGGTTCCCATGACTGGTGGATTGTTTGGGGCACGTGGGCACCTGCCATTAGTTACTGGCGGCTCGTGTTTGTGTTCCTCCTCCCTATTGGCACGTCATCGCGCGTTCGCTAATGCTCCACTCCAAAAACTGTTTACGTATAATTTGTTCATAGTCCATTAACGGATTGCCGCTTATACACATAATACGTCATGTATAACCTTGTGAAGAGCAAGCTTTAACCCTGCTTCTATATATAATTTTCGTTTTTCATTTTTCCTTGATCGTCTGACAGAAAATAGTTAATAGTCGAAGGGGAAAAAAATGCCCATATGACTTCCTTATACTCCTTAAATAGACAAAATGTTTATTTCAATTTCATTTAAAAGTATCTCATTTGTACATGATATATGATATTCCGTTTCAATACATAGTCATAATTTATAGATATATTGACAATAAATTTAAAAGCCCTATTCAAATTGTTTGTATCTTTACAAAATCTCAGAAGGAGTGGCTGCTATCTGAACCCCGGCTCCTCCTTCTTAGTAGACCTCAATCAAAACGGAAGGCGCAAAACTAGAAGTTACAGCAATCCTAAATATGAAATTTCAACGACAATCAAGGATTGTTCGGTATCCGCAACAAAAGTATTCAATCCGTCAAAGACATTAGTGTATTTTCAATGTTTCGGACACCGTTGGTATCCTTCTTCAGAGCTCGGAAACGTCCTAGGCGACATGCTACAATGAACCCCCTTGTAGCCGATACAACAACCATCTTATCATTTAATAACCGGCTAACCAACAACTGAAAGATTATGAAATGCCAACATTCTAAGCCTAGCCGTAGTCACTCCGAAAATAATGGTTATGAGTTTAGAGGAAGTTAAAATGTATAATTCTGTTGAAATCTGAAAACAGAATATTTCAGCAATTACATTACTTCCTTTATTCCGTACAAGGAAGTAAAAACGATCAGTATTTTTTCATCACAAACAACAGTACTTGGGACTGACTATTCTAAGAGCAGTCTATTTTAAGTTCAGAAGTGTATATCCAAAGATGACTCAATTTAGGTTTAATTTAAGAAGACCACCCATCCTTAGTTCACTTATTCTTTGTTTTTTTGTATCCGTTGATAATTGGTGACTTTAAATGTATATTTTTCATGAAGTTCTGACTCATATAGTCTAGGTCTATATATGTAATTAAGGTCCGTCCAACCACATTTTCGTAATCTCTTTGGTAGAATCGATGGTCATCTGAAGAAACTTTTTGGAAATCGCGGCAAGAGTACAAATAACTGATTTCCCCGCAGAGAAATCTGGTAAATGTCCGCCATCAAGGAGCTCCATAATTACAAAGTAACACTAGTTCATTGGTATTTAATGAGTGGAACTAATAAGTCGTCTAAGATGACCAATTGCTGGAACATTAACTTTGAATAATACTCCACATTATTTGTCTATTCAAAGCGAAAAGAAATAATATCATTCTTTTAAGAACCTTTTTAAATTGACATTGTTGAGGCAGAAATGATTTAAAAAGGCAATTCAGTGACGCCGACAAATGGCCCTCTTTAAGGGGTGTAAATTGGTTCTTGTATAATTCAAAGCTGCCTGTTGATGAAACTGGTATTTTTCATTCTTGAAAATAGAAGGGCGGCCATGCAACACCTCCTCGGAAAACACTTATAAAAGGAGTCGTATTTTTTCGGCCACCCCTTACTCCTCTTTTCCTCTTAAGGCAAATTCAAAAAGTCCGTCACCCAGGGGCTGCGTAAACTAAGCAGATTTTCCACGTATTTGCTTTTATCTCAAAAATTAAATGTTCAATAAGAACAATATTTGGTATTTATGCTTCAAATGATGTGCTTCGTAATATAACAGCTTATCGTTAATATGACATCCGTAGGAGGGGGGAGGGGATTACTGAAAGCCGAATACTATAAAATGCAAGTATCTCGGTTAATAATCAAGATAGTGAAAAAATGCGCAGAACAACATTTATAGAACACTAGATTTGAAATAACATTTGTTCTATACAATTTTTCGATCCGACGCATAATAACGTAGATCTTAAGAATTTTCGAAATTACTCCCCTCCCACTGGTCGGATTTCAGCTATTAATGAAATTGATATATCTTTTTACATAAATCGATTAAACCAGAATTGCGAACTCTAGAGTGGTAACAGAGAAATACATACACACACACACACACACACACACATATATATATATATATATATATTAGAAAATAAAATCCTTAGTCTCATCCTGGCTATAATGGGCTTGTAACCCGTCCCAATTAGCCTTATTATCACAAGATGAACGTTAATAAATAACAACGACAATACTATTTTTAAAAAAAGTAGAAGCTCAGGTTAGCCAAGTAAAGTTAAGGCGATAATAAGCACGACAAACCTCGAGATATGTGTTCGATCCCCTCGTGGGGAATAGAGATTTATTTAGGGATATATTGAGTATATAAAGACCTGGCTATAAAAGGAATTTAGCAACCGTAGAACGAAGTGGTAGTTATCAGATAAAAAAACTTAAATTTCTGTTGCTATGGCTAATTAGAGTAGGTTATCTACAGCTTAATGCGTTCGTCAACAAATAAATTGCAATTGCCCAGGCGGGAATCGATCCCCCCACTCTATGTTTACCAAATGACATTATAGCCAACGCCTTAACTCACCTTAGAATTATTTAAATAACAGTGAATCAAAATAATCAGTGATTATTTATTTTATCAACGATGATATAGACAAACATCTGCTTTGCCTTAGAAGTTAGCCCCTCACTCTAGTCAGTGGTAGTAAAGTACAAAATATCTTACTTTGAGGTTATTTATTCTCTTAATATATATATATATATATATATATATATATATATATATAAAAGAAAACAAATTCATTTGATGCAATAGCCTGAAACACGAGTAGGCAGTCGGAAGGTATTATTTTATTTTATTTCTTTATATTTCCATTGTGATCTGCTTCTCAGAATAGAAATGAGAAATTTGGTATATATGTACTATGGGAATGAATATTGTGAACATGAGCTATTTAATCCCCCAACTGTTTCATTACTTCGAATGCATGTCATATGGTATGTTAAAAGTACAGTGGTCGTAAAAAATAAAGACATTATTTTTTATGAGAAATGGCAGGTGACTATGACCTAAAAAAAGGAGGGGGGGGTATGTAAAGACTATATCAAAAATAAAGAAATTGAAAAATTAGATAAGGTACATACCAGTTTCATATAGAGGAGGAACAGGTAGCACAAACTGCATTTCGTGGAGATTACATTTGAAAGGATAAGGCAGAGGTAGGTAGTGCTAGGAACGGGGTTGGGGAAAACAAAAAAGATGGAAGGTCAATGAGCCTGAACTATTTTAAATATGTGTTTATATGTAGGTGATATTTTTTGTTTGTCTGTTTTGTAATTTATGGTATTGGAGTCTTTGTTAATGTGATCCAACGGCTAACAATACAACTAATGATGTTGGTTTTATTGGCAATATTTAAAAACCCAATCATTTGGAATCTCAGTCTGTTGTCCATTTCGCTAAAATTGATGCTGGAGCAGTTTTTAGTATTTTTAGTTATCATTAGTACTGTTTTTCTATTTGTGTTAGTAAACTTTTTCGAATAATAATCAAAACACTCTTCTACAGTTAAAAAAATAATTATAATGAACAATTGGTTTCTATGGAACAATGGCATTAAGCAGATAAGATAATTATTGAATGTCTGGGAACAGTGACGACATAACAAGATTACATCTGTACTACTAGCCAATGATCGGTAGAGATAAGCTGGTTAGCCACTACAATATGTCGCGTGCTGCCTTGTCAGTTATCCCTTCACTTTGATTCACCGTACCTGAACGTCCTCCGTCTCCATACATAGAATCCCTTCTCAGCCCGACTCGTGGGATACTGGAGCAACACCTGGAGTAGGAACTAATTAAATTGATTTCATTCCCGGAAGAATTTCATTTCAGCCATTAGTTTTGTGAATGATGTAACAAACAGTATTGCAATTTCCCGTTAGCACAGTTCACTAATTAGCCTAACCTATGGACAAGATGTTTTAAGTATTTCTTCAAATCTTGCTAATCATCGTTTTATTACTTCTCCTGTAATAAGTGGTGTGCAAATAGGCGTATCTGGCAAATCGTGACGTTGCTAAATCTTGTTCCCTTGAACCTGTCTTTTCAAAATCTTTTCCGAGCATGACTGGACTAAGGATTTTATTTCGTGAATTTGTTACTCAACACAACTAAACCCCCCAAGCAGGAAATCCATGGCTCTACTTAATACTCTTCTAATTCTAATTCTCAGTTCCCAACTCATATTGATAATAATAAATTAAATTGTTTATTAACGTCCACTTTTTGCGACTAACGCTAATTGGGACGGGTTATATACAGGTCACCACCCTTTTCTAGCCAAGGTGGGACTTAGGATTTTATTTAATGAATTCCGTCACTAAATAAATTCCTTTACCCAGGCGGGAATCGAACTCGCCACTCAAGGTTTACCATGTGAGATGGTATCAAAGGCTAACAATAAATAATATACATACTGGTAACACTTAACACCACCATGAATAGTAATTGAATAAATATAAACGGTAATGAGAATTTTTTCAGTCAATTTTAATAACCTCCCAACGAAAAGGGTCTGAATTGTAAAGAAATACGACCTCAATAGCTGATTTCCCTTGAGGAAAATCTGCGAAAAGGCTCATGTCAGCAATTTGTGTCAAGTCGCTGGTCTAAATGAATTTGGTCAACATAGAGGCATGGTTTTCATTCGAGCTTAACTTGTCCTGATTAGCCGTAGTTGGTTAAAGAGGACGTAAATAAATAACCTAACGTATACATAATAACATGATAGGCTAGTGAACCAGTGATTTTGCTTTTGAGATGAAAAACACGCAAGTAAGTAAAACCCTCAGTTCCACCATGGTTAGAAAATGGTTGTAACCTGTAGACAAACCGTCTCGATTAGCCATAGTAGTCGTAGACCATGTGGCCGTTAATAAATAGCATATATAACATACTTCAGCATATAAATTCGCTGTTAGTAGACTAAACAAGACCAGCATATGGTGGGGAGGCGGTTGCCAGTACAGATGTGGCCAAGTCAAGCACCTATTATCTGCATCATCTGCCTCAGTATAAACAGCCTATTTCACGGGTTGCATGCACCATTTACTAAAGGACTCACTTACTTCTAATAGCTCTCATTTGACTATTGGGAAACAGCCTTAAGTTCTCATTCAGCAGCATTTTAGTTTATATCCAAATATAATTGAGTAAGTAAAGAATTAAATCAATGGTTAAATATATGGTGTGGTTTTAAGTGAAAATTTGGATGCCTGTTATAAGGAATCAATCCACCTAGAGTAACCGAGATACAAACCAATCCAGCTGAAATTTCAGTCATGCTTACATGAGCTTCTTAACTCTACTCTATTACTTGCTAGAGAAATAGAGAATATATGGCTAGTTGAGATCATCTGTGAGTCGTTACAGTATGTGAGAGCTCTGATTAGGTTATGCAGCACTCACTCAACTTTTTTTGTATAACAGGAGCATACCTAAAAACTAGGGCTGCAAAGAAGAAAAGCAGGAACCCTTTTTCTTTTTTTGAATATTCCTTGCAATGCCCACTTTAAATTGCCCTCTATGGCAGAGCTATTTTCAACCATTCAATAATAAATAAAAATAAAAATAATTCACATATGTCTTACATTCTGTTAACGAATGTGTCTCTATTATTAATGTATATAAAGAGCCAGAAAAAAGTTTGATGTATTTCTTATTGTTGTTTACTCCGAGGATCATAACTGCAATGGACTTGAATGGGGGTAGAAGTGGAAAGTCACATTTAATTTGGCTGATATGTAATTTCATTGAAAACGAAGGGTTTTTTGAGGGCTCTTGTAAAAAAATATATACTATAATAATATATATTATGAGTATCGATTATTTAATGTTGTTATTTATTTACTTCCATTTTATGGATTTAATGTTATATCTGATCTTTAGTTTTTTCTTAAACCTCACCGCTGTATCACCTTTCCTACTAATACTTACTATTTTGGGTTTTATCGCTTTAATAGTTTACTCGTCCTGAAAAATTGTATTACACTCTGCGGAAGACCAATTGCGTATTCCTGCAACTCACACAGTTTTGCCTCATTATTCCCTTGTCTCTTTAACTGTATTCATCGAAAACAACGTTAAAGAGAAAAGGAATTAAGTATTTCCCATGGACGACACACAGATTTGATTTCCAAATTAAAAATGAATCTATTAACTATTTAGTCCCGACAGTATACAACGATCTGTTTGCTAAAAGAAAATATTTAAAATTGATGAGAAATAAAGAGATAGATTAAAGTAGGAAAATAAGGGTAATCTTTGGGGATGAAGGGAGGAATGGAGAGGGAGGAGGTGACTGATGTGCAAAGTTGGCGAATAAACAAACCCCAGCAAGGGAGGGCCCCCCAAGAATAACTTTTTACAAGTAAATTAATATCACCCCTACCACTCCGACCAAGAAATATTAGTTAAGTTTTATATAAATCCACCACCCCAATCTAACTTCTCCATTAGTCTTACCAAGTCATAGTATAAATTTGAAATGTCCTCAGAGCTATTTTAGCAATATAACTTGGTCGTCTGGAGATGGGGTGGATACCACTTTCACTCTTAACGCTTAAAAAAAAGAACTAAGGCGATACATCATATCTATAAATCATAAAGATTAAAAAATAAAAGTATAAATCATACTGAACATTTTAAAAGTCAAATGGAAAATGAAAAATATTATTAATTTACTAAATCGAATGTTCAAATTGTAATACAAGTTATATAGGAGAATCGTGGATTCTGAAAAACACCTGTAAAAAAACCTGCTAAAATATTGACAATAATGAAATTAAAACGTCATTAGTTCATCATACATTTAATATAAACAAATAACTAACATAATTTTTGTCTTGAAATTGCAAAGATTTTAAATGAGGAACGAAAAATAATCAAGTGGGAAATTAATGGGAAAAATGGTAATAAGATGATAAAAATAAAGCAACTAGACAAGATATAGTTTTTTTAATATGATAGACAAGCAATAAGTTGCGAAGCATTTCTTTTAGTAAGGTATATTTAAAAGTATTAAAATTAAGAGAAAAGTATTATATAATTTGTATGGTCTTATTAAGTAACTAAATTATTTTTATAAATAGTTCGGCTTTACTTCGTTTGGAAATCAAAGATAATAATGTGGCGAATAATAAAATATTACATCAGCAATATCTATATTCAGCAGTTTTTATGTGGTCTGCCAGTATCGACCTGGCTCTCTGTTAAAAAAATTTAAATTATTTATTAACGTCCTCTTTTAGCGACTAAGGCTTATTGGGACGGGTTATCTACAGGTTACCACCCTTTTGGGTGGGACTGAGGATTTTATTTAATGAATTTCGTCACTAAATAAATTCCTTTGCACAGGCGGGAATCGAACTCGACACTATAGGTTTACCATATGTTAAGTAGTGCAATCTCATGAAGAGGCTTTTGAGAAAATAAATGAAGAACTGATGTGGGTGTTTGTCTACAAAACCTACTGCCCTTCTATTCATATTAAATTGATGGTGATACATTATAATTTCTAGTATATCGTAGTGGTCAATATCTGACCAACTTGTTGTTGACTCAAGATCTAAGACGCCATTTTTCACAAATGTAGTTTGTACATGCCACCATAATTGTACTGTTCTGGATATGAGAGGAAAATGATCCTGGGATAAAACGAACTTAGCTCTTGTATAAGAGTATTATATATTCATATATGAGTTTATTGTTTGAGATCTATCGAAGTGAATCCATTTTTATTTTGCTTTACCTTTAAATATATGACTATTTTAAATGCCTTCAAAGTATCCCGTTACATTGAATGTTTAACACTTCTGTAATTGTTTAAACAATGATTTATTATAAGTCATTTAGTTAAGAGAAAACAGTTTATGAAGTTAAATAACCAAATTGTATTCTTCTTTTTTTTTCAACCTCAAGGTTATGGACAACTAACAAAAAAAAAGGCTGATTTCTTTTACTTCTATCTGACAATATATTGCTATCAGATCTTTTAAAAAACTAATTACAAATTTTCTTAAATTTTACTAATGAAATAATTGGCCAATCAAGCTTGGGTACTTATTTAAAAATGAAAACAAAAATAAGCATAGGTGTAAATTGCTTATGATTGTGATTAAAAAGTTATATATGTCTTAATTGGGTATCAGATATCCGTCGTTTCTATCATGCAGTGGAAGATAGCATAACAGCGAAATTTTAGAAAAATTATCTATTCTCATAATTGCCAGAAAAACTGGTTTAATCGAAAATAAAGTCTTACTAATATTTGCCTATGGGACATCTTATTCGAATTGACTTCTTAATGTTCACATTCTACTATATTAATTTGAATTTAGTTTTTCACCGCTCCTGAAAAAAGCAGAATGTGAAGTTACGTTTTTGTTTCTAGCGATATACTCTGTCGTCTCATATGCTGCTTCTGCTGAACAGACTACAAACATATCAGACAATGTTCAAGTTGGTCCATGATGTTGTTGCAGTATTTTTGCACCAAAAAACAAACACACCTACCATGAATATATCAGTGTAATTCAATTACAAACGGTTGTAAACGTTTCATGATCATGAAGACATTAATTGCAGCCTGTATTGCGAGGAAAGTGGATACAACCAACTTAACCAATGATCAACATATCAGCAGTGCTGTGTAGGGGCCTATCTTCCTTTTGTCTTTCCTTGTTTAAGCCAGTGTTAACACCAATGATGCCAGTGAGTTCAATTCCGTTTTTGACCTTAACTAAAAACAACAACAAAAAGTCCTTTCCAGGGCAAAGCAGAACAGTCAGATAAGCTAGCTAGCAATACGTACTGATGCAAAAACGTAAGCATCTCCTTGCTATTTTAACCTGCAGAAAGTGACCGTAGAGATTGCATATTGTCATATGCCTTCTCAAAAATATATAGGCATGTGTACTCTTAGACTTCCTCGGTCCTTGTCATTAGAACTATTAAGGTCATCGGGTATTGACCGAGCATGGTGTTTGCCAACGTTTCGCTAGGCATTCTTCTAACTTCCCCAGGGCTTTCTCTGAGTCTGAAGAGTTTATTCCTTCTCAGGTATATATTGGTGTCTTGTCCGGTCGTCTTGGGCGGAGACTTCCCTTCCAGGTGGTATCTACCGGTGCCAGCCCACTAGTGACTTCTGTTTTGTTAGTCGGACGATTCTTTCTGGGCCAAACATCATGAAGACACGGTTAATACCCGAAGACCTTAATAGTTCTAATATATAGACATTTTCCAGTGAAATTCAATGATGACTACAGCTGAGATGGATTAGGCTCAAATGTTTTTTAGATTTTACACGTTTTACGTTTTGGTTTTTAGGAGTAGCCATTTTTATCAAATGTAACATTGAATCCACTTAAAGTTTACATAGGACATGGAATTGTGCGTAGACAATGCATTCTAGGTTCTCTTTGGTTAACAGAGATTGTACATCAAGTTGATCACTCAATGCATACCATTCTGATCATGAAACCCCTGAGTCTCTCTCAGTGGCGGCTAAAGATCTCTAAAGGTCCGTAATGCCAACAGAAACAAAAAAAATCCCCCTTTAACCCTACATAAGGGGAGGGGTATTATTGTTATTAGAGCTATGTAATTAGCTCATATCTCGTTGTTGCTACTAGCCGCGGCGAAAAGGGTTAGGGTAGGGTGGAAGTTACTGCTTGGCTGATGAGAACATAGCGATGCCGTATGTTAATGCCGCTGATCAGAGAGTCGGTAACAATCAGGTTTATGAGGCAGGCCCTGCTTTAGATATACCGATAAACAAGGGGGTGGCGGTGGCTACATTTGCAAGTCTATGAATACATAATTCATATTAGTCAGTTGCCTGAGGGGTCTGCTTGTCTGCCTCCTGCAGCCTCCTGTTCAACCAGGGCTCGTAACTAGTCTACCACTCATATCATTCATACATCTCAACTATAGTAGTTATTACTATTTATGGATTAGTAAGATTTATTGCAGTTTTACTATGATATTCAAAAGAAAATGCCTACGAGAAATTCTTTGGTTTACAGGTAATGCATGTATAGACTAGTACTCTAGAACTACATAAAACAACATACTTTTAGCACAAATTCTGTCTTTCATATACATAAGAACATTACGTATCGAATTTCGGAGTAATATCATAAGGAATATATTCGTTATTTTATTTTAAAAGCTGCACGATAAATTCGCTCATTTCAATTTTTTTTTAAAATTACTAACTGGAGAAGCCAAAATGCAATATGTTGAAAATAAAAAATAACAAAATAGTAAATAAAAATGTCCAAACAGAGCAATCTTGAATGTAGAAAACAACGAAAAAACAGACAATAACAACTATTACTAACATTAATAAATCGATGATAAAAGAATATTAAAAAATAAAATTATAGAGTAATAAAAGTTAAAATAGTTTTCAACGTTAAAAACTAAAATAATAGATTCATTATAAATACACTGACATGATACAAATTTTAAAAACATCTGTCCAAAACTCACACATGCCCTAGCACGCACGCATAGACACTCATACAGAAACGCATATATTTTTGGAATTGTCAAATTGTTCTGATTTTTTAAAAATATTATTATAAAATCAAATGGTATTAGATTACTTTTTTTTATATATATATTTGTGTTTTTAAGTGCTAAACAATTATGGGTAGGTGTGGGCTTCAGTCAGCAAATCATGTTTGTCATGCAGTATCTGTTAATTTACGTTTTCTACGGTCTGGTTTATATTTTCAATTTATGTAATCTGGGGTTCCTCATCAAGGGCGATACTGCTCAAGAAAAAACGACAAAAACAAAATATTATAAACATAAAATAAAAATCTAAAACAATAATGGAATAGAAATACAACAACAAATAGAAAACAACAAAGAACGACAAACACAAATAAAGAAAAAAAATAGGTAACAACAAAACACAAAAATATTAATGAAGAAAAAATAACAAAATACCAAAATAGAAAACAAGGACGATACTTAACAAAAACAACACTGCAACCCAACTAAACAAAATAGGGAAAAAAAGAAACTTAAAAACATATACAAATTATTTACAAATAAATAATATGAGGTTAAAAAAAAAAAAAAATATTTCCAGTTAAATGCATTAGGGAATTCATTAAAAATATTAATAATGAACAAATAAGCAGATGTAGTATAACAATATAAATAAAAAAAGATAAAATATAACAAATACAAATTTTAAAAAATGTTATGTTTGAAACAAACACGATACTTACACCCAAAAATGTTGCAAAAATAAAAATGTAAAACTTAAATTAAAACTATATCACTTGTTCAGATTTTTGAATAGAAGTGTATAGTCTTTAAATGTTTGAGAATAGTATCTATGTATGGACTTCCCCTTATCAGTACTTTGTGTAAAATTGTGCGGTATCTGTAAGTAGTTACGTTGTCTGCAGTGAGTCATGTCTGGTTTATAGAAAGAGAATCATTGAAAACATTACATTTTGGCCGTTCCTTCTTAGAGTGGGGAAAGTGAAGTAGGTATTTACTTGAGGCTAAAAACAAGAAAGTACTAATAGCTCGTTTAATATTTGAAATAAGAAAAAATGAATAGAAGAACAATTGTAGAGCAACAATTTTTTAACCAGAGTCTGACATATAATAATGGAGATATATTGATTTTCGAAACCCCGTGAAAAACTTTCCCCATTGCACTGATCCCATTTCAACCATTAACGGAGAAGATCATTAGCCTTGAATAATCATTATCCAGTTTAGTAAAGATCAAATAATCATTTTTGAGACTGAACCACAAAATTTTAATCGATGGCGTTATGACACAACGTAGTTCTATTTATCTCACACAGTAAAATTCCAATGAAAGCTATATTTGGTATATAAGCTTCGCATAAAGTGGGTCATGAAATAACAGCTTATTGTCAATATGGCAATGGGTAGGAGTGGGAGTTCTCCTAAGAGAAATCTGATAAATCACTATTAATTAGAAAAAAAAAGTCCGTCACGCAGGGGCTGCGTAAACTAAGCAGATTTCCTGAGGGAATGTTTACAACAGATATATCTACATACTGGTATCACCACCGTGAAAGCTATTTACTACATATAGTACTGTAAATTATAATGAATCAGAATAATTTTTGTCTCAATCAATCAAATTTTAATAGTATCAAAACTAAAAGACTGGGGGGGGGGGTACCAGAACATATTTGCATGAATCTCGTATTATAAATGTCTTTTGAAAACAATATTTGGTATTTAGGCTTTGAATAATGTGGTTTATTATATACCAGAATAGTAGCGAGATGAGTAGGAGTGAGGATTTGATGAAGACTGAAAAATGCAAATATCTCGGTTCATATTCAAGATAGAGAATAAATGTATATAACAATAATTACTGTAAATTTAATTTGCAATAAGATTGGTTCTATACACGTTCGATCCGACTTAAAGTAACAATAATATTTTGAATTTTCGAAAATCGGCCCTCTAAACCCCCCGTCCCACTGGTCCGATTTCAGCCATAAACGAACTTGATCTTTCTTTTTACATGAAACGATTAAATATCGAGTGTATTAACGATAAGGCAAAAATTGCGACCACTAGTGCGGTAACAGATATATATATATATATATATATACACACACAAACTTGAACCAACCTCATTTTCGTCATCTCCTAGGTTGAATCGATAGACATTTGAATAAAAGTTTCGAAAATCGTGTCATGAGTACGACGTTAATAGCTGATTTTCCTTAGGGGAAATCTGCTAACATATGATAAGTATTAAGCTGGACTTGAGGAAATATACGAGAGCTGGCTTTAAGAGAGAGAGGGTAGGATATAAGAGAAGAACGTGGTTTGGGATGAAGGAGCAGGTGATGCTAGTTGCTGGCGTGCCGACCAACCATTAGAGCTAGGATCAATCTGGACTGCAGCCGGCAGCTAAACCATCCCAGCAATTACTTAGCGCCCTCACGGCCCATCCCTTCTCTAAACCACCTTTACCTCGCATTCCTCTATGGTTTTGGGCAACTTTATACTCTTTGGACGATTAATATTAACCTTAATCGATATTAATTCCTTAGGAGGATCCATTCCGAAGTTCATTCTGACTAATGACCCAAGTCCGTTAGCCAATCTGTTGCCATATTCGATCTAATATTTCAATTTGATCATCACTCCATTTATGCTTATGATCTTTCATTTCTTACTCGAGGCCAAATTGCGAAAAATGTCCTCCTACATTCTGAGGACCAAGAGTCCTTTTGTGATAATTGCAAAACCCCTTTTTGAAAATAACTAACAAAAATGAATTTGCTTATTACTTTATTCAGAGCAATAAAATCAAAGATGCAGATGACAGAGCGGTCACAAAAAGTCCGTGACGCAGTTGCTACTTAAACTAAGGAGATTTCCCACGTGCTGGTATAACATTTTTGAGATCTTAGCTCACCAGGTGGTACCGTAGGTAGAATACAATTAAGTATGAATAAACCGCTTAATACTTGAGTTACCAAAAAATGTATAGAACAAAAATTGTAGAAAATCAAAAAGTTTAACAACATAGGGTGTATAACAATTTATGTTCTGACTCATAATAAAAAAGTTATTTTGAATTTTCCCATTTTCTCTTCTCTAACCCACCACCATTGCAGGTCCGATTTCAGCCGAAAACAAATATGATCTTTAGTGTTGACTGAATCGGCTAAATATCGAGTATGGCATAGATAAAATAAACATTTTCGAAACAAGAACGAAAAATCATAATTGATAACGTCATCAAATAACGTACTCACATGTGTCTTACAAAGTAATAGTTCAATGAAAATCATATTTGGTATTTAACCTTGGAATGAAGTGGTTCAAGATATAACAGTTTATTGTTAGTATGACATTAGTAGGAGTGGGGGTTTACGGATGGCCGAAAACTAACTCGGTTAATATTCAATATATAGAAAACATATATATATATATATATATATATATATATATATATATATATATATATAACAACATTTATGAAACATTAAATTTTCAGTAAGATTGACTCTATACACATTTTCGATGCGACGGATAACAACGGAGATAGATATTTCGAATTTTCGAAATCCCCCCTTTAACCCACTCCCCTCCCACTAGCCCAATTTTAGCCGTTAACGAACTTGATAATCATTTTTACATAAAACGTTTATATATCGACTTTGGGAACGATCAGTTAAAAATTGTGTCCGTTAGAGCATTAGCCGACAAATATATATACATGTATACGTATATATAATCTTGAACGGACCCCATTTTCGCCATCTCCTGGGGTGGACCGATGCACATTTGATGAAATGTTTCGAAAATCCCATCATAAGTACAACCTCAATAACTGACTTCCCCTAAGGGAAATCTGCTAAAAGTAAAATATTTATTTTTAACTACCGGTTTCACCACGTCAGTGGCAATTTCAGGTCTTGAAAAAGGAAACTATTAGAATATTCCTAGGAAACTGGTAATAAAGTAGTTAACACCATCCAGTCAAACTTCTGACTGCTTGACAAGGTTGCCAGGGCTGCCTGGGGGGAGGGGTGATACCGGGGGTCAAAAATAAATATTTAACGCAGGAAGGCTTCACACATCTTTCTTACCCTAAATTTTGGCACATCGATCACTCAACATTATATTCCTGACTTAACAAATAAAAAATTAATAAGTTCCTTCTATGATTGGCGACTTTCAAGAAGGTATACTTAACTATAACCCCTATTCACCAAGCTAGAATAGGTGCAAGGGTACGTCTGCCCTGCCTTTGAGCGTACAAACCAGAGATGTGTTACTACTAAATAAAGAGTTAACAGTGGTTGTACAAAGATGCAAATCGCCTTAGTGAAAGAAGCGGGTTCAGAGTGGATGATGGGCCTCTAAGGAAAATAAAAGACTATTAGTCCATGATTAATTACGTAATTCAATGATGGAATGGCAAAAATGAAGATTATACAGTACAATGAGAATTCCCTTCAACCTTTTGATTAGATGACTCTTACTCGAAGCATAGATTTTACTATTCAATATGCAAAGCAGACCATAATCCCCATTTCAATTGTAAATATTTCACCTTGCATCATCTACAGTCTCAAATCTTTCTCTGTACTAGTGAAATCGGTTGGAGGATTTTTATTTTAGCGAAGTGGTTGAGAAAGCCAATAGATAATTGTTGGTACGTATTGTGTGCATACATTTTAAATGTAATTTTAAAAACGGGGCTCAGGTTAGCCATGTGAGTTGACCTTAATCTCACATGTTAAACCTAGAGTGGCGAGTTCGATTCTTGCCTGGGCAAAGGAAATTATTTAGTGACGAAATACATTACATAACATCCTAAATGCCACCCTGGCTAGAAAAGGATGGTAACCTGTAGATAACCCGTCCAAATTAGCCTGAGTTGCAAAAAGTGGACGTTAATAAATAATAATAATAAAAACGGAGAGACTAATAAAGAAACATTTTTTATCATATGTGCCCATTTTCCTACTGGTCCAACGAAACCTAAGGCCTGATGGTCTTTGTTGGTTTGTTATATAATAATAAAACTCAGAAAAAAAATATTCTTTCTGGAGAATCTCTCTAAATATGGATAGATTTACAAATTATACCAGACCTTCATAAGCCTTAATTGAAATAAAATAGGATTTGGACTAAGTATCCAACTTAGTTACTTTCTAACTATTTGACACTATAATTCTTCCAGGACCTGACCCTCTGCCCCAATCTTAAACCATTCTGAACAGCTAGAACCCTCCAATTCCGGACAACCAGCCTCCATACAACTCCCGTGTATTCCGAGATATTTCTGATCCACTACCCGCTCTCTATCAAAGCTCCATATAACAAATATTTCTGTCTAAAATGTATTTTCTTTTTTCCTTGGTGGTAGACTATGTTTTATTCCCATTTAAAAAATCCTGATATGATGAACGTTTCTAATGTTTTCACATTCGTTTTCCTTGAGTGCCTCGTAAAGCGTTGGACCTTTTGAAGAGCAACCATGAGATTACCGATGGAGGAATGAAAATCTTCTTCGTGAGAATAATCGAGAGCAATTTTTATTTATTTATTTTTTATTATTATTATATATTTTTTTTTTAACAGGCGAAACATTAATTATGAATTTGATGATGCACAGGACAGTCAACATTTCTACGAACTCCTGAAATATATAGAACTGAAAGTTTGGGCCAATGCTTATCAGTTGATATTTGGATTTATTAACGAGTTAAAATACAATTTTCATTTTAGGAAATATAAAAATAAAGAAACGAAAAAAATAATCATTGGTTATTGATTAAATAAAATGACATTTTACTTGCTTGAAATCCTTTTACATTCTGATAAATCACTACTTTTCATTCGTGATATGCCATTATGACATGTGTGTATAATGTACATATTATGTTGTTTTCAAACCGAGGCCTTGCTGACAGCAAAATGAATTATGAAATGCAAATTAGGTTCATTTGCATGAAAAGTAGAGATGATATCTAACTACTTAGTCTATCGTGGGAGGCAGAAAGGGCTACAAAAAGCAGCTGATCATGATTTGGACTTTCATTATAGAGTGAAATCTTCTAAAAAATATTTATAGTAAGTTATTGAATTATAATCTTTCTACTATGCAGTAAAAGTCGTGTTGAACAAATAGTCCAGTAATGTGAAAAGAATAATTTCTTGTATGGCTAGAACAATTTTTGTTTGTCTTACAAGTTTTTTAAACACGAAACCTATCAAATTTAACTACTACATGGTTTGATATTCTTTTAAACTTTAAATAATAATATAATTAACCATATTCCCAGGAACCCCCCCCCACTCTTTTGAATGGTAGAAGAGCACATAAATATGAAATACAAAATAATAATGTTTCATGAATATAAAAATGTCATAATTAGCTTGAGCCATACTTACGGAAGAACGAAAGTTAGACATAATAATTTTGTAATTTATAAATTTAAGCAACGTACAGGGTCTTTCAAGAAGAATGAACTGATTTCATTAAGCTATATCATATTAACAGACAGTAATAAAAGATTGCTATAAAGACATATGAATTTAACCGTTGTTGTAACTGGATGAATACATGTAACACATGCACTGTGCTATTGCACAGAACGATTTTTGTACAGGCGTAGCCATTGCGACGCTCGCGCGGGAACTGCTGGGAGTAGGGATAACGACAGAGCACTAGAGAAGTATCGATAGAGCAAACTACCGGAAACTACCGACAACCATTCGAAACTTACAAATACACTCTTTGTAATGGCATGTAACGTGTTCTGCTGCGATGCTGGTGTAAAGCACGATAAAGCTTTGAAATCAGTACATTCCTTTTGAAAGACCATGCAACCCTGTATTAGGGCTGGGAGATAGATTTTCAGAAGAATACGTTCTTTACATTTTCTGATGAAATTAATAATAATCAAAATCGTAGTTTTGAGGTTCAGGTTGCCCCACACTCTTGTCGGGGTAGCAGTGTCTAAAATAGCCCATGTTGACAATATACATATCCTGGATATAAAAAAGTTTCACGCTTATAGCTAGGCACACTCACAAAACAGCAATAATTTATACTTAATAACGGAAGCCAAAAGTTTAATTTCAAAATCTAAATAACGTTTTAGAGCCGTACAATGCATACTACACACAATTCATTCTTTCTTACCCTTTTCTAAAGAAAATCGATATTAACGTAGATATTGACGAATATATATTTTGACTTAGAAGTAAACTTCCCACTCCAGACAAACACAGTACAGCATAAAACCTCTCACATTAAGTATACTCATTCCCTTTATACATATACGAATGATTTCACGATTATATGCAGTACTTTTCATGGAACTCGAATAAGGTGGTTGCCACCTAGAAGGGGAAGTCAAAAACTCAAAATTCTCAAAAGTTATTAACATTTTAGGAAAACAATCGTTATTCTAAACGAAATTTGTTCTTTACATATTTTTCGATAAAACCAACATTAAACAATCTTTCGATAAAATCAATATTAATCAATTTTTCGATAAAACCAATATAATCCAATTTTTCAAAGAAAAAAAAAACAATATGAATGAAAATATTGAAGAATATCTGTTTTCAGGTCGAAGTAACCCCCCTCTGCTCTTAGTTGAAAATTCGAGTTCTCATGTAGGCAATGTTGTCCCTTGTCATAAGTTGGCTCATAAAATCCTTAGAAACATTTTAAGCCACTTTTGAATGATTGAGTAACAAAACGGGTGGATAACAGACAAGATTGTCACTTTTGATGCCATTTTTCATATAATAATAAAAATTGATCGCCGCCGAATTTAAATAGAATGTAAGACAACCCTTAGAGTTTGATTAATGTAGGTGTGATACTAAACTTTAATAGTAGTGCCCTTTACGTGGCTTCTATAAGCCCTTTAAGTTTACTTTAAGTGTATTCTATAGAGTAGGCCGAAGCCTTGGAATGGGTACGAACAATTTTATTCTAAATTGTGATCAAGCCCCATGAAGCAGACGGCAGAGTGTAACTGAGTGCTTATAAAAATCGACTTTCCTTTCTATTGTGCTCTAACTGGCTGTCAAAACGATAAAAAGAACAAGAGCATTTTTCATTTCGTTATATTTCATAATTTTAATTCATATTTCCTGTATTTTCCCCTTAGAAAAAGAGAGCAACACAGGGGAGTGTACAAATGGACTGTATCCATTATTTGTGTGTCAGTTTTCAGAAATGGCTTCGCCCTCCTGGCCAATATCAAATAATCTCTCTATCTCCCGTCTCCCGCGCCATTATTTATTCCCAACCCCCCCTGGGAGCGTGTAAAAAGGGTGTTCTCTGTAAAACTCGGGGCCGCCTGAGTCGGTAAATAAAAATGGATCGATAAGTCATCCCTGTGAGCAGGGGTAGGTACGTCAGACATCGGCCTCTACACTGCTCTCGTTATAACGCGGCGCATTTCTTAAGCTTGGAAATGCCATGCACCCCATCTTAGATGAATGGCAAACCAGCTGGTCTAACAACAGTTCTGACAACAAACAACTAACTATTAAGAAGATTATTTGCGTATGGACCTCGAGTTTCAGAAATTCTAACAGAGTCGGAACCGAATTAACAAACTCATACTTGTTGACACAGACAGATCCATTTGCTTAACTTATACTTGACGATCAGAGATATAATATCAGAATATGTGGGGGGGGGGGAGGCCCGCATTTTCCCTAGGACGTAAAACAACAGCAGGTAGCCAATTCATTAACAACATATGGACGGGTTATTTGAATAATGGTACAACTCCACTTTTTGTCAAATTGGAGTTTACTGCACTTTTAGAATAAGAAATGTACATACTTTTTATTATTAAAGTGGCCCAGCTCCTACTTCCTTCTAGTCAATAGAGTGAGTCAAAGAAAACTTCTTAGAAAGAAAGAAAACAAAGATATTGCACACAATTTATTACATCCTCATAGATAACCCCACAAGAAAATTATTTTAATAGTGGTACAGCTCAACTGTGTTTCATGGTATGCCAAAATGAGTGATTCTCAAAAGATTTTGAGTGCAAGATATTCAAGCAGTAATAAAGAACAATGGTAAGAAAAATAAATTTATATGCACTGGTATGAAAAACTGTGACTTTTATGAACTAAAAGATCTTCAAAATTCTGTAATTAAGAGGAAGAAAAATGAACATCAGGGTTGCTACTGGTTTAAAATTAAGTGGATAATTTTTAAGAAACAAAAGCCATACATGGTGATGTACAAAGATACACTTAACTACCTGAAATACTAGGGGACGATAGCCACTTAATTAAAAAACTGATTAAGTTCATAACAATTTACGTGCCTAAAAAAAGAAACATAAATATAAGTTCAACATATGGGCACACAAGCCAGTAAGATATGTATTTATACATAAAATAGATTTTAAAAGATACTGCTGTGTTTTTGGTATTTGTGACAGGATGGCGATAGAAAAAAAAATAGGAGAGACTCATCATAGGCGAGGCAGAAGGAGGGACCACGAGTGGACCGCATCTCTTTGAAAAGGACAACCGTAGGAAATGAAACGAATTTGGACCGTTGACCACTTAGGCACAAATAACCCTCGCGAGTTCAGTGCCTAATGGCAATAAAAATAAATATACACTTAATGAAAATATTGCTTTTTATACTCTGAATCTTAAACCCACTCGTGGAAGAGGAAGACCAAAAGAATTTGTAACACTTCAAATTCCACGTTTGTATCCTCAGCCAAGAAAGGTTACTCAAAAGAAGAAACAGGATATGTTGGGCTTACTCCCTGTTACTCTAGCTATACATCATGGCTATTTCAATGATCTACAGACTGTAGGCGCGCATCATGAAGAAGGCATGGATTGATAACTGTGCATTATAAAATGTGTTGCTATGTGTTTGAGAAATATTATAATTACCTTTTATTAATTACTTTTATTCTATTTTTATATTAATCCAACTTCTTTCTAATAAAAGCATTATTCTGGCACTCCTACTAAGAGTTGCTTTGGCTTTATCAATCATGCATTAAACGTTTTTATTTGAATAGTGGTAAACCTCCATTGTCCTCTCCTTTATCAAACATATCCAACACCATCGATATACCCCATGTGTAGGAAGAAAGCTTAATCTCTAAAAAAATACATGAACAATTATTTTTCAAATATTTCATAACCTGAATTTTGTGTGCACATTTAACTTTAAGACACTGTAACTCAAAATCAATGTAAATGGAGTTGTACCACTATTCAAATAAATAAATTTATCATACTAATTAAGTCTGCAGTGAACAACTCAATTTCAAATTATATACATTATATTGACACGTATGTGTTTAATATTATAATATTTCATCAGCTACTCTCCAAGAGGGAATTACTAGAAATATAGGAAAAAGTATCATTTACAATCATTTAATTCGTATTAATTATTCACGAACTATGCTCATCACCTTCAATAAAACATGAAGTAAGAAATAAAATAAACTAAGCTCTGTTCATAGCTCTGAGTGAGTGATGAAAAGGCTATAAAATTTGTTATCACCCAAGCGGGGCACCTTACCCTATACAGTTCATAGTCAATAATCATTCAAAACCAATCAAAGACTGCAGTTCTATGACACATGAGCCGATGACAATTTTTTTCTAATCCAGAATCATGATTTGTTAACTCTGGATTTAACCCATAAAAGAGGACAAAATAGAGTAATGGGCAACCCCAGTCCGAATCTTTACGAATTACGTGCTCTGTCATCCGGGTTCTTATCCTCATAATTCTTTGCCCCGACCTATACGTCACAAATCAAACACGACATTCTGTTCACACCAGACATGTGAAGAGGTTGAACCTTATCCATAACCCACGACAATAGAGTCTTCAATGAATACCTGCTAATGTAAGCTTAAGGAAGAAGAGATTTTATTTATTCTTTCCAAAGGTGTGAGATTTTTTAATAGAGACATTTTGTCTTCTTTTTCAGTGTTAAACTGCACAGGAAATTTCAGATATCAGTATGTGTAAGAAATTGTCATTCATAATTGACAAAAATATCCTTTCAAATTTGTTGTAGTGGATATAGTACTTTTCGAATGTAGCTCCCCACATATATTGTCGTAACATTAACTATTTGTATAAAAAAAAAAAAAAAATAATCGTGAACCATAGATCTAAATTAAATCATTAAATTAAATTAAATTTGAGAGTCTCATAAAACAACAAATTAAAAGTACAAATAAGAACGCTTTGATCTTCTAAAACTTAAGTCATGGTGTTCTGAACTTTACTTGCTGCAAAACAACACTAGGTGTCAAAAAGAATGTCATGACACTTAACAGCCCATAGCGTGAGCATTTGTCTAGATAAGATCGCTCCAGCACCTGTTGATTTAATTAGAATCTACTTAGAAAGACATTTCAACCATAAATTACATACTGTATCAAACATGTAAATATTTATACAACTTAACTACTTCTGTTAGCACTAATGGGCTGCTGAAAGTTTTTGTATTATGTTTTGTAAATACAAGCTTACAAAAATACAAAGAACCTAAACTCAAATAATTATCACGAATCATTTGGGGAAACCAAATGAATGATACAGTTTCAAAAAAGAGGTTTGTTTGGAGAAAAAGTACTCCCTATTCCGAAATTGGACTACTAGATCTTTTTCTTGGCACTTTCAAGCTGAACTTCGTATATTTTTAAACTATGCATTTGTCATCAGGATTCTCTTCTTTGATATTTTGAACAGATAAGAAGTAATGTGTATGTATATATATATATATATATATATATATATATATTAGCAGATTTCGTTTTCATAATTCAATTTTGGAAAAAAATAAAATGTCCATTGATCCTACCTAGGAGATCACGGAAAAGAGATCCGTTCTCAATTAAACAATTTTGAACGGATTGGATGGATACATAATATATGATATCTTCAAGGTAGGAACTGTTTGAAGAAACTTGACGACAATCAGCAGGAGACCAGTGGACGTAATACCCTTATGATGATATATTTCAAAACACTAACACATTATAATGTGCTATAATTCAATATTCCTGGAGACACAATAGACCACAAAAAAGTGACAAATTTGTCTAAAAACACTAATATCATAAAGAACCTTTAGGCGTTTCATGACTTGCAGTAAACCTACAATGATAACTGTCGGAGACGTCGGTCACCAAAAGAAAAAAAAATTATCTTGAAATATAAAATATACATTTGGAAAATATTTACCTACGAGTAGCAACTACTCATGTTTTCGTCAGATAATCGTTGAAGTAATAAAATGTAAACATCTAACAATAAATGGGAAATAACTTATATTACCCAAGGACCTTGGTTCTTTTAAGTACTTTATTATCTTTTATGTCAGTTTAATAAGTAAAAGCTATAGACAGTTTTTACTTAATTATTTCCTTGTTTCAATGATAATAAATTTAAATTGCTGAATAGGTACATTTTGGTTATAGTAAAATTATATTTTCCCCCCTGGTTTTACGGGTGCATTTAACCTCTCATTCAACCTGTTTTATTCCTTTGCTTATTTATTTTAATATTAATTAGATAATTGCAATTCTGCACAAATTTGCAAATAGCAACATGAATTTGCTTATACATATATGTATAAGCAATTATTATATAAGAATTCTTATATATATATATATATATATGTGTGTGTGTGTGTGTGTGTGTGTGTGTGTGTGTGTGTGTGAGTTTACTAGGTACTGGTCATTGAAAGTTATTTGTTGATATGTTATACGCTACGCAACAATGGAAAGCCTAGTATACTCAGCGCAGTAAGACAAGGGGGACCTAGGTTCTTGGGACACGTAGAAAAGATGGATACTAACACTTCCAAAACATTTGTTGCAGGAACACCAGAAAATACTTTCGATAAGATGAATAAAAGCCGTCCGGGGTAACGATGGTTGAATGATTGGAGGGAGCTTTTTGAAATCCGTAAACGGTAAACTATGGGTCACTCACTCCAAAATTGGATCTAGCTAAGGTCCAGGTAGTTCCTGGTAGAAACTGAGTTTACTAAAGCTCAATCTAATAAACTGAGGCTATTGAGCTGACATCCATTCAAATCCGGGGATTGCATGCAATTTTATTTGCCTGTCCGTTCCCCACAGCGTCGTGAGGAAATTAAATAGCTATAGAAATAAATAAACACGTTTAATTGGCCTGCAATACCACCACAATACTGCAAGGAATGCGTAAAATATATCTACTCTATCGATCTACATCCGCAGTCTTATGACATACCTTTTAAATTTAAATAATAATTAGTAATAATTTTGGATTTTAATGAAAAATCTCTTATGACTATTGGGAGACTCCTTAAGGATTACTAAAAGCGATATCCAATGGCTAAATAAGGCTATTCCCAAATTGTATCAGATCTATGAAAAGGCAACATGATCATATTTATGTACCATTTTTTGAACGAATTCCGTATAGGTGTTAGTTGAGAACAATTTCAGGTTGCCTCATCAACCTTTTTTGTTTGAATATTCTACTTTAGAAGTACCTTTTGGAGCTTTAAATGTACAAAAGGCTTTTGATATTTGTTGTGGACGTTTACTATAAGGCAATTAAGAAAATTCAGAAATTATTCGGTTATTTAGGTTATGTGTTAACCCATCACACGAATCGATCAAGTTGCAGTAAATCTCTCGAAGGTAGGTTACAAGTAAAGCTATTAACCTTCCCTGATTAGGTTAGTTATATACGGGCGGTGGGAAGCAGGAGGCACCAAGTTGGTCCCGGATCGCAAGCCCTAATTGTTGATAAATCAAACGGGGCCCTGGAGATAAACAGGGAGTTGGTGGCGGAACTCTCCTAATTTAGGGAGACTCCGCCTCTGGAGTTGCAGCGCTAAACTAATTCAAACGGTCCAACTATTGTCATGCTAAATTTGCTATAATGTCGGCAAGCTCTCTCCCTCCAGCCCAACTTCCCCGGGGCCGTAATTAATGCCGCCAGGTGGGACGCTCTGACGTGTTTATCGCTAATCCATCCAGCTATGGCAACAAGATGAGCTTCCTCAATTTATTTCAACAAATAAATTCTCTCCGTCGGTTGAAACTATTCAGAGCTCTATCAGTTAATTAATATCAGCCGCTGAAATGCAGACTTCTGTCCCCGTTGAGGGACATTAGAACCTAGTTTCTACCACGCCAATAACAAGCCAAAACAACCTAAAATACTGAACAAAGTGTTTCAGATTGGAAATGGTTCAGAAACAACAGGTGCAAAAAGTGATGTTAAATTGCGACCTCATGTCCAAACAATTTTTCTTAAATTGTTTCAATGTATTCATTCATAGAAGAGTGTTCACTTACAACATAGGTTTAGTTATTTTTAGTATTAACTTCCAAGAACATCGAAAACATCTTGCTGTTTTACCAAAATATTATTGTTCAGAGCATTTAACTTCCGAAATAGTTAATTGCAACCCAATTAAATGATCTTTTAACGCTCTGCTTAATGAAATGAACGTTTAAAATACAACATTTATTATTTAGTTAGAAAATATACATATTTACATTTATTAAAATTCTTGAAAAAAATAAGTAAATTTTTAACATTATTACTTATTATTAATTTTTGCTACTACTACTAGTTGGGACAGTTTATCTTCAGGAACCTCTTCAGGTTCTAGCCAGGGTGGGACTAAGGATTAACTTAAAGATTTCTTCACTAAATAAACTCCTATTGGCCAACGCTTCAACTCAAATGGCTAACCTGAGCCCCGAAGTAAATTTTGCAATTAAATGTCCACTTTGTTGTTGTTGTTTGGAGGTGCGACACTATTTTTTAAGATTAATTAAAATTGGAATAACTGAGATGTTGCTTGGTCGGCTGCCATTACTCGACTGTTTTATTGTTCTTTTATTTGATACATGTGTTATATTAGAAAATACATATAAAAAGCATCTGATTTAATTTAATAAAAATCTGAATTAAAATCAGCTGATCCCTAAAGGGAAAAGTTAACCAAACATCGTAAATTTAGCAGAGCTCAGCATTTTTTTGTTAGTACCACCTTACCAAAAATAATACTGAAAAATATTATTATTATTATTTATTAACGTCCACTTTTTGCAACTTAGGCTAATCGGGGCGGGTTATCTACAGGTTACCACCCTTCTCTAGCCAGGGTGGGATTTTAGGATGTTATTTAATGAATTTCGTCACTAAATAATTTCCTTTGCCCAGGCGAGAATTGAACTCGCCACTCTAAGTTTACCATGTGAGATAAAGGTCAACGCTTTAACTCGCATGGCCAACCTGAGCCCCTGAAAAATATTAGTATTCACAATCTACTTGTTCTTAACATGTGATTGATAACCCAATTCGATCGGTTGTCATGGCAACGTAAATACGTTATGCTGCCGCTACTATATTTTTAAACAAAGAAATATAATCGCTCAAGATCAAAGAAATATATATCAAAGACACGAACTGACAGGATAATTCCAGATCACTGCCATACATTAAGCAGGACATGACATTTATCAACTTGAGTTGTTTCAAGGATGCAAGCGTGGTAGGTTACAGGTATTTGCTTTTTTTAATGCACGCTTAAAGGAGATAATTTATACGATGAGTAGGAAGACGCACTTCAATGAAATGAAATATGGAAAACTAACAGTAGAAAAAGAGAAACTGTTGGTGATATGGAAAGAGTACTCGAAGAAACTGCTGATTAGTGGAAGCCCTACAGAGAGACACGTTGAGGACCTAGATGAAAGATCATTGAGGTCTCCTGGATTTGGAGATAACACTGAAAAAAATAAGGCCAAAAGTCTACTGGATTGGGGGCCTGCTTGGTGAGTTGTTCAAAGCCGAGGGTGTGCAATCGACTTGGATACATCAGGAAATCCTAAAGACTTGGAGGAATGGACGGATCCCAGACGAATGTTACACAGGTCTTACATGTCAGAGTCTGAAGAAGGGTTTCACTAATGAGTGTGAAAGTTATAGAGGAATCGCACTGCTCCCTGTGATCCTGTTGTACGTAAAGCTTAACAGAATGAACCCGAGCTTGAAAGAGGCTGATTACCAGGCAGAGTTTTGAAGAGGAAGAAGTCGAATCAGATATTTGCCCTCAAACAGGTACTAGAAAAGAGGTGGGAGGTAGAGCAGATGTACACGACCTATTGACTTTAGAGCAGCATACTCTTCAGTCGACGAAACTGTGTTAGGCAACGATAGCTAAACTTGGGCTTACAGGGAAACTTGTCCAACTGACAAGGACGCATTTTGGTGGCTTCCGTTGTCGTGTGTTCGCTCAAGGGGAGAATACTGTGGTGCTCAAAGTTAAGCCAGGATTGAGGGAAGATGTTTTCTCTCATAATGTTGAGATTCATTTGATGATAAATAAAGAAAAGTCGATATACATGGTATGAAGTAAATCAATGACCGGTTAATGAGATCGACCACAGAATAATTAGTGGAAAGAAGCAGCAATCTTTTGACTATTCATTAAAAATTCCGTCTAGCAAAGGCCTGTATAAGCTAAGTATATTTCCCAAGCACAAGAATAATACATATTATAACGTCCGTCACGCAAAGGCTGCGTAAACCTAGTAGATTTCCCAAATGC
The DNA here is from genome assembly GCA_019009955.1 of Riptortus pedestris. Lineage (NCBI taxonomy): Eukaryota > Metazoa > Arthropoda > Insecta > Hemiptera > Alydidae > Riptortus > Riptortus pedestris. The sequence goes on from CM032229.1 coordinate 134,716,796, forward strand.
TGGTACGACACAACTCTTCTCGTCATACATTCTCTATTTCGAAATAAACACCGGATGAGTAGAAGTTAGGGTTTTTTCTGAAGGCTGAAAACAAGAAAAAAACGAATAACTTACTTAATGTATGTTAAGAAAAAATGGATACAGCAAGAATTGCAGAGCAACACTTGTTTAACAAGATTTTAAGAATTCATAATTAATGGAAATATTATTGAATTTTCAAATTCCCCCTAATGCTAAACCCCCTCCCTATTCCAGGATCCATTTTGGCCATTAAAGAATATAATGTTCAGTGTTGAGTGAAACACTTTAATATTTAGTACGGTATAGATCGGATAATCTAGTTAATAACGTAAAATATCATAAATCTCCGTGTTCAACAATTTTCTCTGTTTTAATAGTTTTCTATTTCCTATTTTATCTTCCACTAATGTTATCGCCCAGCAGCAGTTATGAATTTTTATTAACTGCGAGTATATTCAATAATTTGGAGACATTTTTACTATTTGGTTTGTATGATAAAGGGTGTAAATCGCTACAAATTGTGAGACATCAAACAAATAAATATATAAATAAAATGAATTGATGATGTCATAAAACAAGGTATTTGCCTGTATCTCATCTAATAAAAATTTATTAAAAATAATATTTGGTATTTAAGCTTTAAATAAAATGTTTGATAATATAAGAGCTTATTGTTAATATGAGAAGAGTAGGACAGCGCGTTTACAGGAGACTGAAAACTATAAAATGCTAATATCTCGATTAATATTCAAGTTAGAGGATAAATTTATATAATAACAATTCTACAATTTTGAATAATATTAGTTCTATACAATGTTTCGATCTGGCGTATAATAAAGATATTTCAACTTTATTAGATACTTCAAACTCTGGTTCAATTTCAGCAATTTCTGAACTTGATCTTTTAGTTTAGTATAAAACATTTAAATATGGAGTTTGGTAAGGATCGTAGAAAAATTGCGACCGAGCGCAGCAGATATGTATATAGTTTCGAAGAAACGTCATCTCATGGATCGGTGGATATTTGGAGACCTGATTTGAAAAATGCGTCAAGAGTGCAACCTTAATCGTCAATGAGCCTTCTCTTAAGGGAAATCTGCTAAAAATCGCGAATGTAGAAGGGTGGAGGCAAAATGAAAAAAGTTCTGAATGACAAAATACATAATAATTCCTTAATTTTCGAGAAAGAGAAAATGTTTTCAATTAGACACATAACGGAAATTGTAAGAATATTCATTTCTCTCCTTTTCGATTCTTCCATTTCTCTTGCTCTGGCTTCTGCCACTAAGAACTTGTTCAGTTCAAAAACTTGAAATCTCATTGATTATCTGAATAGCTAATTTAGGCGTTGGTAGGCCCTGATATGGCCTAATCAAACTTAGTGGTATTTTTTAAATCACATTTGAGCCATTTGATCGGCCTAGGGTGTTTTGACCTTTATTTTAGGAAAAATACTATTTCATTTATACGATATAATTAAAAGTTGTTTGTTCTGCAAATGGAAGTAATTTATTCGTGATAGAAAGAAGGAATAAAAGTGGAAAGTATTAGGCTGGCTCTCTTTCTTCTGAGAGGACAGCAAAACAAGAACATAAATAATAAATAAATTTGGAGGTAGAATTTGGCCGCCCACGTTCTCCTCGGTGATAAATTACTTTTCTTATTTCAAGTTCCTTTATATTAATTTGTATACTTTATAGTATTTTTATCATAAAGTATGCATTCAAAATTCTATTTTCTTTTTAAAAAAACCAATGAAAGATAAAGACTTTATTAATTACATACTAAATAATTATTATATTATATATTAAGATAAATATTTAATTAAATTATTCTCCAACATAAGCCATGGGCAATATCCACGAAGCCCTAGGCTTGAATAGGTCAATATAATAAAAAAATTATATATAAAACACTGTTAGAATCGATTCTTGGGGAAAAAAAGTTGTTAATTATGAATCGAAGAGGCCTTTAATAAGTAATGTTTTTTTTTTTAAATAAATCGACAAAAGAAGGAAGGAAAGAGAAAAATATTGCTTATCTAATAAGTATATAAAGGCTCACGTTTGCCATATATGTTACGACAATGGTTTTAATCTCACTTGGCTAACCTAGAGTCGTCAGTTCGATTCTCACCTGGGCAATAGGAATTAATTTAGTGACGAGCTAATTAATTATAATCCTGAGTCCCTCCCTGTCTTGAAAAAGATGGTAACCTGTACATAACCTGTTCCAATTAGCCTTAGTAGCATAAAGTGGACGTTATTTTATTTATTATATAGAGCTCCCCAACTATGGCGACTTAGCTCTTCTTAAAGAGGGGAGGGGGAGGCAAAAGCAAAAGAAAAAAAGGAAACAAAATAACAAGGAATGGGACACACAAAATAATATAAAGAACAACACTAATGGAAAGGAACACTAAACACTTGAAGAACTCGAAAACAACTTAGAACTAAAAAAGGGTGGTAAATGAATAAGTGAAAAGAAAATGTAGTAACTTAAAAAAAACAACTATTCATAAATAAAGGATATATCATTCACATTTAAATACGTCACTCACACACAAATACAGGCTCACACTAAAAATTTCAAAATATCTAATTAAATATTGTCAAACTGCCCAATTATTTTTAAATATGTCAGAATAGTGGCAATAGAATGTCAGAATAGTGTACCCTCAGCCAGTATTTCCTTCAAGCCATGTGGAATGTTTAAGTAAGTTCGTAATCTGCATTATTTTATTAGGTGTTAGGAATTATTAATAATAATTGTTATTATTAAAGTGGACGTTAATAATAACAAATAATAAATAAATACAAATTTTACGATTATGTATACTTCAAAATCATATGTTTGTTACCTAAAACATATTACATGAGATGTTTTACTAACATTTTCTTTGCTAATTTTCAATTAGATATGTTCTCCATTCATAACCACTTAATAAAATTTGGACAGTTGTACTGCTAATGGGCGACAGAATGCTAATGGTTCAGGCGTGGGAAATCTATCACTATCCTCAGCTAGCTGGTGGTAAAAGGACGCTCAGGTTCGAACCACTCCGAGGGTTGACATTAGTTCATGAGTCAAGCGGTAGTATCGAAGCGCTTATGGATAAGCTGGAATCTTAAGAGACAAAGTCTGACAGCCTCTAGAGATGATCAACGATTATGACTCTCTTAGATCCTGCCCAAAGAAAGGCTTACATTGGATGAAATGACCACAGGATACAATGAGGCCCGTCAGTCTTCTGAAAACAACTCATTCCAGGTCTTCCTTGGTTAACGGGGGTTGTACGTCGAGTTGATCACTCTTTACGTAAAAACTCTTATTAATCCCTCGAACCTCTAATGAAGCTAATGATCTCAAAGTTCTATAAGGCCAACCCAAAAAAAGAGAAAAACAAAATTAGGGTGCTACATTGTACATTAGTCGATTTACATAAATTATTATTCTAAAGCCAGTAATTTACTAAATAAATACATACAATGACAAGAAATAATGTATAGATGTCCAAGATATTTTTCTTAAAACACTGAGAATTTATTTTATCTTCTATTCTATGCAAGATTATAATTGAAAGGCCCAAAAAGACAATACATTTCTTGCACGTCAGATCTAAGGGAAAAAATGTTTAAAACTAGTTGTAAGTTTAAGTATTGACAATAAGGAAGTTACAATTCACCCTATATACGTGGTTTAAAAACTATAGAGTAACTATATTGTTAAATAAAAATGTATTTTTTTTTGTGAGAGAACAGAGAAATTTAACAATTTTCTCGTCATTTGGCTGGACACTTTTATTTATTCCTTACAATGTACTGCATCTACTATTCTCATTAGCAGTAGATGGATCTATAGTTCTTGGAACAAACAAGTTTCTCTTAAAAATACAAAAAGCCTTTTGATGTCTTCTTCATAGTCTCTAAGTTCTCTTAAGTTCGGCTTAAGGTTCAAAGCTGTTCTTGGAAGATTGTATTTTTCACAATTAAGGAAATATGTGAGATAGTAAGATGGGCATTACAACAGTCGCAAGTTGGTGAGAATAAGTCTTTCAATAAATAACTATGGGTTAGTTTTGTGTGCCTAATTCGGATACGATCAAGAACAATGTTTACGGATTTTTTTGGTTGCAGTATTCCATCGCTCGGTAATTTTATTGATTTGTGGCAGTTTTTGTCATGTTTCTTCGACTGTTCTGACTTCCACTTAAAATATGATTTTTTGAAACTCTCGTTTCCAATCATCTGGGGAGATGAAGGTTACCTTTGATTCATCTTCTCGGGCACTTCGAGCACTTTTCAATTCTACTTAGTTAAAAAATTGGATTTGATTAGTTTGTTATCATATATTAACTCTTCTTTTCAAAATTAAGATTTCCCTTACTTTACCTATTCCTAATATCCCTTAGAGAATACGATGTGAATATATGTACACAAGATAACTTTTCATTGTGGTTTCTGGAAATGAACCGGTTTCAAAACGAAAGTTCAAGCCTATACGGGAGAATCATATTTCATCTACAAGGGAGCGGTACTGTCAGCGCTAAGGTCCGTAGTGACAGTGTCGTGAAAGAGTTACTCTGACCGACTTATCCGTATGACTAAGTACTTCCGTCTTCGAGTGTTCCACGACACAAAAGTTGGTTGCCAGTAGATCTTCCTGACAGGTGAGAGAAGCAGAGGCCTTTGAGTATTGTGTGCCCCACCTATCTACAAGAGATAACAGCTCATTCTGGAATACACCTTGGTTCGTTGGTTGATTGGTGAGCGCGTGTTTTCCGTTTACACGATAAATTGTGAACGGAATTTCTATTATAAACTTGGGACAAACTATTCCGTGAGTTTCTTGATCAAAATCAATTTGGTAGAAGGCCTTCATCTTTTGCAACTGAATAGAATACGAAAGACCAGACTCTTAATATGGCTGAATGTTCTTCCCGTTCATGCAGCTCAGAAAACACAAAACTTCACAAGTCTATTTATATACAAGCCTCGTTGAGCTATTGCTCCTTCCTTATTTTATACTTGTATTCAGAGCTACCTGTAGCAAATGTTCTGGTCCTTGTAGAGTTCCAACATGTATAAACAGTTTCCAGGATGAACGATGGAAAGAACAGCACAGTCTGGGTCTCTTCGCCTGAACCCTTCACGGCTGTTCTGTTAGCCATGGGTAAAGGAATTATATATTCACTCATATTTTGCTAAAACATTCGTCTTTTTTGGCAGAAAATCTTTAGTAGCCTTTATATAGTTTTCAGTCCCTCGTGTGTTTGGAGTTTTTCTTTTCATTTCCATTTCCTTGACAGACTGTATTAATAAGAATTAATAAAAATCACTATTTATTCTCTTGAATCAGCTGATTCTCTGCTTATGGAGTTGACATTAGCTGACTTCCTATTTCGCGCATTGGCTTAACATACAAACACACTGGGCGATATTTATCTTGGGAATCGTACATCTGCCAGCGTGACAGCTGTTCTTCCAGGCTCAAGGAATCACATTGATATAGGGTCTGCGTCTTGGCAGGTCTCTAATTGCAAAGTTTTATTCATCCCTGTAAGTATAATACCCGTGTCCAGTTATTGAACGCAATCTCCTTATTAACAAATCATTAGAAAGCAAATTTAGTTCAATGTAATTTTTAAAAGGTATGACATCTGTCTGTGCAAAGTTTTTCTCCGGTTAACCACCCGATTTACTGTTTAGACATATTACATTTAACCACAGTCAACGAAAGGATAAGATCAAAACACAGTTATTGCAGAACTGATTTGTGATCTCTTGACGGCAGGCATATTCCTTTTTCTTGTCTATTAATGCTTGGCAGTTCGTCCAGTGAGTAAACAATATTTGCTATTACACTCTGTAGCTCTACTTAGTTCCATTACTGTCGTATTTTATTTGTATACGTTCTTGTTAATATGAACCTGTCTACCTTCATGTTTTACATAAGTACATGAAGAAAGTAATTTGTGTTCCAGAGAGGAACACTAAGCACAACCCGCTATGTGACTTTATAGGTCACCGTCAATGGGGAGTGTAAATACACCTATCTTATCACACAATACCATCCAGAATAGAAGGTTGTTGAAGAACTATACTCGATGCCATTAGATTGGTAGCATTAACTAGCGAAACTCTTACTTTCAATCAAAAATAACACATAAAATACCGTGATTTTGGAAACGGCGAATACACTACAGACTAAAAACTTAAGATTCTTGTAGAAGGTAAAAGCTTACTAACCCAAATATCTAGGGTAAGAATACCAAAATATAGAATGTATAGGTCATGGTTTGCTATCTAGAACCCAACGAGTCATACTTGGTTCAAAAAAAAAAGTTCTGCAAAATTATAATGTCAGGATGGTTGATTTGGAAAGAATTTAGAAAATAACAACTCTTTGCTGTCGAATTTCAAAAATATTCCTTAAAAAAAATTGTAAATATAGAAAAATATAATAGAAAATGTTTGGAAAGACATCTCATACATACAATTACTCAACAACATATAGGTCCTCAACAAGGAGCAGTTTCTTTATGCACAAATAAATCAGTATATGTAATTCAAAGAGATAGTTTCTTTGGTACTTATGTTTACGTCATTGTAGGAATTTAAGGAAATATTGTGTTTGGCAAAATATTCGGTTACGTATTTTGCATAGGTTTAGAATATTGAAATTTTATATTTGCGCTTGTTTTAGCGTATTTTTGATATAGACTTGAAATTTACTAAGGGCTAAGGGAGGCTTAGAGGGCAAAAATAAGAAAAAATACGTCAAAAGTTTCGGTACGCTTTAAAGATACGAAAAACGGCATTTTTTGCTTATCATGATAAAATCTATAAGTTATCCTCTACGCATTTTTCTGTCCAACGCATTGGAACCAAGACAGCATATATCACTTTCATACATGCCACCACAAATTCTGTTTGTTTAATTTAATAGAAGTACAATGAGGGCAAGTTGATATTTTAAAATTTATCATGTGGCCTAATGATTTTTTCCCAGAAGCATGATTCCTTGATTTTCATAAAAGGGGACAAATGGGATCAAAACTTCCTTTAGTGGTTCACGTTGCTATCTGATTGTCAACAATAAAAGCATTAGGGTGGAGAGATTTACTAAGAGATCAATGAACAATTAGTTTATTTGATGTATAAAGTAAGATTACGTAAATTTCCACTTCTTTGTCTGAATTTTCATTTACAACGTGTTTGTATCTTGGAGTGTAGATTAAAGTCTGCATACGCATACTGGCTCAAGCCTATCACTAGTCAGCGCAGGTGCAGGCGATGGCTGTCTAACAAATCTGGTGGAATTTTCTCCATTCATGCCTTTATTGGTGTGAATGGAGTTTTCCTTAATAGCCCTTTATTGATGGAGGGTATGATGCAGAAGTAAACGGGAAACACTGGACGAACTACCTTGTTCATTCCCTTACAAACAGGTTACTTAAGGGATCAATTACCAGGTGTATCCTGTAGACATACATACTACATGTAAATTGCAAATTATTACCAACGCACGGTCTTCAAATCGGCAAAAGCCGAGGGCTCACGGTCCTAAAGGGTCCCATGGGCCTCAAATGAAAATAAGAAAAAACCTTAATATAAAAAGGCATTAATTTTAGAATTAATTAACACCCCAAATATTATTTATTTACATTTGCAAATAAATCGCTGATACATATTTCTATTAGTAAATGTAATATAACTGTATTTCGCACTCTACGCTATTCTTACAGGTTTTTGTTTTTTATGTTAGTAATGTTTTGTAAGTAAGTAATCTCCTAAATTATTATTACAGGTAAATCTAGATTAATTCCTAAAATAGCCTAAAATCCAACAATAAATATTTGTATGAATTATATATACTCATTTTATAACCTCAAAGTCATCCGGTACTTATTTTCTTAATACTTTAGTACTTATTTTCTTAATACTTTAATTCTTAATTGGGGCTCAGGTTAGCCATACGAGTTAAAGCATTGACCTTAATCTCTCATGGTAAACATACCATTTGAATTTATTTAGTGACGGAATTCATTAAATAAAATCCTTAGTCCCACCATGGCTAGAAAAGGGTGGTAACCTGTTGATAAACCGTCCCAATTAGTCTTAGTTGCTAAAAGTGGACGTTAATAAATAATTTATTTTAATTTCAATTAACAATATTCTTATTAAAAACATGCTAGTATAGTTATTCTGATGTGTGTGTGTGTGTGTGTGTGTATATATATACCTATTACTATATTTGGTATCAAACATTCCGCTAGGGGAGGTGGCATGGATAACTTTGCAAAGGGCCCACAGAGGTGCAAATCCGGGTCAGATTATTACCCATAAAAGTTGTAATAAGCCTTGGCTAGCGTGAGTATCCATTTAAAAAAAACATTAAAAAGTTTTATTCTAAAATTGTATTGCAAATATAGGATCCTTAATCAATACCGTACATAAAATAAGTTATTTTATATAATTGTAGGAATTACTTTCCTCATCTAAGGCAAGTATTTCTGTAATAGAGTATCTCAAAAATAATAGATTCCGGAGAACGACTTTATGAGTAAGAAATAACTTATTTTCTTAAAATGCATGCTTCATCTTCACAAAATTGCACGAATTTATTCCGCTTATAAAGTCATGTTGTAATAATTGTTACTCGCTCACATGCCAATGAAAAGCTTCATACCTCCTCTAGGAAATTCGCTAAGATCCGTTAGTGAATGGAAGTTTGTAATGAGTTAGTAGTAAAGAGGTGGGGTCTCACCCCTCTCCTCACACTCTCTCGAGAATAATATATACGGACGAACAGTTGGATATGTTAGATATATTTAATTATCTGTTTCCCCTCTTTCAGTGCACCCCCTCCTCCCGGCTAAAGTTAGGTGTATGGGAAGACATCAATAGGGCGGAGGGGAGGGGGTAGGCAGGGGGTGGGGGACGTAGGGGAGAGCAGCGCAGGCGCAGAGCAGTGGCCAATCCGCTGGTTGGTAGAGAGGGCTGTCCCCCCCGCCAACCCCCCCTTCTCCCCCGGGGGCTAAAATTTAATTAGGCATGCTCTCATGGCGAACACTCACCGCCGGACTTCCGTCATGAGCGCCGCTCTCTAGACACCTCTCAAGAGCCGGGACACCGCAGCTTCTCCCACCCAAAGCAGAGCCAAGGTAACGACTTCAGTAGCTCAGTCCGCCCCACGTCACATGCATGTCTCTACACACCCTCTCTCTTTCAACCCGTTTATAGCTGCTTTAGTACTCAACCCTATCAGTGACAGCCTTATCAGATAGTGCGATCCTTATCTACATATCGCCACCAAACAGATGCAGTACAAGTCAGCAATTGAACAAATTTACATTGAGTTTTCAGAGCAAACTGAAGGTAATATCTTCTACACTTCTCTATTATATAATTAATGAACAATTTTGGACATATTTGTTCATAATGTATTAACGTGTTTTTGCAACGCCTCAGCCTACGTAAAGTTCAAAAATAATAATACAATCATACTAAGCCATTCATTTTAAAATACACCGATATTATTGAATCCACAGTCATCCTAAAGAAAAACAATTAAAGACTATGACTATCTTTTTTATATGACCAATTAAATAAATATTTATAGACATAAATTTATATAATTTAACTTAGATTTTTTAAAACACTCAGTTGATTGTTTTTAGTGTTAAATACATGGTGTTTTATACATAACGGTTCCAAACAGATGCATCATAAATCAGCAATACAACAAATTTACATTGGGTTTTAGTAGCCAAGTAAAGGAAAGAAAGTTTTATTTCTTCCGCACTTTTCTATAATCTCTTTAACACCCACTTTGTGCTACTGAAGCTACCTACAGGTAAATAATCCAGTTCTAGCCAGGATCTAAGGATTTTATTTAGCGAGTCCGTCACTAAATAAATGTCTATTGCCCAGATTTTCAATTAGTCTTAGAGCACAAAGTGTACTTAATAAATAGTGCCCACATGGGAGTTGAACCAAGGGCTCTCTCTAAGTTTACCAAGTTTATTAAGGAAAAAAGCCTTGATATTTGTTTTTATGTATTAAAGTAATTATGGCAACGCCTCAGCCGACGTAAACTCTAAACATCCCCGCTATTATCGAATCTTCATTCCTGCTAAATAAAAAAAATGAAAGAGTCAAACTTTTTTTTTATATAACCTATTAAATAAATATTCTTAGAAATAAATTTCTATGTTTAACATTAATTAGAACTATGGAAATAATCCGTAGATTCTTCTATATGGTTAAATAAAAGTTATTTTTATTCTCATGAGACAAACTTCTAATTGTAGCATACCACTAATGTGTTCAACAATTATAAAATATGGAAATGATCTAGTCAATAAAACAAAAACACCCCCGATTGCTAAAATAAATAAAAAAAAAATAAATATTTATAAATCGCATTGACTGAAATTTTTAGTCTATAAGACAGCTGATAACAAAATTTATAAAACAAAAACAAGGCGATATCTATGGCGGTATTCCAAACCATAATAATCTAATAAGAGAATTTATATTACAGAAACTTTCCATTTATTTACAGATTATTATGATTTCTTCATATTATTAAACCGAGTAATGCTGTCTCTTACTACTACTTAATATTTAGATTAATTTAATCTTTAATATTGATACATGTTTACTTTTTCATTATTATATTGTATATCAATACTAAAAAAATATTTTCGGTATTATTCCATTTATATACAATAATTCGTAAAACCTTAATGAACAAAAGAATTTTAAAGAAATTATTTCTTTCTTTGTATGTACAAAATTAAAGTTTTACAGTCAGATTTATCCAATTTTAGTCTTGAAAAAATAAATAAAATATAGTCAGTATTCACACAATTTTATTTACAAACCTTGTTATAATGCCAGTCATCTTTCTACTTTGATTTTTGAAACCACGTGTCGTTATTCCTTGATTTTTTATAAATTAATGCAGAAGGAAACATTTTTAAGCAAGTTATTATTAATATTCAATGAAAGGAATACACACATATGAGTGTGTGTGTGTGTGTGTGTGTGTATGTGTGTATTTATATATATATATATATATATATATATATATATATATATACACTTTTAATTAGTTGCATATTAATAGCATATTTATTTGTAATATATGTATATATGTGACGTGGATATGTTTACTTCCATTACTATTTATCCTTCATCCTATTTTTATTTGTTGTTATTGTCATTCCTCCTTTTTGCACAATAAGCAATGTCCTTTGTTTCTGTGTAATAGCATGCCTATGTTGTATGAGTGTTATTGTTAGAAAACTCTTGTAAAAATAGATATACCTATCTATTACATTTATTTTCTAGAAAAAATATATTCTTCAATAATTCTTCTGTTGTATATCTATTTTTTTTTTAAAAAATGCCAGAAAGGAATACTTTTAAGTTTATGCGTTATAATTATTCCATTTATACTTATAATTAACCAGCGAAAATTGCTCAAACAGCAGATTTAATAATGAAAAAATATAAAATCCACTCCACATTTAGCTATGTAAGTTAAATTCGGTTTTAGTCTTGATCCAGAAAGTGTTAGGTACATTTAATTTGTTCCTAACAGATGTAAGTCCTGTATAATATATGTACAGGTTCCAGTTTGATGACATGGGTATAAAAAATAGTGTTAATAAGTTAACAAAAAAGAGCACTGATGAATCAAGAACAATGTTGTTATTTAAATTCATGTTAAATGACATTGTTCTTAAATAAAATACTGTCCAATTAGATCTCCACATAATTACATCTGGATCTATTACATAATTACTTCTGAAATATTCCATTTTTTAAATCATCTTTCTGTTGTTTTAATGTTATTTTAAAAAAAATACAGTAAGAAATACTTTTGAGTTACTTTTTGTGTAATTATACCATTTTATTAACCTGCAGAGACTATTGAAATTTTTATGTTGCAGATTGTTTATTAGTAATGAAGAAAAAACAATAACAGGTTCAGGAAGTTATAGATAAATATAGTATTACCCCTCATATAGTGAGAGGTACTTTTAATGCATTTGGTAGGGGGGGGGGCTATCAAAGATTTACTATACTGAAGCAGTTAAAACGTTGCTTATCAACGTTTAATATATGCGTTGCTTATTGGTTTTAATCAAACTGATGTGTTACCAAATTGTATGAATCATAATTTATTGTGAACAATTATTTATAAATGGAACTATAACTTTTGTAAAAATCAAGTAAATCTGTTTAAGTATATTGATGAAGCTTATTTTTTTTAATGGAATAATGAAATACGTCATGGGTTGTGTTGGTAAAACTTGATATTGTATTTTAAGTTCAAGGCAATGTGTATGTATACATATTGTATGTATTCATGTTGACATAGGCATTTCGTACACTCTGTTTTTATTATCTGTCTATGTTGACTTCGATATGTGAAATAGACATATGTCAATTAATATATACGCATATTTTGTATTCTTAATTAATGCCTATCTTTTGGTTCAATACGATAACTGAAGTCATAAAAATGGTGGGTCGGAAACACATTTAATGCAATTATTATCTTATGTTTTCCTCTTAATTTCAGCACAGCATGTAAAATTATATATAAAAAACTGGGGGAAAAACATTATTTACTCTTCTCTCTCTCTCTCTCTCTCTCTCTCTCTCTCTCTCTCTCTCTCTCTCTCTCTCTCTCTCTCTTATCCTTTCTCTACTTGAAACGTTTTAAAAATTATAGCCTTACTTAAAATGTAACTAGAAAACTATATTAAGAATCACAAAATAACGGTCACTAAGTATACTTTTGTCAGCAAACCATACATAAAACAGAGTGTTTAACTTGAACCTTAATGTGATAAAAAATAGTGTTAATAAGTTAATAAAAAAGAGCACTGATGTTCAAAACCATAGCCTAATTGATGAATCAAGAACAATGTTGTTATTTAAATTCATGTTAAATGACATTTACAAAATCAAAACAGAGTGATTAAAAGATTTCTAGATAAACCAATTGATCAGGATCAAGAAAAAAAGGCTTGCTATCTACAAATATTCATTATGTAAGAAGCACTTTCAAACGGCAAGTTCCACAAAGAAATTTGGAATTTTTAATTTCCATCAACTTTACACCCACTGTCCCCTTTTGTCAATTTTAGCCAAGAAAGGGGAGTTTACAAATCGACAGTAAAGCAGTAGCAAATATGAAATTTCATCATTCTAAGGCAAATCCTTTTTGAATTATGCAAGATACGCACAATCGTCACGTCGAAACTAGTCAAAATGGCCCCATGAAAGGTCTAAAAGGATAATTCCGTTCAAATAGGAAAATTAACAATTTGCAATACTTCCTTTACTTTTTACAAGGAGGTAAAAGAGCATAAGATTATTTTACTGATTAAAACAACGAACCAAGTCACTTTATATATATATAAAAAAAAAAAAAAAACATGATCCTATATCACATTAACTATATTGAAAAATCATTCCATGGTCCCTTTTAATGAACTGATTTGGGGGCGATAGTTCTGAAGTGAGATAAAATATAATGTTCTGAAGAGGTATAAAACGTTCTGAGCTATGTTGTAATAAATATATAGAATATTACATATCATATGTGTTCAAGCTATTGACTTCCTGCCTAAAAAACGTAGTTGTATGTGAGTGAGCCCTGAGCCTCATTCTCAGGTTACATTCTTGAATTAAAGAACTAAATTATTTTCATGAACCGGATTAATTAAAATTGAATTAATTGGTCCAGTTCCTGCAAGACTTAGTGACATCCATTTAAAAGGAGTCTATAATTAATCTCACCCTGAGTAGAAAAGGGTGATAACCTGCAGATTACCCACCACCCCTTCCAAGTAGCTACTAGAAAATTCTTCTCATTTAAATTTTCAGATATCTAATTTTTGGAATTAATTACTGGTTCAAAATAGTGTTAAAACTGTAGATTAAGAAGCAGGACTCTCGCATGGTAGACCTAGAATGGCGGGGTCGATTCCCGCCCTGGGCAGTAGAAATTTATTTAGTGACGGACTCATTAAATAAACTCCTTAAGCCCACCAAGGCTAGAAAAGGGTGGTAACCAGTAGATAACCCGTCCCGATTAGCCATTGTAGCATAAAGTGGATGTCAATAAATAAAAATAAAAAAAAAAAACAATATCCAGAATAAAGATCTTTGATGCCTGTACGTCAATATTTTGAAAATGTTTGGTTTAAACATAACGTAAAACAGAATATATACGGTTTTCTACTTGAGTGTGCTATTTCATAACAATGTGCTCCCTAATACTGCCCATTCACTTGATAACTTTAATTTTTTATTTGGTACATCTTCTTCTTCTTCTAGAGATTTTATAAAATTACGTTCCACTAAGGCCTTCAAATTTGAATGACCCTGGTTTGACCTGAATCTGGGTTGACTTTTGGTTCTGAATAAGTTGTTTGTTGCATATACATTTTAACTCTCCATCTGAAATTTTGAAGGCAGGGTATCCATTTTACATTTAATTTATACTTACACTCCATTAGGAAATACTAAAAGTTTGTTTATAGTCCAAAATGTTTAAGCTGAGGACAAATTCTTCTAATAGCCTGCCAAAGAAAAAAAAAGGGAGCTATCCAGTACTTAGAAGCAATTTATATGAATTCATAAAAAGGCTTTATAAGTAAGACAAGGAGGGTAAAGACGCAGTGCAGCTATCCTTAGGCGAGTAATGAGGGTCGAGGGTTAATGAATGCTCAGAAAAAATTAAATAACTGAGGAAATCTCCGCCAGGGGGCGCTATCTTAGCCCTCCCTCTGAATAATGTAGTGTCATCTTTGTCCTCCCTCCAGTTTATCTTAACTCCCCAGTTTATTCATAATTTGTAATTTTAGTTAAATATTGTTACAATAGGGCAGTACAATAACAACCTTTTTTGTGGTATAACACATGAAAATCTAAGAAGTCAGAAGACTGATTTCTGCCCTAACGGTTGGTTTGAAGGGATCCCAAAAATGGCGATAAAATCCGTTTTAGTATTCTCAACAAATTAATCAAGATTTTTATAAAATATAAAAACCAAAATAGACGTATCTAAGATGAGCAATGTCTTTTTGGATTGTCAGGAAATACTATTGTTTCTGGTGACCACTGTTTCATGACACTGGGGCGTTAGTTATCTAAATTTAAAAAATCACAACTTCACTTGCTGATTTACGAAAATCACTTCAATAAATACGTTCGAACATGAAAATTCAAATGAACTGTTTATCACGCAGATTTGAATGCAACCACTTACTCGGACGCAACCATCTTTTCAAACTCATCAATCATTCAACACTGGCAACATACATAGACTATAATCACGGACAATAAGCTTCGATAACCGATTCCGATCCCGATGCTGAAGTCAACAGTATATGAATGTGTGTGTCTGTATGTGTGTATATATATATATATATATATATATATATATATATATATATGTTTATTTTTATTAACATAGCATGTAAGATACCTAAAATAAATAAATAAATATATATATATATATATATATATATATATATAGATATATAGATATATTAGCCCCGAATTTTCCTATAAGCTAAATAGGCTTCAGCCTAGAGCCTCAAGATAAAGGGAGACAGACCGCGATGTCTTTTAGCCATGACAGTTCCTTTAAAATATTCCACTATACTTTTGAATGCGTTCCACGTGCTTCTTTCCGTTGAACTCAATTGTATTTGAATATCCGAATCCTTCAGCACTTCCCTAGTCTGGTGTCAAATAAATTCCTTTTTTGGTCTTTGCTTCACTGATTTTAGGGAACTTTTGTTTCAGATATGTAAAGCAGCACCATTTTTTCCATGGCTTTCATATAAATTTTAAAAGTCCTAATTTAATATTTAATGGTGTCTAAAGAACATTTTTCGGATCAACCAAAGGCTAAAAAATGACATTTTTGGATTCTGGAATGAGTGCTTTGAATTCTGGAAAACCTTTTTTCAAGTAATGATTTTTTCTGTCTCTGCTATCCCTCTCGCAGATGAAGTAACAATGTTTCGTGTAGCCAAACTATAAACCTTGTAAAATTGCAATTACTTTTAAGCCGCCACAAATGTTCCACTAATATTTTCGAAGTGATTTTTTTTTCTAAAAGCAACTACTTATTCTCGTAAGGTTCTTTCATATCAGTTTCACGAGCTATTGAGGAGAGATCATTTCCATTTTTTAAAAGAACAGCCTTTAGACTTACTTTGGAGAAATCAATGAATCAACGCCAATCATCTGTGTTGTATTCAAAATTAAGAGTATTCATAACAGAGAGAATATCTTTGCAAAAAATAAGGCTGTATCCTTGAGAAAACAACAATATAAATTAGCCATGGAGAGATCGATACTTAGAAATTTTCGTATTTGAATCCATCAAACCTTTAATCGGAATCCTAAAATTTCATTCTACTTGTTCAGCAAATTAAAATCGCGTGCTACATCATTTATATCCATTGCGTTATAAAATGATGTCCATCGGATGCACTCTGTCCGAAATTGGGGTCCATCGACTATTCCAGCCCTTCATTATCACATTGATTACTTCCTAACTCTTCGTTAAGATTAGCATTTTTCGATGGTTCCGGAAATAGTGAATTTTCGGAGTGAGGGACTTATCGCTGTCCCAGGGGTTTTTGTGAAACAAAAATAACAGTTTGAAAAATGATCCATTGGTTCGCGGCAAATCATGGGATCGCCAAAATTCATTTGACGTTTTCCCTGAGTCATAATAAGGCGCCTATCCTTTATCCTGGTCACCCAACGGACAGTCAACATAAAGTTTATAAAGTTGTCATATCTGTCGGTGAAGACCGTCGTCACTGACTGAAGTTCGAGTACAGCTGGCAAGACACCATCTTCAAGCCCGTCAAAAGTTTTGCTGAGTTAGTTGTCCGTTAGTCAGTAGGTTTTACGCGTCTGTTCTCCGCATTAGGTTGGCAAAACAATTACAAGGTAATAAGTTCCAATTTTTTGGGAACAACAAAATTCTCAAACCGTCTACAGAGAAAAAAGACGTCTTCTCGCGCCGACAGTTAGTCACAAACTAATGTAAATTGGCAGCTGATTCAGAATTACTTTGAATATAACAATAGAATATTGGACGGTTAAACTTATGTTGACAGAATTGGAAGGCATGATATCGTTGATCCAACATGATTTGGCTGGAAAGTTTTGTATTCACCTGCTCATGCTACCAAGATAAATAAATGAAATAAATGTCTACTTTCGTTGTAGCAAAAACATACATTCCTAGTGAAACTAGACGTGATAGAAAGAATTTAAGAACATATTCGGAATCAGCACGAAAAATACGTCTAAGCTCACCAAACAACGTCTTTAGGACAAAATCTTTGTTGACCAATGTAATCTAATTTGAACTAGAATCTCGTGGCTGGTGTGGGTCAATGTCTACATAAACGAATAGAAAAAAAAATCAAAACCTCCATTAAAATTAATTCCCTTAGTACAGAACAAGCAAAATGACAGCTTTTCAATGTTTCTAGGGATACTTTCTATGTTTGTTTTCCAATGGAATTTTGTGACTTTTGATTGCTGTGATGTATCTATTCAGACCCCACTTGAAAAATATTATTAGAAATTGGCCTATAATCTATAAAAAATATAGATTTTGTGAATTATTCCTAGATGACTGAAATCTAATGTTAATGAAAACATCATAAATAACCTTACATTATACGGGAATGATGTTTTCTTGGTAACTGAACAGTATATATATATATATATATATATATATATATATATATATATATATATAGAGAGAGAGAGAGAGAGAGAGAGAGAGAGACGCTCTAGCGGTCACAATTTTTGTTTAATCATTACTAAACTCGATATATAAGTGTACCATATGTAACCAATAATCAATTTCGTTAACGACTGAAATCAGTCCCGGGAAGTTTGATGGGAGAGAAAATCGAAAATTGAAAATATATCCGTTACTCTGAGTCGTAACGACAAATTGTATATAATCAATTTGGCTGAAAAACTTAATTATCTCCGTTATTATGAGTCGAAAAATGTTATAGAACCAACCTTGTTAAACTATTAATGCTCTTCGGTTGTTGTTGTATACATTTTTTCGTTACTCAAATATTAAGCTAATTATTCCTACTTAGTTTTTTGTAGTTTTTAGTAAACCCCTACTTCTACTTTACGGATTTTTATTCTTATTGATGACCGCTGTTGGAGCTATCCTTATGGGATGTGGTTTTCGGTCACTAAGGTTGAAATAAAACTACTTCAGTTTGCTGCCGACTTTTCGTTGTAATTTATTATCTTCCAAAGTAATAGCCAGTAATTAATTACAACGAAACGTCGGCAGCAAACTGAAGTAGTTTTAGTGCAACCTTAGTGACCAACAACCACATCACATAAGGTTACGGATTTCTAATTAGAAAAATAGAGAGTATATGGTGAGATCAGTGATGTGTCATTACAGCAAATGGAAAATCTGTTAGTTTACGTAGCCTCACTGCGCGACGGACTTTCTATATATTCTCTTTTGTAGTCTAGTGTTCGAAAAGAGATACAAACAATCTCTATCCTGGGGTCAAGTAGTTGAGAAAGTAATTCCAGAGGTTATCGACCGAGGAAGAGAGTATCAGCTAAAATAAAGCCGAGAGAGTTTTGGTGGAAGAGGGAGGGGGGGGGGGTCTTGCGTAGACAGTATAAGATATATCTGAGGGGGGCTCCGATGGTAGATTTACGAGGGAGAGGGGAGGCGGTGGAGATAAAAAGCCCAGAGGTTGGTAGCAGTGTCGGAGCCGAGGTGTCCGTCCGTGTCCCCTCTGTCCACTCCCCACGCCTTTTACCGCCTCATGTATTCTATGCCTCTTCCCTCTTTCTCTCCCGCTTTTTTTTTTTTAAACGCTTACATTCTCTGAATTAATGCAACCATTTTAACTGCATTTCCCATTCAAATCGGTCCAATATTTTTAGAAACTAACCATCTTCAACTAACCTCCTCAGATTAGTACTCAAGATTTGTCTTTTCTGTAAATAATAGATAGGCATATAGTCATTTGCTAGAGGACCTCATTTCTCCTCTTCAAAACGATTATTTATCAGCTCTGCTAATTTCCCTACATATGAAGCATGTTCACTACCTAGGCATACACCTATGACACACTGGTCATCTCATAGCACTTTCCATTCTCAAATTTCTATGAAAAAAGAAATAGAAATGTTTGCTGGAAAAATTAAAAATGAGATAGTTACTCAAAGTATCTGTTCTGAATGGTAAACAAATATTAACTCGTCGCCCATATTCCTGATGTTTATGTTGACCAAACAATCAGGATTGGTTATATACGATTTTTCATAATAATGGGGATATTTTGAATTTCTTATTCCCCCACCCCCTCTATATCCCTCTCCATCTGTTGCGATTTCAACCATTGAAGAACTACTGAACTCTAACAAAAGTTGCGACCTCTATTAGAGCCTTAACATCTCTCTCTCTCTCTCTCTCTCTCTCTCTCTCTCTCTATATATATATATATATATATATATATATATATCCTTCGTGGGGATGTACTAAAATGAGAAATCTTTCAGAAATCGCACCAAGAATGATTTCCCCAAAGGGAAATCTGCTAAAATTGTTGAAATTGCAGAAAACAACTGACCTTTGCCCAAGAGGTGTTGAAAGACAAGTAAAATTGAATTTATTTGTAAATTATATGTATAGTTTTATGTGAGTTTAGGCTAGTATTTAGGCTTTAGGTATGTAGGCTAGTTAGTTAGGCTCTTGCTGCCAGTTCTTTGAACAGAGACAAAAGAGTCGCAGCTGCAGGTTCCCCCAGGACTTTTTGGACTTATCCAACCCCCAAATGTAAATCTCCCAAATGTTGCACTTTATTGCTTCTCGGTGCTCGATGAGTTACGCTAAGTTACCTAGCCCAATTTATCTATTCAAAATTTTATATCTCTTATTAAATGGAAACCGCTGGTATGGGGAAACCCAAAGGTACAGCGGGGGCAGAGGTGGGAAAAAAACCCAACTGATTTCTGTCAGTAATTGGCCTGAAAATTCATTGAGTAATGATAAATAATTTTGTGGTAGGGCGAAATAACCGATATATCAGCTGATTTTGGTAGAATGTTGACTTCTGTAGTTCTATACTATCATCCATTTTCAGTTAGGTAGTTCTCTGAACGGAAACTAGTATGGGCAGTGCTTCAAACTCCTCAAGAGACTTCATTTGAAGTTAAATAGGTAAAGTTGAGAAATAAACGCTTTGAAGAATAGAAGTGAGTGTTCTCTACCAAATGATCACCTCTCTATCTATTCTAAACAGAATGAACATATACTCTGTACTAATCCAAGGAGTTTTGTTGAACACAAATCTACATTACCTAACATACTCATATATTACCTTTCGTTCAGAGAGCCATTTATCTAAAAACGGAATAGCACAGGACCCAGTTGATTTCAATAGTCAGGTTTTGACCGAAATCATCTGTTGTAGTAACAATTATTTATCTACTCACTGAGCGATTTCTAGCTCTTACATAACAAACTCTATTACTCAATTACTATTTCGCCATTTTGGATCTCATTCTCTTTTTCTTTTTTTGAGCAATGCCTGGTTTTCTGTGTCTATACATGTACGTGGCGTGTTATACCTATCATTTCATTTTTTAATTTCTATTTATTTATACAGAAGCACCCGCATCTTGGGATTTGGCTCAAAGTTTCACTTTGTAAAATGAAAACAAAATTATAGAAAATAACAAAAACTGAAAAAACAAATAAAAAATTAGATACAACAAATAATCTTTAAATACTAGTAATAAAGACAATTAATACACCTTAGGCTAGTAATAAAGACAACAATTTAAAATGGTTTTAATAAATAAATTATGTACTAGTACTTTTATATTATTATTATTATTTTTTAATTTTATTTATTGAGTTTTGTGCCCCACAGCGATGGTGGTTGGCGTTATTAGGATGATATATTTACTCCTTCATGTGCTTACCTTTGTTGAACTTTTATATTCTGGAAAATATTTCTTAAATATCTGATTCTTTTTCATATCCATGCTTTGTCTAAAGAATATAATAAAAGTTAGCCCTGTTAAATATTTTTAGGTATGCTGTAGACCTATTCTATTTTGTATTATATGTTTTTGTAAATGCTGATGTGTTTGCGGATTCTGTTATAGTACTATGCCTGTCTTCTGCTTTGTAATGCTGGTTCACCAGCATCAACAAAAATACTTTCAATAGGGCTGGCCTATTGCTAATCCTGAAGGCGCCTATTGCTAATCGAATACCTGTATTTTGAATTGTGTTGAGTATTTTAAGTGTATTGGGCTTGGCAGACGAGTATGCTATACTTCCATAATCCAAATGAGATCGAATGTAACATCGATAGAAGTTTAACATTACTTTCCTGTCAGCACCCCATTTAGTGTTACTTAGGATTCTCAAAAAAATGTAAGGATTTTCTTCATTTTTTGACAAGATCCTTCAAGTGGGGTACCCATGTTAGGTGTTAGTCAAAGGTCATGCCTAAGAATTTCATTGTAAGTAATTCTGTGATGGGTTCATTGTTTAAATGTAATTGGTAGTTGATGTCTTTTCGTTTTCGTGTAAATAGTGTGGTTTGAGTTTTTGTTGATGAGAAAGTCAAACCATCATTTTAAAACAATGATTTAAAAAAAACAAAAAAACATTCGTTTTAAATCAAGTGTTCCATAAAAAAGACTGGGTACCTCACGTTTGTAGAGTTATAGAATAATATAGAAAAACTATGCAAGAAGGCTCTGTATATATTGTCTGAAATTTGAAGTGAAAAGTAAAAAGTCTTATCCTCTGATTTACGTTCATTCTCAATTAAGCACTATTCTCCTTTCCAGCCATTTCCTAGCTCTGGACCAAGTTGAGTCTCAATTGACCTATGAAAGTTTCAAGGCCACTCCTAGCACTGAATCAAGTAAACTCTCTATTAATGCATACAACCTTGTAATACCTTCCTAGCTCTGAGTCTTTATTGTTGTTTATGCCTTGATGCACTTTCAAAGGTCTGAATCAAGTTGTCTCTAGTGCATCGGCAGGGTTTAGCCTGGTAGCAAGTCTATAGGATCGCCCTACGCTCTGACGCTCTGAGGATGGGGATTTAGTCCCCGAAAGCGCTCAGCGTTCATAAGAAATAAAATTGTGAGGAGCCATAAAAAAGTTTTTGTGATTAACCATTGTCTCTAGTGCCCTATGAGAGTTTCTAGGCCGTTCCTAGCTCTGAATCAAGTAGACTCTCTACAAATGCATACAACCTTGTAATCCCTTCCTAGCTCTGAGTCTTTATTGTTGTTTATGCCTTGATGCACTTTCAAAGGTCTGAATCAAGTTGTCTCTAGTGCCCTATGAGAGTTTCTAGGCCGTTCCTAGCTCTGAATCAAGTAGACTCTCTACAAATGCATACAACCTTGTAATCCCTTCCTAGCTCTGAGTCTTTATTGTTGTTTATGCCTTGATGCACTTTCAAAGGTCTGAATCAAGTTGTCTCTAGTGCCCTATGAGAGTTTCTAGGCCGTTCCTAGCTCTGAATCAAGTAGACTCTCTACAAATGCATACAACCTTGTAATCCCTTCCTAGCTCTGAGTCTTAATTGTTGTTTATGCCTAGATGCACTTTCAAAGGTCTGAATCAAGTTGAGTTTCTATTGACCTCTGAAAGATTCTAGGCCGTTCCTAGCTCAGAATCAAGTAGACTCTCTACTAATGCATACCTTTTAATCCCTTCCTAGCTCTGAGTCTGTATTGTTGTTTATGCCTTGATGCCCTTTCAAAGGTCTGAATCAAGTTGTCTCTAGTGCCCTATGAGAGTTTCTAGGCCGTTCCTAGCTCTGAATCAAGTAGACTCTCTACAAATGCATACAACCTTGTAATCCCTTCCTAGCTCTGAGTCTTTATCGTTGTTTATGCCTTGATGCACTTTCAAAGGTCTGAATCAAGTTGTCTCTAGTGCCCTATGAGAGTTTCTAGGCCGTTCCTAGCTCTGAATCAAGTAGACTCTCTACAAATGCATACAACCTTGTAATCCCTTCCTAGCTCTTAGTCTTTATTGTTGTTTATGCCTTGATGCACTTTCAAAGGTCTGAATCAAGTTGTCTCTAGTGCCCTATGAGAGTTTCTAGGCCGTTCCTAGCTCTGAATCAAGTAGACTCTCTACAAATGCATACAACCTTGTAATCCCTTCCTAGCTCTGAGTCTTAATTGTTGTTTATGCCTAGATGCACTTTCAAAGGTCTGAATCAAGTTGTCTCTATTGACCTATGAGAGTTTCTAGGCCGCTCCTAGCTCTGAATCAAGTAGACTCTCTACAAATGCATACAACCTTGTAATCCCTTCCTAGCTCTGAGTCTTTATCGTTGTTTATGCCTTGATGCACTTTCAAAGGTCTGAATCAAGTTGTCTCTAGTGCCCTATGAGAGTTACTAGGCCGCTCCTAGCTCTGAATCAAGTAGATCTCTACAAATGCATACAACCTTGTAATCCCTTCCTAGCTCTGAGTCTGTATTGTTGTTTATGCCTTGATGCCCTTTCGACGGTCTGAATCAAGTTGAGTCGCTATGAACACGACAGCCTTTCGTACTCAGAATCAAATTTAGTCTCTATTGACCTATGTTGTCTTATATTCCTTTTCTAGCTCTGAATCAAATTGATTCGCTGTTGAATCATACAGCCTTATAGCACTTTCCTAGTTTTGAATCAAGTTACGTCTCCATAATCGCCTACAGTCTTGTAGTCCTTTCCTAACACTGAATCTTGTAGAGTCAATTGATGCATAAACCCATCTAGCCTTTTCATTGCTGTGAAGGAAGTCGGGTCTCTATTGACGAATACAGTTTTCTAGGCCTTTCCTATTTCTTAATCAAGTAGAGACTCTATTTACGCATACAGCCTTGTTGCTTTTTCCATGTTTTCATTCAACTTACGTTCACATTGAAGCACATAAATTCCTGTTCTTTACTAGCACTTGATCAAGTTGTATCTCAACGGAAGCTCTGGTGTTTTACTCCTGATAATTTAATAATGAATAAGTTCTTATATTTTATATTCTATGCTTCTCTAGGTTTATATGTTTATGTTTGGCTGTGCAGGTGGAGGTGGGTATGTACGACAGTTGCCCCTACGCGGGGGGCCTGGAGCTGAAGCGGTGCTCTATAAAGTCTGAAGAGCTAGGTTCCGGAGACTGGTACAGGTTCTGCAACCCCAGCACCTTCCAGCAGCTCAAACAGAGTGTAGAGAAGGCCAAGGCTGCTCTCACTGCCTCATCTGCATTCACTGATCTAGCATCGCCGTTCCAGCCCGACGAGAAGAGGCATGGTGAGTAGAGAATCACTTTATTGTACTAATTTTTATACAGTTTGTGGGGCTGCTCATTTACATTGAGATGCTGAAGCACACAGCAACATAAGCCAATCCCTAGGACAACAGTAAAACAATACATATTGTATTTAGTCAGCTCAATAACTGAAATATTAACTAAAATAAACACAGTCAGGAACCTAAAAAGTGAATGTCACTAGATATAAATTAGAAACATCATTATTGTACTAACATGATCCGTCGATCTATAATAAGATCACCGGTCAAAGGAAAATTAAAATATATGGTGGGAAATAATCCCTAACGTATCGATAATGATACCCTCGACCAAGGTTTGAAGAACCTTCTTATCTATTCCCACCTCGTCAAAAAATGTCTGGGTACGTTTAGGGACCGTTCCTCGGGCACCGAACCACAAGCCTATCACCAGAAAATTCCGCTCCCCAAATGATTCCCTGAATTTTTCCGAGTAAAATAAATAAATAAATATTATTTTGATACATTAATTTATGTAAATGTTCTTATATTAAGTATGTTTTTAATGTTTCTGTTGGATTTATGCTGCTGATCCGGCATTTCCTATTCTCCATACTTCCTTAAAAACAACCATGTGTAAAAAAAAATTAGGTTGAACATGAGACGTCTAAAGAATAAGGTGGTCGAATAGTATTAGCAGAAATGGGGGTCTTGCAAAAACCGAAATCCAAAAAAATTTAAAAAATCTGGGTTTATATTCAAGTTAAAGAATAAATGAATAGACCAACAATTAAAGAAAATTCAATTTTAAACACAATTCGTTATGTAATATTTTTGATGTATTTGAAATTTTTTATTTAACGCTTTTTAATCCCCCCCCCCCGTATTCTTGTTGTCCTTTTTTCGCTTTAACTTTACTTTTATTGGGTTCAGCATCAGGTTCAGTTGTGAGTGTCGTTATATCATTTTCACTTGATGGTGGGCTTGATGTATTTGGTTAACTGCATTTGTTCATAATGAAATTTTCTAAAACCATTAATCTTTGGTTCATTTTTTTAATTAGTCCTGTTAGCATGTTCACAGCTGATGAATCAGATTTGTTTCCTTTTACTTTTGTTGCGTACGAACTGTTTTTTTCGTATAAATACATGTTTTTAGCTTCTTGGTAACTTAATTTATTTATTACCATCTTCTTTTTAATTTCAAATTTTTCTGTATATACTGGACACGTTTTTGGGGTGGTAAGGTGATCCTTTGGCATAAGCAGGACTTAGTTTCAGTGAAGGGTCATCGTGTTTCAATTTAGAACTTTTTTCTGCAAACTGGTTGGCTCTTGCACGACGATTCATGGTGGCCCAGTAAACCACACGTGAAGCACATGAGTGGCGAAGGGATGGATATAAATGCGCACAGGCACTGACTTATAGCCGATGTGGAGGCGCTCTGGAATATTCGGGGAATCGAACGTTACTAGAAATAGCGCGAATTTCTTCGTGTTATTCCTCATTCTCCTGATGTGCAGAACTCCTTCATCTTTCAATTCTTCAAGGATTTCATCTTCATCTAGATCTCTCTCTTCTTTCTCCACAAAAAAAAAAAAAAAACCTTTTGAATAATTCATAATTTTGTGGGTGAGCTGTAATGTTAAGACAATTAAAGGAATTTGCTTTTAGAAGGTTACAAGCAAATTGATCAAATGGACAATCTAATAGGAGAAGGCTTTTTTTCTCAGTTTTTTAACTTTTATTTGCTTGGAATATGAACAAATCCATTTGTGTATGGCAAAATGGCTGATATTATTAAAGGTCTTACCTTCATCTTGTATGTTTACAATACGGTATCGGGGAGAAGTTTGGAAGATCTTCACATTGTTCCTAGCAATGTTTTTTTTGATAATTGTGACTTCCTGTGTCATTACTAACTTTTTCACTTAAATATTTGCATGTATTCATCACAATACCGCTGAACTTAAAAGTTATTTTAAAAAATTATTTATTAACGTCCACTTTTTGCAACTAAGGTTAATTGGGACGGGTTATCTACAGGTTACCACCCCTTTCTAGCCAGGATGGCACTCAGGATTTTATTTAATGAATTCCGACACTAAATAAATTCCTTTGTCCAGGCGGGAATCGAACTCGCCACTCTTAGTTTACCCTGTGGGATTAAAGGCAACGATTTAACTCACAAGACTAACCTGAGCCCCAAAGTAATTTAAAAAAAAAAAAAAAGAAGTTATTTTAAGATCGCAAATATTTAAAGGCTTTTCAATAGCTTTAAACATAACGTCCACGCTACTGTGGCTAATTGGGACGAGTTATCTACAGGTCACCCCTTTATAGCCAGGAAGAATTTAAGCAGATTTCCCTCATGGGAAATCAGCTATTGAGGTCGTACTCATGACGCGATTTTATAAAATTTCCTCAAATGTCCATCGATCCTACCCAGGAGATGACGAAAATGAGGTCCCTTCAAAATGATATCTATCTATCTATCTATCTATTTATCTTATCTATATATATATATATATATATATATATATATATATATATATAGATATAGATATAGATATAGAGATATTTGTCTGTTAACTATCTGAAATCGGACTAGTGGGAGGGGGGGGGTTTAGAGGGGGAATTTTGAAAATTCAAAATATCTCCGTTACTATATGTCAGATCGAATAATTGTTCAGACCAATCTTATTCCAAATTAAATGATCTATAAATATTAGTCTATACATATTTTCTGTACCATGAATATTTACCGAGATATTTGGGTTTTATAGTTCTGTTGATCTCCCTCTCCCCTTCTTTTGTTCTTGGATTGATAAAATTTATGTAATTGAGATTATTAAAATTATTCTGCTTCATTACAAATTACAGCATTAGCTATAGTACATTTTTTTTCCATAAAATTAATGTAATTTCAGATATATATTTCATTAATGGTTTTTCTTTCCGGTCTAGAATTCAGGTTCGCTGGCCCGTTTGTTTACAATTAGTTGCCTTCCGATATAGAGTTATTAACTTTTAACTGAAAGATTTCTCATTACCGTTTGTATTTATTCACTTAATATTTGCGGTGGTGTTACCAGTATGTATATTTATCTATTGCAGATAATATTTATCTTTAGTAAATCTGCTTAATTTATGCAGCCCCTGCGTGATAGACTTTTATTTAATGAACTCGTCATGTTAGTGATTTATTGTTTTTTGTTTAGAGCAATATCGCCCTTGTTGCGAAGCTCCGAAATATATCAATAAATAAAAATTAATGAGTTTGTCACTAAAAAATGCCACTTGCCTAGGTGGGATTCCAACTCGCGGCTCTAGATTTGTCATGTGAGATCACAGGCAACGTTCATGGGTAACCCGAACCACTATATATATATATATATATATATATATATATATATATATATATATATACACACACACATAGTGGTTCGGGCATGTGTGTGTGAGTGTGTGTGTGTTTGTGTGTGTGTATGTATGTATGTATGTATTAGATACCAATCGACAATGCTTCTAATTATGTAGAAGTCTTTCACCTTCAGAAATTTTCTCGGAGAATTATGGAGATCTATCTATCTATATTTATTAAATAAAAGTTTTGGACTAGCTGGCCACTGACCTCCAGAGTCGACAACAACGCATTCTAGTTAACGTCTGTAACCTTATTGTAAGTTGGCGTTCGTATAGTGAGTGTATGTTTTTTTTTCAGAGTAGTGGTCAGCTGTCAGTGGCCTTAATTCTGAATCTGTGTAGGTATTATTTATTGGTGGTCCACGTCCGGTTAAAATTTGGGTGGTTATTTTTGTCCAACCCTCAAGTATGTCGGGAGTGAACATTATGCAAAAGAAAAGTGGTACTTTTTGTGTTTTATTAGAAGATTTTAGGAACACAATTGAATGCCATATACCCTGAATCTATTAACAATATCCCATACTCGTGCCTTCTAGATCCTCGGTCATATCCTGGAGGGTGGCCAGAATATCCTAATAGAGGGTGGAGGTGGGTTTCATTCAATTGAGCCATCAGCCGACAACGAAGCGTATCGGCACTGATTGAAGATGGCCTTAGTGATTCTGCTGGTGGTAGTGCTGGCTTACAGAGCGTGGCTAATATAAATTTTGCATGGTCTCCCTTTATATTTGTGGGAGCGCGGTCCGTACTATAGGGTGTAGTTCCCACCCCGGTCATGCTCCAATGTGCACCCCCTTGTGGGAATACACTCCATCTCTATCTCCATCTCCGCATTCTTGTACCAATGTCAAAACACAGTAGCGGTCGATAACATATTGATAACATTCATTTCGATTGATATCTGATAAGCCAAAACGTGTCTTTCAGCGGATTTCCCATAAGAAAAGTGGCTACAGACGTTGCACTCAATGGGTGATTTCTCGAATGTTGTCTTCGAACATCGGCCAAGTTAATGACAAAAATGAGTTATACTGATCCGTTCAGTTTTATGTATATATATATATATATATATATATATATATATATATACACTAGTTCGTATCTGCTTTACCGGTCACAGATTTCTTTCATTTTTGCCAATCAACGTATTTAAACGTTTCCTGCAAAATTAAAGCCTAAGTTCGTTAATGACTTTAATCTAACCAGTAGACGTTTAAAGAAGAGGGAAAATATCAATCAATATTTTAATCGACAAAAACAGATATAGAGACTATTGAATGCATGAAGATTGATAGTTTGCGACCAGACGAGAAAATAAAACACCCTTTACAGTTTACTCCACTGAAGAATCACAGGCTCACTTTCTTGGAAAAAAATCGACAAAATTGTCTGAAGCTGCATCAAAGAGATATTAAATTTGCCTTCAGATATTCCTGATAGTATGTTTTACTCAGCAAGAAATTTGTTTAGGGCTATTCAAAACACAGAAGGAAGCATTCTTGCAACACATAAATGTATTTTTATTGATAACTAGCTCAGATACCCGGCTTCGCTCGGGAATTCATTTGAGGCTGAATGGTGATGGTATATTTTTGGCAAGGCTTTACTTTGCACAATATTTTGACATTTACCCGTTCCAGTGTTTAGGGTTAATACCCGTTGTTGGCATTTGTTAATAATAAAATTATTTTTTTATGTAAGACTTCACTGTCCTGCATATTGTCATATTTCCCGTCTCCTGTGCATTATGCATAGATTTGAATTATTAAGGAGAAAATATTGACATACATTTGAATTAATTTTTTCAGGTGAGGAACCTTGTAGTTCATATTGAAAAGAAGTGTTGCGCAAATTTCTCTAAATAACAAAATAAACAACTTTTGTTATGTGCATAATTGCCGAAACCTCAATAGGAAATCATTATTATTAATTTCAGGCCTCCCTTATAACCCCCTCTCCTGCCCGTCCCTAGAAATGTTAGTATGGCTTATTATAAGGAAATCGTTAGTATTAATTCACATAGCGAGTTTGGTTTAGTTCAGTTGAGTCTTTTGTGCCAAATAAAATTGTGGACTCCCGCTATAATTTTTAGCGTATAACTCATTTATACTTCTGTATACGGCAAAAGTGCATATAACAAAAGTTACTCTAAATTACAAAATAAACCACATTTATTATGTGCATATTTGCTGAAAAAGCAATAGGAAACGAAATATCGCTATTTTTAATTTCAGGCCTCCCTTATAACCCCCACTCCTGCCTGTCCTTAGAAATGCTAGTATAGCTTATTATAATGAAGGCGTTAGTATTAATTCACATACCGAGTTTTAATTAGTTCGGTTGAGTCTTTTTTGGCAAATAATAT
Source organism: Riptortus pedestris (assembly GCA_019009955.1). Lineage (NCBI taxonomy): Eukaryota > Metazoa > Arthropoda > Insecta > Hemiptera > Alydidae > Riptortus > Riptortus pedestris. The sequence continues at coordinate 134,746,993 of CM032229.1, forward strand.
TGTTGACTCCCGCTATAATTTTTAGCGTATAACGCATTTAAACTTCGGTATACGACAAAAGTGTTTATCGATATTTTTAATTTCAGGCTTCCCTCACTCCTGTTCGTCTCAGAGAATATTAATATAGCCTAAAGTCTAAGTTGGGTTAGTAGTAATATACATACCAAGTTTCATAAAATTCGGTTCAGCCGTTTATGCGTGAAAAGGTAACAAACAAACAAACAAACAAACAAACATACACGAAAGAAACAAAATGTAGTTATGGTGTCTATGACATGTGAAACGAAAAGTTATCGTGAAATTTCGCGAAAAAAATCAATGTACAGACAGAGGTTACAATTTTTTCTATATATATATATATATATATATATATATATATATATATCTATATATATATATATAGATAATAATAGCCTAATTTTGACCTCCAAATAAATAATTTTCAAGATGGAAGACGTGGAAACTGCATAATGGCGATTGATTTATATTGTGTCTGAGGTACTCAATTCATAAGAGCGGTTAGGTCAATTTTTCAGTCAATTTGACAGCTTCTTATATGGTTTTTGTCTGGAATGTGTGGAACAGATCAGGGGAACGGAGATTGTGCGTTGCTACACCGGCATGTTGGTCAGAGCAACTTGCGAGTGTCGGGCCTACGTCTCTTCTTATCTGCTATTGCAAGTAATTAGTCACCGAATTGGACAGATCGGGCATTAATCCTCATTTTCTCTGTTATATTCATTCTCTTCAGGTCATTCTTTTCAGTTGGTTCTGTTCCACTTTGTAGCATTTTTTAAAAAAATATATGGTCGTTGCCTGAAGTGTGGCTGTACTTCGTATATAAATTCTTTTTGTTTCATATTTAAAAACTTTTAAATAAATTATGTGACATTTCGTTAAAACATATACAGGGTGTCCCAAGTTCCCTTGCCACCCCCCCCCTTAAAATCTCCAATTATATTTATACAAGGCTGAGATTTGGTGTGCCATAATTCGGACCCCTGAAGAATCCTTTCAGTCCATATTCAACCTTCCAGTACCTTCAGTACTTCTACAGCGACCGTAACTTTGGAATTTCCAATGGAATGCCCTATGTTTTATGATGGATACTTAATTCTAAAATGAGTTTATATTTGTGGATTTTTCGATTTGACGCATTCTTTAGCTATTAAAAGCACAAATCTTTATTTCGGAAACTGCACATTTTTTTTAAAACTGCTGCGACAGTCGTCAATACAATTATCTTTGAGATATGTCTACGGGGAAAGGAATGGATTGTGAATTAAAACGAAATAACGAAAGTATTCTTGAATGAATCCAAAAAAAATGTTTACTTCGAAAAATACCAAAATAACAAAAAACGTAATTAGAAATTAATCATTTAAAACTAATTATAATAGTAATGGATTATTTTCTACTGGGGAGGGCCAAAGACATCTCTACCAGAACAGGCCGTAGAATATTAAAGCCATGTAAAATAAAATCATATCTACGATAAATTCAATTTCAGTAGCAGAAATACACAGTGCCAAAAGGGATTTTAGAATTGGTCTTAAATACATGAGGAAGGACGCATTATAGAACATTTGTAAATACTAGCTGTAAGTATTGTGGTACAAAGAAAAAACTGGTTTCTGTTTTTTTACATGAAACTATGCAGGTGGAAAAATGTATTCCTTTTACAAATAACTACTTCGTAATTAGTTAAAATAAATTAATTCTAAGAACATTTTTTGAAGTAAACATTTCTTGGATTCATTCAAGTATGCTTTTGCGTTATTTCATTTTAAAAGCTTTTTTTTTTTAAATTCCAATTCCCCATAGACTTGTTTTAAAGATAATTTTGTTGACTGCATATTTTATGTCGCAGCAATTTTCAATTAAATGTACCGTTTCTGAAAAAAGTATTTGTGCATTTAACGGCTAAAGGATGCGTCAAATCGAATTCACTGATATAAACTCGTTTTAGAATTTGATTTTTGACAAGAATTCGCCATGAAAAGTAGGGTATTCCATTGGAAATTCCAAAGTTATGGTCGCTGGAGAAGTACTGGTGAAGCTGGAAGGTTGAATATGGACTGAACGGATTTTTCAGCGGTCCCAATTATGGCACACCAAGTCTGAGTCTTGTATTAAAATAAATGGAGATTTTAAGGGGGGGGGGGCTTGGAACAACCTGTATGTTCGGTTGGTATTTAAATCTCGAAGATTTTTAGCCTTTATGAGATTTTGCGATCACTGGATTTAAATAGTGAGACCCGGGAGAGCTCCCCAAAAATTCATTATTTTTGGAGGTTACCGAAATAATATGTTTCAACTTCTCTTACACAATAAATTGAATTTAGCAAAAGTGGCCATGAGGTGCCCGCCCATTACGAGGTAGTAATGCAACATCACATGTCTGACAATTTGCTTATTCATGAAAAGTATCAAGTTACCCCAAAGTCATTAAGAAAAAATATATTTGGCAAGGGAATATATCTTTCTTTTTGTTGAATACAACCGGATCTGTGTGTGAAGAAAAGCTAGGGTGGATTGGCTGGGCGGAGAGAAGAAAGAAGAAGGCAATGAGGGGTAAGGAATGGCTTGGGGATTAGGATGAAATGTAGGAGGCACTGGCTAATTTAACACAATATAAGGAGGAGGCATGGCGACGGCAGCGCCCCTACCGGCGTCTCTCTACAACACCTACCCCATACATCTCCCTAATCGTGGGGGCTGCGGCCTCGATTTATAGCCAGCCTAGGGGGATGGCTCCTAAAATTATTTGCAAATCTTCCCTTCAGTAGATATTTATCTAGTTTCTCTCCATAATTCTTATACTAACCCCTTCTAGTATTTTTAAAATATAATCCGTTCTTGTGCTTGGATCTCTCTTTATACAGTTCCTATCGTCTAACAATCTATTCGCCTAAATTCATATGCCGTCTGAGTAAAAGCGTTGGCTTTAATCTCACATGGTAAACCTACAGTGGCGAGTTCGATTCTCGCCTGCGCAATAGCGAGTTTATTAAGTGACAGACTCACTAAATAAAATCCTTAGTCCCACCCTGGCTAGAAAAGTGTGGTAACCTGTAGATAACCCGTTCAAACTAGCCAGAGTAGCAAAAAAGTGGACTTTAATAAAATAATTAAATTTTAAATTCATATGGGATGAGGAATCCACAAATGTAAGTACCTGAACAGACTGATCTTATTGGTCGTACCCTTTGCTGATTGGTCCTATAGTCTGTATCACTTACGTCTTCCGTTGAACAAAGCTAAGCTAATATCGCTTCCGTTAATAATGCTGTAGGGTTTCAAATTCATACAACATTTGTCTTGGTACTTTAACTTTTCATTTGAATACTTTTGGCTGTGATTAATGTAACTTCAATCATTCTACTAGCCTTTTCTCGAATATCTCTAATTCCGGAATGCATCTAACTACAGCTTGGAACGAATGATGCCTGCATACCCTATTCCATGTCTATCTCGCGATGAGGTCTGGAGGTAACTCGGAAGGACGACTCTCAAATTTGAACAAACTGATGTACAGTAGTTATTTTCCAGATATTCCCTGATACAACTGACTCTAGTCACTATCTCTAACCCTTCCACTTTATGATAGTTGATCATCCAACTTCTATAATAATATGTTATACATAATTTTAGTGCCATGATGTAAATAATTTTTTCAAAGACTTAATTTTATGGTAAAGTAATTCTTAAATATGAGAATACTCCCTCAAAGCCTTATAACTCGTAATAAACTTAGGGGTCTCTCGCATCAGAAAATTGTACTACATTTCCTTGAGTTTCTAAGCGTCATGTATTCTCTCTTCTCTGTTCTTTAATGCAACAATCTTTTTGTGTTTCGCTGGTTTTCAGAATATTTCATTATGTATTACGATATTAACATTGAAGCATTTTAGACCGTGCTTCGTTTTTTTCCCTTAATTTCTCTCTCACAATCATTGTCAAACCAAGGGTTCTTTCCCATCACTTTCCTTTCTCCTGACCCTTCATAGGCCGCATTCTTGTCCCTTCCGGTGTGTGCACGTTCCATTTCAGACGGGTTTGGAGCCTCACTCAGTAACACAGCTTATTAGTTTCATCCACCACCCTCACAGTTGCAAAGCACTTGCGCTATATTCCTCAGTGTAACCAGATGCCTTACTTTCGCTATAACCAGGAAATGATCTGAATATCTGTCAGGATGTCTGTGGCTTAGAAATGAGGATAGTTTGTCTGATGAAAATATGATAATGCTTGTTTCCTAGCCTAACCGACCTCTTCAACGTTTCTTTTTGCACCTCCTTGCGAGGAAATATTGTGGTTATGATATACTGTACGAATCCCGGTCACTTCTTTGCCCAATATTGCATAGACGTCACCCTACAAAACGTACCTCGGCATTTTATCGTCCTGACAGGAAGGAAATGATGCATTCTCTTATTACTCTACATATTCAAAGGCGTGTATCAACGGTATATTGCAGAATCCGACTCTGGAGATTCTATCGTCTAGATTGTTGTAATCCAGTAGTTTATGCAAGAAAAGGTTACTATATTATAAAATCGGAGTCTCTCAGGTTCTGCCTAGTGCCACTATTTATCAATTAAATTTTAGCCGATGACAAGTCCATGCCTTCCCATCGGACATCTTCCAGGACCACAATTACTTTCTCACATAAACCAGCGGTTTCAGTAATGATGTGCTCACCCTCGGGTGCAGTATGTTCTGCTCGTTACATGGGCCAATATTTTATCCCAATCTTATCTTGTACATTTTCTTTTTCTTTAGATTTGAGTTCTTATCAAGATCTGGTGTTGGGTCTGGGTCGTCATCCTCATTCTTCATGATTCTTAAGGAATCCGACCCCCCGTTACGCTTATTAGACTGCTTAGTTTTTACATATGTAATAATGCACGTTCTTCACGCTTAATTTTCATTTGCCCAGACTTGGGATTGGCAGTGAATGCCTTCTTGGTCACCCACTACATACATGGTGCAGCATGGGTTGATTTCTTGGAAGAAAAAACTTAGTCTTTCTTTAAACTATAAATTAAATGTTGAATGTTTTCAAATTATTTTAAACTGTCAACAATAGCTTATAAAAGCCATGCCACTTTCCCCGTTTTATGCGCCAGTGGTTTGAATCAGCCGCGTGTCCTCCTTAAGTTATTTTTGATAAACACAACCCTGCTTTGCATATTCCAGTTGCTGATTACCTCACTGTCTTTACCTCTCATTTCATTACACTTCTCTAGGTTTTTGAGTTTACCTTAGTCCACCTTCAGTCAATGTGTAGATGTTTTGTGTGACCACAGAGTGGTTTCAGGTGCTACATCAGTCTACCTTTTCTTCGCCTCAATGTTGGATTTTTCGTTCGGCTGTACTTACTATACTCCTATGTTTTCCTCTCACCGTTTTCTCATGATCATCATCACTTCAGATAAAAGGAACATATTTATTTATTTAATTTGAGTTACCTAAGAACTCACAGTTTCGTTCCTCTACATTCCAACAGAAAAATTAATTCTTCTTACACACACACACACACACACACACACACACACACACACACACTCACACGAGTACATATAATTAACATTTTAAGGATCTCCCCATATCATTGATTAGTGTGAGTGGGAGCAACCTCCTAATATTCCTCCTATTATAGAAAACGTGTCCGAATCATCTGGTACACAAACACGGCTTTCTCTGAACAATTCTTTTTCGAAATACAAATTTAATCCTTAATGGAAAATTACAGCGCAATTCATTTTAATCTAGCTTAGTTATGGGATAGGATTGATAAATGAAGATGGCAGAATTTGGTTTGTATTCTGAGCAGGGTGCACAATGGCCCCAGCGTCTTTCCCTGCCTCCTTCACTGCCCCATGAATATTCACTGCCTCCTTCATTACAATAATTACAGTGACTCCTGACTTCCCATTAGAGAACCCTCTCTTCCCTCCTCATTTTTCCCTCCATTGTCCTTAGATAACTTCTCCCTCTTCCTCGGATTCTCATTATAAACCAAGCAAACTCAAGAGGGGCTTAGAGAGGATCGCCTCTTTAAACTCTGAAAGCAACATTCTATTAATAGTGCAAATATCCGAAGAGATAGTTCCTTGAATTCCATCTCCCATTTCAATTTTAGGGGGTCTTTCGGATATCAAAAACTCTTGAAATGTTCTTACATAGGCTAGGGTACCCAAATTCGTTGGGCCTTCTGAGTTTTGACTTCCTTGATGGTTTTCTTTAAATGAAACTGGACTTTAAAAGTTATAACTTTCATCGTTGGATTTGATAATTGATAAAGAAAATTATTGAAAGAACTTGAATATCCTTCACAAATAATTTCAAACGAATCAAACCGAAGTGCTTCTTCACTGCCCCCAATATGCTGATCCGATGTAGCTTCTTGAAATTTTATCTCTGGAATCCAACATAAAAAAAAATGTACGTAATAATTGTGACAGCCTGAGTTGAAAATCTGGCAGGTGTCTAGGATAAACATCAAAATTGAGCACTGTAGTGCCATATCAGTATTGGAACGCTATTTCAAATTCGCCTTGATAAATGTACCAGTGATGACTACACATGGGAAAATACACTGTTTGCGCAACACCAATCTGTTTTCGATTACCAATTTCACATTTTTTGGGATTTAACTTTCGTCTTATTTCTTAAATTATATTTGCTGTAATTATCGGCATTTAAAATAAATTAAATGTATATTAGAAAAGAGGAAGGAAAGTTTGAAAGAGATAGGAGAAAGCTGGACGTATGAACTTGTGGGGAAGTTTGGATCGAAGACCATTGAGTTGTGGACTTTGCTGGGACAAAAGTGATTAGGAGTAGGACAGTGAGGTGAAAAGGGAGAGTCCATTTATGACTGGTGACCCTTTCGTGGATGGGAAGATGTTTTGTTTGGAAGAGATAATGGGGCAACGATTGGCCGAGACAGTGGCTCCCTCTGTTTCACAGTTTATCGCTCTTTTGTCTGGCCATCTGCCCCGCGTACGACTTGTTGTCATTCGCGCACACAGAAATAAAGGTCTGAGGAAACGAGAGGAAGTTTCCTTTTGAAACGTCAGGTGAAAAGTGAGAGAACTGAAACGGACAAAAGTCCATTGTGCGGCGGGGTAAGACTTATCTGGGTTCATTACTTGGCCGACAGAGAGGGCGGGCGCTGTCACCATTCAGCGAGAGAGACAGAGAGAAAAATTGGGGCCGATAACCAGGGACCCCCCCCCTCCTCTTTACCCCCTCCCGACACTTTTCTCCGCAATTTAAAAAATAATTATCGGAGAAAATGGCGGACAAGCTAGAGCGCACCGAAATTACCGTCGCCCGGTTCCGCTTCCGCCTCCAAGGTTAAGTATTTCCTTTCTTCGGCATTTTTATATTTCCTCCCATCCCCAACTGAGAGGGAGATTCTACGACCTTCCTCTTTTCTTTTCGGTGTCTTCTCATTCGCCAGTATTTCTTCTCAACAACTTGGATGGTATCGTTCCCATCGCACTGAATTCATGCTTTATATAATTTTAGTTTTTGCAGCTTTACAAATGATATCATTTAATTTGTGGTACTTACATTTTTTATTTTTACGACCTATTTATATTAGAAATTAGACGAGGTGTTTATAACTAACAAGATTTATTGGTCTAAAAGGTTCTAAAATGTATGTTCTGTTTCCTACGTTAGCAGAGCAGTTTCCGATTTCAAGAGTAGTTCTCTAACAGTTACGGAAAAGAGCATAGCTCATAAAAGGGAATGTGATTTTACTACTAATAATTAATGCCTATCTATTGCGTGCACCTGGAAATAACCGTTTAATTGGGGCTTCATAACCCAATTAACACACTAATTTGACGACAAAGACAGACGTCTCATTTGCTCAACTTGTAACATAGATTTGACGATAATACATATACTGACAGAATGCTGAAAACGACATCAGTACTTCCCCTACAACTTACAAAAGCAAATCAGTATATTAACATCATTTTTTCACACCTACACGAAATTTATATATACAACTAAATTTAACACTTCAAAAGTAGGTATGTGACATAAAACTCACATTTTTTAATCAACGTAAAAACTTGTCTTCTAGTAAGACGCATGGCCAATGACAATTAATTCAATATCACTACCAATAGCTTCACAAGTTTTAACAATTCCTAAAAATCACGACAAAAAGCACTTTTCAATCAAAAAGTTTATTACAGAACTATTATATATCGCTCAATTCTCAATATTTGAACAAATTAATTATCTGTCAAAAACAGTCTCACCCTCCACGTAATTACTATAAAACATGCAAATCGATGATGAGAAGTATGTAAATAATAAATAAATAAACACTTCGTAGTTTCAGAATATCTCTTATTAACAATTTTAAGTATCATAAAATTGGGAATTAATTGATTTTAAATGGATTGCACGATGTTCATTCCGTATATCGGTTGTGTAGCTTACAAATCGGTCAATAATAGCACTTTTCAGAATAATGGTCTCAGCCAAGTGACTGATGCATTTCGAACCTTGGAGCATTTGCTTTTTTTTTAAGCAAATGAGTTGCCTAAAAGAGTTCAAATGAATTTTCTTTTACTTCACACACTTAAATCAAAATTCCTAAATTCATTGTGTGCCCCATGTAACTTTATATTGTCCATTATTCAAAAAATACTTAGAAAATCCTAGTGGGCAACAACTCCTGCTATTTCGACTTTTTAACCACACCAATACCCCTAATTATTAATACTTGACCAATAGGGTTTGAATTTTTTTTTTTTTCTTTCAGCCTACAATAAATACAATTCCACATCATATGATTCTTACTTTAATTTATTGTATTACGTTTCTAAATACTTGTCCAGCTAAAATTTCTCATTTAATTTGCCTAGGGCTCAATATAAAGAAGGGATAGAAAATAGATTGTGTTATGGCATCATATTATGTCATACACTTGCAAAAACTGCTTTCGGAAAACAGCCAGTTTACATTTCTCAATGAATCTTTTGTTGTTCATAATATATTGTGTTTGAAATGATTGTTACTCAAAAGCGTTTAAAAAGAAATAGGTTTTAGATATGTTCTTTTAATTTTCATAACTGTTTCTTGCTTTACAATTAAAAGTTATTTAGTTTTAATTTGAGTACTACCATGAATCCATTAGACTTATTGGATTTTTCTTCTTTTTCCCCAGGATTCGAGGCTCAGTCCAGGCTGGAAAAGAGCTCCGCTCTTAGCCAAATCACTTCCTCCCCTACTGGTAAGTAGAGAAACGTTTATTAATAAAATAATTATTAGTAGGAAAATAAAGAAAATGGGGATCATACAGTACTAGTAACAAAATTTCTTTTAAGTCTTATAAAACAATTTATTATTTCATAATTAAGTGATTTACTCTGATATGGGAAACCACATGACTTCCATGCACTTCTATTAAATAAACTAAGCAAGCTCTTTTGCTGCACTTTATTTTAAGTTATTTACTTTGAAAGTGATATACGATATCTCTATTCGAATGCATCGGATCAAAACATATCATAGAATCATTCATGATGAACAAGAAAGATGCAGTTCATATCTTGTGTATGTCTAATAGGTACGTAAAATTAACAGTTATTTTCTTTTCACCCTCTTTTACCCCCCCCCCACTCTCCTGTCCTAAATAGACATAGTCCGCCACGCAGAGGCTGCTAAACTAAGCAGGCTTCCCATATCCTGTAATCTTATATCACCACGTACTCTCTATCATTAAGTTAAAATCCGATGAGTAGAATTGGGGGATTGCTCAAGGCTGAAAACAATAAAGTACGAATAACTTGATTATCATTTGAGTTACGTACGATATATAATGTATAAAACAACAATGTGACGAAATTCATTAAATAACGTCCTAAGTCCCACCCTGGCTAGAAAAGGGTGGTAACCTGTAGATAACCCGTCCCGATTAGCCTAAGTTGCAAAAAGTGGACGTTAAGAAATAATAATAATAATAATAATAATAACAATAACGTGGCAAAAGTATACCATCAAGCTCTAGCAGAGAAATTCGGCATGGTAGGCAGTAAGGTCGCTTATTATCGCTATAATCCTCAGAAATTATTGGAGAAAGATAATATAAAGATGTATTGGGACGAAGCGATGATAACTGACCATACTGTGCACCATAACAAACCGGATATTCTCATTATTGACAAGATCAATAAGACTGCTGATATTATTGACATTGCAGTGCCCAATGATGAGAATATTCGAAAATCCCATGACGAAAAGTTAAGAAAATATCAAGAATTGGCTATCGAGCTCAAAGAGGTATACAAACTGAAATCTGCCATGGTTACGCCTATTATAGTAAGTTCGAATGGACTCGTGCCAAAAACAACAGTAGCAGGCACCAAGAACTTGAATCTGTCAACAACAATTATACAAGAAGCACAGCAAGGAGTACTTCTTGATACTGCCAGAATCGTGCGAAAATATATAATTCTCCTTAATATGTCACAATCAGAAACTCCATATCGGTTGGACTTTCCCTCGATATGGATTTTACTCCAGTTTTCACTGAGTATAAACCTCCCCCATAATAATAATAAAACAAATGGAGTGCACCGGTAGATTAACAAGACTGAGTCTAAACATTTTTTGATCCGACCCATAATAACGAACATATTTTGAATCCCCCTCCCTTCTAAATGTCCCTTATTCTTGTCTGATTTCAGTCATTAACGAATTTGATATTTAGTGTATCTGCATGAAACGGTTAAATGTCGAAAATTGCAAAGTGTCTTTGTGTGTGTACATGTATATGCATGTGTGTTTGTGTGTGTAAAATTTTAACAGACCTCACTTTCGTCATCTCCTAGATAGGATACTCGAGGAAATTCTTCGAAAATTGCGTCATGAGTACAATTTCAATAGTTCAACATTTTAAGGATTGTTTTTGTGTTATGTGGTATACGTATAGAAGTGAATTCGAAACTAGTCATGAGGGGAGCTGAAGGGAGAATCAAATAGATAATTCCGTTGTAACATGAAAACCGAAATGTTTCTTGATTACTATATTACCTATACATTCTTTACTTTGTGAGTAAAAACGCTGAGAAGGTTTGTAAAATAGTTTGTTATTTCTCAATTGAGTAATTTCATGTGAAAACAAAAAAAATCTCTCATATATTTGTGGTGTTATAGAATATTAACCGTAATTATTTAATTATGTTATTTATATAACAAAACATTGCAATATAAATTTCTGATCATACATAAATTTCGTGTAATTCGCCTTTAACCAGCTATAAATCCTGTTACCACCCCCTCCCCCTTAACAAGGGAATAGGTAAATCGACTGATATAAGAATTACATCATATAATCTATTCGGAATGTTTTGCAGTTTAGGCTCTATTTAGTTTTCCAATTAATGTCTTAATTGTGAAGTCACGCTGACTTTGCCTTCATGTTACAGCATTCTAGGAGCCAAACTCAAAGATACACTGACGCATCACAAAACCAAAAAAATTATAATTTGATGAGGTTCTTTAGGTTCCCAATAAACACTACGAAATATTTACAAAAATCACCCATTACCCCAAAAATAAAACAATCTACAGTGTAAATCAGCTTATCAACCTAGATAAACACTCACATTCTATTGGTTACCAGGACATGACAACTTAGGACTGAGTAAGTCTGCGGACTTAGATGCTAAAATCAGCCGAAAGACTTGAATATGAACAAATAGAAGTTTTACAAGAAGATTTCATGACAAACAAAGCACCTCATCTTAGATGTATGGCAAACCAACTAGAATAATACTTGTACTGACACCAAACCTTGAACTATTAACAACACAATTTGCATGTGACCAGGAGAGTAGAAGTAGTTCTCTCGAAACCTAGAATCAGCCACACCAAATTAGCACACTCATTCTTAATGACGAAAGACTGATAGACCCACTTGATCAACTTGTAACTGGCAGAATGACGAAAACTACATCCGGACTTCCCCTATGATTTACAAGAACTTTTGACGGAAGGCAACCCATACAATAACAACACACCTTCATACCTACACTAAATTCAAATATAAGGCAAAATTTAACATACAAATTAAGTCTGTGGTATACAACAAAATTTCAAATTACATCCATTAATTGTATTATACAGTCCTGTGAAAAAATATAAACTCAACTTATAAAATCGAAGCATTTATGAAATTTAAAAATTAACTAATTGCACAATAATGTTTCTAGATTTGTTTTGATGTCATTAGATTGGCAAGAAGTTTGAAATGGCCTTTGATCTGTTTGGTAATTTACAGTCATCATATTATGTACACAAACCATGTTTTGACCTGTGAATAAGTATAAACTCAAAGTTTGTTTTCAATTGTCAGGAGTATTAAAGGATTATTATCACCTCAGTTTTCTCTCAACTTCTGAAGGGAGAGTACGTGTGTTGGATTTTTATACTGTGCCGACTCGTTTTAATTAGTATTTTTTGTTTAAAATAATGCCGCGCGGAACTCATCTCTCAGAAATTGAGCAGCAACGAATTGTCGATTTGAAAAGAGGTGGTTTGACCTAACGACAAATCACTCGTGAATTAAACCGATCCCAGGGAGTGGTCAGAAACTTTTTAAATAGTGGCATGGACAATTATGGAAAAAATAAAAGAAGTGGACGACCTCCAAAATTTTCCAAGCACGTGAAACGAGCGGTTTTGAGAGAAATCTCAAAGACAGGAGCATCCTCCTCACAGATTGTGAGGCGGTTCAATCTAGGGTGTGATGCCAGCTTGATCAGGAAGTGGATAATGGAGTCGGCAACGTTGAAATATTGCAAGGTAATGAAAAAACAACTTAAAAAACTCCATATGCAGCGACGACTGAATTTCGCTGAAAATCATATCTATAACAGCCAAAATGGTCAAATGTTATTTTCAGTCATGAAAAAAAATTTAACATTGATGGTCCAGATGGCTTAAATTATTACTGGCATGACCTAAGACACGAAAAAAATGTTTTATCAAGAAGTCGAATTGGGGTGGCGGAGTCATGGTGTGGACTGCATTTAATGAAAGAGGAAAATCAAAAATCGCTTTTATTTCAGGCAAAATGGATGCAGTCAAATATCAAAATGTTTTAGAAGAGTATTTATTGCCATTTATCACGTTTTTGGAAGACAAACAAATAATTTTTCAACAGGATAACGCGCCGATTCATACAGTACGCTCTCCAAAAAAATGGTTTGAAGATTTCGGCATCAACATTTTGGATTGGCCAGCCCTTAGTCCGGATCTCAACCCAATAGAAGTTTGTGGGGAATAGTGGCAAGAGAGGTCTACCTTCAGAAGCCAGAAATCCAAAATATTAATGAACTCAAAGAACGCATAACTTTAGCTTGGGAAAACATACCAGAGAGCACATTAATTAATTTAATGAGAGGTGTCTGCCAAAAGACTGTTGGAGGTGATAAAAAAAATGGCAGAAGCAGTCATTATTAAAGTAAATTTACTTATTAATGAAATGAAATAACTTTTGATTTTATACTTTTTCACAGATTTTTTTTTGTTGTTTTGTCTTAAGTGGAGCTAATCTCAACATTATGATTAAATATTTAAGAAAAATTGTTACTTGTCATTTAATTAAAGATGAAATAATATCTTTTGTCATTCAAATTCCCAAATAAATGACTTAAACTAATTGAAGTGATATTTAATCATATGCTTTGTTGTATACCTCTTTCTTTCTTTTTTAAAGGAAAATTACCTGCGTCTGTTTAAAGGTCAATTTATTATTGTATAGTATTAACAATCACAATGTTTACGCATACCGAACCGAACTTAACAAAAGTCATTATCTGAATTAGGACAAACTCTCCCTAGATTATATATTTTATTTTTCATCCAAAACAAAGAAGAGGGAATTGTAAGAAAGGTCTGTACTGAAAACGCGAGCCTTTCATTTTATTATTATTTAGTTGAGATGCCGCTACAATGACGATTCATCTTTTAACATGTTAGAACATAATTTTGCAAAATTAAATAAATATTAAAATATTTACAAAACTAAATTTTGCAATTTTACATAATAAATAGAATAGACAAAACGAAATATAAATTGTTAGTATATTTACAACATGAGGAAAAAATAAAATAAAGATAATAAATAAATAAATAAAAAGCGAGCCTTACAGTTGCCGATCCTGAGAGTAAGAAGTAGGGAACGTCCCTCTTAGCCTTTCGGCGTCCTAACAACTGTTAACTTCGGATCTTACTTAGTTATTTAAGTATTTTATTATCACTTTTCCTGCAATACAAATACTTTAATGTTTTGAGTGCATAATCATGCTTATGCATACAAGTATTCCATTTTAATACTGGACGGACTTGAATTGAGGAAAAATAATTTTATTGTAAATGAAGAAACTATTGAATCCAAGGCCACTTGATGTCAAGTTTGTACTAGCTGTATTTTGGTGCGAATATTCTCAATTATTTTTCACTTCTACCCCCCACCCCTTCCCGTCATGTAGTGCTTATTCATTCAAGCAATGTGTTTACATTTCTAGGAATGCCTTTCATTTTCATAAATAATTAAGTTAAAGAAGATAAATGCTGAAGGCAAATGAAAGTATAGGGAGGTATACTCAATTATTTTTTGCTATTTATTAACATTGACCCATTAATATGTTAGACTTTACTGAATATTCTATGTACTATTATGAATAAAAAGTATATACTGCAGGCATCCAAAAAAAAAGTACGTTTAATGATGGATATTAGGTACATATGATTGATATCGCGGTTTTGCTTATAGCCGATTTTGCAGGAAAGAAACTTTTAGTCTTACATTTTTTAAAAATATTGAATACTACATTATTATGATTTAGATGGCCCATGTTTTGATATTCATCTGAACAAATAGAAGTAGGCTTATAAGGAAAACCTAAAATGAAAAATCAAGTTTTCAAGTTTCCAATTCTTTTTTTTCTTTTTTTGAAAATACATGGAAAAAGGTGTTTGTGTTACCTAATGTAGCTTTCATCATATACAAAGGTATTTGGTGAATAACAATCTATAATCAAGGTAAGATATGAACCCTAATAAATGAAATCGCAATTTCAGGTTCCCCATATCGTTTGTTCAGATGAATATTAATAAAGCTTACCCAGTTTCGTTCAATTAATAAATGACAACAATATATACCTACTGGCAGATTTAACAATTTTGTGGTATCTAAACGATACGATAGTTATACTCCTTGTACGAATGAGCTCTTTCACCACGTACATTACAAGGTGTAGGTGTCAGATAAATAAACGGCACATTAATTAAATCAGTATTTATATTTGTATAAAACCGGATTAGAATTTAGATACAATATTAGATTTTTTAAGTAAAACCTAAATCTCGAAAATTCTTTTCCAGTGTTATTTTGTACGAATATTAAAGTTTTTAAATAGTGTTATATTATGACAAAATACGAAAGGGCATTATTCAAAAAGGAAAAATGTCTGCTTAATGATTTTCTTTAACCACGTTTTAATGTAAAAAAAAAAAAAAAACGTTACGTTTTCAGATTTAAAAGGATTCTTATATACCCAATTCAAGTTGCAGGTGCAGGTTGCCCCTCCACCCATTATTATTTTGAAAAATGTTAAATTGAGTCTTTTAAACATGGCTCTTTATTTTCACCAGAGAAAATTCTGATTCTGTAATTATTTTTAAAAGATTTGTAGATGATGATTGTTTTTTTTTTTTAAGCAATGCTGAATTAGTAGATCATGGGAGCGCTGAAAATGTGGAGAATCAAACTCATTTATTCATGTGTCAATGTCCGTTATCTTACTTCCGCTATGTATTGAAATTGCTATGTACTTCAATCTACTTTTAACCATTACTTGATAGTGATATATAATGCCTAAAGACATTATGATTTAAGTACAAATATGATTGATGAGGCTGTGATAAATGTTGCAGTGAGGGTTATACATACTCCCCCCCCCCTTCGAGCACCACACTTTCAGCTGATATCTCTTAAAGGAAATCACTTATTGAAGTCGTGCTTACCACACGGTTTTCCTAAACTTTCCTTTACTTGACGTCGAAGTAAACCACCACTCATAGTTGAAAATTCGATTTCTCATATAGCCTATGCCCATAGAAATATCTTTGAATGAGTAACCAAAGGGAAGACAGAAAGTTAGACAAGATTTTCAATTTTTGTGCCATTGTTTTTAGAATGGTCTCAACTTAAAAAAAAAAAAATTGATCCCCGCCAAATTTGATATAGAAAATCTGACAAACCTTAGAGGTTTTATAATACAGATGTATAATTAAAGCAGATAGTGATATAAATTGGTTTATTCATTTAGACACTTTCTGTGAGAGTAAATACACACTTTTTTGAGGAATGTAATTCTTATTCTGGTATAATATACCGTAATATACCCCCATAAAAGGCATAAATAATAAAAATTATTCTCTTTAGAAAATGAAAATATCATCTATTTTTTTCAGAAAATGACGGCTATAATTTTTATCCCTTCCGAGTAACCCACTTGTTTTTATCTTAATTCATGATTTATTACAGTTATGGATGAAATACTTGCAACAATTGGCCAACATTCAGGACGAACCTTTTTTTGCCTTATTAAAACATAACTCATGGGTTAAACAGGAACTCCTAAGAGATTGCTTAGGATAAAGAAAGACTAAGTAATGGTGGTATGGGGGGGGGTCCTAAGACGCCATTTTGAGGGGGGTCCGTCGCTATGGGAACGAGGCGAGAGAACGAAGTCTCTTTCTCTCTCACACACTCTCTTTCTCACTCTCTCTCTCTCTCTCTCTCTCTATTTTTCTCTCTCTCTCTTCTCTCTCTCTCTCTCTCTCTCTCTCTCTCTCTCTCTCCCTCTCTCTCTCTCTCTCTCTCTCTCTCTCTCTCTCTCTCTCTCTCTCTCTCTCTCTCTCTCTCTCTCTCTCTCTCTCTCTCGCTCTCATCCCTCTCTCCGGGAACAAATATCTTGTTATCAGCTGACTTCATTGACTGCGGAAAGGCCAGTCTATTCCTTTCAACAACTGGCCATCACCACTAATTACGTCCAGACGAAAAGTCCCATTTCGCAAAATGTTAAACTCTATAAATAAAACTATAACGTCTTCACGTTAGCCTGGCATTTTTTTTTTGTTTGTCTTCTTTCTTTTACACTGCTCTTTACTTCACAAATTATGTATTTATTTCCGTATTTCCGAGTTTGATAACGATCAAAGAATGATTGCAACCGCTACAGCATAAACAAGCTAGCATATCTGTCTACTTGTCTATTAGCTAGGAAATCGGCTATTGATGTAGTACTCGTGATGCGATTTTCGGAACATGTCCATCAAACCTACCCAGAACGGGACGAAAATGAGTTACGTTAAAATTGCATATATATAAAAATATAGGGCTAACAATTTCCATAATATGGGAGTCTAGAATTATAAGTTAAACTCCTAATGTTTTAAGCTAACCAGCTGGTTTCTTGAAACTTAATAATATTTATTGAAACGACTTTTGCCAAACGAATGAACTTTTAACACTTGATCGTTTGCCGATAATCGGAACCTTGTCCAATGTGCTAAGGCAAAAAATGTTAGACGTATATATATTTGTCTGTTAACGCTCTAGCGGTCGTAATCTTTGTTTGTTCGTAATTAAACTCGATATTTAATCGTTTTATTTAAAAGAAAGATCAAGTTTCTTAATGGCAGGAATTGGAGACTGGGAGGGGTGAGGGTTTAGAGGGGGGAATTTGGAAAAATTGAAATATCTCCGTTACTATCCTTGGATCAAAAAATTGTCCATAACCAATGTTATTGCGACTTAAATTACCTATAAATGTTTTTATACACATTCCAACCGGTTTGTTTACTATACAGACCCATTCCGTTTTGGAGGTTATTAAAATGTAAATGGACTGAAAGGATTGTCATTATCATTTTTATTTATTTTCTTAATTTTCACGGTGGTGTTAAGTGTAAAATTAAGCAGATTTATTTATTGTAAAACATCACGTGGGAAATCTGTTAAGTTTGCGCAGCCCCTGCGTGGCGCACTCTATTTATATACACAGGGTGTCACAGATAAAGCGGTCACCCTTAAATCATCTCCTAAAGGAAGTGTTTTAGAGAAAAATGCCAAAGGGACAAATTTGGAAGTCTGGTTGAGTTCTATGCAAAATAAAGGATTTCAAGAGCTGAGGTTTTAATTTCTTATAAAAGGCCTATAAACTGTGAACAATTAGGTTGTAATCATAATGAGGTTTTCAAAAGATTTCTCCAAATGTCCATCCATTCTTCGAAAGAGATCCGTTAAAAATTTGTACATGTAAAATAATAAACACTGTGTCTTTGCTGCTCTAGCAGTCGCAATTTTTATTTGATCGTTACCAATAAGCGTTTCATCCCAGACTGAAGATCTCGTTAAAGGCTAATATCGGAATGGGGTGAGGGGATCTGAAAATTCAAAATATCTTCCCTATTATGACTCCGATCAAATAATTCTATATAACCCATTTTGTTGCATAAATATTAATTTATGTATTAATTAATTAACTCCACTTCAAATATTAATCTAGGTATTTGCGTTACATAATTTGTCCACTTATCCACCAACATTTGAATGCATTAAATATTTTAAAATTTCATTAAAAACAAATCTATATTGGTTGTACGACAACAGGTCAATTGAGCCTTACGCCCCCCGGTAAACCATACAGCGGTCAAAATGTTATAAGGCTATGTTAACAACTTTTACTATTTGAGAAAATGTGTTTGTGTGTGTGTATATATACATATATATATATATATATATATAGCTAGATAGCTGGATAGTTATATAGACGGATAGAACCTTATTGGTTATCAAGAAAATATTTAAAAAATTATGTGATAATTTCTTAACTCTTTTTTTTTTTTTACCTTCCTTACACCACACTTACAACGGCTCTATTTGATTCGAAAACTTGAAATAATTACAGTTTCCATTCAAAGAAGTCAAAAATTGTACACACTAACCTAAGAGCTATTTCCCTATTACTACTGAATTATTGAAAATACGAAATTCAGGAGAACAATATTGTTATTAGCAGATTCCCTTAAGGGAAATCAGCTATTGAGGTTGTACTCATGACGCGAGTTTCGAAATATTTCTTCAAATGTCCATCGATCCTACCCAGGAGATGACGAAAATGAGGTCCGTTCAAAATTATATATATATATATATATATATATATATATATATATATATATATATATATATATATATGTGTGTTTTCGCTCTAGCGTTCGCATTGTTGGTTTGATTGTTACAAAACTCTATATTTACCCGTTTTATGTAAAAAGACAGATCAATTTCGTTAATGGCTGAAATCGTACCAGAGGGTGGGGGGGGGTTTAGAGTGGGGATTTTCGAAAATTCGAAATATCTCCGTTATTATGCATCGGATCGAAAACGTGTATAGAACCAATCTTATTACAAATTAAATTTACTATAAATATTGTTATATACACTTATTCTCTATCTTGAATATTAACCGACATATTTGCATTTTACTTTTGTTACTTTGTGAGATTTATGCAAATACGTCTGTTCATCCTCTCCCCCCCCTTCTTTAGTTCTTGGACTACTAAAATTTGAGTTATTAAAATATAAATTATTTTTACAATTAATTCAGAAGCCTTTTCAGTTGGTAGTTTATTAAAATTAACTGAAAGATTTCTCATTACCGTTTGTATTTTGTATTATAGTGGTGTTGTGTTACCAGTATGCAGATTTCTCTATTGCTAAACTTCACATAGGAAATCTGCTTAGTTTACGCAGCCCCTGCGTGACGGACTTTTATTATTATATAGACTCTGGCATTATTTATATCAACTAAAGGCAATTCTACCATGGGCATTAGGATCCTTGGATCATAATGGAAGTGAACACTGGCGTCCAAACTGTAATTGTCAAAATCAAGTTGCCTATTACTGACGAACATCGACTGCATTCCTTACACAAACAATTCTTTACAAACAAATAGCAAAGGAAATATTTTACTTCTTCAGATCTTCAGAGTAGTTTTTTTTTGCCTGTGACGGTATATCTATTGATTGATTCAGTTTGCTTATTGATCCATATTAATTTGTTAAAACAATTCAACCAATATTCTTCAAGCTTTAAACTGTTAAGATTATATCATTTGATTTTTCTTTTACTTTTATTTGACTATTCATTGTGTGGATGTGGTTTTTTCAAAAAGAGTTTTTAAGTTATGAAATATTTTGCTCTGAGAATGATAGTTTATTCTAACTAAAGAGTAGAGTAGTTGTAGTAATTTACCTGTTAATTATGGTATTAGGTCCTTGAGTCTAATTTGTTCTTAATTCTGTATTATTTTTATATGATTCTTTATATCTGTTAAGAAGGCCTGTGTTCTAAAATGAATTTGAGGTGCTGACAAAAAACTAAGTGAAAGGAAACACTTTTTTTCAGAAAACCATCATTCCTCTAAAGGGTGATGAGCACAAGATATCCTTGCATCTTCCTTCTACTCAAATTTCCTTAATAATTTAATTCATCGATGCTGTTTTGCCAAAAAAATATGTACCGAATCTAGGGCATACTTTATCCTTTTCTTGGACGATGGAGGAACAGTTGGGAATTCTGATCCTAGTCAACAGGTTTCTGTTTCATTCAACTGGAAATTGCACTTCTACATAGAATACACAGAAGGGGGAAATCATTTTGATACTTACCCGTATAATTTGAAACCCTATGATAAATTCGTTCCTGTTTTTCTAAATTCTCATTGGCACTTTTCTTAATGGGGTATGTCTAGAAAGATTAAAGTTGGAGGTTACACTCTCATAGTGGCTAATGCCTATCGCCAGTAAACATGAGGCTTTCTAACAATTCTGACCTTAAAATTCTCTTTACCCTTTCTGATAACATTGTTTTCGGTCGCATGCAGAAGGATATGGACCCTGAACATGGCCTTGTGAGACTCTTCCCTCATTCTACGGCCTTTCCTCTTAGATTCAACATCATGACAGCTTTGAAAGCGGTGATCGTTATTAAAAGATAAGAACTATAAAACCATGAGATTATTATGTGGGATAAATTAATATTTTGCCGGGTTATATATATATATATATATATATATATATATATATATATATATATATATATATCACTTGGAGAAAAGAAAACATCCATTTCTTCACAAGTTTTTTATATCAGCGCTAAGCACATTCAAAGACAACTGTCTCTGTCTTCAGAGCTACACATAAAAACATCAATAAAATCGATATACAACATAACGTTTTTGAAATATCTCCCTTATTATATGTCAGACTGAAAAATTCTATGGAACCAATCATTGTAATAAAATTTACTATAAATATTGTTATATACGATTATACTCTATCTTAAATATTAACCGAGATATTTGCATTTTTAAGTTTTCAGCCTTCAGCAAACCTCCCACTTCTACTCATGTAACATGAACAATATTCTGTTTTTAATAAACCACATTATTCAAAGCTTAAACACCAGATATTGTTTTCAAGAGACCTTTATTATACGAGATACATGCAAATATATTCTGGTGACCCCGGTCTTAAGTTCATGGACTACTGAAATTTCATTGATTGAGATACAAATTATTCTGATTCATTATAAATGATAGTTCTAAATGTAGTAAATAGTTTTCAATAATATATTATATTCTGATATATTTCACTAATTGTTTTTATTTCCGGTGAGAGGTTAGCAGACCAGTTTATTTGCATTTCAGACGCTTCCCGTTTGGAAGGGAAAAATTTCTTATTACCGCTTGGATTTGTTCACTTAATATTCACGGTTGTGTTGTGGTACCAGTATGTAGATTTATGTTTTGTAAAACTTTAGAAGGGAAATCTGCTTAGTTTACGCAGCCTCTGCGTGACGGACTTTTTTTGACGTTGTTGTTTTTATGTGTAGCTTTGAAGTGAAGACAATAGTCTTTGAAAGTGCTTATACACACACACACACACACACACACACACATATATATATATATATATATATGTATATATATATATATATATATATATATATTTGTCTGTTACCGCTCTAGCGGTCGCAATCAAACTCGATATTTAGTCGTTCTATGTAAAACGAAAGATCAAGTTCGTTAATGGCAGAAATCAGATCAGTGGGAGGGGGGGGGGGTTTAGAGGGGAGGATTTTCGAAAATTCGAAATATTTCCGATACTGTACGTCGGATCGAAAAATTGTATAGAATCAATCTTATTGCAAATTAAATGTACTATAAATATTGTTATATACATTTATTCTCTATCTTGAATATTAACTGAGATATTTTTATTTTTATGAAATCTGGGCGGATAACGGATGAGAGTTTCCTGCCAAGAGCTAGGTCAGCCGTTTTCTTAACTGTTCGGCTCTCGTGAAAAACTTCACGTGGGAAATCTGTTTAGTTTACGCAGCCCCTGCGTGACGGACTTTTAATTTATGTGGCACCTTGTATATGAATATGGAAGACTGGACTAATCCTATTAGTAGTTCGCAGCTTTTTTTGTGTGCCTAAATGTGTATTTTTTTTTTCCAGAAAAGCTTAATTCATTTAGGTCCCTACTTCAAATCCTCTGTTTTTGAAACAAAGTTTAGAAAAATACCTTTACTACATTGTATTTTATTCGCTAGTCAAATTACTTTCAGAGCTATGCCTCTATGTTACCATATTGTCTTAAAAAATAAAAAAATAAATTCCAAAAATTACAGCAATAATATCAGATAATGTTATTTCTTTATGTAGCTATTATTTTAAAAAAAAAAAAAACAGTTTAGCCGTGGTAGCTGTAATTAGTTCTAAAGTATGGTCAGTAGCATCGTCTAACTAGTTCTTAGTTCTGGAATTTTCGTATACAAGTCTTTGAATTCTTCAAAAAGCAACCATGATGGAGGCGGCGGTCTGAAAGCATTTTGCCGTGCTTACTAAAAACTCTGTGAAGGGAAAGACTTTTCTTCAGTGAACTATCACTTCTTTACTGGCCAACACCCCTTCGTCTTCCTTCTACTCAAATTATCTAATAAGCTTAGATTCTGTCGTGTTGTTTTTCCGATAAAAAGATCTTAAATTTATGACGTCATCACTCAACTAATGACAAAGTGGTGGTTTTGAATACTAAAAATGGAAATATCCCGGTTAATATTCAAGATAAAGAAACTATGTATATAACATTTATAGTAAATTACATTAGCATTATGATTAGTCCTATTCGATTTTTGTATCCCACTGATCCGATTTCAGCTATTAAGAAACGTAACTTCAGTTTTATATAAAATGTTTTTATACTAATTTGGTAACGATCAAAGAAAAATTGCAACTGCTTGAGCGTTACCAGGCAAATATATACGTTGTTTTGAACGTACCAGAGAAAAGGAACAGGAATGCGTGATCTGTGGAGTTTGGGGACCAACTATTTACAGCAGTAGATAAGAAAAGACGGATGGGTTGACACCAGCATCCCTGACATGTATCACCTAGGCAAGATAGATGGATATTTGAGGACATTTCTTGAAAATTACGTCTTGAGTACATACTCATTTACCCTTAAGGAAAATCTGCTAAAACATTACTAGGTTTTACAAGTTTCGTTTCTGGGGAAGTTATTAGTTAGGGACACTGGATTCGGCAGTACGGATCTCACCAGCTAGGACTAGGGGGGGTATGGCATTTTGTGCGTTAGCAATTATGGGACTAAGTTCCGTATAACGGCAAACGTTCGAATGAAGTTTATTCGTTTGGGAAAAGTCGTTTAAATAAACACTATTAAGGTCCAGGAAAACAGCTAGTTAGCTTAAACCATTAGGACTTTTGCTTATAATTCTAACGTCTCACATTCTGGATATTTTCATTTCTTACACTATAATTGCTGACCTGTAAGTAATGTAGTGGAAGTTCTATAGTTTCTAACTCACTAATGCTCAAAATTCATGAAACTGACAAACAGAAAAAGGATTGAACAATCTAAATACAAACATTTTTTTAAATAATAGCTACAGACAAAGCACATTTCAATTATTCATCAGCTAAATAAGGGACTTGTGATACTCTGCGTTTAATGAATTTAAAATTAATAGGACATTTAATAAATTGAGTCTTTGTAACCTGTTGACTGAACACATGCCGAAGGAAAATTAAAATCATAACACATTCTTTAAGAAATCATAGTATTCCTTTTGGAAATTTTCAATCTCCAATAATAAATAGTAATTATTTAACATTTAGCCATCATCCATCGTTAACTAACAATTGTTTTTTTTCCTACAAATTCTTAATCTCTACTCGTCAAATGATCAATATCTCAAAAATGAAGTTCAACAATTGAAATGTTTTTGAAAATTGAAATATTCCTTTTTATTTTCGCCCACTCATTTAAAAATCTATAGATCCTTAGTTAAAGAGAGAAATTAATTTATCATTTACAAAATGTGGCCTTATCACTAAGGCAAACAACTTAAAATAAAACAATGAAGTTGGCAGAATGACTTGAATAACTTAAATCAATATTACAATTAATAAATTGTATTAATTGAAGAAACTAAATAAATACAATAAGTTGATTAGAATTATATTTGGCGGTAGCATATTATCAGAGGAATGGAGTATAGAAGCAGCTGTCAAGCTGTCAAAGAGGTTGTGTCCGTTTCCAAATAATATTTTATCTTCTCATTCAGTGACAATGACGATATCGAAATGAATTTGACAGCTGTCCCAGCAGGTGATTGCATTCTATCCGCCATTGATGCCAGAATGGCAGGAGGCGTTTCAATAACTAGATACTAATGGATATCGCAGACAATTGTTCCAAGCCATTGTCTCAACTCCAGCTTCTCTCTTGGTCCAGCCCAATTCCAACAACAAAGAAAAAGAACACTCACTTCTGTATAAATGTCATTGTATTTCCTAGCTTTCAATCTTCAAAGTCATGATTCTCTTTTCAAATTTAGTAACTGAATCGCTGGCTGGAAAGATATACCCTCAGATCTCAGACAAAGATAATCACTTATTCCATTTTTACTATAGCCATCTTATGCCACAAAATTCTGATGAAGACAACACATGACTTCCTTGTATTCATATTAAATTTTAAAAATAAATGTTTTTTATCCACTTTATTTGAAATTATTTAATTTGAAAGTCATATACATCTCTGTTCCAATGCATCGGTTCGAAAAATGTCATGAAACATAATTTATAAGCATTTTCATATTAATCAAAGAAGACCCTAAACAAATCTTTTGTATTTTTTATATGTGTGAGTAAATTTTCAATTTTTTATTTTCACTCCCTCCCGATTTTAGTTGATATCGGTAAAGCTTGGAGAAGTTGACAAAACTTGATGTCACAGCTGTTCTAGTAAGAGATACGTATAAGTACAGGCGCATTAGTTTCAGTTTAGATCTGAAATCACAGCAAACTAAAAGTTTTTAATGCAACTATCACTGTGATTAAAACATTTAGTTTTTTTTTTTTTATCATGACGCATCATATTCAAGTATATTTAACGTATAAAGGAAACTTATTTATTAACGTCTACGTATTTGCAACTAAGGCTAATTGGGACGGGTTATCTACAGATTACCACCCTTTTCTAGCCAAGGTGGGATAAGGATTTTACTTAATTAATTCCGTCACTAAATAAATTCCTATTGCCCAGGCTCGAATTGAACTCGCCACGGTTTACCATTGGAGATTAAGGTCAACACTTTAACTCACATGGCTAACCTGAGCCCCTTATAAAGGAAAGGTCTGCTTTCAAATATTTAAGTGAAACACATATGCATGCTAAATGCATGAAGAGTAATGCTACATTTAAGAAACAAATGCTCCAAGATTCACCAGTTTACCAGATAATAAGTGCAATTAAGAATTATTAAGTTGCATAACCCTTGACAAGGACATTTAAGAAGGAGCATAACCCTTGACATGGAGCCTAACTCTAAACATGGGGAACAGGAGCAGATAGGGGAATGTTCTTATAGCAGTGGTATTGCATAGGAATCCTTAAGCATTTAAAAACAAATAAATTAAAATAACCATAATGGTCGTCAGCTCATTGTTTGACATGACGCATCGAGTGTTCTACTCTGTATTTAACGTACTTTTGTATATATATAAACATTATTAGAGCACATCTATTGTATAAAATAAAAATTAATTGAAAATCATTTCCGTCAACTTCTCTATGAGGTTACACAGGGAGCGTTCAGAGATGATCAACGTGAGAGACGATTCCTTTTTCAAGGCCAGGCGGAGCTCAAACCATAATTAAAACAGAAAGAGCTATCTGAAATGGAATCTATTTAAGTTTGACGTCGGGCGGATCCGATTATTAAGTAGGAGAGGAACGTCAGAGCTCGGACAATATGCGCGATCCTCTATGTCCGCTCAGGTCGATAACAACTTGGAACGGGGAAACAATTTCCCAACTAAAGATACAGCACTATGCAGTCATCCCGCCCCGTCGGCCTTTACAGCTGATAGCATAAATTGCTAGCCTCTAAGCATAAAAGGCATTATTCCGGTGCTGACCCCCCGCTATACTTTTCATCAATACTGACCCATCCGCGTCTGGCTTCATTTTGAAATGAATATACTTTCTGTGCCATTCAAAACCAGTTTTTTTGACATGTTAATAGAAAGTCCAGGAAATCTACCACGCTGAAAGCACTTTAGATATATTGGTCCTTTAAGTGATGTAATTTTACTAGTGTATAGAAAATCTGCTCGCAGATTAATGTTAAACAGGTTAAACGTGGCAAGAATAGCTGTTATTACTGAAGAAATAATTTATTTCTACTTAAAATACTTTTCTTGTGCAGTAAAAATGAAAAAAAAATTGAACTTAATTAGGTTTACATTGTGAACATTGTAAATGGTTTTAAATAAAATAAATATGAGTTTGGTAACAATCAAACGAACTGGGCGGCAGTTAGACAAGGAAATACATTTCGCAGAGTTCCCTTAAAGAAAATCTGTTAAAAGCTTAAAACCAATTATTGAATGGCAGACACTACCTTGTTAACTGCGAGAAGTTAACTGTGGTGGCAAAGTGGTAATGTACAGAAATTTAAAGTTATCTTTTTATTTAATATTCCAGTGTTTTTCATTAATTTATTTATAATATTTTCATCATTCCCTGTTTAGCCATGCCAGTTAAAGCGTTCCCTTTAATCTCACATGGTAATCCTAGAGTGGCGAATTCGATCCCCACCTGGGCAAGGGAATTTACTTAGTGACGAAATTCATTAAATAAAATCCTAAGTCCCACTCTGGCTAGAAAAGGGTGGTAACCTGTAGATAACCCGACCCAATTAGCCTTAGTTGCAAAAAGTGGACGTTAATAAATAATAATCATTCCGCGTAACATTGTTACGGACTAATACTCCGTAAATTACAATCTGGCAACTACATTTTAAATTAAATATTTCTCGATTTTCAAATTATTCCCTCTTTCTCTGTTAAAAAAATAGAGAATTTTTGTTTAAATGGGAGAAATATGTTTTGTTTTTTTACCCTTGCCTTTTTTTTCAAACGAAAGCCATTCATTTCTTACGCCAGCAATCCGCCCATGGAAATATTCGACAAGAGACAACAGAAGAGATGAAGTTGTATTAGGAAGACTCCGAATTGGGCACACAAGACTCACGCATGGCTATCTTATGACAAAAGATCGACCCCCGATTTGTGAGAAGTGTAACACAGAACTAACTATCTATCACATATTAATGGAATGTCATAAGTATACAGATATTAGAAACAAATGCAATATTTCCAATAATATAGAAGTGGCCCTTGGAGATGACCCGAAAGAACTCGATAAATTGTTTAATTTTGTAAAAAACACGAGTTTATACAAAGAAATTTAAAGTGCAATCGTTTGTATCTTCGTTTATATTGTTAAAAGGGCGATATGGATGAGGATACCAAAATGTGAATTATAAATATTACAGGGCGATGATAACCTGGTAGTTATTCGCCCTTAAATCCCATTCAACAACAACAACAATCCTACGTGGGCGTTCGGAGTGGTTCAAGTGAAATTGGAAACCATGGGGAAAATAAGGGTGAAGCATCCCGGTCCTCAATTCAAGGCCCAAAAAGTTTATTATAAATGTAGTTAAAGTAAGATGCATGGACATAGTTAAGATGGGTGGTACCTAGAAATTCAATTTCCCAAGACATGGAACACCTCAGGGATTTTGTAGCAGAAAAGAGTGAAAACTATAAGGCTCAGCATTAAGGTTTTAGCTTTTTAGAAAAGGTAGCTATTGGATTTGATCATAAGGCAAAATACCACAAAGTTTCCTTCAAATTTTCGATTCATGAGCCCCAAAAGCAAGAAAATTTTATATCCATATATAGTTTGTTTGTTCACACAGACTTTGAGATATTAAAACCAACTTCATATTTAAACTTTTAATTGGAAAAGAAAAGTGGAGCTCATGTCAATTAGACAAGCCCACGAGAGGGGATGGGGGAAAGTATATAGGGGGATAAAATAAAAATTTATAATATCTTCGCCATCTCGAGAAATGTTTTATGTATCCAATATTACTAAAACTTTGATGTCTAAAAAGTTTCTCGAACACAAATTTTAATGGAAACATTTGAATCGTTTTAGTTTTCAGCTGTAAGTAAATCCCTACTAAATATGAACCTGGACCATTTAATGTCCAGCTTAAATTTAAAGCTCAGTTTACATATGCCTCATACTATAGGAGACATGTATAACAGATGATGTCAGATCAGCAGAGTGTCCAGCACTTAAATAGATTGCTTAGCTTACGCAGTCTTTGCCTGAAGGACTTCTTAACTTTCTGCTAATATACTCTACACAGGAAATAGTCTCCACACGGACGTGTTATATTTATATTATGGTCCCTGATCGTAGACAGCAGTTTATGGACTATGATTTACAAGTAAAATGTATATCCTAAATCACAGACACTCAAGAAAAACCGCTAATTATGCAGCTTACGTGGTTCAGTCATAAAGCTTAAAATATGACGCGATGCGTGCAGATAAATTTCCTTCGAAATATTGAAGAGCTGAAACTGATACTTGCAGAAGGATTTGTTCACTGGATTTCAAAACGGACGCATTCTTGTTTGGTTATGTACTTCTTAAAAATAAATTTCTTGGATTTAAAAAAAAAAAAAAAATTTTCTGACTTGGTACCAAATTGTGACAGATTTCAGTTTCTGAGATAGCAATTGATTGCAATTTTATTACTTAAAAATGCTTTTTATTGCAATGATATTTTTATGTTACATCTTAATAATAATATTCCAGTTATTATTTTTATTAGCCTACAATATATTATCTCGGTGACACCAATTCGTTTATACTTACAGTAATTTGTTGTAGGTATGAGCAGTATGGGGAAAGGCGGTTATCACTCCCTTACATCCAGTATTTCTGAAACCCTCCGTTCTACAAAAGCAGGTAAAATTAATTCAATATATGGAAAAATATGTCTAATGTAACCATTATCGTGTTTCAATAATTGATCGTATACATGATAAAAAATAGAATAGTTCAAAGACAAGCTAAGATTGTTAAATGCAAATGAATTAGAAACTTTTAATACGTTTCCATTCATATAAAGGGAAGGTCCCCCCCTCTCCCCGACTTGATTATGGGAGCACCGCAGTAACTGTACAAAACAATACCTGAAATTTTATTTAATGATATGCTCAGTGATATGTATATGAAAATTATCTAATATACAGGAGAAGTAATACTGAAAAATGTACCCCAAATAAAATTTAGTATTTATATTTCTTCTGCAAAATTAATCGTATTATATTGATAAATTTCTAGTTTGAGAAAATTCTAGTTGATTTCATTTATTATAAGAGGCCAGTAAAGTATAAAATAGTTCCTGTAAAGAATGCACTCTTCCCTCTAGCAAATACAAAAAAAAAATCAATTTTGTTCAGACATTCTGTTTTCTTATTTGTGGCGTTTATATGTGAGCCGAATTTTTAATTTAAAACATGAAACAATATTTTCTTTTAAACAGATTTTTTTTTTTTTTAGTATGGCATATATTCTTTGATGTACATTTCTTGTATTAAACTATCGGTAAAAAAGTGTTTTTTATTTAATATAAGAATCTTCTGATCAGGAGTGGGAGTATACTGGAAGCTAAAATCAAAAAAAAAAATTAAAATTCGAGTTCCAGTTCGTTAAAATCGAATTTCTATAATTGCAGCAAATAATATGGCCAGAGGAGTAATAATAGATTTTTCTTCCTCTAAGCTCGCTCCATTCATTCTAGTCCAATATTGGATATATCAAAGCTTGAAATACAAACTTCCTAATAAAAATAGTTTTGTCAGTTAAAGGTCTAGCAGCCGTAAGTTTTATTTGATAGTCATAAAATTTCAAAGACGAAGACCATTTATAACCGCAATCGAATATTGTATGTCACCTGATGGTTAGGCCTTAAGTTCAAGTTCAAAAGCTGATTTTATTCCTTAGTACAGGAGTTGCCTTTGATTTCCCATTTCTACTTACTTTTTGTTCTTTGTCATCTCCAAACATTTTTATCCTTCTAAACGAGCAACATCATGTTTTCTTTAGTGGAAGCTCAAGTTTACTACCATGCTCGGGTGTAATAATCTATTTCGTATATTATAACTTTGCTTTCCAAGAGAGGTTGTTCAGTTGGAAAACCTTCGGCGGTGAATAAAAACATATGGTCCCCATAAACTGTCTAGCTTTGTTATCAATTATGTCATTTCTCTCAGCCACAGTTCCTTCCCACTTAAATGTTGTACAACCAGTATATATGGATTCCCGAAAACGGGAGCCTTTGAGAAGATAAATGGAAGCATTTGACGAATCTACTAAGGATTGAAAAAAAATCTCATAAAACCAAACTAAAAATGATAAAATTCAAAACGCAGCGAGTTGTGAGATGAAGGGAGATTATAAATTCGACAGTTTACAAATACTGGCTGCTAAGAAACACTAACTGTTGGTTTAGACGGGCAAGAAAGACTGAAAGAAAGATATAAGTCTCGCCGTGCCGATGGATAATGTGACACGAGAGCTGTCTGATAACTATCATAAATAGATTGGGATTTCGGCCCAAGAAACTATCCCATGTCAAGCTTCTTATCGTTCGAAGCGTGTACAGTGCTTCGGCATCAACCAGCAGAAAACAATAAAGTTCTGATAAATCATTTTTTAATTGCAATGAATTTGAACCATTAATAAGGGTTTATAAAGTTATTTCTAAGACCTATAGCGATGTTGAAGGGTTAATTTGAAATGCCAATTTCTGCTTATTTTTTTATGCATTCATAACATTAGAATCCAAAACAATATTAAAACTAATGCCTACATTCCACAAGCATGTTTGAGCTAGTTGCTTAATGAGTGTTGTCTCAAGTGTTGTTGAACACTAAATGGAATAAGGTTGTGCGAAGGAACAATTCAAAGGGTTGCTGGAGGAGTGGGGTTGATTCCCTCCCCACTACACTCTCCCCTCCGATAGTTGTTATCTATCCTTGATATTTTGTTATTCATAGCCCTCCCTACCTCGCCAACTTATTAGCAATAAACACAGATTAGGGGCGCCCTCCCCAGCATACAAATCACGCAGACCCTCCTACTGTTGTCCCTAACAAGCAGTTTACGCCCAGAAAGGGTTAAACATGAAATAGATTAAACAATATGTAAGTTCGAATGTTAAACAAAGACATTTTTAAAACATCTTCTAACGTACTTGGTTTAAATCCATTTGTTTGGAGTTTAACTCCAACATTGTCTATTTTTAAATGTCTTTGTTGCCCATCTTTCGCAGGGATTGATAAAAATGATTTCTTATAAAAAATCAGATTTGGGCACCAAATGACTTCTTGCACTCCTACTAAATTAAATAAACCAACTTTTTGGCTGCATTTCATTTGAAAGTGCTATACGATATCGCCGTTCCCGTGTATAGGTTCGAAGAAATGTTATATTACATAATTTATCCATTTTGTTCATAAGCAAAAAGGTGCTATACAAATTTTTCGATACCCAATAAGTACTGAGAAATTTGAAGTTTGTTGTTTTCGCCTTTCTTTAAGCGTGCTTAGCTTGGCTGCGAGGTGGTCTAAGTTGCACAAAAGTACCCATTATGTGTAGATGTGATGTTTGTGGGCCACGGACTACCTGTTAAATCGACATCTAAATTTAATGATTATAAATTAGATAAACAACTGGTATTAAGTGGGGCTGCCCTAAGGTACAAGGTGGGGATGAGAAGGATAAAAAAAAAAATACAAACAACAAGCCGTAGCTAGTCTTAATGGGTCCAGGGAAGGTCAAAACGGAGGAGGTCAAAACAATACTTCCTTTACTTCGCAAAGTGTAGTAAAAATAAAATATGTACACAATCTAAGCACTTAATAATCACGACATTTCAGTCATTTTCTTGATACACCTATATTGAATTGCGAGAATGTTGGCGAGATTTCCGAAGAAACCCACATTCAGAGTTATGCCATTTAGCCTGGTATTTCTTCCGTAATACCAAAACTAACTCAGCCAACCTCTTAGAATCATCCTGAGCTTAGTTGAATGTTCGTGAAATCCTTACATGTTGCTGCCCCTTCAAACATTATAAATACTCATGAATCTTAAAATATGAAGCTAACGTACGAACAAATTTCCATCCCAATATTGGAGGGATTTTTACTCCTTAAAAATAACATAACTTTAATATCATTTTATAAAAATACTTTTTTCTGACATGTTGCATCGTGTGACATTTTTCATTTCGATTATGGAATATTCGATTTTATTTAATATTCAGTCTTCAATAAACCATCACCATCATTCGATTTTGAGTAGCAGAGTTGCCAAACGTCTCATTATTAAACATTAGAGAAATTATTAAACATAAAAAGTTGATAAATTAATGGAAACTTTAACTTTTAATATAGGTGAAAAATTGTGACATTGATTTAATTGGCTCAACAATAAGGAAGAACTATTGCATTTTAGTACATACTTTAGGAATTTATTCAATATTGCATAAGATTAAACATTTTTTTAATAAAATCTATCTTTCATGGAAATCCATCAGTCAAGTGATATACTGACTGCTAATAGAATGACAGACAAAAGGTTTTGCTCGCGAACAATAGGAGATTGTAGGTTTCATTGACGTCATGGGAGTATTTGACATTCGCGCTACCCCTTCATAGTCCACCAAGTATGCAAGTACCTCAGAAGCAAATACTTCATTACACTTAAATCCATGTCGCACACAGAGATTTTTATTTGAAATTTTGAAAATAACTAGGACAAGTATTGATATGGGAATATAAAATAATGCACTTTTCTTGCTTGAATTATGCAGTAACACCTTTAACGGTTGGTTTTCTGTCTTCCAATAAAAGTCACTCTTCTCTTAGGAGAAGTCCTAGGAAATGAACCTCGTCGGATTGGAGTATGTAAATGCTATATATGTTGATGAACCTCAAACATAATTTATTAAACCCTTATCTAATAATGTGTATGTCGGCCTCTTAAGTTGAAAATGGCCGACAACCACGTCAGATAAGGATAGCTCCAACAGTAGTCTTCACTAAAGATATATATTTTATTTATGTTAATAAGAAAAATATAAGAAGAAAAATTATGTTCTTAAAGCCAGCAGTCTCTAAAAATATGCAAGCTAAGAAGTAAATACACAACAAATGCCCCTATGAGAGAGAATAGTAATGTTTTGAAATCATGTCCTATAAGAGAGTTCGCTAAACACTAAGATTAATAAGAAAATCATGTTATCCCATAGTATCATTTTATGATATAAAATCTTACGATCTTATGCAAAATTTTAATAATTTTCTTGCCGTAAACTTTGTTACTTACTACTTGGTTGTACAATACACTAATTTGAATCTTGGGCTGCTTCACCGTCGACATTAAGTCTATTGTCTCTCAATTTTGGATGCCTAGTATCATTTATGCATGAAGGCAACATGGAACAAATCGGATGGAAAATCAGTCAGGAAGAATACGCAACCAAGCCACCCATAGTTTAATTTTTACTTACTTCTTCAATGTAAAGTCAGTACTTTAATGTTGAAAACTTTTGTTCTTCTTGTTTTTGTTTTGACCCATTTTTACTAGCTTCGATTGATTTACGTAACTTGCAAAATTCGAAAAACGGTTAGACTTAGTATGATGAAATTTCATATTTAGCATTGTTGTGACGTGTAGTTATTATTATTATTGTTATTTACTAATGGGTTTAAGATACAAAACTTTTGCATACACATTTGTAGGGAGGGGTACGAGGAAGTTAGTAGGTGCCCACATAGAATTTTCATTTATTATATTACATGCAAAATTGTTGGCTGGCCTGGGCAATTAACTGGCCACTCGTTTTGAATGAGTGTCTGCAATAACTGAGCTACCATGTAGTATGCTAAAAGCCTCTCAATTTCTCTATTAGCCCCAAATTCAAACGTTACGACTAAGCTTCAAATTGTCTTCTGGAAGAGTGGCTCCAATTTTTAGCAGATTTTCCCTAAGGGAAATCAGCTATTGAGGTTGTACTCATGACGGAATTTTCTAAATTTTTCTTCAAACATCCTTCGATCCTACCTAGTAGATGACGAAATGAGGTCCGTTCAAAATTATATGTATATATATATGTCTGTTACCGCTCTAGCGGTCGCAATTTTTGTTTGATCGTTACCAAACTCGATATTTAGTCGTTTTATGTAAAAAGAAAGATCAAGTTCGTTAACGGCTGAAATCTGACCAGTGGGAGGGGGGGGGGGGTTAGAGGGGAGGATTTTCGAAAATTCGAAATATCTCCGTTACAGTACGTCGGATTGAAAAATCTTATTGCAAATTAAATTTACTATAAATATTGTTATATACATTTATTCTCTATCTTGAATATTAACCGAGATATTTGCATTTTTATTAAATCTGGGCGGCTAACGGACGGGTGACTTTCCCACCAAAAGCTAGTTCGGCCGTTTCCTTAACTGCTCGACTCTCGTGAAACTTCTCTATTGTAAAACTTCATGTGGGAAATCTGCTTAGTTTATGCAGCCCCTGCGTGACAGACGTTTCGTACTTAAAGTAGGTTCTCTTCGGGAACTTGCTCTGGAATACGAAGCTGAGATGCAATCGACGAATCTCGAACACCGCGACTTCGTATATTGTACTGATGTTTTCCAATTGTGGGCGCCAAGTCCTTGAGACAAAAATCCTATGGTCCCAAGCGGTAGACAGGGAATACATTACGAAAAAACCATAAGGAGGATAGTGTTATATAAAAATATGGTTATATTTCAGGCCACGTAAAATCTGCACCGTGGCCTAAGCATAACAAGAGTACCTATTTCTCTATTAGCTTCATCTTCAAACTTTACGACTAAGCGCCAATGTGGTTTGCAGAAGAAATGTTAAGTTCCAATTTTTTCTACCAAAAGAACCAATTTTCTGGATTTGCTGGAGTGCGAAGAGCTGATGCTATTCAGTTATATGTGATAAGTCCTGAGAGAAAAAAGCGTATTGTCTCTAGCGGCATTCTGGCGGAGTAGCAGAGAGAGAATACATTTCGAAGCCCCCATACAGGGGAGTATAGTTAATGGTTTAATATTTTTTTATTAAAGGCAAAATCACTGGCTAGAGTGGTGAATTAAATTCAGGGCCACTAGTTCTGATAGGGAGCCAACAACAACAGAGCTTCCTTGTTGTAAGTTAGTTGAGAATACCAATTCCTCTATTTGCTTCATATTCCAACCTAACAACTAAGCGTTAAAGTGGGTCAAAATTTGTCTGTTCGGACTTACAGGAGGTCACTCCTTGCGGATTTGTTGGAGTAGGACACTGAGCTATTCAACCCGCGAAACTCCTACACTATTGACGCTCAGACATCGTACGTAGCACTGGTGATTTCCAATTGCGGATGCCAAGTCCTTGGAGCAAAGAGCCCATTGTCCTTGACTGCTGCGGAGAAGCAGAGAGAGAATACATAACGAAGCCCCGAGAAGAGGGAGACTCACAAAGGCATGAGTAATCCCAGCCATAGAATAGATTCGTGTCGGTAGATAATTGGCTGACGGGCTCGGAAGAAGAGACGCGTGCGGAGTCGGAAGCTGCCGTCCGGGCGACACCCACCAGTCATTAGGAGTAGCTGTGTCTTCCTCCCCTCCACCAGGGCATAAATAACCCATGGTTAGGAATCCCCCACCCCTAACCTATTCTAGAAGAGGACCGTAAAACTTTTACGGGCCCCTCTTCCCTCCAATTACAGCATTTCCACTCGTAACTTTAGTATTATTTAGTTTTCTTTCCAACAATGAATTGTGTAAGTTTCTTAGAAAAAACAAATTAAATTGATAGAAAGTAGCTTGGTTCCGTCCGTATATATAATACTATTGACATACACTTCGGAGAATGACATCAATACATCTGATCGATGAGTACATGTGGCAAGCGCTTTTGGAGCGTTGACACCATCCTCAAGCTTGTCATTAGATGTACTCATACATGTTTGATCGTTGGAGCTACATTTTTTTTTGGCACAAAATAGCTCTTTCTACTTCTAGGAATACAATTTATTGAAAATAAAAACATCAGGATAATTGTAGTATTATGATTATTGAAGTTTGTGAATTACTGTATATATATAAAGATTTATTGTTAGAATTAATAATAATAACTTTTCATTCTCCTCCACTACCCCTGTCTCATCTGTTCTTAAAGTATAACACTTAATCATAAGACAACATACAAGAATATGTTTCAAAGACTAAAACACAAAAATAAATATTTCAAGAAAAGGGATCAAAACTCGTTAAGTCACTGTCCGAATGAATTGAATCAGTTAAAAATATTCTTTGTTTAAAATTAAATGAAAGACCTTCATGTCTAAAGGATGTTATTATTCACAAGATGAATACTATCAAAATGCTCAATTACTAAAGATCACTATAAAATAGCTGTTGTAAAAAATGGTCAAAAGATAATTTATGAATCACTGTTTCTTTAATGTGGGACAAGTACCTCGTCATCTTTCGTTTTACGAGAAATGTATAAATATTGAGTTTGGTACCGATCAAATAAAAATTCGAGCGCTAGAGCATATAACTCGGTTAATATTCAAAATAGAGAATTTTTGGTTATCGTTACCAAACTCGATATGTAAGTGTTTCATGTAAAATTAAAGATGAAGTGCGTTAACAACTCAATATGGCAAAGGAGAGGGAGGAATTAAAAATATCTACGTTATTATCCAAATGGAAAAATAGTATATAGCCAACCTTGTTGTTAATTTAATTTCCTTAATGTTGTTCTATACACCTTTTATGTATCTTGATTTGAGATGTATGCATTTACAGCCTTCAGTAATTTGATCTATCACTATAGATATTTAACCGCTTCATTCTGCAAAAAAGATCATTTCGTTAATGGGTTAATGGATTAGTATTATGAGTAAATTTGGAAAACGTAAAGAACGATGTTAAAGGATTGATTTCAGACAAATATAATACAATCTTTAGTTTTGCACGAAACTAGGCTAGAGTTAACTTGAGTTGTGTAGAAACAGAGAGTAATCCTCAATGCTGAAAAAGCCTTTATAGGGTTTTTATAGTAAAGAAATAGAAAACTGTATTTGTGATTGTGACGTTTGAAGCACTTGAGTGACGGGCTTTTTAGCTAATGTGGGCATAAACTTCGTCTTGGAATAACGTAGAATAGATGCTAACATGAGATGATCAGAATCTCATACCCCAGCACTCGCAAAATTTGCTTAGCCACAGCATGACGGACTTTTAGCAGATTTCCATTAAACTATTAATGTTCTACACATGACTGGTTTTTCAAAACGTATTTAACATGCCAATCGATCATCATAAATCTCTCTCTCTCTCTCTCTCTCTCTCTCTCTATATATATATATATATATATATATATATATATATATATATATATATATATATATATATATACACTCAACTTCATTTTTGTCGTATTAAAAGCTAATTTTCAGCAATTTTCTTTATGTGGGTATTCTAGTTATTACAGAGAAGTTAGAGTCTAAGTCCATTGAACTAATCCCTTCAGGATTAGTAAACAATTAGATAAAACTCAGATTAGATTTATTTGTCGTGAAGTTGATCTATTCTAAACTGTAAATAGTTTTTCGCATATTTAAACATCATTAATTATTAACCAAGCATTTTCTTTAATTAATGTTTTATTTTTATTTCGGTCCAGAATAATGGGTCTTTCAAACTTAGATGGAAGGCCGGAGCTTACGTTACATTGCCGAAACGCTTGGGGTAGCGAAGTCTACCATTCACTGTAATAAAAATGAAGAATAATTTTTTTTTTTAAATGTGTTAATTTATCTTTTTCTTTTTTTTATTTTGTATTTTTTTGTAAATAATCAATAAAAATTATTCACTTTTGGCAGATTTTGTTTAAATAACCTACAGATTAACCAATTATTTTAATTAAAAAGATTAATATACATATATATTAAGTATTTGACAAAATTATAAGACTAAATCTAAGTGTCCGGTTTTTTTTGCGGTTGAGTGTATATATATATATATATATATATATATATATATATATATATATATATATATATATCCTAGCTCAGATACCCGGGAATTGATTTGAGGCTGAATGGTGATGGTATTTTTTTGGCAAGGCTTTACTTTGCACAATATTTTAACATTTACCCGTCCCAGTGTTTAGGGTTAATACCCGTTGTTGGCATTTGTTAATAAAAAGAATAATTTTTTATGTAAGTCTTCACTGTCCTCCATATTGTCATATTTCCCGTCTCCTGTGCAATATGCATAGATTTCAGTTATTAAGGACAAAATATTAACATAGATTTGAATTAATTTTTCCAGGTGAGGTACCTCATAGTCCAAATTGGAATGAATTGTTGGGCATATCAATATTTCTACGCAAATTACTTGCTCCACACATTGTTCCTGGAGGAATGTATAAAACAAAAGTTAATCTAAATAACAAAGTAAACAACTTTTGTTATGTGCATGTTTGTCGAAAAACAAATAGACAATGAAATATCGCGAATTTTTATTTCAGGCCTCCCTTATAACCCCCACTCCCGTTCTAACCTAAAAATTTTAATATAGCTTATAATCATGGAAGAATTAATGCTAATTGACATACCGAATTTTTTTAAGTTCGGTTTAATCGTTAGCGCCCAATGAAATAGTTGACTCCCGCTTTAGTTTATTGTGTATATCTCGTTTATACATTGTTAAAAGACAAAAATGAATATCACAAAAGTTACTGTAAATAACAAAATATACAACTTTTGTTATGTTAATATTTGCCGAAAAACGAATAGAAAACGAAATACCGCTATTTTTAAATTCAGGCCTCCCCTACAACCCCCACTCCTGCCCGTCCCTAGAAATGTTGGTATGGCTTGTTATAATGAAAGCGTTAGTGCTAATACACATGCCGAGTTTTATTTATTTCTGTTCTGTCTTTTGTCCCAAATAAAATTGTTCACTTCAGCTTTAGGTTTTTAGGTATATCTCGTTTATACCACAAAAAGTGTACATAACTAAAGTTACTCCAAATAACAAAATAAACAACTTTTGTTATGTGCATAATTGCCGAAAATGCAATAGACAATGAAATATCGCTATTTTTAATTTCAGGCCTCCCTTATAACCCCACTTTTGTTTGTCTCAGAGAATATTAGTATAGCTTAAAGTCTAAGTTGGGCTAGTAGTAATATACATACCAAGTTTCATAAAATTCGGTTCAGCCGTTTATGCGTGAAAAGATAACAAACAAACAAATAAACAAACAAACAGCCACCGAAGAAACAAAATGCAGTTATGGGTTCTATGACATGTGAAACGAATAGTTATCGTGATATTTCGCGAAAAAAATCAATGTACAGACAGAGGTTACAATTCTACTCACATTTAACATTATGTAGATAACTAAGCTCACAATGTGTGCTACGAGTAGGATTGGTTTTTGTAAGGTAATAAGTACGTTATAGTTGATACATAATTATAATAAATGATTATGATTTGAATTATTCACTGTGTGTCAAACAGTGAAGAGGGAATGATTAGAGACTTATTTTCATTTATTCTTCAAATCTAAAATTTTATTTTCCATAAGTCGCCTAACGGACCCTTACGGGAAGAAATGAGCCCAGACGGGAATAGCAGTTGTACACGTCGAAGCAATGCCAAAAACAAAATAGAATATTTCCGTCTCAAATGATTTCCCGAGCGAAGCCGGTTACCTTGGCTAGTATTATATATATATATATACTATCTAAGGTACCCGGCTTCGCTCGGGAAATCATTTGAGGCTGAATGATGATGGTATTTTTTTTGTACAACTACACATTCAGTCTTAGTGGCTATAGACAACATAGAAGTTAGTCATATTTTCATTTAAGAATCAAGCAATATAAATGAATATTGGTTAACTAAATTCTTCCTTTTTTTAGCCCTAACATGTAGGTTTCAAAAGGCTTGATATGACTATTTAAATTAACAAATTGTATGGGTAGGGCAAATAATTTTTATATAACCTTCAAGTACATTTTTGAAAGGTCTAAATTAAAGTATGGGGCTCAGGTTAGCCATGTGTGTTAAAGAGGTGCCTTTAATCTCATATGAAAAACCTAGAGTGGCGAGTATGATTCCCACCTGGACAAAGGAATTTATTTAGTGACGGAATTCATTAAATAACATCCTGAGTGCCACTCTGGCTAGAAAAGGGTGGTAACCTGTAGATAGCCCGCCCCGATTAGACTTAGTTGCAAAAAGTGGACGTTAATAAATAATAATTTTTAAATGAAAGTAGACATAGATACATTCAACATATCAACAATGGAATTTGTACAAGAATGTATGAATAGTGAGAAATTGTCTGCTCAGATTTAAACAAATATATAAATTGATGATTAAAATTATAAGAGGGATTATGCATTAGTAATACATGGATGTTCTAGAACCTTATAGAGTAAAGTATGGATTTGCATATGCATCCAAAAATAAGAATAATGAATAATTATAATTTTCAGCAATGAATTTAATGATAATCTGTAACGGGACTGATTAAAAAATATAATTGAGCCCGGTAGGACCATGAATAAAGGAATACAAGGCTTCTCTCTTTATGGTAGATATGCCAACGAATAATAAATGAGATGTGAGTGGACTTTATAAAAAAAATTGAAATATAATTTATGGATAAACATGATATATTAAATTACTACAACTAACATTTGAAGGGCCATGGTGAATATATGTAATATAAGATAACGTTGCGTTTTTGGCACTGGGCATCATGGCCGATGAAGACTGGACTTGATGGTTGTTTCTCCTTTGGTTCAGAACATATTTGTCATTAAATGAGGTACCTCATTGATAGCCGCTCCCCGCCGTGCTCTCCTTCTGCCCACACTCAGCTGCTCTGGAGATTTTTACTCCATGGCGAGCATTATCTTCTTTTACGCCACAAGTACTGTTAGTGGGTTTTATGCCAGTGTCGCCATTTTCTTACACTGTCTTTTTTTTTTCTTTTCCACGTGGCCATGGAGGTAGGAATCGGGGTATGGGGTTGCTAGACAACGGCGTGGATGGAACTGCTGGTAAAGAACCTTATCACTTTTCTTCGTGAGCATAAGTGCCGTGAACAAAGAGTCAGGTAGGGAACTTATAGAATAGAAATTTTAGTATTGAAGAATAAAGTCCCACATCAATCCCTCTCCATTGTTTAATACACCGTGAATAATTCAAATCAGAATCATGGATAGTATTTATTATAATTAACTATCAACTATAATGTACTTATTACCTTTCAAAAACCAATCCTACCACACATTGTAGGCTTAGTTACGTTTTATACATAATGTTAAATGTGTGTAGAAATCAATTCCAAAATTTCGCGGGAAATATGTAAGTTGTTTTAAACTTCGTCGCTGTGAACTAGTTAGTCAGATGAGGCGTATCTCCAGCGGTGTCATTTCTGTAGTAGTCCACGATATTTCACCGATTTTCCAATTGGCTTCTACTGGTAGTCATATTATATGTTGCTCGTGGCAGCTCCTGATGAGTAATATTAGAAGCTACCACAAGCCAATACATAACATGACCAACAATTTAAATAATAGAAATGCTCTTATAGTTTATATTTCTACTGGAAATAAATAACAAAGTTATTTTCTAATTAAAATAAATAACAAATGAGGAGGGGAGGGGGCGGAGCTTTATAACCACCCAAAACCGAATCATACTTAGAACTATCATATAAGTCTAAAAACATAACATATTTTGTCGAAATATACCTATGTTAAGAACACTTTAATGAGTATTATTACAATTCCTGACTCCCGCTATAGTTTTAAGCCTATTTCTCGTGTACACTTCGTTGTACGACAAAAGTGAATATAACAAAAGTAACTCTAAATAAACACCTTCCATAAAAATAAATAAAAACCAAAAGGAAACGAAATACTGCGATTTTTCATATAATGCCTCCCTTATTAGTCTCCCCCAATGTAGGTACACAATGGTAAGCATGGGGGAGTTATTACTAATTCACAAACCGAATTTTGTTTAGTTCTGTTCAGTCTTTTGTGCCCAATAAAATTATTGGCTCCCGCTATAGTTTTTAGCGAATATCTCATTTATAGCTCTGTATACGACAAAAGTTAAATAAATAAATGAACAACGTTCGTTATGAGCATCTTCTCTCGAAAAACTAACAGGTAACGAAATATTTCATTTCAGGCGTCCTTATAACCTCCACTCTTTTTTTTTTATTTTTTTTTTTTTTACCCGAGATACAGAGGGGAATCAGATGACGGTTGGGAGAAAGAGTGACCTGCCGTGGTGTTCGTCCCTAGAAATGTTAATACAGCTTATAATCCTGGAAGAGTTGATACCAATTCACATACCGAGTATTTTTACATTCGGCACCGTCTTTTGTACCTCATAAAATTGTTGACTCCTGCTATAGTTTTTAACGTATATATTTATACTTTTTTTATTTAAGTATATATTTACATTTATACTTCGTTATACGACAAAAGTGTATATAAGAAATTTTGGTTTAAATATCACAATAAACTACTTTCGATATGTGCACATTTGCCAACAAATCAATAGAAAACGAAATAGCGCTATTTTCCATTTCAGGCCTCCCTTATACCCCATTCCTGCTCGTATATAGAAATAGGAAAAAAGTTTATAATCAGGGAGGTGTTATTACAAAATTACATACGGAGTTTCGTTGAGTTCGGTTCAGTCTTTCATGCCCTTTAAAATTGTTGACTCTTGCTTAAGTAATAACCATACCAAGTTTCATAAAATTCGGTTCAGTAGTTTAAGCGTAAAAAGGTAACAGACCAACACTAAAGCCAGATATAGTACCAATGTCAAATGAAACGAGAAAGTATCGTGAAATTTCAAGAAAAGAATGAAGGTACTGACGGAGGTTAAAATTTATATATAAGAAATTCTAATTTAGTCATATACTACATAGAATAAATAAACATTTAAAGAAATTTTCCGAAAAGGTACATATAACTCGCTTAATATTCCAGGGAAGAAAAATATATTTAGCAACAATTATAAAAAATTGAAATTCCAACAACATTTTTTACATAAATCTTTTCTAACCAACTCAAAGCAACCAAGATATTTCGAATTTCCAATTTGCCTCCTTCCCCTCCACCTCCCCTATACACAACATACTCCAACACCGATTTCAGACATTACCTAATATAATCTTTAGTTTTCAAGGAAACCGTGTTTCCCTTTGTGGTGATGTTGAATTAAAAATCATGTAGTTTAGAGCGTAAAATATTCAATGATGTTGTCACACCGAATTATTTGCACATATCTCTCACAGTAGTTCATCAAAAACAGTATTTGATATTTAAGTTTCGAATACAGTAATGCTCTAGTGGTCGCAATTTTTGTTCAATTGTTAGCAAACTCCGTATTTAAACGTTTTATGTAAAACCAAAGATCAATGGTGGAAATCGGATTTATGGAGAGGGGGGGGCTTAGAGGGAGGTAATAATATGGGAAATTTGAAATATCTTCATTATTATGTCGGATCGAAAAATTGTGTATGAATAACCTCATTGAAAATTAAATATCCTATAAATGTTGGTATATACGTTTTATCACTATCTTGAATATTAACTGAAATATTCGAAAATTCAAAATATTTTCTGTCAAAAATATGATTGAACCAATCTTGTTAAACTATGGATACTTTACAATTGTTGTACTTTACATTTTTCGTAACTCAAATATTAAGCAAGTTACATTTCG
The DNA here is from genome assembly GCA_019009955.1 of Riptortus pedestris. Lineage (NCBI taxonomy): Eukaryota > Metazoa > Arthropoda > Insecta > Hemiptera > Alydidae > Riptortus > Riptortus pedestris. The sequence continues at coordinate 134,791,442 of CM032229.1, forward strand.
GTTTCAGCCTTCAAAAACCCCACTTCTACTCAATGGAGTTTTACTTAGGAATAGAGAATATAATATCAGATTAGATCACTGGTTGTCATACCAGCACGTGGGAAATCTGTTTAGGGCTCAACAGTTCCTTCCTTTTGCTCAGTCATTCCTTTTATATCTTTTAATAAACATGATACATTTAATTGTACCTTCGTTTCGTTCAAAACTGTCTTTTTTTAGGCTCCGACGGAAAAGGACTAGGGAGAGTATGGGCTCTCAGAAAATAAAACTATGTAAACAAAATTTTAACATATAAGTAAAATCTAGCGGTAAAATGGGTGAACTGCAATCTTGTTGAAGTACTGAGAAGTTGAAGGTTTGCCCGCTAGATTGTGCTGGGGAGGGGTTGGCAGCGACCGCTCGATATCTCAAACCCCGATCCTTTAGTTCCTCATTCTCCCGCTAGATAGATCTCCACTCTGCAAAGTCTATCCTTCCAAACCTACAGTGAACTGGACTACTGCTTTAGGACAAAGACTTAATCTATATTTTTTTATTAATTTAATTCGCCCGTTACAATGGCGATTAATTATACAAAAAACTAAAATACAGTATAAATTAAATCTTGGTTGTACTAAATTCTATTTGTTTATATAAGTATATATTTGAGGGTCACCATGATTAGAAAGCGAAAAGTTGATTTTACATTATCGAAAATCTGCTTTTAATCAGAAAAAATTGTAGGCACTCTTTGTTTGAATGAAGTTTTCATACTTATGCAGAACTTGATTTTTACTTCCTTATACGAAGTATAAAATATGTATTGTAATAACGAAAAATTTCATATTTCAACGGAATTATCAGCTTCGACCTCTCTTTAAAAAACTTCGTCTATTTTCTTCGTGATGTCTATACGTATTTTGTTTAATTAAAAATTACAAAAACAACTTAGAATATTGAAGTTTCATATTTAGGAGTGTTGGGCCTTCTAGTGGCGCGCGCACCTTCCCTTTTTGAATAAAATTAACTAAGGGGTGTTTAGGTGAGGGCTAAAATAGAAATAAAAAAAATGATCATATAGAATCTTTTTCGCTATCATAAAAAATCTATAAATTATATTCTATGACATGTTCCACTCCAATACTATGGAACGGAATTATAGTATATCTTTTTCATATGAAATAATTTTAAATGAAGCCTAGCAAAAATGTTGTTTAAAATAATAACAGCCATATGATCCCCAAATCAGTTTTTTATTACTTCCCAATTTATTTTTATATACTGAATCCACCCTTAGTGAAAATTTTGTTTGCACTTCACTAGAATTTACAGAGGATTTCAGTCAAACATGATTTCATTCCATGACTTTTGATATTAAATAGCATGAATTTTACTAATAGTTTGAACTTCCTTTCTTAAAAGACTATTGATAATTATAAGTTTAGTCTAAACAGAATTTCTCTGTCCTTTATAGGACAACAAATTTACACATGCCATATTTCAATTATTATATTAAATAAATTATAATCCATAATATATTTTTATTCGATTCATAGGAACGGAGATATTTTTGATTTTGTTTTTCCCTAACTTTCACACTCATTTACTGATTCATGAGGTCAGAAAATTGTATATTTTATACTATTACTCTAAAGAGCTTAAATATTGTGTTCAAATAAATATAAAACTGGAGTTTTAATATTAGTATTAGCGTGTTTCTTTAAAAATGATGAAATACTGGAAAAGATATATGTGAGCTGTGATCCGCAAATTCCCTGTTGCTGGAATACTGAGTTGATATTAAACTTTAATTTTAATACACCGTTCCTTTTCATTTATTAGGCAGGACTTATGCAAAATTTAGCCGTTTCATGTAAAAAAAAAAAAAAAAAAAAAAATAGAGTTCGGTAATTAATGAAATTGGGCAAGGTGTTGAGAATTTTGGGAAGTGGTAAAATACAAACGCCCACTTAGACAAGTCCTGTAAAATTGTAATCTGGCTTAACAGCCCCTGATGAGGTGAGGTTTTTGCGGGAGGTCAAAGTGGTCAGCTTGACATATTCCCTGCCGTATATTAGTCCCATTACATATCTCTAATGCTACTCCTTTATTCAGAGCCAGCATCGTGATTGCCTCACGATTCTGAGTGGAGCACTTATGGACCTGATAAAACTCAAACCTCGAAATCTTTTGATGTTGGCAACTCTAGTCTTAGCCAGCAGTAATCTAGAGCTTTAACCAACGCCCCCATTGACGTGTTCAGTCCCTAAATATTTTATTCACACTTCAAATTTAAAGTCTTACAGTTGGCGTTACATATGTTGTAAAGCACACAGATGACATCATCTGTTTGTCATACTTTAACTTGGGAAATCTGCTTCGTTTACGCATCCCGTACACAAATCATGTTCAAGAAGATAGGTTTAGTAATTCAAACCAGATGGAAAAACGGATGACTCTCCTCATTGTTCCAGACATCCAGAATGTTGTCCTTCAGAGTCCAAAACTTTCTCCATTTTGGAAAGACTCTTTAAGCAATGTTTGTCCAATTAAAGATCATCTTCAAAATCCAAGTTATTTGCATTTTAGTTCCAAAAGCCATAAAATCGTTTCCAACAAACTATTATTTTTGAGTTAAATAATTTAAATTACGGTCAATAATGAAACTACAATCAGGAAGAATATAAATCAGGAGCATCCTTTCGCTTTATTATGTTCTTCCCCTAACTCAGTGTCAATAAATCAAGCTCAACTGCCGAGATCAATAGCTGTAAATGTACGTAATAGTATACTGTAAAGGCTTTCTATGAATCTGTTGTCCTTTGGCAAAACTTTTGAATGAAGAGTTTAGGAATTCAAGTTCTGAATACTGAGCACTTCTTGGCAATGCAGTTCTAACTCTAACTAGTAATTACTCAGATACCAGACACGTACTTCTGGCGTTCAGAAACCCTTGTCAAAAGAGCTACTCACAAATCTGCAACCTTCCAATATGAAGTTTAGACATAAACTTCGTCAAAGAATATGTTTGGGGTATTCCATTTCGGCGTATTATTGTACCTCTTACGGTGGCTTATGTCGACTGATTTCATTTTCACAAGTATAAAGGGAATTTTGAGGAATGTTTATTATATACACTAAAAGAGGAGAAGTCCTCGCGATAGCTATGGAGTAATTTCTGAATTAACGTACAAAAATACTTAAATTACAGCTGCAGGATAAAGCCTTAACCATTTACATTAGCATTTTTACTGGTTTAGTAAAGGAAGAATTCCCATTTTAGCTAGATTCGGCGTTACTTCTGTGCTTTTCAGGTATAAGTCAAGAACGGCTAGCCTTACAAAAATTGAAACTTCGTATTTCAAGTTTCTGTCTAGCTTCTAGTTGTGCACCTACCCTTTTGATAGAAATCGACGAGGGTAGTATTTATTAAAAACTTTATAGTAATGTCTGCGAAATTTTAAACTTTTACGGTATTCAGATGTTTCTTTAGTTTTTTTTTAGACTACAGTTCTTTAAAGGTAACAGGAGTTATCTGTGTCAATATAGATTGATGTATGTCTCTCAATAAAATATTCACTTGAAGAATAAAGGCAATCAATTACTACGTTTAAAAAGAGACTATAACAACAATATTCTAAAATTTGAACTGAAATTCTTAAAATAAACATTGGTAGTAAGACTAGCGCCGGCTTGTACAGTTATTTCTTTCTGAGCGAATAGAATGGTCAAGAGCTCATTGAAGTAATAAAAATTACTTCAATGGACAGTCTATAAAAAAACAGAGCCGATATATATATATATATATATATATATATATATATATATAGTGAGTAGGGTAAGACAACATGCCACCCGGGGGAGAACAGCTTGAACCATGTCTGTCTGTACAATATACGTTTAAGAAATGACTATTAAAAATTAATTAATGCAATTGAAGACAGCTTATATTTACAACATGAAAAAAACAGGGCCGAGATACTAAGCATTTCGAACTCAATTAATATGCTTTGGGACGTACTACATTTTCATTAATGAAAAACTGGGCAATAATGAATAATGGATGAGAGTTGAGACTATTTGCCTTCCGTAGCATAGGTTGATGTGTGTCTGGCTGAAGAATATTTGCTTTGTAGTGAGCTCAACTAATGCGCTTCAATGCGTATTTTGTAAACTAACAAACACCAGTCAAATTTCTTTAAACAAAAAAATGTAGGGAAAGTGGAGAGATAATAATTGTCAACCTTGAGAGTATAGGTTGATCTAAGTGTACAATATACAATTGAAATAAAGTCCGTCACGCAGGGGCTGCGTAAACTTAGCAAATTTTCATCGTGAAGCTTAGTAATAGGTAAATCTACAAACGGGTAACACGATACCACCGTGAATATTAAGTGAATAAGAAATCTTAATAATTTCCCAGCGGGAAGCTTCTGAAATGTAAACAAACAGGTCCATGTAACCCTTAAGGGAAATCATCTATTGAGGTCGTACTCATGACGCGATATTCGAAAAATTTCCTTAATGTCCATCGATCCTACCTAGTAGATGACGAAAATGAGGTCCAAATTGTTTATATATATATATATATATATATATATATATATATATATATATATATATATATATATATTTGTCTGTTACCGCTCTAGCGTACACAAGCTTGGATTAATCGTTACCAAACTCGATATTTAATCATTTTATGTAAAAAGAATATCTTTCTTAATGGCTAATATCCGACCAGTGGTAGGGGTGGGGGGGAGGGGGTTTAAAGGTGAGGAATTTCAAAAATTCTTAAAATCTCCGCTATTTGCATTCGGATAGAAAACTTGTATGGAACCAATCTTATATAAAATTTAGTGTTCTATAAATGTTATTATGTACGTATATTCATTATCTTGATTATTAACCGAGATATTTGATTTTTATAGTTTTCGGCTTTCAGTAAACCCCCCTTCCTACACATGTCATATTAACAATAAGCTGTTATATTATGAAGCACATTATTTGCAGCATAAATACCATTCTCTTTGAACTTTAACTTTTTGAGATGCAACCACGTGGCACACGTGGAAATCTGCTTAGTTTTCGCAGCCACTGCGTAGCGGGTTTCGCCAGATACGTGCGTGCATATGTAAGAACGCCACGTCGAAACTAGTCAAAATGAGTTCTGCGAAGGTCAATAAGGATAATTTCGTTCAAATATGAAAACCGAATACTTACTCTACTTCGAACACGTACGAAAATAACAACAGCATAAAAGAAAGACAGTAAGAGTCATATGAGAAAAATGGTTGAAGGATGAGCATCTTAAAAATCAATTAATACATTTGGAGACGAAATATATGCACCGCATCGAATAAGAAATAAATAATAGGATAATGGAGAGACTGAATGTGCTATCCGTGAGAGTCTAGGTTGATATATGTCTGGCTGTACAATATACAGTTGTAGGAATGAAAAATAAGTTAATACATTTGAAGACAGATATTTCAACATTTAGAAAACTCTGCGACTCAGAAAACTGAGCTGAAATACTAAATACAACCTCAATAGCTGATTTCCCTTAAGGGAAATCTGCTAAAAGCCCGTCACGCAGGTGCTGCGTATACTATGCAGATTTCCTTCGTGAAATTTAACAATAGATAAATATACATATTGGTATCACAACACGACCGTGAATATTAAGTGAATAAATACAAGTGGTAATAAGAAATGTGCCCCTCCCAATGGGAAGCGTCTTAAATGTAAACAAACAGATCTGCTAACCTCTCACCGGAAAGAAAAACAATTACTGAAATATATCAGAACATAATATATTAATTTTATTGAAAACTATTTATTACATCTAGTACTGTAATTTATAATGAATCAGAATAATTTGTATCTCAATCAATAAAATTTTAGTAGTCCATGAACTTAGGCGGGGAGGTGGGTCACCAGAATATATATGCATGTATCTCGTATAATAAAGGCCTCTTGAAAGCTTAGAATAATGAGTATTGTTTGTGTAACATGAGTAGAAGTGGGGGTTTGCTGATGGTTGAAAATTGAAAAATGTAAATATCTCTGTTAATATTCAAGGTAGAGCATAAATAAAATTTATAGAACATTTTACTTGCAATAAGATTGGTTTTATACAATTTTTCGATCCGAGGTACAGTGACGGAGATATTTCGAATTTTCGAAAATCCTCCCCTCTAACCTCCCCTCCCACTGGTCCGATTTCAACCATTAACGAAATTGATCTTTCTTTTTACATAAAACGACTAAATATCGAGTTTGGTAACGATCAAACAAAAATTGCGACCGCAAGAGCTTTCTCAGACAAATATATATCATTTTGAACGGACTTCATTTTCGTCATCTCCTGGGTAGGATGGATGGACATTGTAAGATAATTGTCGAAAATCGCGTCACGGGTATAACCTCAATAGCTGCTAAGATATATATAGTGAAAGAGGAATAACAAATGTAATTCGTGTATAGGTTGATGTTTGTCTGGTTGAATAGTATAGCTGAAGGATGCACATTAAAAATGAATTAATACATTTTAAGGCAGGATATGTATATGAATTGTTCATAAACCTATGCTAAACTGCTGAAAAGATATATAGCGAGAGAGAAGAAACAGAATGCCATTGGTGGGAGTATAGGTTGATATATGGCTGGCTGTGGTATGGTATATAGTATGTCTGGCCGGGGATAAGTTGTAACGTGTCCAGGGAAGGCCTGCTAAATTACCGCACGGGTCGGTATTGATCTCAGTGACGTCACTGTCTTACCTGCCCTTTCCTCTTTATCTCCAGCTCACCTTGGCCCTGTCCACTGCCTCTACAAGTCAGAACAGCTGTCCGCATTTAAAGGTAGCAATCTCCAAACGATGCAACTCAAAAAATCGAAAATGACAGATAATAACCTGAAATCAAACAAGAAAAGAGTTGGCCCCCTGATAAATTGCAGTTTTTGTACTGGCAAGGACTACGTCTCAGAAATCAATGAAAATCTTAAAAATCCGTCACGCAGGGGCCGCGTAAACTAAGCAGATTTCTCACGCGTTGAATGGATCACTTGTGACCTCACCTCACCACATATTCTCTATTTCTATGTAAAAAAACAAAAAAAAAAAAACAATGTGTAGAAGGGGCCCCGATGTACGGGGGGGGGTGGTTACTGAGGTCTCAAAACAACGAAGAACGAATATCTTGATTAGTATTTTAGTTCCGAATAAATGCTTAGAACAAAAACTGTAGGGCACCAAAATTTTAGAAAGATTTGTAGTAGTATAACATTATGCGATCCGACTCATAATAACGGATATATTTTGAATTTTCGAACCCCCTCCCAACCTCTAAACCCCCCCTACTCCAGGTCCAATTTCAGCCACTAACAAATATGATCTTTAATGTTGACAGAAACGGTTAACGAGTATATAATAGATAAAATAAACATTTCCGAGTTAGAACATAAAATTTTAATTGATGATGTCATCACACAAGGAAGTATCGCGAATATTAAAGGACTCTTGAGAAATTTTGTATATAAGCTTAGATTAAATTGATTCGTGATATAACTTATAGTCCATATGATATGAACAGGGGTTTACTTATTTATGAAAACCAATTATCTCTATTAATATTCATGATAGTCTGTTAATATTTGTCTGTTAACGCTCTAGCGTTCGAACATTTTTTGTTTGAACGTTACCTAACTCGATATTTAATCGGTTTATGTAAAAAGAAAGATCAAGTTCGTTAATATATATATATATATATATATATATATATATATAGAGAGAGAGAGAGAGAGAGAGAGAGAATTTTGAATGGTCCTCGTTTTCGTCACTCCTAGGTAGGATTGAAGGACATTCGAAGAAATTGTTCAAAAAAAATCCCGCCATGAATACGGGTACAACCAACGGGTACAATAGGTGATTTCCTTTAAAAGAAATCTGTTAAAACTGATTAGAGAATATTGATATTTAAGGAAAATGAAATAATAGGAGAGGGCAGTTCTTTAAGATTTTCAAATTTTCTCTTGTCTGCTGATTTTACCTCAAATTGAATTTAACAACGAAGAACGTATTGAAAGTGTGGTAAAAACGTTCCCATTAAAGATACATTTCCATAAATAAATTTCAAATCTGTCTGGCATCTTCAGAACACTACTGGCATAGCCAAGCTGTATTTGAGACAAGCTAAGATCGTTTTACAAGAAATGCTAAAATGTAGTGTACAAGATCGCCATCGACAATATAAAAATGTAGTAACTGAATGAAGAAAAGTCGGTCACGCAGGGGCTGCGTAAACTAAGCAGATTTCCCTCGGTAAGTTTAGTAATAGATAAATATACATACTGCTAACACAACACCGTGAATAAATACAAACGGAAATAAGAAATGTTTCATCCAATTTCAATAGCCTGCCGACAGGAAGCGTTAGGTTAGAAATGTAAACAAACGGGTCCCGCCTCACACCGGAAAGAAAAACAATTACTGAAATATATCAGAATATAACACATTAATTTTATTGAGAACTATTTACTATATCTAGTACTGTAATTAATAATGAGTCAGAATAATTGTTATCTCAATCAATAAAATTTTAGTAGTCCAAAACTTTAAGATGGGGGGGGGGGAGTCACCAGTACATATTTGCATGTATCTCGTATAATAAAGGTCTCTTGAATACAATTTTTGGTATTTAAACTTCCAATAATGTGATTTATTATGTATCAGAGTATTGTTTACGTAACATGAGTAGAAGTTGCGGTTTGGTGAAAACTGAAAAATGCAAATATCTCGGTTAATATTCAAGATAGGGAATAAATGTATATAACAATATTTATAGTAAATTTAATTTGCAATAAGATTGATTCTGTACAATTTTTCGATCCGACGTATAGTAACGGAGATATTTCGAATCTTCGAAAATCCCCCCTCTAAACCCCCCCCTCATACTGGTCCGATTTCAGCCGTTAACGAACTTGATCTTTCTTTTTACATAAAACGCTTAAATATGAAGTTTGGTAAGGATTAAACAATAATTGCGACCGCTAGAGCGGTAACAGACAAATATATAGATATATATATATATATAGATATATATATACAGTTTTCAACGGGCCTCATTTTCGTCATCTACTAGGTAGGATCGATGGACATTTGAAGAAAAATGTCGAAAATTCCGTCATGAGTACAACCTCAATAGCTGATTTCCCTTAAGGGAAATCTGCTAAAACGTGGCCACTTCAACATGACTCGCACCAGCAAATGATGGTTCATGAAATTTAAAGCAATTGTAAGTGCCTCTAAAACACACTTCCCTAAGGATAAACGAGAGACAGGGAATCATTCATTTACAGTAATTATGATATCGGGATGAAGTTGTGTATAAGTGAGTTTTACAAACTTGATCGTTCTTATATAGTTCCGATGATTTGGAAGAAATTGAGTTAACTAATAAGATATATCAGAAATATGGATTTCCTTACTACATAAATTAGAACTATGAGATTTCTGCAAACATTGTACCTTTAATATCAATTTCATTGTTAGTGTGGCCTTTACATGTCTTCACAGAAATTTAAATATTTTGAATCAGAAAACGTTAACTCTTCCAATACAATATAACCTTCATGACGTTCTCGAATACTTAGTTTTACATTTGTCGGTTGTGAAGCTAATTACTACCCTCTTTATGCAAAACCTTCTACCTTAGCAACCGATTCTCCTATCAGAGAAAAATACGTCATCGGCATACGCCATGAGCCTGTCTTAGACTATTGTAGATGGAACCAATCAAATTACTCAGTTCAGGCCACATGTGTACATTTTTAGAAAACTGATATTTGCTTTATATTTGATGAAGATATTATTACATAGGACAACTATAAGAGGTATGACGTAAAAGGTAAGAGATGATCATTTAACTGGTAAATATAGGGGTCCAGCTCATGAAATTGTAATTTGCAATTATCAAAATCCATAGTTTTTTTCCAGTACTTATTCATAATTTGTCTGTTTATGATGAACATTAATTTATTAATTTAAAGAAGATATTGGTTTAATTCCAAATACTTAAGAGAATTACATATAATTCAATTAGACTGATAAATTAAATATTAGATTCGTTGACTCATTCAAAATTTTGGCCTCAAGTATAGATACTTTATCAGTGATCTTATGAAAAATGCGCGATTTTTGAATAATTGAAAGAATATATGAAGTATGGTACAGAAATGTTGGTACTTGAGAAAGACCAAGAGTGGAATGGAACTGATGGCGATGAAATATCTGAAGAGAAGTGTATAGTGAAATGTTTTGAGTGGTGCTTCGATCCAAAAATAAATATAACTGTGTTTTAAAATAATAAAATAAACAATTAAAGGGGTAGCAGTAACAATGTGTCAGGAATATTACTTACGGAAGCTCAGGTGGTATCCTGTATGAATTCAAATTTATATTAAAATACTAAAAAAATATATTAGATGTCATTAAAATTCAATACTAAAGCGTGGCAAAGCAGGGCTCAGAGCATTAGTAGGAAGGAAGGAAGTTTGGGTTGGGGGGAGGGGGTTAAGGCAGAAGACAAGGCACCAGAACCGGAGGGGGGGCGCATTGAAAACTCCTCGAGCCTCTTTTCAATACTTGAACAATCAAAGGGCGCTCGCTCCATTGTAGAGTGAAGAGCCGTTTAGGCCCTTCTAGCGGTTTTTAATTACTCCGTACAGGGGTCCTCCATTAGGGCCCTGCCTCGAACAATATCTGCCGCCGGGGGACAATGCAGCTCGTTACACTGTATTGTGGGCTCGAGACACTAGCCCGCAACACTAGCGCGCTCTCTCGTCAAAAAAGACACTCCGAGAGCAGCCTAACTAGAGAACGGCCCAAGCCGCATAATGCCATCTCGAGGAGACTTATTTCCTCTCGAGTCGCGTTAAGAAGCTCTCCTCCGCCCTTTTCAATCAGGCCCTGCCTTAAATTGTTCCAAATATGACTTCCCCAAGGGAAAAATATGAATTTATATCAAAATATCTTATATTTTTACATCCTTGTATGAAGTATTTTATATTTAATCAGATTTCAACAGAATTAACCTTTGTGACCCTCCCTGAATTCATCTTGACTAGTTTCGTTTCCTATGCATATAATGCATCCCGTATAACACAACTAAAATATCTCAAGTGGGCACCACGTAACTCCGTTGTACTCTATTAAATTATATAAACAAACTGTTTTTTTGCACTTCATTTAAAATAATTTTATTTGAAAGTCATAAACGATAACTCCATTCCAATACACCAGATCAAAAAACGTCAAAGAACATAATTCATAGATCTTTTTATGATAAACAAAAAGGTTCTATACAAAAATGTATACCTCTAATGCGTACGGCGATACGTTCAAACGTATTTCACTTTTAAATGAATTAAATTCTATAAATGTTGTTATTTACGTATTTTCACTATCTTGATTATTAACCGAGATATTTGCATTTTAATGTTTTCGGGCTTCAGTAATCTACCACTCCTACTCATGTCATATTAAAAAATAGGTTGTTATGTTATGAAGTACTTTATTTAAAGCTTAAATACCATATATTGTTCTCATTGAACTTTTACGTTTTGACATAAAGACAAAAATGTGACGGACTTGGGAAATCTGCTTAGCGTGACGGACTTTTTTAATTTGAGTACAATTCACGTTATCATATACCTGTACAGACTGAATAGTCTCTAAAAGATTTTTAGAGATTTTGTAGACATTTTGAAACATCTTTGATCAAGAAGAGATATCTGGTTTCCAATTTGCCTCACCTTAAACATTTTCCTACAATTCCCTTTAATACCCTTTCCTCCTGATTCTTCTGGCATCCCATCAGAGCATTGCTGAGTGAGTTTGATTCTTTTTGACGTTGGTAGGCAACGTTGATGAAGCTGGTTTGGCTATCATACTTATTAGCAGATCTTTCACTCTTTTCACGAGACCGTTTCTACCTTGCCTTAATTCTAACTGATTATATGCCAGTGGAGCAATAGTGAAGTTGTGGTCTGTGTACCCATGCTGTCTAATGGCTATCATTTATCAAGTTAAAAAGGTTATATGCTATGGAGGATTGGTTCTCTAACAAATTTGGCATCGACTGGAATTTTCTCCACTCACAATTTTAATAGTAAAAATGGAATTTTCCACGCAATGCATGAGTTGCTAGAGGGTCCGAACCAGAGGGTTCCGATGAAAATCAAGATTTTCTGTTCACGTGAACAATCACTAGACCTAGCCGGTAGATAACATAACAAATCATGACCTTATAATAACTTTTTTTTCATGACCTCTTTGCCAATTATTTTTTGTACCCCGAACCACAAACATAAATATTTCGAGAAAATTGTATCATTTTCTGGAACAAAACTCGTTGAAAACTCAGTAAATTAAAAATGTATGTTATTTATTTAGAGTGCTATTAAGATTGTTAAGGAAATTAATTTATTATATATGTAATTATTAAATTGATAGATTTTATAAAATGCACTAATGTACTTTGAGCTTATGTTATAACGAATGTATTAGATAAGTGCAAATGCTATTCAGTAATATGTAAATGAATTAATTGACATAATATTAGTAAATTTTTTATAGGAACATAAATATCTTATTACGCTATGTTAACATAATAAAAAAAAAATCATTTCCTGCAGAATCATCTGGGAAGGCCCATTTGGATTAGAAAAATAGTGTGATTTTAAAATAAATAATTTCCATCTAAATTCATAGGTACATGCATATTTACATATTTTTAAACGATTTACGATTAAAAGAAGCAATTAACCCTTGATTAATTAATAGATTTGGTTTGAAATTTTATTACAAGCTATGTGTTGTTGTTCATTTACAACAGCTGGTTTGTATTTATCCTTTTATTAATGAATATATGTCGTTCCACTTTAAAATATCTGCACGATTGAAACTCCAACTCCATATAACCGACCCTATCGTACCATATCGTAACGTGTTTATCTAACACCAACACTTTGAATAAAATTACGTATAAAATACCATCGAGTCAGATTTTCATTATTCTTTCAAAGAAAATATTTTATTCAAGTTCCTCTCCCTGGAGTTGCATAAGGTCTTAGGAGCCTCAGAGAATGCATTTTAGTTTAAAAATATAGACCTTAAACCTTTCTTTTCCCTTTTAGAAGTTTAAAAAGCTAAAGATTGAAAAAACAGTCTACAAGAAACTTTTACTACAAATGATCTTGTTTTTGCCAATTATTTCCTATGATTAGGATATATTTAAGAAACTTTTGATGAAATTTGTCATGTGACGAAATCAGAAGGAAAAGTCCATCAACACACTGGTGTTCTCATGACACCATATATTCTCTATTTCTGAGTAAACATCTGTCTTGCTGAAAACTGATAACAAGAAAGAAATCGTTTAATATTTGAATTAAGAGAAAATGTATAGAACAGCAGTTGTAGATCAACAATAGCACTAGATTGGTTCAAAAAGATTTTCGAACCATTATAATGGAGATATATTGAATTTTCGCATAGTCTGTTCTCTCTGAACCAGTTGAATCCAAGTCAGATTTCAACCATTAATGAACGTGGACATTAGTGTTGAATGAAGTAGTTAAACAATAATATCAATTGCTTATGTTACCACTCAACACATTTGCATGTATCTTACTTAATAAAAGTCAGTTGAAAATAATATTTGCTATTTCAGGTCGGAATAATATGTTTCATGATATATTTGCGTGTTAACATATGATGTTTAAATGTGGTGTTTTATTGAAGACATAATTAAAATATGCAAATATCTCAGTTAACATTTATAGAAAATTAAATTTAAAACGATATCAGTTTGTGAACATTTTTTCAAGCCAACTCATATTAACGGAGATATTTTCAATTTCTAAAGCTCTGCCCCCAGCCCGATTTCATCAGTTAAGGAACATTCTTTAGTTTTACAATGAACTCTTATGGAGTTTGGTAACGATCAAACACAAATTTCGGCCGCCAGAGGCCTAGGAGACAAGTATGCATGTATATATCATTTTGAATGGGCCTCATTTTTCCCACCGACAAGGTAAGATTGATGGAGATTTGGGGACATTTTTCATAAATCGCGAAATTAGTACAACCTCCATAGGTGATTCCCCTGAATGGTAATCTGCTGAAATCACTAAAAAGACGATGCTATGATTCTAGGGTTGCTAAAATAATCGATTTACCTGGTTGATGAGTTCCAAAGAAACTATTGCAGCGAGGTATAAGGGCGTTGACTATAGACCCCTAAATGTGTTATTATTGGCTGGTGGTCGTTAGAAGGTTGACGGGAGGGGGTGAGTCATGCCTGGCTTCCTGTGCTGGCGTGTCGGCACTGATTGTAACCAGATCTAGTCTTTAGTCTACCAATCCCCCGGAGCGGTTCGTTTCCTTATAGATCGTATTAGTGAGCCTCTATCTTCCGTCAAAACAACCATTTGGTACAGTGCTCCTGCCTATAGGGGACTGGCTTTAAGCTAAGAATCAACAATTTGATTCTCAAGTCTCTCTTTGAACCTCAAGTTATTTTAGAAGATTTCCTCTAACGTCCCCCCTCCACATGGTCCGAATCCAGCCATGCACCGTAAGCAAATAAAAGTCCGTCTCGCAGGCAGATTTCCGGCGGGAAGTTTATCAATAGGTACATACCGATAAAACAATACCACCATGAATATTAAATGAATAAATACAAACGATAATAAGAAAGCCTCCGACGGGAAGCATCTGAAATGTAAACAAACAGTTCTGCCAACTTCTTTCCGAAAAGGAAAACAATTACTCTAATATATCTGAATATAACATATTGATTTGATTGAAAACTATTTACTATATCTAGTACTGAAATGTATAATGGTTCAGAATAATTTTTATCTCAATCAATCAAATTTAAGAAGTCCAAAAACTTAAGAAGGCGGGGAGGGGGAGTCACCAGAACATATTTGCATGTATCTCGTTTAATAAACATTTTTTCGATTCGACGTATAGTAACGGAGATATTTCAAAATTCTCCCCCTTTAAACCCCCCACCCTTCCCCTAGTCCGATTTCAGCCGTTAACTAACTTGATCTTTCCTTTTACATAAATACATTACACGACAACACACACACACACACACAGATATATATATATATATATATATATATATATATATATATATATATATATATATATGCAGTTTTGTGAGGACCTCATTTTCGTCAACTCTTGGTAGGATCGGTGGACATTAGAAGAAAGTTTCAAAAATCGCATCATGAGTACGACCTCAATAACTGATTTCCCTTAAGGGAAATCTGTTAAAATCAAATTGTCTAGAACGTAAAATCTTAATTGTTAACGTCGCTCCAAACAATGTCTCACAATTGATATTTACAACAAAAGCATTATTTCATATTCATGTCTGGAATAGAACGTTTCCAGATATATCAGGTTACTCTTAATTTGAGATGAGAAGTGAGGGGTTGACTGCAGGGCCATACTGGGATCCCCGACACTATCTAGTTGGCCGGCGAACTAGTAAATAACAGCAGAAATAAAAGCAATTGAATAAGTGCAACTGTGCTTTTATTGATCAACTAAAGTTTTATGTGCAGGAATCAAAGTCAAAACAAAATATTTATACCTCAATTTTGTCAATTATTGAAGTATGTTTTACTTATATTTGCGTCCTCATGTTATCTTTTCTTGTTTTTTATGAAGAAGAAAAAACAAATACTCTAAAAATAAAAATAAATATGTCTTAACGAGAGCTTTCAGCCCAGAGAGGAGCTGTAGACAGACCGGTTGCCCGGTTAGTTTTACTGGGCCTATTTCTTTCATCCAACAAATAACACTGTTCAAAAGTTTAGCCGAGTACAGTTCAGCCTCAATAGCTGATTTTGGTTACCTGAAATCTGTCAAAAATCAGTAAAGTAAACATATGACTGTAGATGTTCTTCTATTAAGCCACAGCCACCTGTACCAATCAAACAGATATAAACACTGTGGCAAAGATGGTGGAACGGTGAAATTATTCATTTCCTGTAAGCTGAATAATATTCATGCTTATAACAAAATTTCCGAAATCCTATATTTCAACTCGTAAAAATAGCACACGACAACAGTCTCGTGTGCTATTTTTACAAATAGAAATATTGGATTTCAAATATTGGCTTTGAATCAAAATGGAAAAAAAAAAAAACCTCCTTCAGACGTCGATCGACAGAAAGCTGTTCAATCTTGACTTATTCAGAAAGAGGAAATTGCAAGGAATAAGATTACAGGGTGAAGAAAGACGTTAGGCAGCTGAGCTTATTTGATTTGGCGCGCGAGGAAATAGATTTCAAAATGAGAATTGGGTGCGGTAGGAGGTGCCTTGGAGACCATGTTTCTCTGCAATCAAGGGGGAGCGACTAACAAAAATATCTATTATTTATACATATATTTGCCGAATTTTCATGGAATTGTTTTCCCTTCCTTTCTGGTAGTCGAAGATGGTATTTAAAAAGTCCGTCACTCTGGTGCTGCGTTAACTAAAATTTCGCATTTACCTCAAAAGTAGATGTTCAATGAGAACTATATTTGGTATTTAACCTCAAATAAAGTGCTTCATATTATAACAGCTTATTGTTCATATGGCATGAGTCGCAGTGGTGGGGTTTATTGAAGGTCGAAAACTAATAAATGTAAATATCTCGGTCAATAATCAAGATAGTGAAAAAGCGTATATAACAACTTGTATCGAACATTCAATTCGCAATACGATTGGTTCTATATAATTTTTCATTCCCACGTATAATAACGGAGATATTTCGGATTTTCGAAATTTCCCTTCTCCAAACTTCCCCCCTCCCATTGGTTCGATTTCATCCATTAACGAACTCGACCTTTAGTTTTACATGGAACGCTTATATGTCGAGTTTGGCTACGATCAAATAAGAATTGCGACCACTAGAGCGGTAACAGACAATGGTATATATACAAGGTGTTTGCTAATTTGCTAAGTAGGTAGACAAACTTCGAGAGGTGTTTTTCCTCTTCAAAAGGAAGAAAATTGCCCATATGATGTATGTTCCCAATCATAATAGTATTAGAGAAAAGTCGATTTTTGTGACTTTTCAATGTACCGAACTTTTACTACATACATTCAGCTGGACCTGATAAATTATTACTTTTGGATGTTTTCTGGCCATGTCATTTTGAAGGGCAATAATCGTTTATATGTATTTGCAATACGGTTTTACAAATTCTTTTAACGGAATCTGAAAATAAAAAAGTTAGAATCTATTAAAAAATCCTTATATTTGAAACCTGAAAAACCATTCTCTGAATCACCTTAGAGCTTTTAGATTTTAAGGAAAACGTTTTCAGTCAATGTGCTTTCTAACCATATAACTATATGCTGCGTGACTTTAACAATTGTTAGATAGCAGCAAATATACACAGGGTTTGGGATTGTTTCACTGTACAAACATCTAGGTGCCTCAGGCCTCTAAGGCAGAAAGTTAATTAACGACAGACTAGCAGAACACAGAAAGAAAAGTCCGTCACGCAGGGGCTGCGTAAACTAAGCAGATTTCCCTCGTGAAGTTTAGTAATAGATAAATATACATACTGCTAACACAACACCGTGAATAAATACAAACGGAAATAAGAAATGTTTCATCCAATTTCAATAGCCTGCCGACAGGAAGCGTTAGGTTAGAAATGTAAACAAACGGGTCCCGCCTCACACCCGAAAGAAAAACAATTACTGAAATATATCAGAATATAACACATTAATTTTATTGAGAACTATTTACTATATCTAGTACTGTAATTAATAATAAGTCAGAATAGTTGTTATCTCAATCAATAAAATTTTAGTAGTCCAAAACTTTAAGATGGGGGGGGGGGGGGTCACCAGTGCATATTTGCATGTATCTCGTATAATAAAGGTCTCTTGAATACAATTTTTGGTATTTAAACTTCCAATAATGTGATTTATTATGTATCAGAGTATTGTTTACGTAACATGAGTAGAAGTGGCGGTTTGGTAAAAACTGAAAAATGCAAATATCTCGGTTAATATTCAAGATAGAGAATAAATGTATATAACAATATTTATAGTAAATTTAATTTGTAATAAGATTGATTCTGTATAATTTTTCGATCCGACGTATAGTAACGGAGATATTTTGAATTTTCGAAAATCCTCCCCTCTAAACCCCCCCTCCCACTGGTCCGATTTCAGCCGTTAACGAACTTGATCTTTCTTTTTACATAAAACGCTTAAATATGAAGTTTGGTGAGGATTAAACAAAAATTGCGACCGCTAGAGCGGTAACAGACAAATATATAGATAGGTATATATATATATATATATATATATATATATATATATATATATATATATATATATAGCTATATATATATATACAGTTGTGAAAGGACCTCATGTTCGTCATCTACTAGGTAGGATCGATGGACATTTGAAGAAAAATGTCGAAAATTCCGTCATGAGTACAACCTCAATAGCTGATTTCCCTTAAGGGAAATCTGCTAAAAGGCATCAGGAGGAAGACACTGCAATAATATATCACTTTCGCCAAGCCACACAAACTTTTTACAGCCCCAATGAATTTGACAAAATAAAGATTCATCTACTTCTCGTGATTTACCATGTTATCAATAAGGGAATGCGCCAGGAAGGCTCTTATTCTAGCTTAAATACCAAACGTTGTTTTCAATAACTCTTTATTACTGAGTATGGTGTAGATGAAATTAGCATAATCCACTCAAGAATTAAAATCATAATTGATGATGTCAACACACATCATATTAGTATCTATCTAATCATGCTAATATGTTGAGTGTTGACGTCATCAATTATGGTTTTATTTCTTGAGCCGAAGCCGTTTATCTCATCTACACTAAAAATTTGTTTCATTTGTTTGTTTCATACTACACTAAAAATCATATTATCATAAAATTATTAATGTCCCGTTGTAATGAGCTGGAAAAAATATTATGGAATCACAGTAACTATTGATACACTACAATTATTATTCTATATATTCTTTTCTTAACTCAAATATAAGTCGAGTTATAAATACTTTTTTGTTTTCAGCCTTCACCAAACCACTACAACTCATCTGAATTTTCTTAGAAATAGAAAGTACACTGTGAGATGAGATTAAAGAGGCATACCAGCAGTTGGGAAATCTTAACTTACTAAGCCTCTTCGTGGCGGATTTTATTTTTTTTTTGTTTTATGTGCCCGCCTCCTAGATACGGCTAGTTCTTACAGTTAGAGAGCCAAGTTACGCTCCTGCCAGATACGATACAATTGTGTATCACACACACACACACACACACACACACACACACACACACACACACACACATATATATATATATATATATATATATATATATATATATATATTATATCACGATTATATCTTCTGAAGATTTTGGTAGTACCCCTTTTAATAATTTACTCACTGCGTAATTCTCCCTATCCATCAATAAAAAGCATTATAAAGAAAATCTAACATTCAATGGATCTATTATTTTGGTAAATTAAAGATTAACCAGAGTACTTAAAAAGATGGATGATGCTGGTATATTCAATAACTTTTGAAATGAAGGTGAGTTCATGGCGTAATGTGTGTTTTAAAAAACTTAAATTAAGAAGACCGCTTTATCCATTATTTTCGTAGTCATGCACCAGCCCACACATAATGCAATATATTAAATAACAATAAACGCATTTTGGCAAAATGTTGTTTTGGCGGGAGCGGCCTGCGATTTGTAGGGTTGTTGAGGGAAGGAGATAGGAAAATGAGTGTTACCCTCGCAGCAACCCTTCACCCGTGAATCATAGCCCTTATCTTACGGCTCGTCTCCTATCTTACTTACCCTCTAGTACAGTAAAATTATGATTTATACTCCACAATAAATGCTACCCACTCTTAACAGTAATTTATGGTATACATTTTGGGGAGTTAAAACTCTGGACGTTATATTTCCGGAGGGCAATAGAGATTAGCCCCATGTTTTGTAAAATGTAGGTACATAACCTATCTCTCCGTTTTAAAAGAAGTACCCCGTCTCAGCGAATTTCCCGCTGTAGTCACCACTTCCTACTCTTCAACATATAAGCGGAAATGTCGGTCAAGAACGGAATGCCTTAACTGAGCTGATGTTCCAAGTGCCGGACAGCACCAGATCTGTTGCAATCTTTTCTGTCATGAGTAGCTTAAGTGAACAGGACTTAAAATTTCAGATGGGCATGAGATGTTTAGTGTATCAGGTGCTCGAAGTGAAAATCTCACAAGTAGGAGTGAAGGCCTACTGAATTCTGAAAGCAAGAAAAACGTTAATACCTCTGTTAATATTATATTTAGAGAAGAAACGAAAAGAACAACAATAGTAGAAAATAAAATTTATACCAAGATTCCTTTTGCATTACATTTCTTTATCCGGCTCATAATAACAAGGATATTTTGAATTTGTGGTGGTTTTGCCCCTTCTAGTGAGTCATGCCACCATGTAGAAAATCAGCTTAGTTAACGCAGCCCCTGCGTGACATACTTTATCTGCATTTCTTTATGGGGCTGCCATAAGCAATATCAAAGCAATTAGAATACCGAAATATGTTTCCAAATTAACACTCTTAACGAAACATGAATTCCGTGACGTAAACCGAATCATCCGGTCGCACAGGCCTGGAAGGGTTAATAGTAATTCCCATCAACAAATTCATAATTTTTATTTATTGTAAGAATAACTTGTATCACATTTAATCTATTGTTGTCATTTTTAATCCTTTCATTGAAATCACTGTCATCCGTACAATATATAGTTCGTGAGCGTTTTATTGGTTCATGGCTCGTGGAAGGCTCCATAGCCAAATCATGTACTATGTAAAACACACACGAAAAGAATACGAACAAACCGTGTTACCAGCTATAATGAAAGGTACACAACATCACGACATACGTAAACCGAATTACCCCGTATCTTAGACCAGCAATACGTAGGCTGTTAACCGAAACAAGAGGTACACGAGACCAGAGCAAAACGAGCAATAGCTAGTCAATGCCGAATGGCGTTGACAAACTAATCCAAAACACTTCCTGAGTGTAGAGGAAGGAAAGACTCACAGCTTATGAGGTGGAGAGCCCACCAATATTAGCAGGTCTACCAATACATGAAATATGAAAATCTCTACCGGCCTCTCAGACCGGTGTTTCGGTAAAAGTGTTAATGAACATAACCTGCTAGGCAAACAACAGTTTATATACATATAGTATTACGTGAGTTGTGGGATAGATTCCAAGATAGCCATCGACATGGGCGGGATATTAAAGGTATTTTTGAGAGTTTTTATAATTGCCATACAACGAAATCAACTTAAGTAGTCCCTCTGTTTTTAGGACACCTAGGAAGACGACAGATTTGTATTTCACATGTCATCTCTATCAATTTACCGATATACACGAATAATTCCCTCGTGATCTGAAATTAAGGGTGGAGTTCGCACAATCATTACTTCAAAAATGTCGTGATAATAGAAATTATCCTAATCGCAGACTGCGGCCAATAACCCAATGTTGAGGCGTGGTGGTACTCACACAATTCTCACTACTGAGAACGCACGTCATTTCCAGAACCACTGTGAAGCCGGTTGTTATGCTAGATCGATTATATAGGAATTCCTGGTATTGCCTGGTTTCCTCTAATGGTGAATAAGATATCACAGATCAGATTCCAGCCACTGCTGGAAGTACAAGACAGAGAAGGAGAATTGTGCTAGATGAACTCTTACACAGCTCATAATGGATGACTTACAAGAAACTGAATCAATTAGTGCTACACCAAAAGATGGATAGGAAATCCAGAGCTGAGATTCAAAGCCTTGATTTGATACCGATAGACTTTTATGTGAGTGGAAAACTTGAGTTGGAAGTTTACTGAGCACCAATTGAAGGCAAAGACCAGCTGATTGCATAAATTCATATCAAGAGATGAGAACAAACAATCTGGAGATTCTAGACTGGCAACTTCTACCGCACTAATCAGAAGTATGTATCTCAAAAGAAGATAGACTGTTTCAAGAGGTTTTAAACATTTTTCCTCAAGGTAAATCAGCTGTTGAGGTAGTAATCATGACGCAATTTTCGAAATATTTCTACAAATGTCCATCGACCCTACCTAGGACGAAAATGAGGTCCGTTCAAAACTATATATATATATATATATATATATATATATATATATAGTCTGTTACCGCCCTAGCGGTCGCAATTATTGTTTAATCGTTACCAAGCTCGATATTTAGTAGTTTTATGTAAAAAGAAAGATCAAGTTCGTTAACAGTTCAAAACCGGATCAGGGGGAGGAGGTTTAAAGGCGAGGAATTTCGAAAATTCTTAATGTCTCCGTCATTATGCATCGGGCCGAAAAATTGTATAGAACCAATCTTATTGTAAATTGAATGTTCTATATATATGTTTTTATGTACATTTTTACACTATCTTCAATATTATCCGAGGCATTTGCGTTTTTTAGTTTTCGGCCTTCAGTAAACCCCCATTCCTACGAATGGCATATCAACAATAAGCTGTTATATTATGAAACACTTTATTTGAAGGCTAAATAGCAAATATTGTTCTCATTGAACTTTTACGTCATGAGATAAATGCAAATACGTGACGCAATTGGGAAATCTTTGTTGACACAGCTCCTGCGTGACAGACTTTTTTATATAATTAATAATTGTCAACAATGAATAAGAAAAGTTAATTTTGATAATTTATTTTTTTTATTAATAAGAAAGTATGGCCAATCTGTAACAGTTTTATGTTCTACAACGTTCCAGTTGCATGTCAAAACTGTGCTTAATGATTAAACTGTGTTAATGTGTAATTGCAATTCTTAGTGTATTCATGTCCAACTTTTCGTGAAGTTGATGGTTGATGGGAACTATTGTTGGCGAGTTGAAACAAATACAAATTTTCAAAAGTTTAAAGACATGAACAATGTTTTTTTTTAAGATTTATTTCCTTTTTGCACGCTTGAAAACATTACATTACAGGACTATTAACGTAAAATACTGCGAAGCCATATAATTTTACTTTATATCAGCATATAGTAGATTTTTGGTGGTTTTTAATCTTGATGAAGAACCTAAATCGTCGATTTTCTAAAATAAAATAATAAAAAAAAAAAAAAAAAATCAAATTCACACTAAATACCTACAATTTCTATGAATACTTGAAGAGAGGATTATAGTTGTTTATTGCTATTTGATTATGATAAACCCTCATCAACTTAAATTTATTAACATCCAAGGAACTAATTATCTTCAGGAAACCACCCTTTTTCTAACCTTTCCTAGGAAGAATCTTAAGTAAGCAAGACTTTTCATTTACGTTAAAGTATCTCCCAAACGCAGAAGCTGAGTAAACTAAGCAGATTTCTCAAGCAATAGAATATGATTCGCTTATAATCTCATCGCACCCCATTTCTCCCGCAGTAAGATGCCCGTGTAAACAAAAATTAAAATGTTAGTTAGACTTGAGACGTTTAATGGCAGAGTTACTTAAGGAGAAAATCGGATGTGTAGAAGTGGGGGTAGGCAAAAGGGTGAAACCAAAAAAATGCATATAAATCCTAATGTCTAGCACAGTAACATTGAAATGTCAACAATATTAGTTATATAAAATTGTTTTATATGCCTCTTTGTAACCGGGATTTTTCAAATTTTCTATTATTTCTCCCGCTAACACCCCCCCTTACCCAAGGCCGATTTCAGCCTTAATTCAATACAGTCTTAAGGGTTAAATTTCTCGAGGGGTATTGCTCAAATAAAAATCATTTAGTATAGCGTAGCATTTTAAATGATGACATCACTCCGAAAATGGTTGCACATATCTCGCACAGAAAACTTCAATGAAAATTTGGCATTTAACGTTCGTTTGGGGCTTACTAAAGGCTGAAAACTACTCAAAACTGAAAAAAACAAACATATTTGGTAATATTTAACATAGAGAAAAAAATGTGTAATATATGTATTTATACGAAATTAAATTTGCAATAAGAAAGGTTCTATACTATTTCTCGATCTGACGTATAATGAAGGAGATATTTCGAATTATCCCTTCTAAACTACCCTTCACTCCCTCCCACTGGTTCAATTTCACAATTCTGAATGATGTGGTCATCACGTTTGCACAGACCTCATTTTTCCAAAATCACATTTACTTACTGTTGACAATATATTAAATGACGTATGAAAACCGTACTATAGAAAATGCTTGTTTCCTTTTGTTTTCCACGTCATAGTATGTCATGTGACTTTATAGGATACGGTTAGCTTAGCCAATTGAACAATCAGCCCACGGTTCAAAGTTTATCAGGAGCGTTAATATGAACGCCTTAACAAACATGGCGTACCTGACCCCTAAACCCCAGGGTAAAGAAGATTAAGTCCTGTGAGCGTACAGGTTATATAGGGTTGTAACAGCTGAGGGGAGGCTTGGTAAGGGGTGTAGTATTGAGTAGTCAGATGGGGGCCTATTTGACTTGCATATTAGCCACCAGGGTGGTCAGCTTGCTCGCCTCTTCCTTCCCCTCGCCACGTATTTCTTACAATTCCCTTTAACAACTTATCTCAATGTCTTCCTCATCCTCTAGTCATCCTCAGCGCATAATTATACAGTAAATTTTATAGTTTACTGGAGAGTAGTGCCCTTTAAAATGACTCTCACTTTGGTATCAGGAAGATGGCTGAGTGACATTGAGAAATAAGTCCGTCACGCAGGAGCTGCAAAAACTAAGCCGATTTCCCACGCGGAGGTATGATACACAACAAATGATCATTTCTCACCATATATTTTCTAGTTCTAAATAAAAATCTGATGAGTAGTGGATTTACTGAATACAGAAAGCAAGAAAAAAAGTATGAATACCTGTTTAATATTTAATTAATAAGCGATTATAATACTCGCTAAGTGGATAAAATAATAATTGTAGAGCAACATCATAACACGATTAGATCCATAACATCTTTCGAGCCGACTTATATTATTGAAGATATTATGAATTATCGAATTCCCTGTACCATCTATTCCTGGTCCGATTTTAGCCATTAATGAATATGAGCTTCAGTGTTAAATGAAACTTCTAAATATCGAGTATCGTACAAGTCAAATAAACTTATTGGAGTCAACCCCGCAAAATCTTAATTGATGTCATCACACTACGTAGCTTTAGCAGGTTTCCCTAAAGGGAAATCAGCTATTGAGCTTGTACTCACTACGCGATTTTCAAAAATGTCTTCAAATGTCCATCGATCCTACCCAGGCGATAACGAACATGAGGTCCGTTCAAAACTATATATTATATATAAAATTAGGACAACTGTTGTTTTTTTAACATTGCGTTAAAACCCTGTAAAGATTCCAAAATTAAATTGGTTGTAGATACACTTATCTCTTTTAGCAGATTTCTCTCGTCGTTCGTCAGTCAAGTATTAAGCGAGTTATTCGTATCTTTGGACTATCAGTAACCCCCCCCCTCCCTCCTACTCATCAGTGTTTTGCATATAAATAGAGAATATTTGGTGAGATGAGATCACAAGTGTGCTATACCAGCACATGTAAAATCTGCTTAGTTTACACAGCTTCTGCGTGACGGGGTTTTTATACTACTAGGATAAACGTACTATCCACCCATCCATCCATCAACTAATCAACCCACCCAGAGATCCATCTATCTATCCACCCATCCATCTACACATCTATCCATCCACCCATGCATCAGACCAACCATCCATCTACACATCTATCCATCCACCCATGCATCAGACCAACCATCCATCTACACATCTATCCATCCACCCATGCATCAGACCAACCATCCATCTACACATCTATCCATCCACCCATGCCAACCATCCATCTACACATCATCCATCCACCCATGCATCCATCAGGCCAACCATCCATCTACCTGCCCATGTATCCACCCATCCATACACCAACTAATCATCTCACCCAGACATCCATCTTTCTATCCACCCATCCACCTACACATCATCCATCCACCCATGCATCCATCAGGCCAACTATCCATCTACCCACTCATACATCCACCAATCAACACACCCACCCAAACATTCATCTATCCATTCATCCACCCATATATGTACCCACACATCCATGACGACCCTTATTTTGTATCTTAACACATTCTCAGAAACCGGGATACCATATAATACCAATTTTAGTTTATCTTACGAGGTTTGGTGTTTATTCGTCGCGATACTGAAGTAAATTAGTAAAAGGTATATCTAAAACGCAATATTGTTATTTGAGACCCTAGAAATCTAGTTAGCTCCAAGTAACTGGAGGGAAGTTCACCGACTAGGATAATTATCGGCTTATATCACTAGCGACTAATGTGCTGAAGATATATGGCGATAAATTATATAAGAGAGAGTAATGCGAGTTGAGTGTTTGGATTGGATATAAGGGAGGTTTGACGGTGAACAGCCATTAGGGGGTGAAGATTCGGTTCTAGCTGTAAAGTTAGCGGCATTAGTAGGAGTTAATGATCAATCTCTGGGAGGGAGTGTTCCCCCACCCCTACTAACGAGCCGGAATTGCCTCCCCACCGCACTCTATCGGGCGCTTTGAGACTTTCTTGCCTCCTTCAAGAAGCCTTCTCTCAATTCCAAGCCGTACTTAGCTCTGCTCAGGGCGAATTGTCTGAATATATCTTGTTTTTCGTAGACCCTCCGGCTGAAAACTATGTTTTTCTTAAGAGGAAATTAGATGAGATTAGCATGCTCTCATGTATATGAGCTACGATACCCTGGAAAATTGGATCGCCGAGTCATTATACAGATCGGTGATACCGTATAGATTGACAAGTATGATTTATTGCCTCATACATGCAGTGTGGCCATTGAGTCTGGCGCAGTTGATGTTAGTAAAGATTAACTTATTATTAAATTTTAAAACCCAAAGCCAAAGAAAATTCATTCCAATATTAATACATTATTTTATATATTATATATATAGATGTGTGGTTGGATTGATGAATGGGTGGGTGGATGGATAGATGGATGTGTCGGTGAGTGGATAGATGGGTGGATGAATCGATGGATGGGCAGATGGATAGCTCGATGTATGGGTTGGGTGGATTGACGGATGGATAGATGGATGTTTGGGTGGGTGGAATGATTGGTGGGTGGATGGATAAGTCGATGGATGGGTTGGGTATATTCATTGGTGGATGGATGGATGCATTCATGAGTTGGTGGATGGATGGATAGATGGATGTTTGGGGGGGGGTGGAATGATTGGTGGATTGATGGATTGGGTATATTCATTGGTGGATGGATGGATGCAAACATGAGTTGGTGGATGGATGGATAGATGGATGTTTGGGTTGGTGGGTGGATTGGTGGTTGGATGGGTGGATATATGGGTGGGTACGTGGATAGCCTGATGGATGCGTGGGTGGATGGATAGATGTGTAGATGGTTATGTGGATGGGTGGATAGATCGATGGATGTCTGGGTGGGTTCATTAGTTAATGGATGGATGGGTGGGTAGTACATTTATCCTAGTATTAAACTAAGCAGATTTTCCATGTGCTGGTATAGCACACTTGTGATCTCATCTCACCAAATATTCTCTATGTATATGCAAAACACTCATGAGTAGTAGGGAAGGGGGGGGGGTTACTGACAGTCCAAAGCTTCGAATAACTAGTTTAATACTTGAGTGACGAACGACTTGAGGAAAATCTGCTAAAAGAGATAAATGTATCTACAACTAATTTAATTTTGGAATCTTTTAACAAAGAACAACAGTTTTCATAGTTTTATATGTAATGAAATCTAATCTTAGGTCTAGCATTTTTTAGAAGGTAAAGAGGTTTAAAAACATCGGATTGTGTAATAACGAAATTTAAAGGAATGCACGTTAACTCTATAACAAATTCTAAAAATTATTAGTTAAAGATACACTTATTTCTTTTTATACTAAGAAGATAAACGTTTATTATAATGTAATGTATTAATGTACCAATGAATTATTATTTGGTTTTTAAAAGTTAATGTTATTATTTGTTGAAAAGGAATCTCTGATGAAGAGGTGGTAGGTAAGCCACAAAACTTGTTGAGCAAAAGTTTACTTGTTGTTGTGAATAAAGTTTATGGAGAAAGAAGGGTTTTTATTGGTGACCATTGCGATTAAACTATGAAGAAAGTATAAGAATAATGGGCCAGAATAAGAAGAAGAACAACAATAAATATGAAGAGAAAATCAAATGGTGAAATTTAGAAATGGTAATTAAGCTTAAACGAAAATATACACATGTACTTCTTCTACTAAATATTGCTTTAAAAAAGTATAATATAAAGAATAAAAGGATAAACCCAATAAAAAAAATATATTGAAGTTCACAAACATATATACATATATATATATATATATATATATATATATATATATATATATATATATATATATATATATACTTCGCCCGGGAATTCATTTGAGGCTGAATGAAGATTTTATTTTTTTGGCAAGGATTTACTTAGCACAATATTTTGACATTTCCCTGTCCCAGTGTTTAAAGTTATTATATTACTGAGAAGAGTTAATAAATACCAGAAATTGCAAGGTGCACCTCCCCCGCGTTCATCCTTTTAAATAATTTATTTATGATTCACATTCCTGAGATTAACACTACATTGCTAAAAGTATAATCATCAAGCAGCATGTAAACATAGACCAATATAAGGTCGGCAGGGGAGTTGCAGAACTCATAGGACAATGGAAGTATGCCCACACCTCCCTAGGCTCAGTGGTACCAACCTACTACTCATTTAGAATCCCAATCCTGTAATACATTAAATTATATTAACAAATATGATTAAATATCTTCGCAATGCTAAAACTGTTAGTGGGGGGGGGCAGTATACTTTACTTGGTAGAATCTGTTTCTGGCGTTAAAAACAAACAGATTCGAATTATTAAGGATAAAATATTAACATAGATTTGAATTAATTTATCCATGTCAGGTCACTGATAGTTCATATTGGAAAGAATTGTTGAGAATATCAATATCTCTACGTAAATTAATTTATAAACCTTCAATTAGCCTTAGTTGCAAAAAGTGGACGATAATAAATAATTTAATTTTAAACATGTAGTACTTTTAACAGTATTTTTAGGCAAAAGTCCGTTTGTTGAAATAACAGCGGAAGTACCTCTGACTTATTCTAATTTGTAGAGATTCAATTCTGCAGACGATATTTTCTCAATTTTTCAGTAATTGCTTTTTGAACATTCTCATCATTTTGTACATAAATATGAATAATATCGGTTGATTTATTTTCTTATTATTCATGAGAATGAGCGGCTTGTTAAGATAGTTATTTTTATTTTATAATTATTTGAGAGCTATAAGTGTCTTTAAAATCTCGCCCATGCCCCTATGTCAATGCGCACTATGAAAGGACGATTTTTAAAATACTTTCTTGGCCAGTTGACTTTATGAAGTTATAAAGTTTTTCTGGATTATAATGTGGGTCCATGGAATTATTAATAACAGTAGAGCTTGCTCTCTGAAAGTACACATTGCAGAGTAAATACTTGTAAAGGACAAGACATTTATATTGATTAATTGATTTCTCTGCCGTACAGCATCTCAGGTGAAATATCTTGAATATTGTGATTACTTCTGGAATAAATCAATTAAAAATTTAAGAATATTAGAGCAACGTGTGAAGGGAGTCATTTTTAATCAAATTCACATTCTTAATAGCTGCTAAGGGTTTATAGGCAGAATGATGTGAGAAAATATGGTACTCGACATTCAATAGCTTTGTTTGGACATAAAAGAGTGAGTGTGTGACTGGTGGTAATGTAGCGGAAGAGGGCGCATGCGCCATAGGAAGGTAATTGAGCGGCTACGTAGCGTCATCAGAGCTCACGGATCATTGGCTTGGCATGGGAAATGTAGCCCGGTACATCGAGTTAGGCGGGAGCTTCTTTTGAAGTTTCCTTTCCTATCTACTGGAAATTGAGTTTCGGGCCTTTTGGTGGCCTATCCCGCCGGATCAAGGCAAAGCCAATCTCGGCCGAAACCAGATATCTGCTTGTTACTCCTTGCTTGAAGGGTCCTGTTGTTGGGGAGCAATAACGAGGGGTTCCATCAACATTTGTCAACTATAACCTTCCCCTATTTCGATTCTCTTCTTAGTTAACTTTTTATCGATCTCAACTAGGATGACAATCTCTTCCTAAGATACTGACTAATTGTGGGCCTCACACTAAATAGCTTCTAACTGACATGTCATCATAAAACCTCAAAAATCCTTTTTTAAACTCATAAAATCACAAGCATGCCAAATGTCGCTGGAACCAAAGAATCATAAGCATGCTTAAATGTTCCACAAAAAAAAAACAAATTAACAACTAGGGCTAAACTCTCCCCCCTTAAAAGTAAGAAAACTTATTAAAAGTTTAATCATAAATCATTAAAACCAAATTTTACTGTCCAAACGGATGATCTAGAATTGAATTCAAGTTAGCAAGGAAATAGATAAAACTACATTTTAACTAATTTGAATATTTTCTTATTATAAATGTTCTATTATTATAAGCTTATCTGCAAAAGTATCAGTTGAATTTGGTATAAGATATCGTTTATCATTTTTCTAGTTTAGAGATTTCCTATTTATTTTTTTAGTACATTCTTAGTGGTGGTGACTTCTGATTGTTCTGTGTTTTCAAATAAATAATAATTTATAAACTTCAAATATAAATTCTTGGTTTAACACAGCTTTAGTAATACATTTTAATGGTTTTTTTTTCTATATCGTTAGTTCCAACGGAATACTTATTCCAATACTTCTTTTTCAGTTAATTTATCATAATCTTTAAAATTACCTATAACATTTTTGTTTTTGACGGGAAGATATGTGGGGATGTTGTAGAGGGATGGAATTCTGACTCTGGAAGGCCCCAAAAATGAGCGAGTTCTTACAAGTCTATTGCTTTAATAAGAGAAATAAATAAGTAAATAAAATTGACTTCTAAAAAAGAGATAATAATAACAATATTTAACAAACACTTCTTAATGTCTTGGGCCTCTTTGGCTCGACCTGGGTATAACCTCCTTGTAATTAAAGTATCACTCTGTTCCCTGAACCCCGCTCACTTAATATATTAATACTTGACCTACCTGGGGCAGTCCCACGTAAGTCCCCGAGAAACGAGGAGACAAGAATTCAAGTCCTGCGTAAACCCCGATAATTATTGATTATGGACACTGCCGAACTCAGAGGTAGAGGAATCTCCACTACTGATGAGACTTCAGCGCCACTTTGCATTCAACTACTTTTCTGTTTTTATGATTTTAGTGTTGTATTTTGGTCTAATTTTATTAATTTTAAATTTCCACCGATTTCGTTACTAACTTAATGAATTTTATCTCTAATACATGGATGTTGGACTAACTAAAATATCAGCTAATTCAAAATATTTGGTAACAGAATTGCTGGCGTCAACATTTGTCAACCTTCCCCTAATTGAATTCTCTTCTTAGTAAACTTTTTATCGATCTGAACTAGGATGACAAGCTAAGGCAGAGACCAATTGTAGGGCTTACTCTAAATAAGTTCTGACATTTCATGACTGCTCTGGATTAACAAATAACATTCAGTGGCGTAAACTAAGGAGGTTTCTCACGTGCTTCTATTATGACCTCATCTCACCAATATTCCCTATTTCTATTTAAAACAACCGATGAGTAGAAGGCAGCGGAGTGGGAGAGTTACTGAAGGCTGAAAACAAGGAAGCACGACTACTTGAGTCACGAAAAAATGCAAAGAACAACAATGTAGATCAATAAGTACAAGGTTCATTCATGGCTAAAAAAAGAGTCAACACCTCCACTAGATTCTAACGTTTATTTCAGAACCACCTTCGAGGTCCTGCCTCAGCATCAGTGTTCTTTATTAGATGTTCACTCACTTCTGCCTCTGAGTGGTATTTTTTGAGCCATAGATGTTTATATCAACCTCGACCAGCCAGGAGATTCAAGTAGTTTAACAACATTGGTTCTATAACATTTCTATAACGATCCCCACTCACAATAACGGAAATGTTTTTAATTTTCGGATTCCCCCCTTTATATCTCCACTATTCCATGTCCGATTTCTGCCTATAACAAATTTGATCTTTAGTGTTGATTGAAATGGAAAAATATCGAGTATGGTATAGATCAAATAAACATTTTCTAAACCACAACTTAAAATCTTGATGGATGACGTACTACGAATTTTCATGTATCGCGCACAATAAAGTTCCCTTGAAAACAATATTTGTTATTCAAGCTTAGTATAAAGTGGTCCATGATATAAAAGTGTATTAATTTCTGACATGAATAGGAGTAGGGGGTTTACTATATGCTAAAAACTAATAAATAAAATGTGGCGTTTTTGAAATAAAAATTTGTGCATTTTAAAGCTAAAGGATGTCTCAAATCGAATCATTCACCGATATAAAATCGTTTAAGAATTTGATTTTCTACAAGAATTTTCCGTCATAAAAAGTAGGACATTCTATTGGAAATTCCAGTTATGTTCGCTGGAGAAGTATTGGAGAAGCTCACGAGGCTGAATATGGACTGATAGGATTTTTGGGGGGTCCCAATTATGGCACACCGAGTCTCCGTCTTCTATTTAAATAATTGGAGATTTTAAGGGTGGCTCGGGAAGTTGGGACACCCTGCATATATCTGTTGTACCAGTGAATAAGTGGTTAAGTCCCCCTTACTCACTGGTCGACTTAACCACTTATTCACTGGGGTTACAGATATATATTTGTCTGTTAACGCTCTAGCGGTCGCAATTTTCGTCTGATTGCTACCAAAGTTAAATTTAAATTTTTGATGTAAAAAGGAAGATAAAGTTCATTAACAGCTAAAATCCAACCAGGGGGGGGGGGGTAGGGGGAATTTTGAAAATTCTAAATATGTTCGTTATTATGCGTCGGATCGAAAAATTGTATAGACCCAATGTTATTGCAAATTTAATGTTCTAGTAATGTTGTCAAGTAGAGTTTTTAAATATCTTGATTATTAACCGTGACATTTGCATTTTTTTAGTTTTCGGGCTTAAGTAGACCCCCACCCATGTCACATTAACAAAAAGCTTTTACAATATGAAGCACTTTATTTGTAGCCTAAATACCAAATATAGTTCTCATTAAAGTTTTACGTTTTGAGATAAATGCAAATACGTAATGCACGTGGGAAATCTGCTAAGTTAACGCAGCCCCTGCGGGACCGACTTTCAGCCTTCAGCAAACCCCCACTTCTTCTCATGTTACATAAACAATACTCGATTATGTAATAAACCACATCATTCGAAGCTTAAATACCAAATATTGTTTTCAAGAGACATTTATTATACGAAATAGACGCAAATATGGTATGGTGACCCCCCCCCCTTTGGACTACTTAAATTTGATTGATTGAGATTAAAATTATTCTGAGTCATTATAAATTACAGTACTAGATATAGTTAGTAGTTTTCAATAAAGTTAATGTTATATCCTCATGTAATTGTTTTTCTTTCCGAGAGGTTGGCAGACCTGTTTGTTTACATTTTAGAAGCTTCCTGTCGGGAAGGGAAAGATTTCTTTTTACAGTTTGTATTTATTCACTTAATATCCACGGTGGTGTTGTGTTACCAGTATGTTGATTTATCTATAATTTAATTTCACGAAGGAAATCTGCTTAGTTTTCCAGCCCCTGGGTGACGGATTTTAATTATAATTGAGGACTCGAAGGGTGTGATGGATTATGTGTGTGGGGGTTTTGTGTAACTAGAAGAATGCACTTCTATATTTTTCAATATCCTATATCATATTGGTTTTAAAATTGATCTATTTCAGTTACTATATGATTATCCAGACCATCACCTAGTTATTTGCACTCAGTTACTGTCTACCTTCAATAAAGCTCTTACGTTTACTTGTATGGCAGAAGTGAAGAAACCTTTATCACTTATACCACTTCAGGTTTTTGATTAATTAATTATCTTTGAACTGTTATTATTAACTAAATAAATATTATCAACACGAATGATCTTTTATATATAATATATATAATTCCGCTGAAGGGTAAAACTCTCTAATTTTGAAGTAATCGTTCACGAACAGTTTGGTTATAATGAAAGAGATATAAGAGCCTGTGGAGAGAGATATAAGAGGCATTGAGAAGGTAGAGGGGGTTGTTGCGGTACGAATCGATGAGTTGCTAAGGCCTACCTCAGCCCTCTCCCACCGCCGCTATATTCTTATATATCCCTCTCTTGTATTCTCACGCCTCAGCGCACTTCCTTACAGATCACCCCAGCCACAATAGATAGCTCAAATAGCTCCATGGAGATTTCAACTTTCAGAAAATCCGTCCAGGCAAATTTCCCACATTTGAAAATTGCCTCGATATCTCACTTAATTAGAACTCTTAAGTAAAGTATACTTGAAATTTTAAGCGGTGCATGAACTTTTAGTGATACAGCTTAATGTGAAGGTGCATTAATAGGTTATTCTGGGGGCTCTAAACGATAAAAGTCTATCAAGGAAGTGCTTCGTAAGCTAAGCAGGACTAGAAAGAGCATATTTGCGACTATAAACAATGAAAATGCGGGTTTAACGCAGTATTACCAGAAAAAGCTAGAAAAGAAATCAAACATGGGTGCTCTAAATAAGTAAGTGATAGCAAAAGAGTCATAAGTTCAAAAGATACTGAAGCCTATTGTAAATAACTCAAAGTACATTGACTTCATTACGAATGAATTTGAAAGTTGAAACTACAATTATTGTGCATGGAAGATGCCCAAAATGACATTAAACTTCTCCTGGATTTCCTCATGGATATCTTCCTAAAGAGTAGTCGTTCGTTTCAGCTACAAAATGTAACCCTTGGATCTTGATGATGGTGAATATTGTTATACGAAAATCAATTGAGTAGGAATGAGAGTTTACTCTTGACTGAGAACTACAAACAAAATACGTACAGTATAACAAACGCAATAAAGAATAAGTTGTAAGAAAATAACCAAATTCACTCAATGTTTCGAGAGGCGCCTGTAGCTGACCACAGGCGCCTACAGCTGACTGACTATACTCAAAAGTTAGTTAAAATATTAATAATAAAACTAATAAAAACTGACAGAAACTTCCCAAAATGGGGCTGCGTAAAATAAGCAGATTTCCCTCATGCTGGAATAGCACACAAGTATCGGCATTTATAAATTCAATTTCATAATTCTCTCTTAGAAAAAGCGATATCTAATCAATATATGAGAGGAACACATCAGATGTTAGTGGTATAATATGTTAAAGTGAAAATCCATAGAATCGTGGAATAAATATTGTAAACAAATAACTCCGTTAATAATCCGAAAGAAAAAATGTGTACTGTAAAACATCGAATGAGGCATATTTTCAATTTAATATTTTAGTCCTTCTCTAAGCCCACATTACTTAATGCGATTTCAGTCATTGACTGATTTGACATTTTTTTTTATCATCATGATCCAAATTGACATTATAATAAAGACTAGCGTATTATATTTAATAATGACAAACTATAACACAATTAATATTTTCTTAATCCTTGGGTCAGCTTAAATTGTCAAGCAGTTTCGTTTTTACTAATAAAATCAGTAGTAAAAACGAAAAGCAGATCGTACTTTTCAACGGGCCAATAATATCCTTTAAGTAGAATGCTTTTCCTAAGTTTTTTGTTGATCTTTCCAATAGTTTACAGTCAATATGATAGGGCATTTATTTCAGCCAAAGCGCTAAAATTGATCATACTGTGCATTGTAGCTAAAAAGCTTTCCAAAAACACCATTTTGCAGGACATAGGATATAGATTATCCATTCCTTACTTTCTCACAAAAGAACACAAAAGCTACAACATCGACACCTCCCTCATTTCAACAAGACCCCCTCATTTCAACAAGACCACCATTGTATTCTTTCGGAAGCAGGTCATTTCATATTACTATGCCACCGAAATCCACTAAGATGCTTGACGTCTTCAAAATAGATTTTTCTAGGCCTCCTTCTTCTCCAATGCCTAAGGGCCTTACCTTCAAATACATTTGTGATGAAATCCTAATTATGTGCCTTATAATATCCACAAAAAGGTTGGCCCTGCTTTATTTCATGGTCTTGTCAAGACTGCGTTCACATATCTTATTTAGAACTTCCACGTTTGAGCCAACCTTATTCTGATGATTATGTGCCAGAAATCGGACCAGTGGGAGGGGGAGGGGGGGGGGTTTAGAGGGGATTTTGAAAATTTGAAATATCTTCGTTAGTATAAGTCAAACAAAAAAATTGTACGTAACCGATGTCAATTCAAATTAAACTATCTACAAATGTTACTAGGAGCTCAGGTTAGCCATGCAAGCTAAAGCTTGACCTTTATCTCACATGGTAAACCTAGAGTGACGAGTTCGATTCTTGCCTGGGCAAAGGAAATTATTTAGTGACGAAATTCATTAAATAACATCCTAAAATCCCACCATGGATAGAAAAGGGTGGTGACCTGTAGATAACCTGTCCGAATTAACCGAAGTTGCAAATCGTGGACGTTAATAAATAATAATAATAATAAATCTTACTATATACATATTTTCTCAATCATGAATATGGAGTATGGTATCGTTTATAAAAAAATTGCGTGTGTGTATGTATGTATGTATAAACACACATACAGACACACACACACACACACACACACACACACACACACACACACACACACACACACACACACACACACACACACATACACATACATATATATATTGTTTTGAACGGACCTTATTTCCTTTAAGAGAAATCTGCTAAAAAGATAAAAAAGGTAGCCCCGTTTTCTTGTGTGGGGGTATTGTCGA
The DNA here is from genome assembly GCA_019009955.1 of Riptortus pedestris. Classification (NCBI taxonomy): domain Eukaryota; kingdom Metazoa; phylum Arthropoda; class Insecta; order Hemiptera; family Alydidae; genus Riptortus; species Riptortus pedestris. Next base: position 134,828,449 of record CM032229.1, read on the forward strand.
AGGCGTGATATGGAATGGTAAAGTGTGAGGAGGGTTGTGTTGAGATGACAAGACGTACCATCAATCATCAGCACACCCAGCAGATACTTAGAAAGTGATGAATGCCTGATACCGACCTGAAAGATTAACCTCTCCCCCTTTGACCTCGCCCATCTTCACTCCATCATAAAGAGCTCTCCTTGTGCTTTGTCATACACCCTGGGAGAGGATAGGGGGAAAAAATCGTAAGTGGTGCCAATTTAAGCTGACCCAAGGAGTAAGACGATATTAGCTGTGTTATACAATAGTTTCTCATTATTAAATGTAATACGCTAGTCTTTATAGTCTCTCCAAAAAGATTTATGGTCTGAATTATTACAAGAAGTAAAATGGATTGAACCATAATTTCTGTGGGTAGTTATGAGTTACAGAAATTGTCAGTCAAATCATTCACGCTATTTTTGTTTTCCTCAGTTCAGAATCCCTGAAATGGTGAGTAAACTAATATAATTCTCTCCATTTGTAAGCCCAATCTGACAATACTACGAACAGTGAAGAGGATTGTTTACAATAATTATTTTACATAATGTACAAAATGTAATTAAATCTGATGATTACAAAATACATTTAACAAAGAAGTAAGTAAAGCATACGAAAATATTTGTAATAATAAAAAGTAACAAAAACAAAGTACTCGTAAAGAAAATGTAATAAAAATATTATATATATAATGGGAATTACTCTTTTTATCAAGAAAAGAAAGGTGTAGTAAGAGTCTACTTGTCCTTTTAATTTCTTTTTACACAATTTGCCTTCATAATTTTTTATACTTGATATCACCTATAAATGGCACAAAATTATTGGTAATAACGAAAAGCTGATCGTGCTTTGCAACAGGCCAATAATGTCCAGAATTCTTTTCATAAGTTTTTTGTTGAACTTTCCAATTGTTTACTGTCAATATGACATGGTATTTTTTGCAGGCGAAGAGCTAAACTTTATCACACTGTTTATTGTAGCCAAAGCTCTAAAATTTATCACACTGTTTATTTAAGCCAAAGAGCTTTCGAAAAGTGCCATTTTGCAGGACATAGGATTTTATAGATTATCGTCCCGTAACTTTCCTCCCTAGAATATTAGAGATATAACATCTTCACTTCCCACAATTCAACAAGACCACCACTCTCTTTGGTCGTCTCAAATAATTGGTTTTTAATACCTCTACACTCTTTTCCACGCCGCCAAGTAGAATGTTATAAGCTGTGGCGAAATGCGCTACGTTGCCATTTAGATTTCTTGCCCTTATTAATATACAGGATTCTGCTAGCAAATTTCATTTCATCCGCACATCAAAGACTCAAGTTAAACTTCTTACCTGTCATTGGCATCTCCTGCATACTTGAGTAATTCCAATAGCATTTCGTTTGGCCTTGTTACGTCTTGGAATCAAGAAAATTCCCTTGATCTCAACTCCGTCATCGGTTCAACATTCTCAATGTCCATTATTTCTAAATGGGCTCATTCAAAAAGGGGAACCCACCAGACTGTTTTCGGAATTTAACTTGTTTATTATGCAAGGCCCACATGCTAGCGATGTGGCAACTTTCTGTCAGAAGGGCTCCCTTTTTTTCTAGCCAATTCTAGTTCTTGAATCCCTTAATCAGATTTTTGATGCCCTTAGCACTCATTAAGCCCTCTCCTCCCTTAAACATCTAACTCCTCAAGTTTTCCAGCTCCAGTCTTTCTGGGATGCATTACGGAAACGGATGTATGTAATATATTCCTTCTTTTGGGGCATTCGCATTCCTGCCTCATTCCTTTCTCGAATAGTCTTCTCGCATTCATCAACGGATTCTGCACATACTGGCATTGATATAGTAGAATCCTACTAGTGAAATTCGAAGTATTATCTTGATCATAACCCTATTTAAAGAGTACTTACTCGGATTACGAACTAAAGTGGTTTTGCTCTCTCTTATACAGTATTCTCTTCAGTAAATCGTTTTTACATTTATTACAGTTTACCCTTTGCCTATTATACTAAAACATTTCCTCATTAAATCACAAATTTTAGTCCCGATTAGCCAAAATTGCATAAAGCAGGCGTAAATAAATAATATTCAATAGCATTTATTCTTAAATATTCCAACCAAGAGGTTAGACTTGCTTGTGTTTCCAAGGCTCAGGTAGAGATGTCGCTGTCTATGCCCTAGGACCTATAAAATTGTGGACTTCTATGGCACAAGAGAATATTATATCCTTGTTGTGGGCATTGCTTAGTTATGAGATCCTTGGAAGATTCGGGAGGGGAATAAAAGTTCTTTAAAAGATGTAGTACTGAAATTGTTTAGTAAATAGGTTAATCGATTCCAGATGTTAAAACATATGGCATACAGTGTTCACTTGTTAAATAAAGGTTTTTATTTCTAGCAGTTATGTGATTGTGAGTACATGTTACAGAAATGAAAAAAGGTAATGTTTTAGTTAAATAAGTTAAGTGATTGTGGGTGAATGTGAAAGTAATAAAAACTGGTCACTAATAAAAACATTAGTTCACCACATTAGGACCTATACAATCGTGAACTTCTGTGGCACAAGGGAATATTGTATCGTTATTCTCAACATTGCTTGATTATGCGCTTCTCAGAAGAATCAGAATTTTTTGCAACTAAGGCTAATTGGGAAGGGGTATCTATCTACATGTTACCACTCTTTTCTAGCCACGGTAGGATTTAGGATGTCATTTATTGAATTTCGTCAGAAATAAATAATCCTGAGCCCCGGAATTGCTAAGTAAATAGGTTAATAGATTCCAGATGTTAAAACATAAATAAGGCATCCAGTGTTCACTTGTTAAATGAAGTTAGGTTTTAGCAGATTTCCCCTGAGGGAAATCAGCTATTGAGGTCGTACTCATGACGGAATTTTCGAAATTTATCTTCAAATGTCCATCGATCCTACCTAGTAGATGACGAAAATGAGGTCCGTTCAAAACTGTGTATATATATGTGTGTGTGTATATATATATATATATATATATATATATATATATATATATATATTTGTCTGTTACCGCTCTAGTGGTCGCAATTTTTGTTTGATCGTTACCAAACTCGATATTTAGTCGCTTTATGTAAAAAGAAAGATCAAGTTCGTTAACGGCTGAAATCGGACCAGTGGGAGGGAGGGGGGTTCAGAGGTGAGGATTTTTGAAAATTCGAAATATTTCCGATACTATACGTCGGATCGAAATATTGTATAGAATAAATCTTATTGCAAATTAAATTTAATATAAATATTGTTATATACGTTTATTCTCTATCTTGAATATTAACCGAGATATTTGCATCTATATTAAATCTGGGCGGATAACGGTTGAGAGTGAGTTCCCGCCAAAAGCTCGGTCGGCCGTTTCCTTAACTGTTCAGCTCTCTTAAAATTTCTCTATTGTAAAACTTCACTTGGGAAATCTTCTTAGTTTAGGCAGCCCCTGCGTGACGGACTTTTTAGTTCTTGCAGATATTTGATGTGTTACAGAAATGAAAAGAGGTTTTAGTTAAATAAGTTTGTGATTGTGGGTCCATGTGAAAGTAATAAAAAACTGTCGCTAATAAAATCGGACTAATATAGTTGTAGTGGTCTAGTGCCAATTGAAGAACTGCATTTTCCAAGTTCAGAGACCTGTTTGTATGTAGGTTATGGGAATGCGTGGAACGATCGATTACATTCTGAAGTGTATAAATTGAGTGGTAGTGGAGGGCATATTGCATACAAATCTAATTCTGACCAGAGAGGTTTGCCACTCTTAAAAACACCATTGTCTCCTCTGGAGTGGGCCGAGACAAAGATAATGGCTGGAGTGTTAGGGGGTATATGACTGGTAGCATCTGCTGGATAGTGTATGATCCATAAACAGGGTGACAATAGCTGGTCTATTAGGCCCGTCACGGCAGGGTGCGCGGCTGGGAACCCGGCCCTCTACCGTTCTCACGTGCACGGCACGCGACCTACTCACACTCAACTCGTCAATATGCTACTTGACTCCGCCGCCAGTCAGGACAATGGGACGAGTCGGTGTCGGGGTGGTGTCTGTTTATCTCAGGGTAACCGCGACATTTCACGAGCCGTAAAGCAATAGGCTTCTTGCTTTAATTAATGGTCCATGCTTTATGAGCTTGCTGTTCGCTTCGGATACTTCAAATAACAACATTCGCAAGAAGGATCTGAATAATAAAAACGCCCTTAGCTGTTTTGTATAGCGATTAGGTTTTTGATTTCGGACAGTATAAAAACGCCTAGTCAACTAAAAGTCCAAGGGCTGCGTAAACTAAGCAGATTTCCCAAGTGAAGTTTAACAATAGATAAATCTACATACCGGTAACACAACCATAGGGAGTGAATAAATACAACCTATAATAAATACAAACTATAATAAGAAACCTTCCGATGGAAAGCTTCTGAATTGTAAACCAACAGTTCTGCCTACTTCTTACCGGAAAGAAAAACAATTACTGTTATATATCTGAATATAAATATAAATTTGATTGAAAACTATTTACTATATCTAGTACTGTAATTTATAATGAATCAAAATAATTTTTATCTCAATCAATCAAATTTAAGTAGTCCAAAAACTTAAGAAGAGGGCCCCCCCTCTTCTTAAGTTTTTGGTCACCACAACATATTTGCATGTATCTCGTATAATAAATGTCTCTTGAATACAATATTTGGTATTTAAGCTTCGAATGAAGTGGTTTGCTGATGGCTGAAAACTGAAAAATGCAAATGTCTCGGTTAATATTCAAGATAGAGAATATATGTATATAACAATATTTATATTAAATAAAGTAGTTAATTTGCAATAAGGTTGATTCTATACGTTTTTTCGATCCGACTTATAGTAACGGAATTCTTTAGAATTTTCGAAAATCCATCCCTCTAAACCCCCCCCCCCTCCCACTGGTCCGATTTCAGCCATTAACAAACTTGATCTTTATTTTTACATAAAACATTTAAATATCGAGTTTGGTAACTGGTACGACCGCTAGAGCGTAAACAAACAAATATACCTATATATATATATATATATATATATATATATATATATATATATATATATATATATACTAGCGGACCAGACAGATGTTGTCCTGCATGATATTTCAAGCGATTAGGATATTAAATTTAATAATATTATATTTACTATATAATATCACAAAAAACAACTTTTGTTATGTGCACGTTTGCCTAAAAACAAATTCATAAAAATGAAATATCACAAATTTTTTATTCAGGCCTCCCTTATAACCCCCACTCCCATTCGAACCTAAAAAATTTAATATAGCTTATAATCAAGGAAGAATTAATGCTAATTTACATATAGAGCTTTGTTAAGTTTGGTTCAATCGTTAGTGCCCAATAAAATTGTTGGCTCGCACTTTTATTTTTTAGTTTAGTGTATATATTGTTTATACTTTGTTATAAGATAAAAGTGAATATAACAAAATAAACAACTATTATCCTGTGCATATTTGCCGAAAAACCAATAGGAAATGAAATATCGCTATTCTTAATTTTAGGCCTCCCTTACAACCCCCACTCCTCCTCCATCTGCCGGGCTGAGTTGTGAATCTAAACCACGGGCATACAAAATATTCATTCAAATCGGTCCAGCCGTTTAGGAGTTCAGTGACATACACACGTACAGTAGAAATATATATATATATATATATATATATATATATATATATATATATATATATATATATATATATATATATATAGCGGACCCGGCAGACGTTGTCCTGCATTATATATCAAGCGATTAGGATATTAAATTTAATAATATTATGTTTAAAAAAAATCTACTTTTAATAACGCAAAAAACAACATTTGTTATGCACGTTTGCCTGAAATACAATTTTTTTCAGGCAAACGTGCATAACAAATGGTGTTTTTTGCGTTATTAAAAGTAGATTTTTTTTAAACATCATATTATTAAATTTAATAATAAAATATCGCAAAAAGTAAAGGAAAAATGAGAGTAGGAAAAGAAGACGTGTTAGTTCTGAGATTATCTGGTAGAATGCGCACTACACGTTCTTAAAAACAAACAGTTGTAGACCAATAACTGAAATAAATAAAAACCCTCAACAATAATAACGCAAATACATAAATATAAATAAAGAAAAAAAATAATTGCAACATTCAAATAAAATTAAAATAAATTTGGACAATAAATAACAATGTCTGAAAGTGAAAACCTCTCGCAGCTGAAAACATCATTATATAGATGACATACCTAAATTCTAAGGACATACATTAGATAAACATACTAACATTTCATTACATTTCCAATAACCTCGCCCTTCGCCCTTCGACCAGAGACCTGCTCCATCTGCCTGGCCGATCTGCGGCGCTAAACCATCCAGGGAGTCACTCGAACACGTATTTAAAAATTCAATCAAATCGCTCCACTCTCGTACGAACTTAATAAATTTAGTACAGCTTATAACCATGGCAGACCTAATGCTAATTCACAGACCGAGTTTAGTTCAGTTCGGTTCAATCGTTGGTGCCCAATAAAATTGTTGGCCCCTCTTTACTTTTTTAGTGTATATCTCGTTTATACTTTAATATACGACAAAATTGAATATGACAAAATTAACTCCAAATAACAACATAAACAACTCTTATCCTGCCATATTTGCCGAAAAACCAATAGGAAACGAAATACGGCTATTTTTAATTTCAGGCCACCCTCACGACCCCCACTCCTGCTCCATCTGCCTGGCCGATCTGCGGCGCTAAACCATCCGGGGCGTCACTCGAACGCGTATTTAAAAATTCAATCAAATCGCTCCATCCGTCTAAGAGGAGTTCAGTGACATACACACGTACGCTAGAATTATATATATAAAGATAGAGGTGTATTAGACTGTTAACGCTCTAGCGGTCGCAATTTTCGCTCGATCGTTACCAAACTCCGTATTTAAACGTTTTACGTTAGAAGACGGATCATGTTTCTCAACGGCTGGAATCGGATCATTGGGAGGGGGGATTTAGAGGGGAGGATTTTCGAAAATTCGAAATATCTCCGTTAGTTTGAGTCTGATCGAAATTTTGTAGAGAACCAATCTTTTTGCAAATTAAACGATCTATAAACGTTGTCATGTACCTTTTTTCACTGTCTTTAATATTAACCGAGATATCGGCGTTTTTTAGTTTTCGGCCCTCAGTAAACCCCCACTCTCGTACGAACTTAAAAAATTTAGTACAGCTTATAACCATGGCAGACCTAATGCTAATTCACAGACCGAGTTTAGTTCAGTTCGGTTCAATCGTTGGTGCCCAATAAAATTGTTGGCCCCTCTTTACTTTTTTAGTGTATATCTCGTTTATACTTTAATATACGACAAAATTGAATATGACAAAATTAACTCCAAATAACAACATAAACAACTCTTATCCTGCCATATTTGCCGAAAAACCAATAGGAAACGAAATACGGCTATTTTTAATTTCAGGCCACCCTCACGACCCCCACTCCTGCTCCATCTGCCTGGCCGATCTGCGGCGCTAAACCATCCGGGGCGTCACTCGAACGCGTATTTAAAAATTCAATCAAATCGCTCCATCCGTCTAGGAGGAGTTCAGTGACATACACACGTACGCTAGAATTATATATATAAAGATAGAGGTGTATTAGCCTGTTAACGCTCTAGCAGTCGCAATTTTCGCTCGATCGTTACCAAACTCCGTATTTAAACGTTTTACGTTAAAAGGCGGATCATGTTTCTCAACGGCTGGAATCGGATCATTGGGAGGGGGGATTTAGAGGGGAGGATTTTCGAAAATTCGAAATATCAAAGTTAGTTTGAGTCTGATCGAAATTTTGTAGAGAACCAATCTTTTTGCAAATTAAACAATCTATAAACGTTGTCATGTACCTTTTTTCACTGTCTTTAATATTAACCGAGATATCGGCGTTTTTTAGTTTTCGGCCTTCAGTAAACCCCACTCTCGTACGAACTTAAAAAATTTAGTACAGCTTATAACCATGGCAGACCTAATGCTAATTCACAGACCGAGTTTAGTTCAGTTCGGTTCAATCGTTGGTGCACAATAAAATTGTTGGCCCCTCTTTACTTTTTTAGTGTATATCTCGTTTATACTTTAATATACGACAAAATTGAATATGACAAAATTAACTCCAAATAACAACATAAACAACTCTTATCCTGCCATATTTGCCGAAAAACCAATAGGAAACGAAATACGGCTATTTTTAATTTCAGGCCACCCTCACGACCCCCACTCCTGCTCCATCTGCCTGGCCGATCTGCGGCGCTAAACCATCCGGGGCGTCACTCGAACGCGTATTTAAAAATTCAATCAAATCGCTCTATCCGTCTAGGAGGAGTTCAGTGACATACACACGTACGCTAGAATTATATATATAAAGATAGAGGTGTATTAGCCTGTTAACGCTCTAGCGGTCGCAATTTTCGCTCGATCGTTACCAAACTCCGTATTTAAACGTTTTACGTTAAAAGGCAGATCATGTTTCTCAACGGCTGGAATCGGATCATTGAAAGGGGGGATTTAGAGGGGAGGATTTTCGAAAATTCGAAATATCTCCGTTAGTTTGAGTCTGATCGAAATTTTGTAGAGAACCAATCTTTTTGCAAATTAAACGATCTATAAACGTTGTTATGTACCCTTTTTCACTGTCTTTAATATTAACCGAGATATCGGCGTTTTTTAGTTTTCGGCCTTCAGTAAACCCCTACTCTCGTTCGAACTTAAAAAATTTAGTACAGCTTATAACCATGGCAGACCTAATGCTAATTCACAGACCGAGTTTTGTTCAGTTCGGTTCAATCGTTGGTGCCCAATAAAATTGTTGGCCCCTCTTTACTTTTTTAGTGTATATCTCGTTTATACTTTAATATACGACAAAATTGAATATGACAAAATTAACTCCAAATAACAACATAAACAACACTTATCCTGCCATATTTGCCGAAAAACCAATAGGAAACGAAATACGGCTATTTTTAATTTCAGGCCACCCTCACGACCCCCACTCCTGCTCCATCTGCCTGGCCGATCTGCGGCGCTAAACCATCCAGGGAGTCACTCGAACACGTATTTAAAAATTCAATCAAATCGCTCCACTCTCGTACGAACTTAATAAATTTAGTACAGCTTATAACCATGGCAGACCTAATGCTAATTCACAGACCGAGTTTAGTTCAGTTCGGTTCAATCGTTGGTGCCCAATAAAATTGTTGGCCCCTCTTTACTTTTTTAGTGTATATCTCGTTTATACTTTAATATACGACAAAATTGAATATGACAAAATTAACTCCAAATAACAACATAAACAACTCTTATCCTGCCATATTTGCCGAAAAACCAATAGGAAACGAAATACGGCTATTTTTAATTTCAGGCCACCCTCACGACCCCCACTCCTGCTCCATCTGCCTGGCCGATCTGCGGCGCTAAACCATCCGGGGCGTCACTCGAACGCGTATTTAAAAATTCAATCAAATCGCTCCATCCGTCTAGGAGGAGTTCAGTGACATACACACGTACGCTAGAATTATATATATAAAGATAGAGGTGTATTAGCCTGTTAACGCTCTAGCAGTCGCAATTTTCGCTCGATCGTTACCAAACTCCGTATTTAAACGTTTTACGTTAAAAGGCGGATCATGTTTCTCAACGGCTGGAATCGGATCATTGGGAGGGGGGATTTAGAGGGGAGGATTTTCGAAAATTCGAAATATCAAAGTTAGTTTGAGTCTGATCGAAATTTTGTAGAGAACCAATCTTTTTGCAAATTAAACAATCTATAAACGTTGTCATGTACCTTTTTTCACTGTCTTTAATATTAACCGAGATATCGGCGTTTTTTAGTTTTCGGCCTTCAGTAAACCCCCACTCTCGTACGAACTTAAAAAATTTAGTACAGCTTATAACCATGGCAGACCTAATGCTAATTCACAGACCGAGTTTAGTTCAGTTCGGTTCAATCGTTGGTGCACAATAAAATTGTTGGCCCCTCTTTACTTTTTTAGTGTATATCTCGTTTATACTTTAATATACGACAAAATTGAATATGACAAAATTAACTCCAAATAACAACATAAACAACTCTTATCCTGCCATATTTGCCGAAAAACCAATAGGAAACGAAATACGGCTATTTTTAATTTCAGGCCACCCTCACGACCCCCACTCCTGCTCCATCTGCCTGGCCGATCTGCGGCGCTAAACCATCCGGGGCGTCACTCGAACGCGTATTTAAAAATTCAATCAAATCGCTCTATCCGTCTAGGAGGAGTTCAGTGACATACACACGTACGCTAGAATTATATATATAAAGATAGAGGTGTATTAGCCTGTTAACGCTCTAGCGGTCGCAATTTTCGCTCGATCGTTACCAAACTCCGTATTTAAACGTTTTACGTTAAAAGGCAGATCATGTTTCTCAACGGCTGGAATCGGATCATTGAAAGGGGGGATTTAGAGGGGAGGATTTTCGAAAATTCGAAATATCTCCGTTAGTTTGAGTCTGATCGAAATTTTGTAGAGAACCAATCTTTTTGCAAATTAAACGATCTATAAACGTTGTTATGTACCCTTTTTCACTGTCTTTAATATTAACCGAGATATCGGCGTTTTTTAGTTTTCGGCCTTCAGTCAACCCCTACTCTCGTTCGAACTTAAAAAATTTAGTACAGCTTATAACCATGGCAGACCTAATGCTAATTCACAGACCGAGTTTTGTTCAGTTCGGTTCAATCGTTGGTGCCCAATAAAATTGTTGGCCCCTCTTTACTTTTTTAGTGTATATCTCGTTTATACTTTAATATACGACAAAATTGAATATGACAAAATTAACTCCAAATAACAACATAAACAACACTTATCCTGCCATATTTGCCGAAAAACCAATAGGAAACGAAATACGGCTATTTTTAATTTCAGGCCACCCTCACGACCCCCACTCCTGCTCCATCTGCCTGGCCGATCTGCGGCGCTAAACCATCCGGGGCGTCACTCGAACGCGTATTTAAAAATTCAATCAAATCGCTCTATCCGTCTAGGAGGAGTTCAGTGACATACACACGTACGCTAGAATTATATATATAAAGATATATATATATATAATTTTGAACGGACCTGATTTTTTTCGGGTAGGATCGATGAACATCTGAAGAAAATTTTTGAAAATCGCGTCATGAGTACGACCTCAGTAGCTGATTTCCCTTAAGGGAAATCTACTAAAAATTTTTCCGACAGTTATTATTTATTAACGTATTTATTTGGTGTAACTAATACTAATTGGGGTAGGTTATCAATTGGTTACCAACCTTTTTTAGCCAGGGTGGGACTAAATACTTTATTTAATGAGTTCGTCTTTAAATAAATTGCCCAGGTGAGATGGGGACTCGAACTCATGACTCTTGGTTTACAAGATGTGAGATTAAGACCAACGCCTTAACTCATATGATTGTGAATGTTTAAGATATTAGAAAATTCAATCTGTTCATTTTATTTATGTACATACTAATTTTTATTTATTTGACTTTAGTTTTAATTTTACCCCACGCGTAAAGTTGAAATAAAACATTGCGTCATTCGGGCATACCAAACGCTAAAGACAATTACTTAGTGCAAAAATAAAGGTAATTAAGACTTGTACTAAGGGAACTAAATGCCTGTATTCTATTTGGAATAGGAGCGCAGTACAATCAAAAACCTTTCCCACCAAAATCATAAGCAGGTTCCATGAAAGTTGAATTATTGCCACAGACACAAAACAAGTACGACTAACGATTTGGCGTAATGGCCGCTGCTTCTTCTTCTTCAAAGGTGGATTGTTGTTCCTCCGTTATCAGGCCGACTGCAGTACACACATCGGCTAAGAGGAGGGTACCCACTTTGCTCCCGACTACCCGCTTTTACCCTTCTCTCCCCTATTGGATTGAAAAATGTCATAGAATATAACTTTATTATTATGATAAACAAAATAAGTAGTGTCTACAGGCCCCAAGGACATGCAGTGGTTTCCAGTTGCCTTCGGTATCAAACCATCCAGAGGGAAGGACATGAGTGGAGAAAATTCCACTTGAGGCGAGAGTTCACTAAATAAATTCCTATTACCCACATGGGAATCGAACACATGGCTTCCGGTTTACCTAGTTTGTTAAGACCAGCGTCATAACTCACCCCTTGCCTTAAACCCCCTCGATTCATAATAAAAAAACAAATAACTATTTTGGCATGTGAAAGTAAAGAAACTAGAAAATACTTTTGACTGAGTAAAAATGAAAGTTATTATTAATTCTGTTATTATTAGCTCTGTGGAATCCATGTATCGTAAGCATTTATACTACGACTTATACGACGTTCAGAACTCTTAATGAAACAAATGAAATAATAATTAAAGAAAATATTTGATGAATATTCTTTATGGCCGGCGTTGGATTTATCTTTATCTCATGTAATTGTCTATCACGGAGGTTGAAACAAAACTACATCAGATACAGGTTGCCGACGTTCCGAAAACATTTAACATTTTTTTCGCTCATTTTTTTTATTACTTTATGAATAGTGAAACCACCATAGCACGCTCAAGAATAAAAGAGGTCGTAGAACTCACTTTTTGATCGCCCTTCTGAAGTTCCTGCCTACCTGTTTCGAATTAAAAAGCTTTAGGAACAACGATGCACTTTCTATTTCCTAATCTATTGGGTAAACAATTTGAATAATGTGTACATAAAAGCGTTAATCCTTTTTAGATTTTGCCATTAAACATATTTCTGGCTATGAAGTGAATCTTGATCAATATGATGAATGACGTGTAAAGGTAACAAACGAATTATGGTATATAATTATATATAATATAATTATAGTCAACATGGCACCAAGTAATACAACTTAATATATTAAGTTTACTTCTGCTTCATTTAAGAATTGGTTTATAAGCTTTGAAGTATTCTCAAGAGGATACCTTGGTGCCACTGAAGCCACACTTTATAAAAATTGCACACTAAATTCAGTTACACTTTGCCAGATTGGAGGATATATATCTTATAACTAGATATATGTTTACTGAATTGTTCATCGTTTCCTGAGGCTTAAACAAACTTACCAAATATTAAACTCATTGAATTATTCAAAATGTATAAATATATACCTATGCCTTTCAATTGATAATAAGACGCTTTTCTTATACTCAAAAAACCAATTTGTAGTAGTGCCAGATTTATTAAAGAACTAAGAGGACTAAAAATACATTGTATTATTATTGCACCTTAAATAAAATTAACGTACGTATTTATCTCATTAATTTAGAGTTGTGAGTAGCACCGCATCTGATTTGCAAATTTGATAGTTGTTTCCAATTTCTTCATGTTGATATTAGTAAACTTTTAGCAGATTTCCCTTCAGGGAAATTAGCTATTGAGGTCGTACTCATGATGCGAGTTTCGAAAAATTTCTTCAAATGTCCATCGATCCTACCCAGGAGATGACGAAAATGAGGTCCGTTCAAAACTGTATATATATATATATCTATATATATATATATATATATATATATATATATATATATATATATATCAATCTATCTATCTATCTATATATTTGTCTGTTACCGCTCTAGCGGTCGCAATTTTTGTTTGATCGTTACCAAACTCGATATTTAGTCGTTTCATGTAAAAAGAAAGATCAAGTTCGTTAACGGCTGAAATCGGACCACGGGGAGAGGGGTTTAGAGGGGAGGATGTTCGAAAATTCGAAATATCTCCGTTACTATTCGTCGGATCGAAAAATTGTACAGAATCAATCTTATTGCAAATTAAATTTACTATAAATATTGTTCTATATATTTATTCTGTATCTTGAATATTAACCGAGATATTTGCATTTGTATTCTGCGTGTGGTACCAGTAGGCTATGTTCAGACTTTCCGCCGAGAGCTCTGGCGGCCTTTTCCATAACTATCCGTCCCTCGCGAATAGGTTTAGAGGTTAGGTTAACTGTGTTTCGGGGCTAGAAACTACTGGATTATTACGCCCTAAATAATGTTTTAGGTTTAGAGGTTTCTTTCTATTACAGTTGTTATTAGGCAGATTTCTCTATTGTAAAACTTCACGTGGGAAATCTGCTTAGTTTACGCAGCCCCTGCGTGACGGACTTTATATATATAGAGATAGATAGATATATATTTGTCTGTTAACGCTCTAGCGGTCGCAATTTTTGTTTGATCTTTACCAAACTCGGAATTTAATCGTTTTATGTAAAAAGGAAAATCAAGTTCGTTAATGGCTGAAATCGGACCAGTTGGAGGGGGGGTTTAGAGGGGGGATTTTCGAAAATTCAAAATATCTCCGTTATTATGCGTCGGATCGAAAAATTGTATAGAATAAATCTTATTGCAAATTAAATTTACTATAAATATTATTCTATACATTTATTCTGTATCTTGAATATTAACCGAGATATTTGCATTTGTATTCTGCGTGTGGTCACCAGTAGGCTATGTTCGGACTTTCCGCCGAGAGCTCTGGCGGCCGTTTCTATAACTATTCGTCCCTCGTGAATAGGTTTAGAGGTTAGGTTAACTGTTTTTTTGGGGCTAGAAACTACTGGGTTATTACGCCCTAAATAATGTTTTAGGTTTAGAGGTTTCTTACTACTACAGTTGTTATTAGGCAGATTTCTTTATTGTAAAACTTCTCGTGGGAAATCTGCTTAGTTTACGCAGCCCCTGCGTGACGGACTTTTTATTTCTATAGTTGCGATGTATGAACAGGTGGATTTTTAATAAACCATTTTTATTTATTTTTAATTTGTTATTTTTCTCAAATGTTTATTTTCCTCCAGAGAGAGTACGCATATTTTTTTTTAAAAGATTTGTTGGTGAGAATTGTATCGATATAATGGACATTATCGTTACATCTTGCGGTGAGTGATGACAATCTGTAAGTAACTGCTTAATTGTTAAATGACAATTACGAACTGTCTCCGAGGTCTGTTCATCATGTAACTGTTAGTTATCTGAGTATGGAAATCATCACGCCCAGAACTTGTCATTCTTTCGATATGGCGAAAGAGTGTCGCAGTATTTAACCAGTCTCTGCAGCGATCGCCATTAATAATCTATTAGCAGATTTCTCTCAAGACAAATCACCTTTTGACGTTGTAATCCTATGTCCTATAAATTGATTCATACATTTTTTTAAAGAGATGATTGCATTTGTTTTAGTTTTCATTCATCAGTAAACTCCCACTCCAACTCACGCCATATTAACAGTACGTTGTTATCTCATGAAACGTCTTATTTCAATACGTTGTGAGATGACGCAAACAATTAAAGTTTCACTTTCTCTACTCGAGAATGTTTATTTGACCATACGATATTTAACCGTTTCATTCATCTCTAAACATCATATTCGTTAATGGATGAAATCGGACCTGGAAGGGGGAGGGGTTAAGAGGAGAATTCGAAAATTTAAAACATCTCCGTTATTATTAGTCGGATCGAAAAATTCTATAGAACCAATCTTGTTAAATTATTGATCCCTTACAATTTTTGTTCAATAACTTTTTCATAGTAGTTGATTCTTAATTACTTCCTTTCAGCAAACCAACTGTATTAATCATCGGATTTTATAAATCGATAATATACTAAGAAATAGAGGGTGAGATGAGATCACACTGAGGTGGCATCGAAGCACGTAGATCTCCTTAGTTTATACAGCCCTTTCGTAACGGACTTTTTTTGTAGGCCTTGACAAATCACTGTGCACTATATACTGTCGGTGGTGTGTCCGTCTATGGAAGATTTAGGTTCAGTGTCTGCCGTCGACATTATTCTATTCAATTTAAACATTATTCCATGATATTAAGGATACCTATTGAAACAGAGCTGGACCTTACAGTCTTAATCATCACCGAGTAATTAACATCCTATAGATTATACTATTCTTGAATATTTTTATTATTATTATTATTTATTAACGTCCACTTTTTTGCAACTAAGGCTAATTGGGACGGGTTATCTACAGGTTACCACCCCTTTCTAGCCAGGGTGGGATTTAGGATGTTATTTAATGAATTCCGTCACTAAATAATTTCCTTTGCCCAGGCGAGAATCGAACTCACCACTCTAGGTTTACCATGTGAGATTAAGGCCCACGCTTTAACTCACTTGCTTCTTTCTTCGAGATTGGATTTCTATTCTAAATATATTTTTTAAGGGGGCTGCGAGCGCCCTCTCTCCTCCGGCCCCCTCATCAACTCATTTCAGTAATGAAACGACTGCTAGGTAGAGAACCCCCCCCCCCCGCTAGGGTAAAGGAGATTAATTAAGTAAAGTTTGACTTTAAAGTTGGCCGGGGAGACACCTGATCCTTTAATTTAGGATTAATACTGCAGATGGTGCCACCGGCGGAGGAAATGAGTCTCGGAGGGTGGGGAAGGGAGTCTCCAATATATGAAGTAAGCCCAGCCCTCCCCACCCCCTCATACCTACTCACCACCTTCAATTTCTTCTTATAATCAATAGTCTATTCACCCTCTCTCTCTCTTACCGGCTTCCCCTCCTACTCACTCTCTCTCTCTCTTCCCCCTCTCTCTCTCTCTCTCTCTCTCTCTCACACACACACCACTTCAATATTTATATCATCTAAATATATATTTATTGGAAAAAAATGTAAAAATTCAATCCTACTTTAAATCTTAGAACCGTCCTCACCAAATTCACTCATTCATGCTTCGATAGTATATATTGGCATCCTTTATTATTAGTATTGACAATTTACTCGTTGAGAATTACAATTGACCGGCACATCTCCCACCTGATTCGAAGACTTATTCTCTATTATTTTTTTAAAAAACAATTTTGTATTTTATATAACTATCCCTAAAAAAAAAAAAAAAAAAAAAATAAATAAAACTAATATTCACTATTTCAAGGCTGAATGTAAGAAAACGCGAATAACTCTCGCGAGTAATACTTGAGTATCGAAAAATGCATAGACCAACAATTGTAGACCTTCAATAGATTAAGAAAATTGTCTCTATAACATTCTATGATCACGTTCATAATAACAGAAATATTTGGAATTTTCGAATTCTCTCCCCTCTCTATACCCCCACTATTCCACGTCCGATTTCTGCCAATAACAAATATGATCTCTCACGGTTAAATACCGAGTATGGAATAGCTAAAATAAACATTTTTGAGACAAGAACGTAAAATCTTAATTACTGACGTCCATTGCATAACTAATTGATATTTATCTCCCATAATAATGTTGTCTTGAAAAGTATTAAGTTAGTATTTAAGCTTAGAGTTATGTGGTTCATGATGTTACACAGTTTATTACTAATATGTTGGGGTCAACTGAAGGCTGAAAACTGAAACATTCAAATATCTTGGTAATAAAGAGAGGTTCTGTACAATTTTTCGATCCGACTCATAAAGACGGAGATATTTGGTATTTTCAAAATTCTCTCTCTTTAACCCCCCCTCCCCCCGCTGGTCCAATTTCGGCCATTAAAGAACCTGATCTATCTTTTTACATAATACGATTATCAACGATTTCGAAATTTTTGAAAATAAGATTATATGTTTAATTGTACAAAAACATGCGTTTAAACTTGGTTATAAGATTTTCAGAAGTCTGTTCTCATGGAGATAAAGCTCGTAACATAACGGTTAAATATTTATATTAAACTTTCTTATTAAATATTTACTGATGTAATTTTATTTTCATATTTAACATGAGTTTCATCATCACTCTTTCCACACCAACAATAGAATTGGGTTTACTTCTAAAAAAAAAAAAATTGTAGTAGATCATTTATCGGCATCAAGAGAACTATCCTTCAGTAGCCCAGAAAATTAGAAAAATCAGAGTTGAAGTCCTTTTTTTGTGGTACAAGAGATTCAATGAATAAACAAAATATGAATTAATTATTTGAATTTTTAACGACGATACATAAATACAAAACAGCGTGACAACTATAGTTTATAAATGAAAACGCACAATTGAAATACTCTATTAAATATCGCGTAAAAATCAATTAAAAGTAACAAAATTGCATATCAACAATTAAGAGATCTGTTTGGAACCATTTCACTAAAATCGTATGTAGATAAAGACACAATTTATAAATAAGAAATAAGATACTCTCTATAAAACAGGCCTACCCGACAATCAGAAACCTTCCCTCGTACTACCTCTCCTTATGAATTTTCATTTAAACTTATTTATAAATCCAAAACTATATTTTGGAGCGTTTTTGGCTTTTGAGGGATACAGTTTAATTTTTGTACCATTCTAGTAGATGTATGAATTCATTCTTTTGTAACTTAATTAAAATGGTGTTAGAGAGGTCAGCGTTAGTCGGGTCAACTGGCATTCAAACTATGACCTAGTTAGTCATCGAGCAGAAAGCTTGCTAACAAGGGCAGGGGTCGTGGTCAACCATTTCAATGAAGCTTTTTTTTTATTTTTTATTTTTGTGATACTGAATCAAAAATATTTCACACGCGCACAAAATTTCTAAACTATTGAAGTGAGCTTCTATAAGCGTTCTGCTAACATTTTTAAAATTGAACAGAGGTGGGGCTGACAAGGGTTAAAATAACCGCTGGTGATCCTGGAAACCTATGACAACTTGGAGGGATACTGGGCTGTTTGAGGAATAAATCAATCTGGATGAACAAAATTGGCCTGTTTCCCTCCACAATGCGTTAATTAAAACAGTGTCCACTTTCAGACAGAGAACCAGCTGCTTCTACAGTGCTTGTTAACACACACACACACACACACACACACACACACACACACACACACAAAACCCTGAACGTCAAGTACACAATCAAGTTTCAATTAAAATTTAACAAAACAAAATAACACTAGATTAAAATAAAATATAAAACCGAAATAAAAATAATACTAGAATTCATATTAAAACTTTTACAAACTTGTATATTATAGACAAAAAAAGCGGAAAAAACAGTAATGTACTTAAAATACACAGGCAACCTAGTCAACAGATAAAAAAATTACTATTTTACTCTAAATTACTAAATATAACTTCAAGAAATGCTAAAAATATATAAGAATGTTCAAAATTAATTTGTAAATTTGAAAACTTAAAAAAACACAGATAATATTAATGAAAGACAGACAAAGCGGAGGAAGTGTCCATGTGTGAATGAATAAAAATAAAACAAGAATCCAGTATGACAACAGAGTACTACGGTCATTCCACGTTGCTCCTTGGAATCTAAGACACACATTTAGATAGTACAAATGGTTCCGTTTCCCCCCCTAAGGGAATGAATTGGTTTATTAGAGGAGCTGGATTGCATAGCCCAAATCTTTTCAAATTCATTCCAATTTTTTGACGCTTTTGTGAACAGTAGCAAGCTCCCTGCACATATCAAAAGCCTACAGGATGCTTCGGGAGCAAGAGGAATGTTTTAAATAAAATAATTTTTGTATGGCAAAAGATATATTTAAAGATTTTAGAAACACAAATCAATCCCAAAGTTGAAAAATCTGATCTGATGGTACTCTGGAATGTGGTGTACACTACGACGAAAAAACACATATTCGCTAATAACTTCGTTAATATTGAAAAAATGTAAAGAATTTAGATTTCTTAATTTCTTACTTTTAACTGTGGCTCTCAGGCCATTCAAGAGAGTTCATTACTTATCATGAGAGTGCCTAGCTTAATTATGAAATTTCCAAGGAAAACTATTTCTGTTTCAATCCGTTAACGGCAGATAACAAAGAAACTTTGTTCCACATTCCAGAGGGTGGTAGTAAAGTATAAAATCGTATAAGTATAAAATATTCACAATACTCATTCCCTTAATGCATATACAAATAATGATTGAACACTATTTAGACCTTTTCATAAAACACGAAAAAGGACGCCCGGAAGGTGGAAGTCAAAACTTTATAATTTATACATATAAATTAACATTTAGGACCATATTCGTTATTCTTGACACAATTTGTTCTAAGTTTGTTATTTCGATAAAATCAATATATTACGAAGATATTGTCGAATATGTGTTTTCACGTCAAATTAAATCCCCCTCTTAGTTCAAAATTCGAATTTTCATATAGTTTAGGTTGCACATTGGATGAAAATTCCACTGTGGGATAAAAATTGATAGAAATCTTCCGAACCGTTATTGTGTAAGACGCGGATAGATAGACAAGATTTTCAATTTTGATGCTTAAAATCACTTGAAACGTAAAAAAAAAAAGAAATGGTTCCCCACAAAATTTAAATAGAAAATCCGACAAACCCTATTTATTTTTATAGATTACCGCACAATGAAGAGTTAAAAAATAGACATGTCTAAAAAATGTTTGTATAATTTGTGAAAACCCACTCGAAATAAAATTGGCGATAGACCAAACAGGTGGGCTATCACCAAGCATAACTGATAACTGAGCGTATTATATCAATATATTAATAGAAATATTCCCTTAAAATAAAGTTACTTCCTCTTAAGATCTATTTTTTTTCTTTCTAGTTTTATTTGTCTGTACCCATGTACCTTAATCCGCTAGAGTTTTAAAGACTATATAAAAATTTTAAAAACTCACATCATGAGCATCAATAGCTAAATTACTACTAATTATTTTATAGTATAAAAGTATAGACACTAAAAAATATTTATAGATACTGAAAAATATGGTTTCTATAAATGTTAAATGATTGTTTCTCCTTGGATTTATTTCTAGAGAATATGAATTAAACCTACCAGAAATCTACAAATTGTACACTTTTGGAAATTTGATTTGATAATATCTATGTTTTTGGTTTGCTGAAATCCGAAATGAACTTTATTTTCCACTAGCGACATTTGGTGGTAGACATAAACATAAAGTTTATGTTTTAAGATTGAAATATTTAAATATCTACATATCTATTACATTAGGCTATATATTATTTAGAGTCACTATGAATATTGTATGTTCCATCGGTAAAAAAAGAAAATAAATTTACTCTCAATGGACTCAATTTCACAGAGTTGGTCATTAGGATCATAAATTATTTCAACTGTATTGCCAAAGTTTCCATATAGTTATTAATTAAATATTGAACTATGAAGTAGTTAGTATTAATTAATAAATTATCATTTTATTTTATGAGCCCTTGGCGACATTAAAGCCTTCTAATAGTCTTAAACTGTTAGATTTGTAAATAGAATATAATCAAATCTTTCTTCTCCGTATTTCTACAGAAAACTATGTTTTTAGTACAATTGCAATGAAGAAGATTTGTATATATATATATATATATATATATAATTATCTATAAGTGTCTCTCTTTGAATTTAAATTATTTATTAACGTCCAATTTTTGCTGCTATAGCTAATTGGGACGGGTTATCTACTGGTTACCAACCTTTTCTAGCCAAGGTGTGACTAAGGATTTTATTTACTGAGTCCGTTACTAAATAAATTCCTATTGCCCAGGCGGGAATCAAATTTGCCACTCAAGGTTTACCATGTGAGATTAAACCCAACGCTTTTTTTAACTCACATGGCTAACCTGAGACCCTGTCTCTTTTAATATTTGGTTTTTGCTATCCCAGATTTTTTTATTCTTTAGCCTTCAGTATACCCCCATTTTTAGTCATGATGCTTGATCAATATATAATGATACCTATCATGAAACGTGCTATTCTAAACATTTTTGTTTTTTTCTCTACATAGTAACCCTATGAGGGGTTAATTATTTGAATACGTGTTCCATTGTCACATGACATATTACATGTATGAATATGTTTAAATACATTTTTATTTTACAATATATATAAACGTTGACCAGCTATCTACTCAAATATAATATAAAAGAAATAATAATAATAAAATAAAATATTAAAATAGGTGTGTAATGACTTCATTAGACGACAAATACATTTTTTCGAATCTCAATTATTAAGGGAGTTATTCTTATTTTCTGGTTTACTCTACTCATCGGATTTTTATTTAGAAATAGAGAATACATGGTGAGATGAGATCAGTAGCGTGTAATACTAGCACGTGGGAAACCTTCTTAGTTTACGCTATCCCTGCGTGACGGACATTTATTTTATTGACCCTTGACCACATTGAACACCTCTAAACTCTCACGCTAAAGTTTACTGGAAGAGCGAAAATAAATATTTATAATATTCATATATTTGGAAGGCACTGCTCAAGAATAACATATCACTTGGGAATCAAATGCGAGCAGCCTTTCGAGTAAATCTGTGAGAGTTGGAAAAGGGGAGGGTTAAAAACAAACTTGAGGCACTCCTATATATATATATAAAAGTAGTTCCCTCCTTGGGGTATATGTAGGTCAGGGAGTGGGGGTAAGGGCCGCTGTGATTGGCGGGTATAGGGCACGCCCCCTCTCGCTCTCCGCTACTCCCACTCCACCCACGAGAGTCGAGAAGTCCACATGCCCGGGACATGTGCTTGCCGCGGGCTCTCCGGCCCACTCGTCTGAGACAAACCCCCACCGCTTACTTCAGCCCCACAATGTTGGACATCAAGACTTCAGCCGACTACCTCAGCAGGACTGGGACCTTCACCAATTTCTCTATGCTATTTGCGGGTAATTTAATTTTTTTAATATTTATAGTCAGTCATTATTTTCTCAACATTTAGGCATTTCGAAAATTGGGTCATTTACTTCTTGTGTCATCAAGTTACTTTCTGCGAGCTCCTGATTCTAATACTGTCATAGAATAAACTGAGATTTTAGCTATATTACAACAACCTTTCTTGACAACATCAATTCAAGCTGTTAACCGTATTAGAGTGAGGTGTTATGTAATTTGCTGACAGAAACAAAATACTCTATAACAATTATTATAAAAAGAAAATTAGTTAGTTATTTATTAATGTCACTTTATGTCACTAAGATTAATTGGGGTGGGTTTTCTCTAATTTACCACCCTTTTCTTCCAGGGTGGGACTAAGAATTTTATTTAACGAGAACGCCACTAAATAAATTCCTATTACCCTGATAAGAAGTGTTCTCCTGACTCTAGGTTAACAAAGTGAGGTTAAGTCCAACGCCTTAAGTCACATGGCTAACCTCAGCCCCTAAATGAAAATTAAATAAATGGATTTATAACTCTACTTTGTACAGGTGATTGATTGTCATCAAAAGTTGAGCCAATGAATTTTCATTAATTTACTAACAATACATATTTAATTCCAATGACATGAAATTATCTACATTAAACAATTGAGCTCGTTTGAGTAAAACATGTATATTTTCTTTACTAAAAAATGAAAGCTGTAATTAATCGCATAGCTTTTCTACTTTCAATAATAAATCAATGCTTAGAGGAAAATGTAAATTCTGTTAAATTATGAAAGAGTCTTTTTGAATGTATCAAGTGAACATACATAATATGATCTCCATAACTAAGAAAAACAATCCATTCTCTATACACTCAGTAATGGCCACTCCTTATAACTAAATTGAGCCAAATAAACGGCTTTACAATTACATAATTAAAACAAAAATATGCTGAATTCATACGACCAATATACTTACTGATAAATTTGATAGTGTATTCTTTATGATTACCTATAAATTGGGCCACTAGAATAAAACGAATACAACATACTTCACAGTTAAATCACACACTAATTTAGTTATTAATATTTAGTTATTAGTACTTTATTATTACTTAGTTATTTTCCCTAAAGCGTGTCATTATAGGTATGTATATAGCAAAACAAATGGTTTTCTACAAATTTTATTTATTGTCATTGAGGTGTCTGTTAGTATGTTTGTACTCTTGTTGTTTTTATGGATTTATTATTCACTAAATAAAATTTACCAATCATCTGTACTCTGATATTTATCAGTAGCTAATTGCATTATGTAAAGATGTGTTAATTGTTCTTATTATTATTATTTATTAATGCCCACATTTTTCTACTGTGGCTAATTGTTTTTGTTAATTTGTTTTAATTTACTTTTTAAGCTTTATTTCTAATTATATGTGAATTTAACACGTATGTCAAACAGAAAGTTTATGAATGGAGGTATTAACTTGTTTAATAAATCACTGAATAAAGTTAGATTTATATAAAATAATAAACAGTTATTTCGAAAGTCTTATCTTAGTCTGAGAATTTATAAAACACAGCGTCAAAGATAACAAAAAGAGTTTATATGTTTCAAATAACTTCATTTTAAAACAAAATATTAAGTTTTCAATGTAAACCGTCCCTAATTCCATCTCAGTTCAAAAAAAAAAGAAATGGTTTGAATACAATGGGTGTAACAGCTGGATTAGTGTTTATTTAGACTCAAGCTTTCTTTAATATTTGAAGACTCAAAGGAAGTAGTATAAAAATCGGTTAACTGCAGCGATGGCATTGTTATAATGGCTACCAATCAATATGTAACTGAATGAATCTCAGGACTCATGCATTTTTATTTGCTTTGTAGTGTAACTTTCTATTTTAATACTGAAGAAAGCAGCCATATGGTACATTATATAACTTCTTCAGCACGACATCTCAATAGCAAATATCACTGAGTCAATTTTTGAGTTCTTAATGAATCTGGTTGCTCAGTTAACTCACTTTATTCTCATAAAAAAAACAAAAACATCCCATTCTAATGGAAATATTAATTTATGAAATGAATTATTCATATGTTTTGTGTGGTACTGCTTAGCCATGAGATCTGGTGAAGGTGTTAGTCTTAGTACACTTTAGTTAATTGTTTTATGGGTTCGATTCCCACGTGAGCAAAGATTTTAAAATAATACTTAGCTCTACCCTGACTAGAAAAGGGTCGTAAGCCTCAGAGAATGAATATAGACGTTTTGGTTTTAAAAATAAATAATTCTTAATAATTTTGAAATCGATTTACAGATTAAAAAATATGTCTTAAATAAACTAAAACTAATCAGGATCAATAAAAAACGCCTTGTCATCTACAAGTACTTTAATATATGCAGAGTGCACTTTCAGAGGCCAAGGTCCATCATCTGTGGCTGCTGACAAAAAAACAAAATCTTAAGAAAATAATCGTAGTATGGTTAGTAGTGCAGAAAACAGTCACAAAAGAACAAACATGTTAAGAATAAAAAACAATACAAATTTTAAAATATAGTCAAGCAACAAATAAATATGAGGTACGCTCATTGGTTTTTTTATATTTGTTGGTTGACTATATTTTTGAATTGTTATTAGTTGGTAGATTATATTTTTTAGCAGATTTCCCTTAAGAGAATCTATTGAGGTCGTATTCATGACGCGATTTTCGAAAAATGTCCTTCGATCCTACCTAGGAGATGACGAAAATGAGGTCCGTTTAAAATTATATATATATATATACTTGTCTGTTACCGCTATAGAGGTCTCAATTATTTTTTGATCCTAACCAAACTCGATATATAAGGGTTTTTTACAAAACTAAAAGTTGACTTCGTTAATGGCTAAAATCCAACCCGTGTGAAGGGGGGGGGGTTTAGGGAAGAGGATTTCGAAATATCCCGTTTATAAGTCGAATCGAAAAATTGGATAGAACCATTTTTATCGCAAATAAAATGTACTATAAATATTGTTATATACATTTATTCTCTGTCTTATATTATTATTATTTATTTATGAACGTCCACTTTTTGCAACTAAGGCAGATTGGGACGGGTTATTTACAGATTACCACCTTTTTCTAGCCAGGGTAGCACTCAGGATTTTATTTAATGAATTCAGTCACTAAATAAATTCCTTTTGTCTTTAGTATTAACGGAGATATTTGCATATTTTAGTTCTCGGCCTTCAGTAAATCCCCATTCCGTACTCCTGTCATATAACAATAAGCTGTTATATTATGAAGCTCTTTATTTAAAGCCCACATAATAAATAATATTCTCATTGAACTTTTACGTTTTGAGATAAACTCAAATTCGTGACGCACGTGGGGAAATCAGCGTTTCTATTGGTCCTGATCAATTGGCTCCTCTACCATCCAGTATCTCGAGAGAAAACTGAACTAAGTCAAACAATCTATAAAAATTACCTTTACAGATTAAAAAATAGTTAGCTGAGCAATTATTTCAAATAAAGTGAAAAGGATAATTTCAACCCCCCCCCCCCCGAAATGAGTTTTTGTACGAAATTGACGCTTCAAGTATATCAACTTCAGTCGAAGAAAGGACATACAAGCTCTTATCCCAGAGTCTGATGCCTGATAAAGTCAAAAGACATCTTAATTGTGCTTTATATTAAAAAAAAAGAAAAGAAAAAGAAAAAAGAATTATATCACACAAACGACACATATGCTAATCCAAACTTTATATTTAATTATGTTCATTCAGTATTGATTTTCATTTAACTAACGTGAGCGCGGGATAAAAACTTTAAGGTCATTTGAAAAGCAATTGCCTTATTAGAATCCCACACATTTTACGTCATAGGATTTCAATTCCTTGTTTATCCCAAACTAAGTGGCCGTTGTCTACCTGTGCATGAGAAATTTAGAAATGACGTATTTTAATGTAAAACTCTGATGAGTAGAAGTAGAATGTTACTTGAGAAAAAAATTACAGCAATAGAAGGAACTTTGATCAAATAGATTTCTCAGGTAACGTTTCTGGCACTCCTAAACACTATAACAGAGCATTTGCTTTGTATTTTCCCTCTTCTCTAAACTCCTCATTCTCCTCATGAGACGCCCGCCAGCCATTACCGAAATTAGCCTTTTCTTTCCCTGGAAAAGGTTAAAATGGGGTTGGTTGGCTTCAAATAAAAACACTAGCCGCTAGATCATTAACGAACTATATATTTTAAAAATTCATGTCATGAAGTCTACCATAAATAGCTGGATTACTAATGTTTTTTAACAATTTCAGAATACATGTTCCCCTAAAGTATAAAATTACAGGCACTATAAGAAACATAAGCACTGCTAAAACATGGCTTCTATAAATCAATGTCAAATGTTTGTATCTCCCTGGATTTACTTCAAGAGAATTTGTACTAAAGTTACCAGAGATCTACGGAAAGTAACTTTTAGAAATCTGATTTAATAATATTTGTTTTTGGTTAGCTGAAATCGACAATGAACTCCAATATCCACCATCGGGACCTGAATGGTTGTAGGCCAGTCTTTTCAACATTATATTTTACATTTGAAATATTGTAATATCTACCTATTGCATTAAATTATATTTGTTCATAGCCGCTATGAATAATATTCGTTCCATCTGGGATAATAAAATTACACCATTCATGGAGCTGGTCATTAGATCATAAATTATTTAAACTGTATTGCAATCGAAATTGTTATTATTTAAATAGTCTTCAACTACTACATTTTTTAAAAGAAAATTAAATGTTACCAAATATTTCAAGCACTAATATATGGTATCATACTAATTGAAACGATTCCATTTAGAACTGGACACCCCATTCAAAACGTCATTCTTGTTGTAGGGAATTTCCTCAGCGAAGAAGTCGTAATGAGATTCAACAAATCCAAAGGATTGGAACCTTAACTTGTCAAGGAGACAAGTAACCCCTAGCATGGAATATGATGCCAATTACTTTCCTATTATTAATTTTATATTTTTTTATAAAGCATGAGATACTCGGGTTGAGCATTATATGTTGTTTCGTCTGGTGAAGAGGGCGCTGACTATCATTTAGTTCCAATTTCGTTATGGAGTCAACTATAATGCCTAAAGATGTCTATTGCCTAGGATTCTTAGAAAAGCTGTTAATTGTTGTTATTTATTAACATCCACTTTGTACTACTATGGCTAACGGGTTATCTACTTATGTCCGCCCTTCTCTCCACCCTGGTGGAACTAAGGGTTTTATTTCTTACCAACGTGGGTATCGAATCCATCACTACAAAAACTGTTAACTACGCAGGTCTGGCGAGACGGATGTTTATGTTTATTTGTAAGCAGAGACTAAAACAACTATTAGTTTTTATTTCATATCAGCTTCAACCGACTTTAATTCTGTTTTTTTTTTTTTAGAAAGTAAATATTTCATCGAAACCGGCGTGTTCCGGACGTCAATGATAGTTTAATAACTGCTGTCTCGAAACCTATTTTGAATAATAAGAAAAATATGTTACCATTTTTTATTAAACTTGTATAAAATGTGTATATTTTTTTTAATATAATAATTTTTATTGATTAATTTGTTTTATACAAATTGTTTCATATGAAAATTTTATGAGGAGTAATGATTATATTATATGAGAAGTAATGATTTTGTTTAATTATGTGTGTGCTTCTTGAAAATGTGTTATTCTCTGTCTAAAAGAATTAATTGTGTAATAAACCTATCAGTAATATGAATTGTTTTCTTGCTTTGTTTTAAGATGTGATATGTTTGGAAAAATAATTGTTTCAATAGTAGCTTTGATAAATTCACTTAGGATTTTTTTTTTTATTACTAACTAAAACATTATTATTTAAAACGGATGCCTTATGTTTCAGACACTGGCTACAAGGGATCATGGAGTTCTCACAGTTCTGCGCAGGCTCAAGGTATGTGGACCCCCTTAATGGCCGGGACAATCCCAGGTTATCAATAATGAATCTGATACACTTTGCATAGAAATATGGAATGAACTTTCCGTCTTCTTGGAACCAGTTTTGGGAACACTCCTGCAAGATTTTTAATGGTGTACCATATCATAAAAAAATGATCACATCAATTATACAGTACAATTATTTACTGTGTGTGTTGTGTGTGTGTGTGTGTGTGTGTGTGTGTGTGTGTGTGTGTGTATACACAATATACTCTCTAAATTAATCAATGTCACTTGGAAACCTTAAAAAACATTCGAAACAGACTTGAGGATTTTAACTTTAAATATCTCAAATTAAGACATTTTACTAATTTTGTTATTTTAGTTGTAATTCTAACAGCAAAATAAATAGTCATCAATAATCTTATGGGCGGTATATGTTATTATCATAATTGTTAAATCGCTTTTCGGAATAAATGGTTCATTAAATCTTACCACTACTAGAAATTAAGAGCTCTGTCACCTATTCATTAGATTTCTCAATGATTACGGGAAAAAAAAATTACGAAAAATAAAAAGAAAATACAAAAACCGTAGAAGATTATACTCTCTCTTTGGGAATTGGGTTTTGTATTTATTTATACAGGAGCACCCGCAACTAGGCGATTTGGCTCAAATTTAATAAAAACAATACATTAGAAAATAGAAAAACTAAGCAATGGATTTTTGTTAATTTTGGTAAACTATAATTTTTAACTTTTGGTCAGAAGACCTACTTGAGTCCAAACTCCTTAATTTTGAGATATAATTCATTATAATGTAATAGTAAATACCTCTAATTTTTTCATAGTTTTAGCAAATTTACACTTCTAGTATGTGTGTGTGTGTGTGTGTGTGTGTGTGTGTGCGCGCGCGCTTGCATGTATTTAAACGGAATGACATTTACCCTCAAGAATAAGTGTAAAATTAATTTTCAAAATTTATAGATCCTATTTTGTTATCTAGTAAAATCAGTTATGTGGAGGAGACTGAGTCGGGGTGAAAACACAGAACTTCATCTTTTAGAGAATATATTTACAGAACGTTTAATGTTTGTAAAAAAATACGTAAATATAAATCCACCATACTGGGCTATCGAAAAGACTATTGATTTTGTGAAGGAACACATTTGACCACGTCCATTGTTAGAGACACATCACATCTCATTACTTGTATATTATTATATTTGTTTTCGAAACGAATTACTTATGAATACTCACAGTTTTCCCTCAATGCAAAATCGTATGCTTGTTATGTGATATAAATCCCTAGTTGCTGACTAAAATCGTCAGGGCATAGATTACTAACTTAAAAAAAAAGACTAAGCAAATTTTTTACTTCTATTGAAGAAGTCCGTTCTATAATATCACCTCGCGATCTATTACTTATTTCTCACGGACGAAGGAGCCAACGTAAATAGATGTAGACGTTTATGAAATGTCTAACCATAAGTAAAAAATCGCAATAATGGTTAATCCTTAAAATATGTAATGTAAGCCTTAAGAGAAAACGTGTGCGATTGAGTGTTCTTCGAAGGATGAAAATCACTGAGTTAATGAAAGACTTATAGAACATTTTTTTGATCCGACTTACAATAACACAGGTATATTTGGAATAGTCGATTTTGCCCCCTGAACCCCCCCCCCTCTCTCTCTCTCTCTCTCTCTCTCTCTCTCTCTCTCTCTCTCTCTCTCTCTCTCTCTCTCTCTCTCTCTCTCTTTCGCGCGAGCGCGCACGCGCACACAATTTAAATGTCTCTCACGATTGGGGAACATTTACACAGAAATTTATGGAAAACCGCGTCATGATCACATGCTTAGAGGCCTAATCCTCTCTCTGGCAATATCCCGTATGTCGAATCACGAAATCTTTATCCGAAAGCCAACAGCCCCTAGCTATATCTGCTAGCCCGACTGACCCGCTAGTAAAAAACGACTACAGACTTACTCCGAGAGACAAGAGCGGGAGTGAGAATGACATTAGTTGCTGACGAAGCGGCATCAAAGATCCGAGTCCCAGTTCCCCGGGGCTGCAATCAGTCTACAAAGGGGAGCTGATGATGTTAACTTCCTACACTACCAAATATCCCTCTTCCTCTTTTTTCTTACCAACAAGCCTCATCAAGGGCAGCATGTCTGGTTTTGAAAAATCTGCTGATAAAATCTCTGCTTGCTATCTCCCCGTCCCGAATTACGAAGTTTAAACATCTGAGAAAAAGTAATAGAAATTGGCCGAGAAATCAGCAGACATGTACTCGAACCGGGAGGGCTCTTGAATTCCAAAAATGAAAGACATAAAGAAAATATGCTGCTTACCTTTTAGCAGTTGGCCTTAAGGGACATCAGCTAAGACATTATTCAGAACACAATTTTGTGACTCCTCAAAATTTATATTATATATATATATATATATATATATAAAAATGTGAAATCAGCTATTGTTTGAATATGTTTTACTATTCAGTATAATAATAAGACACGGGTACCACTTGATCTGTTATAGTTCCTGGACTCTTCTTTTGCTATCGGTATAAATTCTTTATATTAAGGACACCCCGACTTCCATGTTTTCTGAGAATGGTCTGACCATGATATGTCGGATGATAAATTCGTATTTTAGTTCTGGCGAGTCGATCCAATTCACCAAGTCAGGTAACTGACCAGCTAATTATTCAGAAACTACAATGTTAGAAAAAGATAGTCCTATAATTCATAGCTTTTACTTTGTGCCCTCCTAATAAATAACTATTAAGTAGAAGGCACAAACCCTTAATAAACATAAGTTATTGCTAACCTTTTAATTCTCTTATGTCTATTTTAAGATGCTGATCATTCCGAGATATTTGTATGAGTCTCTTCCGTTAAATTTTCAAATAGAGCTTTAGTTGGACAACTTATTTTCTACTTGTATAGCTTTTCCTCTTGAAAAATGCAAAACGACAAACTCTTCGAGGCAAAAGGTAATAATTATTACTTTTTTTTTATCAGAACAGTAAATAGACAATACACACAGAAAACATGAGACACTGTCCTCCCATACCAACCAAATAACCTAAGAGATACCTTGCTAATCTCTCAAACCTTCAAATGTTCATAAATTTATTTAAGTTACTTCCATTTTCTAGAACTCTCAAAAAGGAGCTTAAAAGAAAAATTAACTACACCTAAGACATGGATAATTTCCAGGTCATCGGCATTTAGAGCCTTGAACGAAGGATGAGGGTTGCACATTTGAATTTGAAGGGGTGCACATTTTAAAATAATAAAAGCAACTATTTTTTGATATGCTATATGTTTCCCTTAATTACTGAAGTCGCTTTAGGTCCAACTATTGTCCTTATACCTCCAAGAATGTCCAGGAATCAGGCCTCCAGTAAGGTCCAACCATCGCCGAGAAACATTCGGCATCATCACCAAATCCAGTAATGTACAATAACCATCGTCGCATAACTTTTGGTACTGTTATACATAAAAAAAATCTTCAGTAATGACCAAACATTGTCTTCAAGCCAACAGAAATATCCAACCATCGTCATATAACCCTTGGACAAGTCTACATCTCAACACCAAATTGGAAGTAACGTCCCAGCATTGTTCTCAAGCCACCAGTAATGTCGAAACATCTTCGAGAAACCTTTGGCATTGTCATCACATACCCACCAATCTCCAAATCTCCAATAATGCCCAAACATCGTCGCAAAACCTTAGCCGTGTTACAAATAATAACCAACTTTCCAGAAGTGCACAAACATTGTTCTCAAGCTTCCAGTAGTGTCCAACCATCACCGTGTAACCATGGTAGTGTTATAGATCATAACCAAATTTCCAGAAATGCCCAAACATTATTATCAAGGATCCAGTAATCTCCAGCCATCGTCGCGAAACATTCAGGAATGACAGCCATCGTTGACGAAAGTTTGGCATTCACTAAAACTCATCCCTTGAATCTATATAACGTGCCATGAACTTCAGTAATGTAAAACCATCGATAATGTCTAATCATAGCCGCCTCCCCCAATGCTTTTATCCTTGGTGAAACCCATACTTGAAGAGTATAAGATGTTCTACACTGGAAAATAAGATTCGTTCAACGTAGCAAGATGATGGAATCACGTATTAAACAGTTTTCTCCAATGGCAAATCCAGTGGGAGAAAAGCATTCCCACATTGTGGTTTATGGACTTAAATGACCAACACCTGTATGTAGATGGTTGAGAAAATAGGGGTGAGAGGGAGAGACAGGGAGGGGTGTCAGTATATAAGGAGGGGATGGAGGGGAAGGGGCGGAAGAGGGGAGGAAACCAACGACTGAGGGGAATTTCCTCGAGGGGAAGGAGGTCCAATCCCTAGCGACATCCGCCTCATCCCGCCACCAGCCAATCTAATCTCTCTCATTCCCTCTCCTTCTCTCTTTCTTCCTATTTAGTCAATCCGCTTTTGAGTCTGATCGCTATCTTCAGGTCGTTCTATACACTCTATAATGTGTCCCACGAAACCTGCTCATTTCGACTTTTCTTAGCTATAAGTCATTTTATTTACATTTTCGGTTTTTTCACTTTCACAGACAGATTCCTGGCAGAAAGAGCTCCTTACATGAAAATGGAAATCTTTGGCTCAACATGGACAGGAAAGCCCGGTAAATTCATATCTCCCGCCACCTCCAATACTATAGCGAATTGCTTATTCCGAGAATATTACCGCAGATGATTTTGTAACATCAGTTGAGGAAAGAGAAAACCAATGTGGCAAGGTCATAGGAACTTCAGGAATGTCAAAGATACCTATAAAAGTGATCTATATGGTTTTATTAACTTCTGGTTTTGGTGAATGTTGGATTGCACATCCTCAGGCTATTGTAGTGGGAATATGCTCCTCTTAGTGAATCGAAAAAAACGTTCAAACATTCTTTATTCTGAAACTTAACGTTTTTACTAGTACTGAACCGCAACGTTGGATGATTCAGTATAATGCCTGTCACCTCCCAACCTACATGATTATACATATGTACATTAACCTCCTTTGAACGTACATCATATACCTTGACTTTCTTATTACATTAATAATAATCAAGAACGTGTGGCGGGATTTCAGTCGTCTTGCCATGTCTGAAGTACCTTAGCTCTTTCTAAGTTCAGGGTGACCTGGTACATGATGAATTTTTAATTGTGTACTTCTCGTCCATTCAAGTCATTCCCGTTTGCGTTGGTAACCCACGAGTTTCTTGTTTTAAATTCTTAAGGTATCTGGAAACCCCTTCTTTTTATTTATTTATTTATTTAGGTGTGTCGAAATTTAAGCAACACAAAGTAAGCTTTTAAATGAACCACAGTGTATTTGTTCGTTTACGTCCACTTTATGCTACTATGGCTAATCGGGGCGGGTTATCTACAGGTTATCATCCTTTTCTAGCCAGGGTGGGCCTCACAGTATGTTCCTCGGTGTTAATGTTAATAAGACTGCCAGATTGATATCCCACGAGAGTTTACATTTCATTAAATTGACTCTTTCAAAATTGAGGTAGGGAGGGCTTTGAGGAAGGCTTTGATCATTTATTGCCCGTTACGTATTTGGAAATGCTGACTTTCATTGTGATGTAAATAAACACAAGCCTCTAATATTTCGAGATGCCTGTAACAAGCACTATGGGGTGTCTAATGTAAGGCAATTCACTGGACAATAACATCGCTAAGCAAGTCTCTCTCTGGAAATTCTACACTAAGTGTGTTGGAGCGTATTTTCATGCGATTTTCATGAATCTTCTTCGAATTTAATTGGTATTTTGAACTCCCTTTGACCCTCGGTGGACTACTTTGGAAACAAAATTTGCCATAAATATTAAAAAATCAATTTTGGAGTGATCCGTCTAATTTGCGACTTTTCTTAAGAATGCTTGAAACGTATATCTAGTCAACCCTGAATAATCTTGGTTTAACATAATGAATATAGTTTGATCTGATTTTGGAATAAGAGTTGAATATTCTTTGAATTTGAATAAAAGAACTTTCTTTAGTTGAAATGATATGGCATTTCAGTTTCTCAGTTTTCTAGAAAACTCGTACTATTGAAAGTTGAAATGAAACCTGGACTGGTGTGGAACTGTTATTGAATAACTCAGCCAAGAAATATGACCTATTCTAGGTACACAAAATGGAGAAAAAGTAGTCTGGTAACACCAGCTAGTGGTGTGGTATTGGGGATATTGATATCTAAAAATTCCTTTAATTTGCGCTGTATAATCAGAAAAAAATTAATTTAACATAAACTGAGGGCAAGGAAAACTCAGTTATTAACTTCAGGAGTGTGGGTTGACTAAAGGCGGGGCCAGTTGTGCAAAGTTTTTGGAGGAGTTTACCGTGTTGGAGAGACAACATGAAAGCGACAAGCGTAGACGTTTCTCATTAAATCGGGAGGCGGGTGTAAAGGCGCCTTTGGAACAATTTGTTTACGCCCGAGGGTTGTTGGCGCACAAAGGGGTGACAGGAAAAGCCTGTAGAGTTAATAAAAGGGGTTTGACGTGGTTGCCTTGGGCTAGGTTTAGCACGGCTCGCTGAGCACCGCCGCCACATCAAAGACTCTTGTCACCGCAGCGGTAAGTTCTCCTTCATAATCTTTATCTAGTCCTCTCCCACCTTCCCTCCAACTGCAATATCCTCTCTCTTGCCTCTACCAACTAATTATGGAAGGCAATTAACAGCAAGTCAGCGAGGGCCTTTTATAAAGTGCCATTTACAGCACCTAGCAAAACAAACCTCAGTCAGTAAAGGAGGTTCCGCTAGAACGGTTCCTCATTACTGAGTTGGAGACGAGTTTATTTAATTCAAAATGAACGCTTTTGCCATGGCGGAAGGTTCTTGCAAATAAACGGGGTTCTACTGGGATAACTTCATTAACAATCTGAACCATTTAAATCACCGTTTATAACATAAAACAAATCTATAACAGTCATTTTGTATTCCAACCCAAAAGCCGGTCAACTGGCTTCCAAAATTAGGACCTTAACACTCATGAGCGATTCGTCAGAAAAATTTTTAGTCAAGGTATTATAGCTACTACACCTTGCAGTCTCACCCACATGCTTTCTTTGGTTGATTTATGCGCTACTCTTTCCACTTTACAATCTCAATAAAACAAAATGAACGTGTTTTGCGACTTTTAGGCCTCATTGTAAAATATACTTTTGTTGAAGTAAAATTACGTTATACTCGACATGGTTCTTCGCCCTTTTTTCCACCATTACATGATTTTTACTTTGATTTGCCTCATTTAGAACTTCTATGTATGGAAGTGACTTATCCTGCCTGGAGGAAGGAGCAATACTAACAAGGAACGGGAGGCAAGATCCGAACGAGAAGTGATTATAGGGAATCTAGGAGAATCTTGCACTGAGTTTGTTCCTCCACTCGAGCCTATACCACATGAAGAGGGTTCAATGCATCTCATACTTTTGGATTCTCATTATGAAATATGCTTGTAATGATTATCGAGTTATAATATGCTCTGATGAGAAGCTAGTTTGGCTTTTTAGCAATTTTTTTCCAACTATTGCAATTTTTTTCCCTCTGCTGGAAGCAAAACGAAGCTATCCCACAGTTCGTTAGTTTTGTAAATATTCTAGAATATTATTCGGTGTTTGGAATCAACTGCAAGTTGTAGTATTCAGATCATCATAACATCCAGTTTCATGCTTCATAGGTTTTCATCCTGAAATATTTAAAACACGACCGCTTGGCAGGTCTTGGCCCTGGTTGTACCAAATGTTTTCTATGAATAGATAGAAGCTCCTAAGTAGGTAACCATTACTAGAAAAGCTCATTTATTTTCTTTAACCCATTCATTATTGTCCTCTGTATGTTTCTCTTTTCAAGAAGTACCTCCAGGAACTATTGGCAAATTACAAATTTTAGGCAAAGGAACGGAATTAAGCAAGTAATTTAAGAAAATATCCACATCATGGAAATTAGAGAAAAATAACTGTAAATAATTACATGCAGCAATAAAAGTAAAAGTATACGTTTGGGTATACTTAATATCGTATAATTAAAGTATTAATTAAATAAAAATATTAAAGTGAAATAATAAAATTTTTTTTTTTTTTTATATAAGTTTAACTATTATTCAAAGTCGTTTGTGATATGGAAAATTGTCTTAAATATGAAACAAATCACTTGGCTAAATAATCCTAAAGAAATTAAAGAATCCTCTTGAGATGGGAAAGGTGTAAGGATGAGTAATGACTATTCTATTTTTAACAGAAAGATAATGATTCACAACTTTAATAACATTGATTTTCATTTACATCATCACATAGTGTAGAACTCAAATACTTACAATTTCCTCTTATTTTCTTTTCTTTTTAAAGAATAATATTTCAACATATGGTTCAGATGAGCAAAACATTAAAGAAAATGAAAAAGAATGTTTATATTTTCGATTTAATAATACATTCCAGAAATCAACGGAAATGTTATTTTTCCCTTCTCCCCTCCCCCAAAAGATGTTTGTAAATGTGAAATAAGCCGAAGGGGGTGAGAAGGACCTAGCCTGGCGGGGATATGAATTTTTTGTAGTAGGTCACCCTTAGGAAGGAGGGAGAGGAAGAGAGGCGAGCGCCCTCTATCTTGGGACAATGGCATTAAAGTGGCAAAGCTTATCTGAATGTGTAGTTAATTTCCTGGCTCGTGGCCTGTCAATCATGAAGAGATCGGAGCGTGAACGATTCCTACAGGCTGCAACCTCTCTGCTTTTTCTCCCTTCCTTGCTCGATATTCCCCTGCTTCACTCTCTTCAAATGTGCTTCTTCAGATTTATCAAAGGATAAATAATTGGGTGAAAGGTATACCTCGCCTTTATTTCCTCTGAGCTTTAAGCTATGTAGCCACGAAAATACACTGTCGCTGGAAACCTGGAAAATACTGAATCTACCCTTTAACACTTCTTGATACTGTGCATATAAAGGAACGTTTTTTTGACCTCCATACAACCCCCGTTAAGTTGGGTCAATGGATGATTTCCTGCGGCCAGGTTACATTGAGAAGCCATTGCCTTTTCATGGTAAGCACATACGAGTGGCACTTATAGCTTAAACCATACGCATAATCCGATTAACTACACTTTTTGGTACTAGAAAATAAATACTGATGTAGTTACTATCTGGTCGAGCTCTTTGTTAACACCGTCCAGTTCTTAAAATAGCTGAAGTCTTTTTTAACTCTTTTGGGCACTCCATATATTGTTACTTACATTTTGGTACGTTTACCACCGATATAACAAACGTTGATTAGTAGGGTTCTTTTGGATTGCTAAATTAGATACATAAATGTTAACGATTTTATCACTACACGCCTAGCTATTTAATAAATTTTAATGTTACAGCTTAAGTTAGCACATAACACTTTTGGTCATTGCAAATTATAAAATATAATTGTGGTATTATATTATATTATAGCCTCCTGTTAAATATTCTTGAATAGTCTGGTCCAGCAATTTAAACAATTTTTACTGTTATAGCTTAAGTTACCAGATACAAGTATGTTACTCTTTTGGGCTTTCAAAATTGTGGTAGTAGTTGTAGAATTATAGTTTACTGTTAAGAATAATCTTAGTGAGGTTGAGCAATTAAATTAAATTTTACTGTTACAGCTTAAATTAGGAGATACAAGTTACTTTTGTATGTTGCAAATTGTTTCTGTAATTATGGTGTTATTGTTTACAATTAGGAATTATCTTAGATAGTCTGGTCAATCAGTTTAAATAAATAGATTATAACATTTAAAACAAAAAAATAGGAAACATTGAGAGCATTCCAACATTTAGACAAGCTTAGTGCCCCTGTGGGGAGTGCTTAGGATTCAAAGGTTTGGGGCGCGAAGGGTGAATTTCCCGGCAAGCAAGGATATCGAGGGGTGGTTATGAAGTTGACACTAGCCTCAGCTTGCAAACAGCCTGCAGCTTATTGCCTCCACGCTGGGTGTCGCTTTGCTTCCTCTCTTCTTTATTTTGTGTTCGCACGGGAACATGTGTCAGGGGCCTCTGTTTACAGTTGCCACCGACGTCAGCTGAAACCAATTGCTGTTCCCAGTTTATAGGAAACATTGTCTCCTCTTGGGTCTATTTTACGGTTGAAATAAGTCTTTTGCCCAGTGACATTTATACAGCCCTAGTATGTTTGAGTAGGGCGTATATTGCAGTAGCCTGCATGCAATAACCAACGCTTTAAAATCATCCATTGGTGGGAAGGTCTATTGGTCTATTGGATTAGGTACTAGCCTTATTTACAAGAAATACTAATATCCAACCCGGGGATTACATATTATATTTTATTTAGCTTTCAGGATTGGAGTTTTACAACCAGTAAAAAGGGTCACTTCACTGAATATTAAGGAATTTGCTTACCATCCTGGCAGTATCTAATAATATAGGTTTTTGTGATTGTCAAATTTAAGCATTTAGTGTTTTTGACAATATTTTTAGGTCCAAGTCCATTTGTTAAAACATAATGGAAGTATCTCTGAATGATTCCAATTATTATTATTCATTTATTGCTTCGGAAATATTGCATATCTCAGCAAGGGTATTGCAACACTAGTACTTACACTAGTACTTAGTGCAAAACTATTTCAATATTAGAACTAGAACTTAATATAGAACCTGAAATACTAAGAGACACAAGAAATGAAATACTAAGAGATACAAGAAATGAAATTCATTTTTAAACATGAGATACAATAAATCATTCATTATCTTTACTTTTTAAAGAGTAATTTGTTATAATCAGCATGAAGAAAGCATGAGGGTATCATATGTTTTTAATCACTGCGAAGTATAGAAATGTTTCATGAGGTTTTAGGGCAAAAAAACTACCAGGTTATCATCACCAAAAGCACTTAAAAAATTTAAAAAAGAGCAAGCATAAGCAGTATAAAAATGTGAATAAGATATAAATATTTACCCAATAATAAGCCAATGTTGAATTTAAATTGATATCATAACATAGTAATAATGGATAAGACATTCCTAAATGTATTCAGAAATTAATATAAAAATTCAATTATAAAAAATATTATAAGAAAATATAGACTTTATATGAACAATTATGTATTAGTCGTTA
Organism: Riptortus pedestris; assembly: GCA_019009955.1. Classification (NCBI taxonomy): domain Eukaryota; kingdom Metazoa; phylum Arthropoda; class Insecta; order Hemiptera; family Alydidae; genus Riptortus; species Riptortus pedestris. Next base: position 134,868,157 of record CM032229.1, read on the forward strand.
GGAATTAGAACGTCTTATTTTTATTGCAGTTTAATTTAGTGTAATCAATTTATTCAATCACAACTGAAGAGTTTATATAATTTTCTAAATATTTATTTCAGTGATTCAAATTAGCCGAGTGAGTTAAGGCTTACTTGTCACTCAGTAAACCTAGAATCGTGAGTTCAATTCTTACCTGGGCAATAGGAGTTTATTTAGTGACGAACTCATTAAATAAAATCCATATTCCCACCCTGGCTAGAAAAGAGCATACCCTGTAGTCAACCCGTCTCAATTAGTCTTAGTAGCTCAAAGTGGGCATTCATAAATAAATATTTATTTCTATGCATTTTGAGTAATAAGGTGTATATTTTATGCTGGCCGAAGCTGTTTTGGTCTGCTTGTCATTTCCCGCCTTTATTTATAATTTCTTGTAGGGACGTTAGTGTTGTTGCTCTGCTCTACCTCTGAGCTTTACACGAAGGCGCTAGATATTCTTCTAACGTTCTAGTAAAAAATAAAAAAAGAACCGTAGTTTCTATTGGTTTGAAAGAGAAAAAAACATAGAGGGAGAGAGAGAGAGAGAGAGAGAGAGAGAGAGAGAGAGAGAGAGAGAGAGAGAGAGAGAGAGAGAGAGAGGGAGAGTGAGAGAGAGGGAGAGAGAGAGAGAGAGAGAGAGAGAGAGAGAGAGAGAGAGAGAGAGAGAGAGAGAGAGAGAGAGAGAGAGAGAGAGAGAGAGAGAGAGAGAGAGAGAGAGAGAGAACGAGAGAGAGAGGGAGGGAGAGAGAGAGAGAGAGAGAGAGAGGGAGAGAGACAGAGAGAGAGAGAGAGAGAGAGAGAGAGAGAGAGAGAGAGAGAGAGAGAGAGAGAGAGAGAGAGAGAGAGAGAGAGAGAGAGTAGTTTTTCTGAAGATTCAAACTGTAAGAGCGATCACGTCCCTACTGTTTGACCCTCTACTTCCACAAGGCTGAACAGAACAAGACTTGCCTCTTCCACAGTGTTTGCCAGCCTCACCCTACCAACGGTTAGGATTATCACAAGAAGCCTTTTCTTGCATGTTTAGCTTACGCAAACAGTATATTTGCTGCAAGCTCTTCTATTTGCTTGGATGTTCTCGGAAAAAAACTGATTTTTTTTAAAAAAAAAGGAGCTATTCGCGTTGCTCATATGAAAATAAAAATTACACATAAACCTCTTCATATATTAGGTACTTTTTCTACTGCCCTGAGTAAGCTAAAGGCCAAAATAATTGCATGTGCAATCTCGCCAAGGATATTAGTTTACGAGTTCTCTACCATAGCGTGCTGGCTTCTCATCTCATCTCATGGAGAATGTTGTATATTTACGTCTGCCAGCTCCTCGGTATGACTTACGATGTGATTCTCATAGATCACATGCAGGCTTACACATGGTGAAATGGGCACCGCCCCCCCCCCCCCGGTTAAATTTGTTAGTCTATTGGATACAACTCATTCCAGGACCGATTTTGTTAAAGAGGTTGATCGAATTGATCACTCTCTACGCAAAACTCTGATCACGAATCCCTTGAATCTCTCTCTAGAATGGATAAGGTCTATAATGCGAACCGAAAAAAAAAGTGTCTTCTCCTTTTTTCTTCTATTCCTTTGGTTGGCATTGTAGACATTAGACAGAGATCAGCACGACGTACAACACCCATTAACCAAGGAAGACCTGTACTAAGGTGTCTCCAGTAGACTAACGGGCCTCATCGTGACAGTGGATAGTTCATCAGATTTCAGTTTGCTAGTGGACAGTATCTAAGATATTCAAAGTCATCGTCATCCCGAGGGACAGCTGATTTCTCTGAAGGGAGATCAGGTAACTAAACTTTACAAAATATGTTTATATGTCACTGAAAAACCGGAGGAAAACTTCCTCTAAACTATACCTTTAACTCTCCTCGACATACAACTCACTATTAGCTTATCTTTATATAAATTTCAGTGATCACAACCTCTCTCAGACATGTTTCACAAAAAGCCCTTCAATGAAGTTGAACATGAAAATTCATGTCATTATAGAAAGACTAGGATTCCGGTGGATGTGAAAGATGAATTTGAAATTCAGCTCATAACATGTAGATTATCAGGAGCAACACCAGCTCTTGGAATGATGGAATCAGTTTGCTGAGTACTTTGTGCTTGGAAAAGATAGTAGACATAACTTGAGCTAAAAGTAGTTATAGACTGGCAAATTAATTCTAATTAGGCAGGGGCATTAATTCGTGACGGAAGGTGTATCACTGTTCTTTCTAGACTAGAGCGGCGATGGGCACGCGATAAGAGCGACCGTAACCTCGGCCATGCACGCGAGGATTTGCCCAGCGCTAGACAGTCGTTCAGGCCACCGTAGGCCAGCCGACCTCTGCACGCACCTTGACTCAACCCCTCACCTGGCCTCTCCACCCATTCTATTAATCTGTGATTAGCTTTTATTTATTGCATTCACTCCCAGCTGTCATTTATGACTTTCAGTATGTTTTTTTAAGCAATTAAATTCTCCTCTGGAAGTAAAGCTTTTTTCCGATTTCCCTTAAGGGGTTGAGGCTGTACTCATGACGCGGTTTTTTAAAAATGTATAACGAAAAAAGTCGTTCACGCTAGGGTTACGTAAACCAAGCCGATTTCCTCCACGCTGAATGACATTTCGCCATAAATTATCTACTTCTAAGTAAAAATCCATTCAGTAGAAGGGGGGAGGGGGTTATTAAATGCTTAAAACAAGAAAGTGCGGATAACTCACTGAATATTTGAGTTAGGAGAAAATGTATATACAACCAAAACATCAATAGCTTAACAAGATTTGTTCTATATAATTTCCAGATCCAACTCATTATAATGGAGGTAGAATTTACGACCCCCCCCCTTAACTTAAATAAAAAAATGTTTTGCTGCACTCCATTTACAATTTTGCCCTTCCGATGCATCGGATTGAAAAATGTGGTAGAACGTAATTTATAGTTATAAAATAGATACCCATAATTCAGTAGAAATGTGAAAATTGATTTTCCTTGATTATAATACTTTACTTTATACAAAGAAGGAAAAATTGTTCAATATTAACATTGTTAACAATCAACAAAAAATGTGTACTTGCTTGAGCGTAAGCCCAAAAGATTCTGTATCAATGTGTTCACTTAGATCCTCGGATCCTCGTTAATCAGATATCTTCCTGCACTTATCCCCCGTCTAAACCTCTGTTCCGGGTACACATCCAGCCATTCATGAATATGATCTTTTGTGTTGACTGAATTGGCTAAATATTGAGGATGGTATAGACCAAATAAACATTCTCGAGCCGAGAATGTAAAATGTTAATTGACGATTTCATCACATAATAAACGTACGTTGAAAAAATATTGGGTATTCCATCTTGCAGTAATACGTTTCATATATTTGCTTATTGTTAATGTGCGATAAAAATAGAGAAATTTTTTATTAGTGTTTTCACCCTTCAGTAAAACCCTAACAAAAAATTTGCAAATGTGCTGAAGAACATTTATAGAAACTTAAATTTCTTAGAAGGTTAGTTATATGCAATTTTTCGATCCGACTCATAATAAAGGAGATATTTTTAAATTTTCGATTCCCTCCAGCTAAACCCAAATTCTCTCTGTTCCATTTCAGTTGTTAACGAAGTTGATCTTTACTTTTAGATGAAACGCTTATATATGGAGTTCGGTAGGCATCAAACAAAAATTGCGACCCCTAGGGTGATAACAGATATATATATATATATATATATATATATATATATATATATATATATACTTATATATAGCTTTCAACGGGTCTCATTTAGCAGATTTACCGTTCCAATAGATATATAGTATAATTTTGAATGGACTCATTTTCGTTGTCTAAGTAGGACTACTGGACATTTTAGAAAATTTAATTAATTCTAATTTAAGGAAATAATTGTGGGAGATATTTCGAAATTCCCCCTTCAATCCCCCCCCCCGGCTATATATATTGTTGGTTGCCAAATATGAAGAAAATAAGGACCGTTCAAAATTATATATATATATATATATATATATATATATATATATATATATATATATATATATAATTTTGAACGGTCCTTATTTTCTTCATATTTGGCAACCAACAATTTCTATTTGGATCTAGAATGTCATATGAATGTATATGACTTTCTTTAAAAAACTGTTCTATTGGGGCTAAATAAAATATAACGTAATAACCATTAAATAAAAATAAAGAAAATTTTTTTATTAGACCGAAATAAAATATAAGTATAAAAAATGAAAATCAAATATAAAAATTGGAAACACCATAATTAAAAAAGTAAGGAGTTTTGTTATCGCTAGAGATCACTTCTGTGCTCCTTGAAGATGTAGAAACACCAGACTAAAATTAAATGAACTTGAATTAAATTGAATATAATAAGTGTGAAAATTCATGACCAGTTCCCTGAAATTCTATAGTGATCAATCTAAACTGCTCAAAAATGAATAGGGATATTGGTAGGTTTTGAGGTATTTATGGGGCCTAGCATTTTTTTTAATTTTTTTAAATTATAAATATCATTAATATTTAATAGAAATTATTGTCATTTTCTCCCCATAAAAAAGTTATTTAATTAAGGTCGATTAATTAATTAAATTAAAATTAATTAATTAATTAAAATTAATAGGATAAGAAAAAATAACCAATATCCCTATTCATTTTTGTGCAGTATATATTGACAATAAGTATTTGAAAGGCATCGGCAAAGAGATAGTTGATACCGTGGTCCTAGCCAAAGCTTAGAGGTCTGTATATTGGCGGTGATGACCATAGCAAACACTAAGTGGGATGGTAAGTAAACAGTGCTATGGGATGTGATGAGTCAGTAATGTCCATTATCTGACCGGAGGTAGCGTCTCATTTAACGTGTCAGCTAGCACTATAGCTTAGTCATGGGTCCAGGCTAGGCTCACTTTGGAAGGCTTGGGAACAGCCCCCTCCCCACAATCTATCAGTTGGAATACCCGAGAAATTCATGAACTAGTTAATATACTTTCTATAAAGCTATAGAACAGGTGTGGGCAACCTTTGACATGTTGCTGGCCAAACTTTAGTGGGCAAATACGCCCGCGGCCCGCTTTTAAAAGTAGTGCATTTTAAAGTAGTGTTCATAACTTTTAACGGTAGATATCAGACATGAAATTATACAATAATGTAATTATAATACAATTTCTTAAGATAACAAAATGAAATAAAAAAATGGGTTCAACTTTATAATTTTATCCTAAATTTTGAAATTATTACAAACAACGAAAGTGAAATAGCGACACCGAAATCAATGAGACTCTTGAGCTTGAATTTGAGAAACTAATCCATCGATGTTTGGATTAATTCCACTGATACAAAGACGAAAAGTATTTTCCAAATTATCGTCAGTCAGCCTTGTACGATGTTTTGATATAACAACTTTCACCATTGAAAAGAACTGTTCGATTTATAAGTACTGTCAACGCACAAACCTTTCCTCATCTTCCTCATTTGGTGTAAGTAGTGTAATATTTTTGTTTAATTGGGTTTTCAAAATGTCTAGTGGGCCAGTGGTTGCCCACATATGCTATAGAATGTAGGAGGCACATTTCTGTTGTCTCTAGAAACAAAGTTTATTAGTCTCATCTTCATTACAATTTCCTTCATCAATATAAGGATTAGGTAATCAACTTAATCGGATATCTCGGACTTCATTTTCGTTCTTCGCTTTCTGATTTATTTATTTAAATGAGTTCCAAAACGAAGGCGAATTTCTCATCCATAGTCCTTCAAGAAAGAAACAAAAAATACCCCTTTTAGATTAAGAACTAATTTAAGAAATTAAAAAAGAAGTCCGTCACACGGGGTCTGCGTTAACTAAGCAGATTTTCCAGGTGCGTCACGTATTTGCATTTATCTCAAAAATTAAATGTTCAATGACACAATATTTGGCATTTAGGTAAAAAATAATGGGCTTCATAATATTACAGCATATTGTTAATATGACAAGTGTAGTAGTGGGGTTTTACTGAAGACGGATTACTGAAAAATGCGAATATCTCGGTTAATAATCAACATAGTGAAAAAAGTACATAACAAAATTTATAGAACGTTACCTTTGCAATAAGATTGTTTCTATAAAATATTTTGATCCGAATCCCCCCTCCTCCCACTCATCGGATTTCAGCTGTTAACGAACTTGATCTATAATTCTACAAAAAACGTTTAAATATCGAGTTTGGTAACGATCAAATAAAAATTCCGACCGCTAGAGCGTTAACAGATATATATATATAGATAGATCAACAGATAGATACGGGTATATACAGTTTTGAACGGACCTCATTTTCGTCATCTCCTGGTTTGGATCGATGGGCATTTGAGGAAAATGTTTACAAAATCGCATCATGAGTACGATCTCAATAGAGGATTATCCCTAAGGGAAATCTGCTAAAAAACTAGAGGTATCTTAAACGAGAAAAGTAATGCAGTGATTCATGAAATCATTACAGTCCCAAAGCCCGAATTGAAGAAAGTATGAAAATATCAGGTAATTATGACTCAATTTGCTTATAGTGTGTTGTAAATGTTAATCTATTTTGGATGTGATATCGTGTCTATGTAGTTGCTGTTACCAGTGAATAATCCCTGCAAGCCCCAATCGTCTCTTCGACCACAGTTAGTCAATATGTGATTTGCTGCCAAAGCGTACTTGCATTGTCTACAATCCGGTGTCCTTGTTTGCCTTTGCGACGTAATTACATCGCGCCACCGAAATAGGTATAGTTGAAAGCAGGAGATAATGCCATGGTTCATCCCAGGCAAGGCATCCTACGTCACTGCAGCTGAGTTCCATCGGATGCCAGTAGGAGCAGTGATTTTATTGACTTTGGATTGATTGGTAGCTGGCCGGTGTTAGGACAAGGGGTGGGAATCTGATTTGGTCAGCTGGTCCACCCCAGACCCTCGCCCACCCTCTCTCCTTGCTCTTCTGATTGCATGACATCGTACATCCCCTGTCGAGGACAAACATTTATTTTTCTTCAAGATTTAAAAATAAAGCTGGGTCACTTCATTTATGAGGGCACATGCAAACGAAAGAGGGAAAGAATAGGAACACTGCATTCCTTTTGAATTTCTTTTTTTCTTTTTAGGAGTGGATTGGTAAATAATTGTTTACTGTTTCCAAAGCACTTTTCATCTAAAACTGCACACACAAACACATGCGCCCATGTTCTGTCGGATATATAACAGAAGAACATTCACGCTAATTTTCGGGAGGGATTAGTCGTAGAGTCAGCGTAGCCTCAATGGTAACTTTCGAAAGCTGATTCCAATTGAAACAAAATCAATAAACGTTATAAAGATCTAAAATAAGTAATTCCCTCCAAAAAATAAAGTCTGCAATCGAACTTACATTAATTTGCCTAATTTATGAGGCCCCCAAATAGTAATTTAATGCGCATAATTTTAAATTTATGATGCATGGGGTTCCCTGAGCTTAAATATAACGTGTCCGAACAAACGAACACGGAAACAAAGAGGCATGTGATTTCCTTATAACCCTATCCAACCAATAAGGAACCAGAATGACTGGTGAAATTGTGTCCCTATCTCCGCCATAGAAAACTTCTTCTAATAAAATAAAACAACAAGTCCAAAAATAACGTATTCAATTTTCTTTTTATTAGTTGATCTATAGAACCAGAGATGTTTGTGATTTTGTTATACAACATACTTTTAGGACGAAAACTGATGGAAATAGTCATATCGAGAGTGTCGGAAAAGTCTTCCTTTCGCTTTGCTTGCTGAAAATTATCTTAATGAATTTAATAATGATTTGTTGTAATGAAAGGCTGTACAGTAGCCGCCTTAGTACAAGGCCCAAAACCTTGCAATACATCTGTCGGCTGTACGTTAGAATAAGTTATTGTTATTAGTATAAGTTATCGAATATTACAAATAATGGGTCTACCACGAACCTCAAGAAAGGCGCCGACTTAAATACTAGAAGATTAAGTCCTACAGGACTCTTGCTTATGTTGGTATTTTTTATCGCCTTGCACATTGTAAGGTACTGCAGGTTTACGGCGGCTTATTCATTTAGTTAACGCACTTCTAAATTTGCATAGCACCATATCGCTTGACTAATGACATTTAATTGTTTCTATCATGAGTATTATTTTTGTATTAAAGTATTTAAAAGTTAATTTAAAAAATCTGTTGTGGACACTACGTGTACTTTTTGTACTCTTATTAAATTAAATAAACAAAATGTTCAATTGCAATCCATTTAATTTAATTAAAAATGAAATACGGTACTTACAGAGAGAATTGCTATTTTGTTTTAATTTTTGTCATTCTATAACCCCTCCCCCCTCCTCCTCTCTTCCCCTTAGTTAAATTTGATCAAAAGGGGAGATGCATAACTAGGATGTTACAGCAATCCTGAACATTAAATAATCAGTTTTTCTGTTATGCGACAAACGTTCAGACGTCACTCCGAAACTAGTCAATATGGATTCAGGGAGGGTCTCAACGGACAATTCCGTCGAAAATCTTCCCGCTTTCTTTAGGACTTTCTACTTTGGAAAAAAATTGCCCTACAAAACCTTACTTGTTCATGGGTTGTTTTTGTCGTGTTGTTTGACAGTTAAAAATAATGACAGTTTAAAAAAGTCCGTCACGCAGGGGCTGCGTAAACTAAGCAGATTTCCTATGTGAAGTTTAGCAATAGAGAAATCTGCATACTGGTAACACAACACCACCATAAGTAAATACAAACGGTAATGAGAAATCTTTCAGTTAATTTAATTAAGCTCTCAACTGAAACGGCTTCTGAATTGTAAGAATAATTTATATTTTAATAACTCAAATTTTAGTTGTCCAAGAACTAAAGAAGGGGGGGGGCGGATGAACAGAACGTATTTGCATAAATCTCACAAAGTAACGAAGGTTAGGTAAGGATATAAACGACAGCTTAGGTTAGAACCTTCGCCAGAGCGAGACTTACGAAAACTGCCGAACTAACCCGATCAACACCCGACCACAGGCTTCATAAAAATGCAAATATCTCGGTTAATATTCAAGATAGAGAATAAGTGTACAATATTTATAGTAAATTTAATTTGCAATAAGATTGGTTCTATACAATTTTTCGATCCGATGCATAATAACGGAGATATTTCGAATTTTCGAAAATCCCCCCTCTAAACCCCCCTCCCTCTGGTACGATTTCAACCATTAACGAACTTGATCTGTCTTTTTACATAAAACGGTTAAATATCGAGTTTCGTAACGATCAAACAAAAATTGCGACCGCTAGAGCGTTAACAGACATATATATATATATATATATATATATATATATATATATATATATATATATATATATATATATATATAATTTTGAACGGACCTCATTTTCGTCATCTCCTGGGTAGGATCGATGGACATTTGAAGAAATTTTTCGAAACTCGCGTCATGAGTACGACCTCAATAGCTGATTTCCCTCAAGGGAAATCTGCTAAAAACTATAGAATGCATAGTGAGCACCCACGGAGTTTGTATTCTCCTGACTTATAATGTATTGGCGTCCAACTCATGAACTTCTTTATTCCCGGGGGTCCTCCGCTCAGTTCACCTGTACACGGTGTTTCCCTTAAGACGGAGTCTTGGAAAGTTTTAGTCATACAGAAATGGTTGCCAAATGGATTTACTCTCAAGATTTCCGTATCCATCGCACTAGCTCACTTTGATATCGAACTGGAAAAATCAATTTTTCTGCGGCCACCTACTCATCTCTTGACTAGGTACAATGTTGCTTCACTTCTGTAATCTGCAGGCGGACCCTCCAACAAGACGTGTTTTCGCCCCTCCCCTCCTTCCCCAATTCTTGCTATTTTTGCTTAATACACATATATTTCAAAATTACAAAACATGATTTTGAAATTGGCATTTCAAAATCATTTATGAATTTAAACTAAAGAAGAAACAAATTTTAATCGGATTTCTTATGGAGAGTAGGAGTTCTCATTCCTCTTATTTTCATATAAACACCCAGAGTATCGAATGTATATCTGGTGTAAATCATGGAACTATGTCTATGTAATGCCATTGTAGATTACTGAAGTCAATGGCATAGAGGTTGTTAGATTGATGTGTGTACCGTGCTGGCGCAACGGCGGGACCAGCGTGACGTCAGGGCTGCCACACGACCTACAGACCACGTGCAGCTCCAACGCCCGCTCTTATCGCTCCTCACTTATCTCTCACGATAATCATAGCTCTACGTTACAACTGGAATAGACTTGAGTGGGCTTAATAAACGCATGAGAGCTAATTGAACTAGGTTGATAGAACTTTTTTTTCTAAAAGTGAAGATATTGCTCAGGTTACCCATATGTGAAGTATTAATACATTAGGAGAAGTTAGAGACTTCTGATCGATTCCCACGTAGGCAATTGGATTGAGTGACGAATAAATAAGATCCTAAGCCTCACATTGGCTATAAAAGTTTGGTAAAGTGCAGACATAACTCAAAGACCAAAACAACAGAAATCAAATTTGAATCTATTAAGAGCTAAAAATCGAAGAATTGTTGCCTGTGGTCCAGTCTTCCCAATTTACGAATTACTAACAAGCAAACAGTACTAATGGAAACACTACTGATCTCAGCTAGGAGAAAATTCATCCACAGAGCGGAACATTCCTAGTGCCCACTCAGGATTTTGAGAAAACTGAAAAGCTAGTTAAGTTAATAAATAGAAATCATTGGTTCTCAATTGCCATAAACATGAAAAATCGTAGTGTGGCTACATAACATTATACCTAGGGTCTTCCTGAGCTGTCTTACTATATAGGTTTTATTTTAATTTGAGTCAAAATAAGCATTGTATATTACAGTCAACCAAGTTCGTCGCCACAAAGGCAAGCTAAGGTTCCTTCACATAGCAAGTGGAAAGCAGTGAAGACATTTTCTATTTAGAGGTATTGGGATTCACATCCCTACCCTGTTTTCACGTGACGGTTAACCAGCGTCACATGGTTTCACAGGTTAGAAGGGTAGTCAAAGGTATTTATTTAAAAGGTGGAATTTTTTCTAGATCTAAAAAGTAATCACTGTTAAAGGGACATTTTGAATTTTTTTTTCTTTCTTTTTTTTTTATACAGAGATCTAGGAAGCAGGCCTGTATTTATTATAGGAGAGAGAGTATAAGGCACGCACTACCCTCCAGGGCTTATCTTCCATGCTACACAAGAGAAAAAATCCTTCACTTCCCCTTCCATATCTGCAGTACGGAACCCGCCCTCAAGATTTATCTAGCGCACTCTACCTCCCAAAAGATAAACAAGAGTTACGCTCACCTTCTATCAAACCACAATTTCTTCTTTATCTAGCCCTCATATTTTTTGCACTTCACTTTTACGAAATATCACTTTTTTCGTCCGCCGAGAGAGTTAATTTTTATTATAAAATCCCATAGTACTTTTATTTTCATGCAGAAAAAAACATATATCCACGTTATATAAAATGTCATCAGCCAGGATGACAAAGATGAAATAACTACACCCATTAACGAACCTTGCTTTCGGTTTATTACAAACATAATAATTATGGTGCCACATGACTCCCTTGTACTCTTGTTAAGGTGAATTAACAAAGTATTTACTTGCAGTTCATTCATTACTTCAATTAATTGTGATATACGATATTTTTATTCCAGTGAATTGGATAAAGAAAGTCATTGAATATAATTTATACATGTTTTTTATGATAATCAAAATAACGTCCTATTTAAATTTATTATTTCTCTAATAAGTTTGGAGAAATTTGCACTTTTTTATTTTCACCCTCTTTAAAATACCCTCGCTCTGAGTCTATTTTATCATAAGGGCAGATGCACAACTAGACTTTTTATTAATTACAAATATAAAAGTTTAATATTCGAAGGCAAGATAGTTACATACGTATAAACTAGCCAAAATGGACTCTGGGAATGTTATAAAGCATAATACCATTGAAATCTGAAAATTGGTAATTTTCAGTCGTTACAATACATTCTTTACTTCGTACAAGGAAATAAAATGCCTAGTCTATCTTTATTCTTTTAATTAATTAAACTTTTCCTTGGTTAAGGAAAGACACTTATTGATAGACAGGACTTCAGTACTTGGCAAGCTATCAAGTAGTGAGTATCCTATTAACATTTAACTCTTGGAGTGAGACCAGGTAGGACACGAAATAAGTAGGGCCATTAATTATTTCAATTTACCTTATCCAAGGAATAGCTTAATTAAAAAAATAGTTTCGGCCTATTAAAAAGTCATCTAGCAATAATATCTACTTAAAACAATAGTTAACATATTAATATATAAAACATATTAATATTATATATAAATGTATATATTTATACTGATTTATTTCATTTAATATAAAAAAGTTTCGCCCTAGGATATCTTTGAGAAAAAAAAACCTGATTAGGGTATCACATGATGTCCTTTTGCAGCAATTAACTTAAATAAAAAAATGTTTTGATTCACTTAATTTAAAATTTTCCCCTTCCGATGCATCGGATTGAAAAATGTCGTTGAACGTAATTTATACATATAAAACAGATACCCAATTCAGTAGAAATGTGAAAATTGATTTTCGGCGATTATAATACTTCCTTTACTTTGTACAAAGAAGAAGAAATTGTTAAATATTAACATTCTTTACAATAAATTAAAAAAGTCTACTTGCTTGAGCGTAAGCCCATAGAATTCTATATCTATGTGTTCACAAAGATCCTAGGAACCTAGTTACTCAGATATATTACTGCATTTATCCCATTTATTATTTAAATTTTTAGAAGGCTGTCTAATGGTAAGATGACGCAACCAATTTAAAAGTTACGTAAATGAAATTTGATATTTTGAGGTATTAATGAGTAGTAAATTATATGCAGCTTACCATCTTAAGTGGAAGTTGTAAAGGAAATAAAAAATAAATAATTTCTGATTCTATATATAAGAAAGACTACCACATAAGGCCTGCTTAAACTAATTAGATTCCAACGTGCAAGGCACAAATTTGACATCATCTCTTCTCCATTTTATTTTTAAGACGCTTATGTAAACAAGACTGAAATTTAAACTGGATATTGAGTTATTTAGTAACTCAGGGACTGGATGAAAAAATGGTATCGGTAGAATGGGGTCAAAGAAATGCTGGGATCTAAGAAAATGCAAATACCTCCGTTTGGAGTCTGAAAAAAAATAATGTATTTTTACATACATTAGCAGGAAAATAAATTTGCGATATGATTAGGAATATTAAATGTTTTTGGCCGAATCAAAATAACGGAGATATTTTGAACTTTTGTTTTACCTCTTTAACCCCCACCCCTTCTCCAACGAACTTGATCTTTCCTTTTACATAAAATTATTAAATATCAGGTTTTGTAACAATAAAACAAAAACCATGGGTTCCTTTTCATCATCTCTTAGGTAGGATTGATACTCACTTTTTTTCGAAAATCTCGTTATGAGTACAAGCTCTATAGCTAATTTCCATCTGTAAAAAATGTTATAGAACTTAATTTGTAATTGGTATTTCCGCAATGATCCAAAATGGCACATCGATCTATTGTGGTCGCGTTGCATAATTAATTAAGATAATAAGAAATTGTTATTTATTAACCAGTATGCTACTAAGACGCCCATATAACAGGGTATGCCATCCTTTTTTACACTGGGAAAGCTTTAGGATTTTATTTCATGAGTTTGTCATAAAAAAAAAAAAAAAAAAAAAAAAAAAAAAAAAAAAAAAAAAAAAAAATCCTATGTCGTGTGATTCAAAGCCTAGGTTTACCAAGTGAGATAAGGAGGAGAACGCTTTAAGCCTTATGGCTAACCCTAGCCCTTTAAGATACGTACTAAGATATCCTGGTCTCGGGATGTTATCAAGGCAACCCTCGATAACAGCGAATTTTTCATTGAAAGAATTCGTTAAAAAAATATTTGAAATATATTATTAAAATTCAATTTCGACTATTGAATAACCCTACCGGCATATATGGAGAAGGTGAACTAAATACACGGTCAAAAATTAAAGATCCGAGGTTATGATTTGTACCTTTGAGGGCTTTCTACTTTCTTCATTCAAGAAGCACGCTTAAACTTGAGACAGAACTTGATAACAATTAATCATAATGCTCTTTATCTGATAAGAGGCATTGTATTCAGACAAGTCTTTATGAGCTGCGCCGTGAAGAGCTAATTTGCATGAGGCCCCTCCTTTATTGAGCGTACCGAATCCAAGCACCCTAATATCCACACATCTTATCCACAATACTTAGTCCAATTATTTTTCATTAACACCCTCCCTTGCTTTGGCACTCCCTCGTAATCTCATGAATATTTACAGTTTCTGAATTATTTTGTTCCTCAGCTAAAACATTAGCTTAATTTGCTTTAGCTGCCCCCTTAATCTTCCAGATATCTGTCAAACCATACTAAATAAGTGGAAGTCATAATTCAGAGTATTAACATAAATTACTCATGAAAGGAACTTCTACTGACAATAGTTTATCAAAACAGTACACAAAAATATAGTTGTGTTTTTAAAATGATACTTTATTTTACAAAAATAAACATAAAATATTTGGGAATCCGTTATTCTATACTGGTTGCACCCATTTGGGTGTGTGTTTGAGTGAGTTTACGTTTTTATTAACGCATAAACAATCGAATGAATGTCTATTATTCTTGAAACATCTGTTTTATTGTTTCGTTTTTGTGTTGTTTTAATTGTTGTTCTAAGCAACAAAATCGCATGAGAGTGGGGCTTGAAAGTTGGGCCGAAAATACAGAATGACAAAATTCTACTTCTAAATTAAAAAAAAAGGCGAAACAGATAATTTGTTTGTATCGTATATTGTTATCATAATTGAATGATCATAAACCATATACATCAAATTCCATGACTTTTTTGAGCCTATCCACAGGAACAGAAATATTTGCCAGTTTCGATCTCTCTTGCAAGACCTACTTATGAGATAACCAATTTGTATATATTATATTATTACTCTTAAAGTCTAAAATTGTTGTTTTCGAATTTTTATCAAAGAAGTGAGTGCTAACTGTAGTAGGAATTTTCCTGAGGGTGCAGGTACCATGTGACAGGTGCATTTTTTCTTTCTTTTCTTTTCTCTCATCTATCTATATATATATATATATATATATATATGAATATATGAAAATTAGCCCTTCTCATTTAATTTTTTAATAACCCGACTTTTATTTTATGTTATTAATGCTATTACGCCTAGTTTTTTAAAAGAGACATTTAAATATCGATTTTGGAACGATTATACACATTTTTAAGTCGACAGACAAATAGGCTTAACGCTTTAAATATTAGCCGTTTATTAAACAGGCACGTTGTTGACATTTATTTCCTGGAGAGTTAAATCTTCATGTTCCCTTATGATGAGGTGAAATTTGTTATAAAGTTAGTATAATATTAAAGTGTATAGTAGTTAGGATCTGAGTGCTGTGTTTAGTTCCTGAGGCTTTGCCCGACACGCCAACCTTTTGTAGCTCACGTCAACCTCCACAACTTTAATTAAATGGCTGAAAATATAGCCTTTTAATAATTTTATTATTTATTTACAACAGAAACACCATTTTCCCTTGTATAGGTGTTTATAATCTAGATTATGTAACGTTGCAATTTATCTTTTGTCGTTAGGCTGGAGGTGTGCTGATTTAAGACTTGTGATTATTAACTTTTGAATTTTATTCTAAATTCCTTAGAAAGAAGTTTAATGCCCGTTCATTCATTTCTTTCTTTTTTTATTTCCTTATACGAATTAAAAGACGTATTAAAGGAAATGGACAAGAAAATGTTAGGTTTCAGATGCCAATACAGTTATCAGTTACACCCTCTCTGAACCCATCTTTGAATCCTAGGAGTTCAAATGTTTTATACAGATTGTTCAAAATTTGGACTGATGTTTTCAAAATTGTCTGTTGAAAATCTGTGGATTTCGACCATTGTGAGTCCATACTCTTCTACAGAGCGAGTTCTGAATTGAGAGATAGATACCCTTGCTCCAAAAAGAAAGCCTTTTACTGACCACGCTTGAATACATATCTATACATATATATATATATATATATATATATATATAAGAGAGAGAGAGAGAGAGAGAGAGAGAGAGAGAGAGAGAGAGAGGGAGGGAGAGAGGGAGAGAGGTAGAGAGAGAGAGAGAAAGAGAGAGAGAATTAGGAGATCTACCTATCAATATTACTCCATAAAAAAAAAAATTTCCAGAAATTACATAAAGAATAAAAATCAATGTTTAAAACTATAGACAATCAAGTCAAGATCAGCAGCTAATATAACAAAAATTATTGTAATTAAATATATAATAAAAATTGCATTTTATAAATTCTAAATTGGTTGTACTTAATCTGCCAAAATGGTTAATAAATTTCAAATATTTTAAATAATTATAATAAATATTCGGTCCTTTCGTACTAAACCATTTCTAAATATCGCAGATAATAACCGTCCTTGCTCACATCGGTCGGCACTCACATCATGTAAAACGTTCGTCATGTAGGGGCTGTTTGTGAAGTTTGATCTTTCTTTTTACATAAAACAATTATTTGTCAAGTTTGGTAACGATAACTCAAAATGTTAGAGCGGTAACAGACAAACAAACACACACACATATTTATATGTATATGTATATATACTAGCTAAGGTACCCGGCGATGCCCGGGAAATCATTCTTGACTGACTAATGATGGTATTTTGATAGTAAGACTTCAATGTGTACAATTACACCTCCCTCCACGACGTAATGATTTTCCGAAATAGCCAACCCTGAATGGTAACTTTTGGGGATTAATAGAATAGAAATTTTATTTTTGAAGGATAAATGAAAATGTGTTCCTAATATATCCCTCTACACTTTTTGACTCACCGTTTTACAATAATTCCAACCATAATCATGGGTAGCATTTATTACAATTAAATATCATCTATAATAAACATATTTCCTTTCAAAAGCCAATCCGAGCTCACATAGTTTAGGCAAAGTTTTGCACGTAAGATTATATTTGTATTAGTGAATCTCACTGGAAATCGCTTCCAGTAATGCCAGACGGGAAGTAACTAAACTCAATTAACGTGTAAGGCTCCCGTCATCTTCCGTTCCCGCATGGGACTTCTCAACATTCTTCTACTTATATTATTGATGCAAAACATTATTTTATAATTTATCTACCGGATGGAATTAAATAACCCGTGGCACCCTGAAAATATCATATCGAGTTTAAACGCATATTGTTTTTTTGTCATAATGACATTACCATTAACGTTTAATTGTTATTATATTAAATATTTGTTTCAATAACACCAAGGTAAATTATACAAATTAAATAATGGAAATGCTCTTATAGTTTATATTTCTATTGGAAATAAATAATAAAGTTATTAGGAGGGGGTGACGAAGATTTATTACCTCACTAATCCGAATCATACTTTGAACTATCATATAAAACATAACATCATTTGTCATAATATTCCTTTATTAAAACCCCTTAAATAAGTACTAATATTATTGACTCCCGTTTAGCGTATATCCCGTGTTTACTTCATTTTAAAAGTGAATGCGCACAAAAGTTACTCTAAATAACAAAGTAAACAACTTTTTCTATGTGCATGTTTGCCGAAAAACCAATAGGAAACGAAATATCACTAATGTTAATTTCAGGCCACCCTTATAAACCCCACTCCTGCTCGTCCCTAGAAATGTTGGTATGGCCTATGATAATTAGGGCGTCAACACTAATATACATACCGAGTTTTATTTAGTTTGGTTGAGTCTTTTGAGCCCAATAAAATTAATAACTCCCGCTATAGTTTTTAGCTTATAACTCATTTATACTTAGGTATACGACAAAAGTGTATATAACAAAAGTTACTCCAAATAACGAAATAAACAACTTTTGTTATGTTTATATTTGCGGAAAAATCAATAGGAAACGAAATATCGCTATTTTTAATTTCAGGCTTCCCTTATAACCCCCCCTCCTGCCCCTCCATAGAAATGTTGGTATGGCTTATTATAATGAAGGCCTCACTGCTAATACACATACCGAGTTTGGTTTAGTTCGGTTGAGTCTTTTGTGCCAAATAAAATTGTGGACTCCTGCTATAGTTTTTAGTGTATAACGCATTTAAACATCGGTATACGACAAAAGTGTATATAACAAAAGTTACTCTAAATAACAAAATAAACAACTTTTGTTATGTGCATATTTGACGAAAAACCAATAGAAAACGAAATATCGCTATTTTTAATTTCAGGCTTCCCTTATAACCCCCACTCCTGCCCGTCCATAGAAATGTTGGTATGGCTTATTATAATGAAGGCCTCACTGCTAATACACATACCGAGTTTTATTTAGTTCGGTTGAGTCTTTTTTGGCAAATAATATTGTTGACTCCCGCTATAATTTTTAGCGTATAACGCATTTAAACTTTGGTATACGACAAAAGTGTATATAACAAAAGTTACTCTAAATAACAAAATAAACAAATTTTGTTATGTGCATATTTGCCGAAAAACCAATATAAAACGAAATATCGCTATTTTTAATTTCAGGCTTCCCTTATAACCCCCACTCCTGTTCGTCTCAGAGAAAATTAATATAGCCTAAAGTCTAAGTTGGGTTAGTACTAATATACATACCAAGTTTCATGAAATTCGGTTCAGCCGTTTATGCGTGAAAAGGTAACAAACAAACAAACAAACAAACAAACAAACAAACAAACAAACAAACAAACAAACAAACAAACATACACGAAAGAAACAAAATGCAGTTATGGTGTCTATGACATGTGAAACGAAAAGTTATCGTGAAATTTCGCGAAAAAAATCAATGTACAGACAGAGGTTACAATTTTATATATATATAGATATATATATATATATATATATATATATACTAGCTCAGATACCCGGCTTCGCTCGGGAATTCATTTGAGGCCAAATGGTGATGGTATATTTTTGGCAAGGCTTTACTTTGCACAATATTTTGACATTTATCCGTTCCAGTGTTTAGGGTTAATACCCGTTGTTGGCATTTATTAATAATAAAATTATTTTTTTAAATAAGACTTCACTGACCTGCATATTGTCATATTTTCCGTCTCCTGTTAAGGAAAAAAATATTGACATACATTTGAACTAATTTTTTCAGGTGCATATTTGCCGAAACCCCAATAGGAAACGAAATATCACTATTATTAATTTCAGGCCTCCCTTATAACCCCACTCCTGCCCGTCCCTAGAAATGTTAGTATGGCTTATTATAAGGAAGGCGTTAGTGCTAATACACATACTGAGTGTTTTATTTAGTTCGGTTGAGTATTTTGTGCCAAATAAAATTGTTGTCTCCCGCTATAATTTTTAGCGTATAACGCCTTTATACTTCGGTATACGATGATAGTGTATATAAAAAAAAGTTTCTCTAAATAACAAAATAAACAACTTTTGTTATGTGCATATTTGCCGAAAATGCAATAGGAAACGAAATATCACTATTATTAATTTCAGGCCTACCTTATAACCCCCACTCCTGCCCGTCCCTAGAAATCTTTGTATAGCTTACTATAATGAAGGCGTTAGTACTGATTCACATACCGAGTTTGGTTTAGTTCGGTTGAGTCTTTTGTGCCAAATAAAATTGTGGACTCCCGCTATAGTTTTTAGCGTATAACTCATTTATACTTCCGTATACGGCAAAACAGCATATTACAAAAGTTACTCTAAATAACAAAATAAACAACTTTTGTTATGTTCATATTTGCCGAAAAACGAATAGAAAACGAAATACCGCTATATTTAATTTCTGGTCTCCCTTACAACCCCCACTGCCCCCTAGAAAAGATGGTATGGCTTGTTATAATGAAGGCGTTAGTACTAATTCACATACCGAGTTTGGTTTAGTTCGGTTGAGTCTTTTGTGCCAAAAAAAATTGTGGACTCCCGCTATAGTTTTTAGCGTATAACGCATTTATACTTCCGTATAAGCCAAAAGTGCATATAACAAAAGTTACTCTAAATTGCAAAATAAACAACTTTTGTTATGTGCATGTTTGGTGAAAAAGCAATAGGAAACGAAATATCGCTATTTTTAATTTCAGGCCTCCCTTATAACCCCCACTCCTGTTTGTCTTAGAGAATATTAATATAGCCTAAAGTCTAAGTTGGGCTAGTAGTAATATACATACCAAGTTTCATAAAATTCGGTTCAGCCGTTTATGCGTGAAAAGGTAACAAACAAACAAACAAATAAACAAACAAACAAACAAACAAACAAACAGACACCAAAGAAACAAAATGCAGTTATGGTGTCTATGACATGTGAAACGAAAAGTTATCGTGAAATTTCGCGAAAAAAATCAATGTACAGACAGAGGTTACAATTTTATATATATATAGATATATTATTTTGAACAGACCATCTACGAGGTAGGATCGATGGACTTTTGAAGATATTTTTCGAAAATCGCGTCATGAGTACGACTTCAATAGCTGATTTCCCTTGAGGGAAATCTGCTAAAATGTAAAAGTCGAACAGACTTATAAACCTGAGCATCTACACCCAGTCCTAATTTTAATCCAACATCCTGGTCGCAACATATATATTGAAATAATAAAAAAATAAAGACGAAATAACTATAGTTGGATAATGCGTAACTGTGTGACAAACTTGTCCCCCTGCCAAGTGATTCGATAATGGAGCCCTTTATATATAGAGGCCCATGGGGTCCACGACCAGTCTTCATTATATAGTTATGTCACAATGGACAATTTGCTCTCTTTTATTCCCCTGGAGAGGGGCTGGGAAACCCTAGGTAATAGCTTCACGTATGTTCTGCCTCTAACTTGTTGAAGGTTCTTCAATCATATATCTACTACTCCATATGATATTACAAAGTAATACTCTAGTCCTCTAGCAAAAATAATACACTGCTTAAACAATAAGACAAACAGAGTTTCCTTCTTTCGAGAAATATAAATCAGAAACTTAAAGAAAATAACGATTTTGAGCAACAGTATATTGACGGTTTTCACTTACGAGCTTACGACAACATTGTATTTTTAAATGATTTATTAAATTAGTTTTTACACTTTAGAGATCATTAACTACCTCAATTAGGAGTCGTAGAGCTCTTACTTAGCAATTGATCTGTACGCATTAGTGTTTGTCTATATCCAATGTATTACAAACATTCTCGCAGTAGAATTGTATATATTCATTGCATTGTATATATACATACGATGGAGAATGAATCCAAAGTGCTGATAGAGGCTTGGAATTAGCCGAAATTACGAAAGAAGAAGTGGGCACAAGAGACGATTTTAATAAAACTTGAAAAATAGATAGGAGACAGAAGAGCTAAATTATCGCAAAGAATGAAAACCTGGTGGACAAATAAAAAGAACATGAACCATCTTTACTTTGCCATGGGAGGCTTACGACTAATAATAGCAATAATAATAACATTTATATATAATATCTAATAAAATCTAACAATGAATGGATCGGTAAATTGTCAGTTAGTAACTAGGAAAATAAAAAAAAGAAGAGAAGATTTCTTCGCATATACGTTCCTCATCCATAATTTTTTTTCTTCTCTATAAGACTCTACGGGGGAATACATCTTCCCAAATCACATACATACTAGCTAAGTAATGGATTAGTGCTAAGAAAACAGCTGACTATAGAAATCAGCTGACATAGTATTATTTTAGTCCTCTGTCATTCGATTTCCAGACGAAGATAGTCAAATAATAAACACATTGTTACATTGTGTGAGTGTGTGTGTGTGTGCGTGCGTGTGTGCGTGCGTGCATTCGTGCGTGTGTGTGTGTAGCTTTTTATATAAGGTCCACGGAATCGTTTGGAAATTGATTAATTCATGAGTTAAATATTACATCTGCTGTTCTGAGCAGTCTTGACGTGGAACTAGAAGAGAAGGAAGTAGTTGTCGATTAGGTGGGAGAACGTAAACCTCGCAAGAGGCTTCAAGAGAAGTGAAACTTGTAGAGATGAGGAGATAAGTGAGTTTTTCTACCAAAGGACCTACTGCCGATCGATTCATAATTGAATGAGATAGAATTACAACGTTTATATTAAAATCTGTAAAAAGCCTACATACGTCATCTGTATATAACCTTTTTCTGGATTTAGAATCAACTATACATCTAGTCTGCATTTTTGATAATATTAATGCATTCATTAGGCAGAATGGATTCCAGGACAATTCTATATATGTGGCTCATTCCTGTATCAACCCAACAACTCTATGTTCTACTCAAGAAGTAACTTACTAGGAGGGCTTTCACTTTAATTTCAGTTCAAAGCGAATACCTTAAATCCGCTGGAACATTCGTTACATCACATGTGATTTATCAGTGTGATCAGTTTGTAATATTTGATAAAATCCAAACACGCCAACCACACAGGAAGTATTTAAATGGCTTATTATATTTAGTACTTTTTTGACATTTAAAACACTCTATACCTTCGCCATATCTTATTCGCCACCTTCAAATTGCTCCTCACATCTATTTTTTGAACACCAACATTTACCCAGAAATGCAATTTTAATATCCTCCATGGAGAAGAAATACAAAAAGCCTACAACAACTTCAATTAAATATATTCAAAACTTTAATGTTTTTCGAGTGGCAATATTAGTTTTCTGAGACGTACTGTAGACAATTCTGCAGGTGCTTGCTAGGGACTCTTTAAGGTCGTTACTCACCATAACTCGTCAATATAAAAAATGTCACGGTATAGCAGCATAAACTAAAATAATTAAGTGATGGAATGGCACACTGACAATTTCATCTTACAATTTGTGCACCTTTTCTATGGTATAAGAAAGCGATGTAAATGAATATTTTGATTTAAGGTGGGCGTAAGATGTTTAGTGATACAGTTCCTCAGAGTAAAAAATTGGATTAGTAGAAGTGGGGTTATCTGAAGTCTGAGACAAAAAAAAATATATATATAATCGAGTAATATTCAAGATAGAGACAACATGTATAGAACAATAGTTCTAGAAAGTTAAATTAGATTGTTTAAATAACATATTTCGACATTACTCATTATAAGCAGATATTACTAGTTTTAGCAGATTTCCCTTAAGGGAAATCAGCTATTGAGGTCGTTCTCATGACGCGATTTTCGAAATTTGTCTTCTAATGTCCATCGATCCTACCAAGGGGAAGACAATGAGCTCCGTTCAAAACTGTATATATATATATATATATATATATATATATATATATATATATATATATTTTTGTCTGTTACCAAACCCGATGTTTAGTCGTTTTATGTAAAAAGAAAGCAAACCTTCAGCAAATCGCCACTTCAACTCATGGTAACATGAGTAATAAACAACACTCATATACAATACTCTGCTACATATGAAATCACATTATTCGACCTTAAATACCTAACATTGTATTCAAGAGACCTTTATTATACGAGACGTATAACCCCCCCCCCCCGTCTAAAGGTTTTGGATTACTGAAATTTGATTGAGATACCAATTATTCTGACTCATTATTAATTACAGTACTAGACATAGTAAATAGTCCTCAATAAAATTAATATGTTATATTTTGATATAGTTGAGTAATTGTTCTTCTTTCCGATGTGAGGCGGACAGGCCTGTTAGTTTACATTTCTAACGCTTCATGTCGGCAGGTTCAAGGTTGAAATTGGATGAAACATTTCTTATTTCCGTTTCTATTTATTCACGGTGGTTTTGTGTTGCCAGTATGTAGATTTATCTATTATTAAACTTCACGAGGGAAATCTGCTTAGTTTACGCAGCCCCTGCGTGACGGACTTTTTAATTATCCCCATCTCCAAACTTCTCCTTTTTCTGGTTCGAAGTCGCGCTCTTATATTCTTATTGAATGACATTCGGTTTCACTGGTTTTAATAAGAAATAATATTCACCGAATATACCGTTCGAAAGTTATACCACATAGTGTTAATAGATATGATCCTACAAAATTTAATAGAAATTAATACACTATTAAAATTACTTTTATAAAAATTAATTAACTAAAATTACCTAATATTTCGGGATAATGTCCTGAAAATTATAGCATTTGAATTATAAATTATAGAACATTATTTTTTTAATTTTATGATAGCATGATACTGTTAAATCTAGAGTCGGATCGGAGTATAGTTGGGCTCTTTGGTGTTTTTCTTACGTCTTTTCGAGTTCTGCTTGTGGAGGGTATGATTCCTCCATGGTGGAAGTTTGTTAAGATGAAGTTCTTAGTTGTGTACTAGTTGAAATTGAAAGGTAACCTGTGTTTATCTGGCCCAGATGAGTTTAAGTAATAAAAAGTAGGGATAAATTTAAAAAATAAATACTCTTGATTCGGATGCCATCCATTTAAAATGTTATGGTTATTGGATTAATTTTACAATATTTAATATTTTTACGACAGAGAAAAAATATTCGAATGTTCTGAGATTTTCTGACAATAACAACAAGCTCTCCCGTTTTGTTTCTTGGTTTCTCATCAAGGGGACTATATTCGATTGGAAGCAATGGAAATGTGATTCGTCGCAGAGACACCAGAACAAGATGGATTTAAAAGAAATTCAACGCTGAAGTTCCAAGGGAAAGAAAAAGCCATGGAAAAACGTAGGGTAAAACATTTTGGTCATAGCATAAGGCACAATGATTTCATTAAAAATGTATTTGGAGGTATGGTTATTTGGAATAGGGGGAGGGCAAGAAAGTAATTTTTTGAAAGTATCAAACATCTTATAGAAGTCGTTGGTTATATGACAAGAGAAGCATCCGAAATAAACCAACGGTTGAAACTACAGTGGGTTTAATCTTTAACACATCAAACTTTTAATGAAATACATCTCTATGCTGCTCAGGAAATCAAATATTTATTTATAAGTAAGGATTTTTTTTTAAATTCTTTTCTAATTATAAATTAATTTTAATTTTTTTTTTTTACAGACCCATACCAGATGTTTGGACCTACAAGCAGCCGACTTGCCAGTTCAGGTGCGTATTGCTATCCAGCCTATTAGCATATCATATCGAATAGCAATAACACGCATGCAGGCCGCAAACACACGCACCCCCCCCCCACTTCTACACGCTTCGCGGCCGCAACATGCAGATTCACTAACCACTCTCTCATAAATATGTAAACCCGCCAACGGTCATGTTTACTACCCGTGGCAGTTTACTCCCTTCATATAATGATTTAATGACCTAATAGTCATTCATGATATACGTTGCCATGGAACTCTAATAAAACAATATAATATTAAATTTAGTCAATGCTCAGGACTGTCATGTGAGTTTAGGAGTTGGTCTTAAGATACACTTATTTGATTCCCATATGAGCAATAGAAATTTATTTGTAGTTTATTGGCAAACTAAATAAAATCTAGAGTCCCATCCAGATTAGAAAAGTCCGTCACGCAGGGACTGCATAAGCTAAGCAGATTTCTCACGCGAAGGTTTACAATAGATAAATATATACAGGTAACACTAACGTGAATGTTAAGTGAATAAATACAAACGGTAATGGGAAATCTTTCAGTTTCTTTACAATACAAGTTACTAATATCTACAACGGAAAGCGGCTGAATTGTAAACAAACAGGCCTGCCAACCTTGTAGCGCGAATAGATAGACCAGGAAGACAAACAGTTAATGAAATATATCTCAATATAACATATTAATTTTATTGAAAACAATTTACTAAAGTTAGTGCTGTAATTTGTAATGAATCAGAATCAGTTTTATCTAAATCACTCAAATTTTAATAATCCAAGAAAAGAAGGGGGGGGGGCAACAGGACGTATTTGCATATATAACGGATTTACATATAAAGTAAAAGTTCAATGGAAACAATATTTGGTATTTAACTTTGTAATGAAGTGGTTCATAAATCAACAGCTTATTGTTACTATGACATGAGTAAGAGTAGGGGTTTGTTGAAGGCCCAAAACTGAAAAATCCAAATATATCCGTAAATATTCAAGATAGAGAATAAACATATATAACAATATTTATAGTAAATTTAATTTTCAATAAGATGGGTTCTTTACAAATTTTTGATCTGACGTACAGTAACGGAGATATTTAGAATTTTCGTACACCCCCCCCTCTCTAAACCTCCTCCCACTGATCCGATTAGCCATTAACGAACTTGATCTTTCTTTTTACATAAAACGTTCAAATATCGAGTTTCGTAACGAACAAACAAAATTTGCGACCGCTAGAGCGTTAACAGACAAATATAATTATGAACGGACCTCATTTTCGTCATCTCCTAGGTAGGATCGTTGGACATTTGAAGAAATTTTTCGAAAATCGCATCATGAGTACGACATCAATAGCTGATTTCCATTAAGGGAAATCTGCTAATACTGTAGTGACCTGGTAAAAATAGGGGACTTCGAGTAGGGAAGATATCTCAATTTTGCGGATATGCAGTTGGGAACTATACACTGAAACAAACAGAGCTAAGGCGTAATCTCAATTGGTAAACCTTAAGTCCTGAGTTCGATTCTCGCGAGGGAAATAGGTTATTTATTCAGTTTAGTCAGTAGTATTTACGGACTTACTAAATAAAATCCATAGTCCCACTCTGACTAGAAAGGAATAAAAGATAACCAGTCCTAATTAGTCTTGGTAGCATTATGTGGGACCTTAATAAATACCATATACCAGAAAATTAAATTTACAATAACTAAATCCCGCATTTGAATGCATTTCCATGTTTAATAATATTTTTGAATGTTTGGCGTGTGTGTAAAAAAACTTATCTTGGCCTCAGGCCCCACGGTAATAGCTTGAAGGGGGAAGTCAATAAAAATAAATCAATAAAAGTCATATGAGATAAATAATAATAATAATAATAATAAAGTTAATTTCCTTTACTTTTGCTACGATCGTTTTGTACAGTCCAACAATTAATACATTAATTTCAGTTTAATGAAAACGGAGAGAGCAAAATGAGAAAACATAAAGTATCAATTTCGACATGAGAGGTATAAATGGGAGGATAGATTGTAGAGAGGTGTCTAGATAGTAGAATTGGAACGTCAAAAACCCAGTTAAAAATGAAAAAGGGGCTGTGGGGGGGGGGATGAAGGGATGATGAAGAGAGAGAGAGAGAGAGAGAGAGAGAGAGAGAGAGAGAGAGAGTGAGTGAGAGAGGGGCAGGAAGGCAATATAGTATGACACGGGCTCCCCTACACCTGCTGGCGGTGTTTCTACGTCCACTCCTCATTTTTATCACACTTATTCCTCTTATCATAAACCCAACTGGTCCTACGGTTTTACAGTATAATGCCTCGATGTTGTAACGATGTATATTTTATTTATTTACAACTGGTTTAATATTATATCTAACCACATACCGCTGAGAGTTTATATCCGAAATAATGGTTAGCAGAATTGTCTCAATAAAGCCAACAAAAAATGAATAACATAAAAACAGTGACATTCCAGAGTCTACTTGATTCTGTGCAAAATGTACATCCTTCGGACCCTGAAATATAGTTTATACATCTAGTTGCAGCCCAAGTAGAGTAGTCTTGATACTAAGAGCTAGGTTATAGCCATCTCTAAATATCAGCCAGAGGACTACCTCTGTACCCTTTCAAATCCGAGAAACCTTTGCGATGAAGAAGACTTTTTCCCCTGTTTTGTAAATAACCACTGAGAATTTCATTTAAGTCATCACGCAATGAAACATTATGTGTAATTGAAAAAAGTGAGAGAACTAGTTGATCCGGTGTACATGAAGGACGTCAGAAAACTAATGATATTGTCCTGAGTCGAAATATCAAAAGTTCTATGAACACACCAAATTTTTCTGGAAGCATTTGTATGCATTATCGTGGTCCTTTTCTCTTCCTCCACTCAGATAAATCTTGCATAATGTAAAGTAACATTCCATTCCCTTACAGTGTGTTCCTACAGCATGGCTACACATACACAGAAGGCCCACTCTGGTTTGGTTCAGCAGCCTCGAGACTTAAGCACTTTGGGCCGCATACACTCCTGCCACCCATAGCGGCGTGGTGCTTAGTATTCTCGCACCATTAGTAGTGCTTAGTATTCTATTCATGTTTGGGTTCCAAAATTCCTTGGGACTATTACATACCTGTGGTCGTAAATCCATGGAGGCATATGCTTGAGTGTCCATTCATGGTTGGGACCATAAATGCGAACATGCTTAGATCTAAAGATGTTGTTCACTCTTGCTTAGGATCTTAGATACTTGGATTCGCATTTAGGTGAAGTGGATGGGAAGGAGAAGCTCATACATGCCTAAGATACTCATTACTTTCAATTAAAATATTTTTAGTATTTTAAGCCAATATTGCATGATTTTGTACGAGGTTTCCCTGAGAATTTAGTTTACAGTTGGCATAATATGTTTATTTTTAGGATTCCCTGATCATTTGAACAATTAGATCCGTGTTAGCCTATCCAAAATCATAGACCCGTTGAAGAGCATAACAAGAGGATTTCGAAGAGGCCGAATGAGAGTCAAGGAATTCAATTTGAATGGTTACAGAAGATCCTGAAAAGAAGGATGGATTGAATCAGAGGGAGGCGAAAGAGGAAGTGAGGGGAGTGGGAAAAGAGAATGAAGGAGAGGGAAAAGTTGAGTCAGAGCTATTTACATTTTCCAAGCGATCGAGCCGAAGGGAGTTAATGCCTGCTGATCACCGGCTACAAGGCTAAGCAGAGAGGGTCAAAGCTGGGCTCAAGGAAAATGCTTTGTATCCCCTTATTCAATAGTTAGCAGCTTTTCATTTCAGGGGGCGGCGGCATTTCTTTTTCTTTCTTTCGATTTTTTAACAAAAATTTGGGAAATAGGGCAATGAAGAACACTGTAATTTATGAGCTTCCATGATCTACCAAATTCCAGTCTATTCCTTAAGTTGTCTTCAAATAGGCCAGGCTAAAGATGTCGTTCAACTCAAAGCCACAAAACCCACTTTCAGGATGCATTAGAATGAAGTATGAAGAAGAAGAAGATTTATTCTAGACTAATTAACCATATATTAAACATATTAACTATTATGAATACCTTTAGACATTAGAAAATGTATTTTCTTTAGCCCAGTTGTATTGCCGCTTGTAATCAACCGTATGTACACTAAGCCGGCCGGTTTCATATCTACTAATGCCTCACCAGGAGCAAATTTTAACACAACTTCAAAATTCCCACCTTCCACACATGTCAAATCTTCACATAGCTGGGGTATAATGAACAGGTTGAACTTAAAACAACTTGACTCGTTGTTTTTGACCTTCAGTTTAAATCCAAATAAAAGAAAAATATTCAGGCCGCGGTTTGTATCTAATTTCGGGGAGATTTAGTTCTTTTTCAGTGAAGTGGTCCTGTAATCTAATCAAAAATCTCATAACTACACATCCAATAAAAGATAATTTAAACTAATATGTTGCACTGAAACCTTTATAATCCTGGTACTTATGATATAACATGGCATTTTCTATATCCTAATTCGGTCTTTTCATCATATAACCGTTTTAGCATAAATCATATTCTCATCATAAATGAGAAAAGCAGATTACATCTGCTATCCATATTTTGGATCTAAAAATGATATCGTTCTAATCAATTACGACTAGATATTTTAAGGAAACTTGATGTTCTGGCTCCTCATCAGGTTATTGCTGAAATCAGACCAGGAGGGGGAGGTTAGAGGGAGAAATACAAATTTTGAAATATCCCCTTTATTATGACTCGGATCAAAATATTTTATATAAACAATCTTGTGGCGAATTTAATTTTCAATAATCTCTGTTATATATGTAATGTTTTTTTTTAGTATAATATTATTATTATTTATTAACGTCCACTTTTTTGTTACTATGTCTAGTTGGGACGGGTTATCTACAGGTTACCACCCCTTTCTTGCCAGGATGAGGCTAAGAGTTTATTTAATGCCCACACTAAATAAATTCTTATTAGTTGGGAATCGAATTCGCCACTCTGTTTACCATGTGAGATTTATGCCAACGTTTTAACTCACATGTCTAACCTGTGCCCCTAGTAGAATATTAACCAAGATAATTGTATACATACTTTCTCTTAATCTTCTTCTACTTCTTAGTTATTACCTAGTTCTCTCCCGTCGGTAAACCCCCACTCCTGTTCACCTCTTATTAATAGTATGCCAATATATGTATAGAACAACAATTGTAGAATATCAAAAGCTAGACAAGATTGGTTATGCATCATTTTAATAATAAAGGAGATATACTGAATTTTCGGAATTCCCCTCTCTAAACCCCCCCCCTATTCAACCCATTTTAGCCATTAAATAATATTATGTATAGTGTGGAATGAAACAGTTAAATATCTAATATGATGTAGAAGACACAAATATTTGCGATTCACGACCGCAAAATCATAATTGATGATGTCTTCACACTATATATCTTCATCGATGGACATTCGAAGATATTTATCGAAAATCGCGTCTTGAGTACAACCACAATAGCTGATTTCCTCTAAGGGAAATCTGCTAAAAAGGATTCGTTTATGGTCGTAATCATAAGGACTAGAAGGAAGAGAGTGAAGTAAAACATTTGAAATATATTTATCCGGGTTTTCTGGCCGTATCGACAGATTTTAAATAACCAATCGCCTTAAAGATTTAATGTTTAACAATTATTGTTCTATTCAGCTTTTAACATTGTCATACGACAATCTATTTTTAAAAATGTGAATCACAGTTTGAATGTTTATCACATGCAGGTTATAAGTTTGTATAAATGCACGAAAAGAGATTTTGTAAATACATTAAAAGTCCGTCACGCAGGGGCTGCGTAAGCTAAGCAGATTTCCCAGGTGATGTTTTACAATAGAGAAATTTCACGAGAGCCAAGCAGTTAAGGAAACGGCCGAATTAGCTTTTGACGGGAAAGTTACTCGTTAGCCGCCCAGATTTAATAAAAATGCAAATATCTCGGTCAATATTCAAGATAGAGAATACATGTATATAACAATATTTATAGTAAATTTAATTTGCAATAAGATTGCTCTGTATAATTTTTCTATCCGACGTATACTATTGGAGATATTTCGAATTTTCGAAAATCCTCCTCTCTAAACCCCCCCCCCTCCCACTCCACTCGTCCGATTTCAGCCATTAACGAACTTGATCTTCTTATCTTGAATATCAATAATAAAATCAAAGGCACAAAACTAACTTTCAATCAGCTAGTCTACGGTAGTAACATTTTATGAATAACATGTCTTATATTGAAATATTTTCAATTCCGTTTCTTCTTAAAGAGCAATATTAATACAACTTTGCACCTACAGGTTCGGGTCAGATACAACTTTGGCAGTTTCTGCTGGAGCTCCTCTCCGACTCGAGCAATGCGAATTGCATCACTTGGGAAGGAACGAACGGCGAGTTCAAACTCACCGACCCAGACGAAGTGGCGAGAAGATGGGGAGAACGCAAGTCCAAGCCAAATATGAACTACGACAAGCTCAGTAGAGCTCTCAGGTAACACTATTTTTTTTTTTTTTTTTGAGTGGTCGGAGACTGGATTTTTCTTTTTTTTTTTTTACACTACACATTCAGCATTATTGTTTAAAATATTTTGTGGAGCAAGGTGAGATAAATGAATAATGGCAGTTTTTTTTTTTTTTTAACTTACTTCAGACAAAAAGAGGAAGAAATGTATTTTTTTTTTATTTTTCTGTTTTTGTTATTACTTGTCTTACTAATAATCGTTCTAACTTTAAAGCCTTGCAATAAATTATTCTACTTTCGAGGGAAAAGATCGGAAGTCATTCATTTTGTTAAAATAATCCCAATAAATTTTTTTATTCGTAGACTTATTAAGGCAACACCAATTTATTTGTCACTTTTTTGTTTTTCTCTATTAGAAATTTCGAAGTAGCCAGAAGACATAATGTTATAAGATGAAATGTTGTTTGTAGTAGGGGTCTATTGAATACTTTTATGACAATTTTTGAAAAGCAAAAGTACCAGATGTGACAGTTTAGAGAAGTGACGAAATGTACAATTAAAACGTGCCCATTGTTGTGCTATTGAAACATGTTATACATTCAACCGTGTAGATAAAGTAATGTTCTTCAATTTTTGTTTCATATATTTTTTTCTAACTAGAAAGTTAAGTTATTTGTAATTTCTTAATTCTCAACTGTAACAGGTAAACGAGTTCCCTTTAAGTTTCTATATAACTCAATATGTCCTTCCAGCAGCAATTTCAAGTCTTTTTTGTATGGGTTCGTGGTAAGGGAAAAATAGAATATGTCATGACAGGAAATTGCTAAGTTTATGGAAACCCCGCGTGAATGTACTTTTTTATTCGCTTATATGGGAAAATTTGAAATAAACGTAATGCTAATGGGTTGTCAATTTGTACAGAACGGAAATGGAGGTAAATGGGTTGTACAGATGTTCCGTCTGTTTTGACTGTAGTGAAAAGATGCCTATTATTAAATGACAACTGTCCCATTATTCAACTATGAATGATATTAAATTATTGAATGGGAGAGGGTAGGACTCCTATAGGGGTGACTAATATGTTTAGAGGGGATGTGTTTGCATCCACAGTTGATGAACAGTTCGGCAGGATGAGGAACAGCAACAAGCAAAATGAGTCAACGTATTGAGAAAAAAAAATTCAATATTGGAAAAAAATTAAAAACCGGAAGTCTCAATAAAAAGACATAACTTTTTTTTCCTTTTATTGAAATTATTTGTACCTACTGACTTAGGTTTTCTGTATCTCGTGTGCTTCTCCAAAACTTTATAATAGAACTAACATTATGCCCTGATTTAAAAAATAATATTTTTATTTTACACTCCTTAAAGTGCGGCAAGAGTTTATTCTGCATCCCTGTGTTTATAGCATAACTTAAACAAATATTATGTTTCATAATTTTTCTCTTTTTTCTATACATAGATCGGTATATTATAAATGTTTTAATACCTGGCATCATTTGAAGGTTACTTTCTTTTATATGTAATTTTCCATCTCAAAAAATAAAATTTGAATTTTGTTGTGATAGAATGAAAAATTTAATATCAGTCCTTAATGTTCAAATGTTGTTTATTAGCATTTATTAATTTACTTTGGTGTGTTTCAAGTTTACCAATTCACTTATCTATTGTTTCTAAAAAGTCCGTCACGCAGGGGCTGCGTAAACTAAGCAGATTTCCCACGTGAAGTTTTACAATAGAGAAATCCGCCTAATAACAACTGTAGTAGTAAGGTATCTCTTAACCTATTCAAGAGGGACGAATAGTTACGGAAACGGCCGCCAGAGCTCTCGGCGGAAAGTCCCGAACATAGCCGACTCCCGCCGACCACAGGCAGAATACAAATGCAAATATCTCGGTTAATATTCAAGATAGAGTATAAATATTTATAGTAAATTTAATTTGCAATGAGATTGATTCTGTACAATTTTTCGATCCGACGTATAGTAAAGGAAATATTTCGAATTTTCGAAAATCCTCCCCTCTAACCCCCCCGCTCCCACTGATCCGATTTCAGCCGTTAACGAATTTGACCTCTCTTTTTACATAAAACAACTAAATATCAAGTTTAGTAACGATCAAATAAAAATTGCGACCGCTAGAGCGGTAACAGACATATATATATATATATATATATATATATATATATATATATATATATATATATATATATAGATAGATAGATATACATATATGTATAGTACAGTTTTGAACGGACTTCATTTTCGTCATCTACTAGGTAGGATCGATGGACATTTGAAGAAAAATTTTGAAAATTCCGTCATGAGTACAACCTCAATAGCTGATTTCCCTTAAGGGAAATCTGCTAAAATAGTTCGTAAAAACACCATATTCTTATCACATTATGATACATATCTGCAGTTATTGTAAAAATATTTATTATTTACTAACTCCCAGTTTATGAAACTAAGGCTAGTTGAGACGGGTTTCTACAGGTTACCTACAACCCTTTTCATAGGTTGGGATTTTTTTTTCTAATAAAAATAAATAAATTATTTTATAATGTAGAGGCAAAATGTGAGTCCCCTCATCTTCCACCTGGTGTACCATGTAACATTCTTTCGAAGAGCTCATAGGACTCAGGTTTCCCATAAAAATCTATAACATGTTTCTGATCCTCCAGCTGTTTTACTCTATCATAGCTCCTAATGTCTATCTATGGCCCCCTTCCTTTCCCAGATCAAGAGAGTCCTTTTATTTCCTTTGGTTATAGTGTATATTCATTTTACTTTCATTCATAACTGAGGGTCGGATGAAACTTTAAGTTTTTCTTGATCCTCCTGCAGTCCTCTAACTTAGCTCTAAATATCTTTCTTAGGCGCTTTCTTTTCCAGACCACGATAATCCTAGTTCTTCCTTTGGTAATAGTCTGCGTTTCACTGCGGGACTGATGATTCTGTCGTAGATTTCCATTTATACTTCCTTCAGAAAACAGAGAGTGTAACAATATAAGCTCTGTTCTGTTATAATCTCTTCTATGTACTTGTACACGCTAGGACTAGGAAATCAGAAGTCCCCAAACCCCCCCCCCCCCAATTCATAAGCCAGTTGTATACAACGTCAGTTTTAATAATTCCGGATTTCCTCTTTATCATGGACTTACATATGCACTAATGATTAAATTAATAAATAATAATGATGGAAATGCTTTCAGTTTAAATTCTATCCCAATAATTCAGTGTAAAAATAGGTTGTAAGGAAATAAAACAGCATTGATCGACTTAGTACAAATCTCCTTGGCAGAGGTTGCACAACAAGTTGCGGCGGACAAAGGCTTTTGTCAGGTTGATGTATAGGTGATGAGTTAATTGGTATAACATTAGTGGTGATTAGAGGGGAGCATTGGATGCCGTCATCTAGCGGGGGGGGGATTAGAGGACAAATCCCTGGGGGTGAACATTATTAGGGAAGCAGGGGATCAACAGTTTGGCCAAGCCTCATTTCAATTTAAAACAAATTCTCTCTGCATTGGATTGGGTGTTAATGGTCCCCCCTGGGGCCAATCACACCCAGCCCCAGTCAATCAGGGCTTCCTCTCCCCTCGCAATCGCCAGGGGAAAAATTCCCTCTCACCTCCCGCCTGTCCGAATTCATAAAAACCTTTTTGGAAATGCCCGCTTTCTGGAGTTATCTAATACGCAAACGCACACTTCCAGAAGGGATAAAAGAGAACTCCACTAATCCTTCAAAAAGTTTTATCACAATGCTCGACTGCGAATACCACTATCTTCAGATTTGTATAAAAAATTGTCTATAAATGAAAACAAGTACCAAACTTCCTTATTGTGTAATATTTCTCTTCAACATACATTAGCACAACATAGGCGGTTTCTTTTAATAATTTCCACGTACCAATGAGAACTGACCTATTGGCGATAACGACCTATATATAACCGAGTCACATCCGGAAGGACATACACGCGTCAGCAAATCTTTCCCCATATCGCCTCCACATATTTTGAGCACTGTTAAACAACCCCCTTATCCAGTTATCGTCAATCCATTTAGTTCTTGGGTAATGGAAAGATTCTACATTTGACGTCATAAAATGTCTGATCCCAGGTCACAAGCTATGCTATAAGCTTCCAGACGTCTTTTAACCTCACCAACGGACCTTTCTCGACTTGGCTTGGCCTCTGTTGAACTGTGATTCGTGACCGGAGTAAGTAAAAGAACGAAGGATACATGCGCTGGGACACTGATGGAAATGCTAATATCCAATACATAAATAACTTCTCACAAATTAGGTAATAACAGTTAAACAAGGATTAGAAAAATCACCATTATTAATTTTACATCAATCCAAAATTAAAGGGTAATGTACCACTTTCTTTACAATTAATTAATAATTTAGGGATGAATTATTTACGTTATTTATGCCCAATGAATTGAAGTACCACAGAATAAAACTTCTACGTCAATTCCCGAAATATACATTTTTCTATAATATCACTTATTTGGAGGTTAAAGCTGAATCACCAGTGAAACTACAAAATTTTAAAAAAACGAAAACACATTAAATTAAAAAAAATTAAAAGTAAAAAATAATCCTTTTATTTATTTAATTATATGACTGAATTTTACAAGTATCTGAACCATATGTGACTTTCCTATTCTTTTTGTGATTACGGATGACGTCAATCCTCCTGGAACGAGAAAGTACTATGAAGGCAAGTTTTATTTTTATAGCTTAGATTTAGGCAAGATATCTTTCTGTAGCCATTTTTGGTTTTATTTTTAATAAACTCTGTAAAAATTATTATATTGTACTTCTCTTCAGAAATGCATTTTCTAACACATTAGACAGATTAGGCAATCAGGATTTTGGAATTTATATTATAAAAGTTAAGCTATAAATACACTATAATAAAATTAATTTTTTTTAAATTAAATTTTTGTGCCAAGTTATTGTGTGTTTAAAGTTTTTTTTTTATTAACGTCCAATAAACAACGTTAACAACCTTTGTCCAATGAACAAAGTTAGGTTCACAACTAGTCAATATTATTATTTTTATTTATATGCCTTTTTTTATTGTTTTTACTTAATTTGACATTCATTTTTAGGTACTACTACGACAAGAACATAATGACGAAAGTGCACGGGAAGCGATATGCGTATAAGTTTGACTTCCAAGGTCTAGCTGCAGCGACGCAACCGGCTGCAACTGATCCAACTGCATACAAATATCAGAGCGACCTCTTCATGTCCTCTTACCATCATTCCGCAAAGCTCAACTTTATGAGCCCACATCCTATCCCCTCATCATCAGGTATGTCCAAGCTGAAATGTACTAACTCTGTGTGTGTGTGTGTGTGTGTGTGTGTGTCAGAGAGCGCAAGACTGAGAGAGAGAGAGAGAGAGAATAAGAGAGTGAGAAAGAGGGAGAGAGAGAGAGAGAGAGAGAGAGAGAGTGAGGGGGGGGGAGAGAACCTGATTTAATTGATTTT
The DNA here is from genome assembly GCA_019009955.1 of Riptortus pedestris. Classification (NCBI taxonomy): domain Eukaryota; kingdom Metazoa; phylum Arthropoda; class Insecta; order Hemiptera; family Alydidae; genus Riptortus; species Riptortus pedestris. The sequence goes on from CM032229.1 coordinate 134,905,283, forward strand.
AGAGTTTTCCATAGTCTTGAATTAGTTAAAAATATCTTGGCAAAATATTAAATAAAAGTGGAATTAGTATTGACCCTGTTACACACCTTAATAAAAGAAGACTGTTTCTGATTCAGACAGTAAGGTAATATGTAGTTAAGGCATGGAGGAGTTTTTGATGTTATCTTTTCTCTTCTCTCCACTTGTTCTATTGGAATATAATACAACTTAGACCTTTCTAGATCATCTTAAGTACGCGTTGTACACCTATTTTATTATAATTCTATATTTTGGGGGTTAGTATTTATATTTTTTAAATGTGTTTAGTTTGTGTATAATATATTGGTTGCTGTCAGTTAGTCGATCAGTCATATTGCGTGCCATGTCAAAGTCTTTCCGTTAAATGCAGTTTGTTAATACTTGTTTCGTTGTTAAGTAAATGTTGCAGTATATAGGGAAAGTTTGTGTCATGTCAGATCACACATTAGAGTGAAGTAAAAAAAAAACCTCTTTGTGTTACGTTATAAATAGCTTAAAACGTTGTTTAAACAAACCAGTTTATGAACAAAACGAAATAGAATAAAATGGCCCAAACTAACGCAGCCCATTGCTAATCTCCTCCCTTGGCCGAAAGTCAGGAGACAGAGGAGTAAATTGAAAAGCTAACCATGTAAAGGAGATAAAGAGTGAAGTTGTTCGATCAAAGGAAACCCTAATTTCCTACAAAGTCCTCCGACATAGCTCCCTACACCGCATGCTTCGCTGGAAGGGGTGAAACAAATCTAGACTCTATTAATATTTTCTCTCCCTTTAAAATCTTTTAGACTGAGCTCATCTCAAGCCTGCGAATGATTGGCACGACACTTGCTGAGGATTATTTTTAATTAATCCCCCCACCAAGGGTGAAACCAATGAAAAAAAGACAACACTCCGAAATACGTTGTTTATAAAACTTGGTGTCAAAAGGGACGTACATTCATTTAATACCTTAATTGGTAAAGTATTTTTAATTAATTTTATCAAAATTTGGCATTTAAAGATTCAGTTGAAGAAGTCAACCAAAGTAGTTTTATTAAGTAATTGCGATGAATTCTTGAATAATAACTAAGTAAATGAGTAAATGTATAACTAGCTCATGCTTGAATTCGCTGGGAGTAAAGAACATGGATGCGATGCAATTATTCTTGTTCCATATAAAAGTTATTTAGCGTTAGCCCTTTCAACAACTACAGATTCCACCACCTTCACAGTTAAAAGGTACAATACAACAACTAGTCAATAAAATATTTATTTATATCTATTAAGGCTTTTTAAAATGTTTTATTTTTTCGTGTATGTGATTTAACTTCAGTATTCAATATTTATTTCTTTTCTATATTTATTATTTTACATATTTCTTACTATTATATCCCAACTAAATGAATATCTTTTTCATTTAAGGAACCAAAATAATTCGTAATTCTTTCCAACCTATATATCAGTGAAATAATTCTTCGTGTGTGTGTGTGTGTGTACATAGACTTATATATATATATCTCTGTTAAAGCTCTAGCGGTCGCAATTTTTGTTTGATCGATACCAAATTCGATATTTAAACGTTTTATGTAAAAATGTAGAACAAATTCGTTAACTGCTAATATCGGACAAGTAGGAGGGGGAGTTTAGAGGGGAGAATTTCGATAATTCGAAATATCTCCGTTATTATACGTAGTTTGTATGATCTCCGTTATCATACAAAAATTTGTATAAAATCAATCTTATTGCAAATGTGATGTTTAATAAATGTTGTTATATACATTTTATTCATTATCATGATTATTAACCGAGATTTTTGCATTTTTTTTTTGTTTTTTACTCCTACACATGCCATGTTAACAATTAGCTTTTATATTATGGAGCACCTTATTTAAAGCCTAGATACGTTTTCGAACTTTTTTTATAAAATTAGCAAAAATTCCATGAATCCATTTTATTAAAAAAATATCTATTTAATAATTACATATAATAAATTAAATTCGTTAACGTTCTTAATACTACTCTATATAGCATGTATTTGTAATTTATAAACGAACTTTTTTATTAGTTATAAATTTATTAAAGGATGCATGCTTTAATGAGAAACTTATATCCCCTTCCCAGAAAATGTTCCCGATGATAAATCATTTTTTAATTTTATGACAAACATTTTGTGGTTCATTTTACAATTTTTAATAGTAATCAACATGTGTATAAAAACAGCTTTCATACAATGTACATGTCATGTAGTTCTTTAATACGTTTTTCTGTTATCTAAGTTCCACAATAAACCAATGCATTTGAATGAGTATTAAAATTCATGTCATATCATTCGGCCACATTCTTTTAGTATTACATAATTCAAATTTTAAAAACCAAAGGAAAGGTATCCATTATCTATAGATTAAAGAAGGAAGAATGAAAGTCAACTAGAAAAATGGAAATCAATAGAAGAAAAGAACGACTTATTAATCATAAAAAAAGAAATTCTAAAAGATAACTCTCTTGTCTAATAATATAAATTGTTGGTAGATGAATGAATTTGGAGGTGTTCTAAATGACTTTAATGGATTTTTAAATAAGTATTATGGTCCTTTTGTTCCTTGGAGGGAGGACTATAATAGAATTAATTATGGCTGGGTTTCCCGTTTTTTGCCCAGCGAGGTCGGTTCCCCTCAACTATGGAAGGGTGTGAATAGAGGGTGGATCTTTCCTTTTCAGCTTGTCGTCATCGGCTCCTTCCTATCTCCTTTTCTCTCTTCCTTTTTCTCATCTGATACTGTCATCATTGGTTTTATAAATCGAAATTACTCTGAATAATAAATAAAGAAATATTTTTGAATTTACGTTCACACAAAGTTAAGGAATCATGAAAGCCATGATAACGTAATAACTTACAACCATTTTAAATTTCACCCTCACAAAAACATACTCGAGGGTACTTAACTATCGATTTACTTAGGGGTAGATTTGTTTCGTTAAAAACATAGAGCTTAAACTTAGAGTTTTCCCCAATACAAGGTATAGACTGAAGTGAAGGATAAAGGCTTGTGTCTTATCTTCAGGTTTTGCCACAATATAAATATAAAAAGCCCGTCACACAGTGGTTGCATGAACTAAGATTTCCCAGTTTCTGGAATGATACACTAGTAACGTCATCTCACAATATACTCTCTATTTTGAAATAAAAATTCGATTATTAGAAGCGGGGGTTTACCCAATGCTGAAGACAAAAAAGTACGAATAACTAACTCACTTAATATTTGAGCTCCCTTCAAATTCCTTGTCTTCGTCCGATTTTAGGAATTAACTGATATGAGCATCAGATTTGAATGAAACAGTTAAATATCGAGTATGGTATAAATCAATTAAACAATTTCGAACAAAGACCACAAAATGTTAATTAATGTCTTCACAATATTTATCTCACATAGTAAAAGTCCGTAGAATACAATATTTGGTATTTAAGCTTGGAATATGATGTAGGTAATATAGTATTATTGTTAACATGCGATGACTAAAAGTTGGTATTTGCAGACTGAAAACTAAAAAATGTAAACTTTTCGGTTAATATTTACAATAAAAGAAAAATGTATATAGGCAACATTTATAGGAACTTAGATTTTCATTATAATTTGTTTTCAAAATTTTTGAATCCGATGTATGAAGGATTTTTGAAATTCCTCCTTCAAAACCCCTCTTCGCGTTAATGAACTTGATATTTAGTTTAGATATCGAGATTGGTAAAAATCGAACAAATTGCATCTCCTAGAGCGATAACTGACATATATATATATAGTTTGAACGTACCTCTTTTCTGTTATCTCCTGGATCAGGAACGATGGACGTCGGAAGGAATGTTCCGAGTACAACGTCAGTAGCTGATGTCCTTTTAGAAAAGTCTGCTAAAATCAGTTTGAACTGCTATTCTGTCTCCAATAAAATGCACTTATTCTTATTAACAGATATAATACCATAATCCCAGGAAAATTCCTAAAAAAAATGTGTAAATGCTGCTACTAAAGAAGGAGTGCACCGAAATATTGGAAGCACAGGCAAGATGCATAGCAGAATGGTAGCAGAAGGCCGGCAGATTTAGTATTAAAAATAATATTAAATAGTTTAAGGAAGGTTAGTCCTGTGCAGGGGGATTCAAGTGGATTAGTTGCATTTATGATGTTTGGACATTAGTGCTTGTACACAACTAAGTGGCTGAGAGCCCTCCCATACCAAAGAGGTCATACAAAATAAAGAGGGCCGGAGAGAGGTATAAGAGCGGAACGAAGACAAAAGTCTGTATTGTTGTAGGAAAGCTTCTGTTCATGAATGATTCATTGAATAGTTACTGGGGAGAGTGGTCCATTGTTATATGGCTCTATTTATTGCGTTAGACCCCTCGCCTGTAACGACTGGAAAATCTTTCTCCTCCTCTCAGCCCGCCTGTAAATCTTCCACACCCCTGGTGTGTCCTAGAGGAGACATACTTCCCTTTTGACATTAACTTATATTCATTATAAAACACTAAGTTATGTAAAAACTGAAATACACAGACTAATATTTATTTATTCTTTTGCGTTCAACTTAATTATTAATTTGGATTCAAGAAACAACCTTATTAATTTAATGTATTGTATAATATAAATAGATCTTTTTTGTAATTCATTACACTGCTCCTTTTAATAAAAAAATGTAGGGGTTTTATTATGGTCCTCTAATTGATAAGCTCAAATGCCCTCAAAAATAATTTAATTTACTACTTTCTTGATCTCATATTACAACATATTCCCTATTTCTGTGTTAAAAAACAGATAAGGGGGGGGGGGGGTTACTGAAGGGTGAAAAGAAGAATGAAATAAATTGTTTTAGTTTGCAGCCTCCAATAAATTTCCAGTTCTACTCTTATTCACATTAACAATAAACCAATCTATCGCAAAGCATGATATTTTTACTTACCACTTATTATATGACGGATATTATAACTGAATCTTTGCACATTTACTGTACATGATCAAGACATTTGTGAGAAGAAAATGACGGAATAATTTTGTGAAAAGATTAATCCAATCTTTATACTTCAACGGGAAATGATTTTTATTTCAATCCGTCCTTGACGGTTTACTAGTTCTGTAACGTATAGAGGTGTCGCTGAAGTGGTTGTGGAGAGAAGGACAACAAAATGTCCGTTACAGCTAGTTGAATCTGTTAAAAGGCCAGTTAGAAGTGCAAACATAAGTATGTTTGCGCATTTAAAGAAAGACGTCGGCGAGGCAGAGGACTCTGTCAATATGCCATATGCAAATCCCAAAGGCTAATTTGGAGTCCCCTCCCCCCTCATACCCGCACTCCGAAATGTGTGAGAGTGGCTGGCTCGAGTGGCGACGCGCCGCTTACCCTTCACTTCAAAACTTTCAAGTGTTGGGGAGGGGTTCGAGCCCAGCTCGATAACAGTTCCCTTACGAAATATGTTATCAAACCGTTCATTCGGTACACGAGGGGGCTTTCACGCACACATCAACTTATAGGCTGTTAGTCATGTGCACGCCAAAACTAGAAACAGCCTACTTCTACCTGCTTCCCGTAGGGAAAATCAGTTATTGTGGTTGTAGCCGTGATGCGATTTCCGAATCATTTCTTCAAATGTCCATTGATTCTATCTAGTATACATATATTTGTCTGTTAACGCAGTTTATGTTTGATCGTAACGAAACTAGTTATTTAAGCGTTTCATGGAAAACTAAAGCTCTTGTTTGTTAACGATTGAAATCAGGAAATCGGACGGAGGGACAAAATATCTCCGTTACGGATCGAAAAATTGTGTATTACCAATCGTGTGGTAAATTTAATTTTCTATTAATATTATTCTATATACTTTTTCTCAATTTTGAATAATAACAGATAATTTTACATTTTTTCAATTTCTGCCTTGAGTAAACTCCCAATTTTAGTCATCCAACTTTATGAACAGACGTCTTATTCCAAACTTAAATGCCCAATATCGTGTTCAATAGGTCTTTACTAGATGAGATATATGCTAATACGTTGTAAGAGTTTGATGAGGTGTCATCAATTAAGATTTTATTGACCGCCCACTTTTATTCATCGGATTTTTATTTTGATATAAACAACATATGTTCAGTAGTGTGTCGTTATGAGGGGGATATATTCTTAGTTTACGCAGCCCCTGCGTAAAGGTCTTTAAAAACCATTACACTAAATAGGGAGAACGATTTAAGAATTGCAAATAACAACAATTTTCAGTATTAACGTAAAGATGCGTTATGAATTTTGACAATCATTTTGAGGTTGGCCCTTATGAGATTTGCAGAAAGGACCAATGGTATCTAAGGAGAAGTATGGTGATTTGCATATGGAGCGGATGCCTTGATAGCCAGGGAATGGGGCCTAAGGAGCTAGAGGAGCTGTCGCGATCGATGGGACACCGCCGGCCAGGCCAGACCATCGGCTAACGACTTTTCCATATAAATGACAGTTTCCGACCAGATTGACGGCTGATTGTTTTTCCCCTCCTCCATTTGCCGGACCATTACCTCGTCCACTGTCACTCTCCACCGCACATTACACCTCTCACTCTGCTCTCTCTCTCTCTCTCTCTCTCTCTCTCTCTCTCTCCCCCTCTCTCTCTCTTACTCTCTGCCACTGCTCTCCAACTCACTCCCCTCTCTCTCCTCCCAAAAACTTCCTGGACACGTAAATCTCTGGAGCTTTATTATTTTGCAGAGGCAATATAGACCCTATTCAAACATCCTCATCATGGAGTTGGTTGATCAGATAGAGATGGAGCTAACGGACTGGTCCCAGAAACTAACATAGCTTTACTAGAGTTACTGGGGCCCACCTTTCCTTAAAATTAACACATTCCGACAAAAGGAAACGCTGCTTTCTGAAAGGCCTCCTGTCATTATCAAACCGTGCCATCAATATCTCTTTCATCACTTTTCAATAAAAAAATAACCATTCTTTATTGATTTAAATCAGTTGTTTCGATATGATTTGCTTCGGCAAGGTATTTTTTCTTATTGCTTCAGTTATGAAAGTCTACAAGTAAGTAAACTAATAAAGAATTTTATTTGACTCCTGGATGCGATAAATAAAAAAATAATGTGCTTCGAAAAACATAGCCTAAGTTGAGCGTTGAAAGAATTATTAAATAAAATAACGGAAATAAGGTTTTATATTCGGCAAGAAATGTAAATTTATGGAGCATTCCACGTCAAGGGTATTTATTTTCTCGTCACGTAAACATCTAGCTAATTGGCCTTAGGTATAAACGTAGAACAAATAAGCATTATGATATGCAAATGGGAGGAGGGGCGAGGGGGAGCTGAGGAGGTTGATGGATGGGGGAGGCCGAGAAGCCGATGGAGTGGAATAAGCTGGCTGACGTGATCGCTAATAGCACCACGTGACTTAGTGCGCTATAATAACATGATGACAAAAGATTGGCCCTGTTAATATTCAGCTCTGCTAGGGGACTGACCTGATCGCTCCTACTCCCGAATTATAGTATAATAGTCACACTCTTTATAGTCGTCACACATCCATCAGACAAAAATGCAAAATAATTACTCCAGCTTAGCCGTGCGGAAATACCTGGATTAGTATTTACAGACTTATGTCGTGATTCTCTAGGTCGATTCCTAGTTTATCGGTCTATTTCGAAACGACCATTAGTCACGCTGTTCTGTAAAAATATACTATTTTCGCATTATTATCTAAATACCAGGAGCTTTTAGGACCCGAATACCTCTGCTTGTACCCATCTATCTATTTCAATTATTTCATTCTTTCATAGTTCACAAACTATCCTTCTTGACGGCAGAGTTGATGTTAGGTTTACGAAACTAATCTGTTTGTTTGGCGTTGTTGCTGGTTCTTCCAAACATTTACAAATGAATTTTGTAATAGAGAAGCTTTAGCGCATAGTATTTGGTTCGAAACGAATAATCCAAAAGAGATGATGATAGTCGATTAAAAAAAAAAACAATATATGATGGATGCCGTGGACTGCCGTGGACTGCCCGAGGAACCATAAAGGCGACTCAAGATGGACTTGGACCAGCTGTTTGCCACTCCTCACTTACTACATTATAATAGGCTCATTTGCAATCATAAATAGCCAAATTTATGTCCAATAATTATTTTTAATTTTCATTAATATTTTTACCCTCTTTTCTTTTATTATAATTATTTTAATATATTTTCTTTTCTTTTAGCAGATTCATATTACTTACTGAGTATTTCTACAGCCCGGAGTAGGCCTTGGCATACTTTACAATGTTGTTCCAACTCTGTCTCTGGCTTTTGCCTTCCAACCTATGACCCCTAGTAATTTTAGGTCCTCTTCGACGTCAGCCCACTCTTCTTATACCATACGCAGCCCCATGCAGCAGTTTGCTCGGCATTCTGTTTTGTTGCATTCATATTGCATAACCCAGTCATTCTATACGGCGTGCTTTAATGATTTGGACCACATTTGCATCTTTATACAGGGAGTGCAGCTCGGAATTGGTCCCGGACCTCCAGAGGTTTGAGTCAATGACAAAGGCAGGACCATGATTCTTTCTTAGAAGCTTGCGTTCAAAGACATTTAGGTGGCTTTCTATCGCAGCAGTCATGGTCCACATCTCCGATCCATAAATTAGGATTGGTCTAATTAAAGTTATGTTCAGTCGCATCTCAGTGCTTCTCTACAGTATTGTGATTTTAAAGAACTTTATATTAGCAAAATATTCCCGATTTGCTGTTCATTATTCTTCTATTTACTTCATTTATTCTCATCATTTACTTCTGACCCTAAATATGTGAAACTTTTTACTTTTCCAAATGAATATCCGTCAATTTCTACTGCACTACTCCCACTGTCTGAGCTAATATTCAAGTATTTAGTCTTGCATTCGTTAATACAAAAGCCCATTTTTTTTACGTTCGATATTTAGCATATTGAAAGACACTTTGAGTGATGTAATATTTCTAGCAATGAGAAAAATACCATCTGCATATTCACGTAACTGGACGCATGAGTGTAAGATATTTCCCGATATATTAAGTTTATTAATCACATAATGTAGGGCCAGATAACCTTGTCTTGCACCAGTCCAAATAGGAAAGCCTTGGCACAAGCAACCACTGACAGCAACTTTACCATCATTATTATTCAGCGTAATATTAATTAATCTAATACATTTTTGAGGAACAGTGAACTCTATTAAAGCATCGCATAATTTTCTTCTATTGACACTATCAAATGCTTAACGGTAATCAATGAAAAGAGTATGAAGATAAATTTTATACTCCCAGTACTTTTCGAGTAGTTGTTTCATAACAAAAATGTTGTGCCCATTCCTCACCGGAAACCGCAACGATAATCATTTATGATGTTTTCGGCAAAGTGGTTTAACATTTAAAGAAGAATATTTGAAAATATTTCGTTGGACACTGCAAGAAGTGAGACACCACGATAATTGCTGCATTGAAGTTTAATGCCCTTTTATTAAATTAGCTATGACTCCACTTTCGGGGCATTCTTTCTTTCTCTCATTTGTCTAAGGTTAGGGTGCACAGTTGTTCTTGTACTTTTGTCTGTACAGTTTTTAAAGAACTCGGCTACAAGGGAGTCTTCGTCAGATGATTTATTATTTTGCGATCGAATCTAGAATATCTTCCATATCATTTTCATTACATAAAGCGAGCAGGTTTGAAGTATTAGTGGCAATCTCTTGAGTTCTCTTGCTATACAAATCACTAAAACGTTCTAGTAGAAAGTAGATTCATATTTTTATTCTTTATATTAACATTTTATTTTCTGAATAGAGATCATTAATAATTATAACTACCGTTGCAATTATTTTTTAAAAGTAAATACCAGCCACGTAGATTATCTAAATTTGCTGTTCGCAACTTAATGTATTGTCAAAAAAAATAAAAGTGATTATTATATAATCAACATGTACTTAGTTTCATGCCTTGACTCGAGACTGACTGATACTAATTTTTTTTTTTCTTATTTCCTAATTTGAGACTAGTGTTAATATAAATTCTTTTTGTGTATTGTTGCAGCAAGTATCTTCCCGTCGGCGAGTTCGTACTGGAGTAACCCTAGCGCAGCGAACCTCTACACCAACATAGGTCATGGAATGGGGCATCCTGGGCCGCTGGGGACGTACCCTCACTATGCATGACAGAGCCGAGGGGGATACATCCTCCCAGAAATCACGGACGACTGAGGTCCCGTCTACCTCTACTCGCAGCAAGGAAGGACTCAAAATTCCGCGTGTTCCTTCTGTGCGTAATATGGAGACTTGTGAGGGATTTTCTACCTAATTCCAATTTTTGGTAATGGCTCTCTTCAACAGGAGAGGGTTCAATTGTCGGTGTTTTTGCAGAAAAGCTTACGAATTTCTTAATCTACTCCTTTATTCACTTAACCATTCTCAGTTCTCAAAGGAAGGCATTGTAAAATCATAAAATGGATCCTGATAGCAAAAATATAACTATGTGTTCATAAATACCCGATAACTTTGAAGTATCGTCATTGCTGCCGTAATATGTATCAAAAACTGAATCACACGATATTGGTCATTTCTAGGGGCTCTAAGCTACTCTTGCCAACAGCACTAAGCAAATAGGAGAATTCATTCTTTGGTCACTTAAATCGCAATACAGCTTTCTTAACACATGTGTGCTTGAGCATAGGAAAGGAAATCATAACATCAAAAGCACCTAACTAAAATTTGGTCGCAAACGGCGTTTCACGACGGCAATGACAATTCACGACGTGGGATGAAAATTTGTGTACGCACACATGAAATTTCCTTCAAATACGCATACCAGGATTATTTATTTACAACACTGTGCAATGTTCTATCCTTTTGACTAAAATATCCAATTATTGCGATGAGACAGTCAAGAAAGTTAAATAACCAAATCTTTCTTGGTAAAACCGAATTTATAATATTTAAAACTATCGATTACAATTAATGAAGGAAAATCTATATTGCATAATCTAGAATTACAGTAATAACTTATGCCCGTAGGACAAACAATAATATTAAATCTTTTTATCTCAGCATTTCACTGTTCATGTCACGGTGGATTTACATTTTGCATTACTGGTTTGAAGATGTGATTTACACAGCCCGTATTCTGAAATTTGGTTTTAACAATTTTTCCAAGCATTTCGTGTATTCCATTGAGTAATTTTCAATTAAAGTTTGGATAGTTCAGAATTCCACCCAAAAATGTAGTAGTATCTTAATTCGAATAAGTGATTTTACTTTAACCGCAAGACCAGTTTCTCACAAAAAAAAAAAAATAGAATGCATTTCTTTTGAAAACAATAAATTTGCGAAGTAGATACAAAATGAAAGCTCCACAGCATTATGATGCACAGCAGATGAACATTAAATTAATCCCAAGAAACAGTAACTAAGTAATTTCATGACCCAGTTATTCTTACAGAAAGTTCTATAATAGAGTGAGAATTATCTTACATTATAATTTCAGGCTAATATTTATTTAGTCATTAATTTATTTACTATGATCTCAAAAATCTATTTAACCTACAGAAGTTCCTAGTAGTTGTTAATACTTTTAGTTTCAATTACCACAGTTATATTATCTTTATATATTACGTTTTTAATTTAATCACGAAAATATAATAATGTGTTTCAACTCAGAATTACATTAAGTAAATTTAGGTTGATGTAATTAGTGATTTGTTTTCAAAAGTGAATCAATGCTACGTGAGTGAAATATTTCGACTAGTTCGAAATTAAAACTGATTTTGACATTTGGACATTGTATGGCAGAATTTTTAGCCAATAATGTGATTTTAGAGGTAATTAAATACGCAAATATTAATGTACTAAGGAAAGCCAAATATAACTTGACTTTCAGAGGAGAAAGCATTAAGTCTGTTTTTATTTTAGTATAATATGCATATAAATATATATATTTAACAAGTATTTGAGATTACTACGTGTAAGAGAAGCCAAAGAACAAATCTATTCGTGAGAGGTCTAGTCATTGGAAGGACAATCGGAGTTGGGAAGCGGTCTGGAGTGGCCCTCCATTGTAAATATAATATATGTATTCTCCCTAGATACCAAAAGAACTAGATTAAAAGATGAACTACTCACTCATGAATACCGACAGTTTCTGAATCAATCAGCTGAACTTATTGTATGAAGATAGAGAAACAGAAAAAGAAGTGGTTAATGTTTTAATAGTACCCAACTTCAAGTAAGTTAATCTTACTATAAGTTCAAATACTTTATTCTTAAGAATGAAATGGCCGGAATACACAACGTAATTATAAGTCTTTCCTACAACTATTAATCGAGACAATTTTTGGTTTTTAGATTTCAATGACATTATCCGTTTTGCTAGTTTCGGTGTACGTATAAATTTCTTAGACCATATTGGAGATACAAAATATTTGTAAATCCTTTTTTTATCCTGAAAGATCTGTCATTCCAAAATAACAATTCATTCATTCTCAACCCTTTCTTCCTTGAAAATAAATTTTATTAAATGAAAAATTCAGTCCTCTTACTGATCAGGAAAAATATTCCTGTGATAATTTAAAATAACTTAAATCGTTTTTTGACTTTTGCCCTAATTTCTGGCGTATATTTTTATTATTTAACAGAAAACTATCATTTGATCTTGCATTATGGCCACTTAATATTTTTGGTTTCATTGGTTTTTGTTTATTTCTCAAATTTGTCTTCCTCTTGTGAATATGTAATAAACATTTGCCCCCCCCCCCATATAAAAATGAGTTTATATCTTTGAAAAACTCAGAGCAAGAATCAGTAGTTTTAATGAGTAAGCATTTAAATCAGGGAAAGACAATCTTTGTGCTCTCTAACGTTTCAACAATCATTAAGTTTAATTAAATTTTAACAGTTTTATCCAGTAAAATAACTTAAATGTTCTATGAATATATTGCTATATTGTAATACTTATGAAAATCTATTCAATTCTGAAGTATAGTAAATATTAATTCCTATTTTTTTAAGCAATATTTCCTGCATATTGACAATATATAGGAAATATTTAAACTCAACGATACGTTTCCTGAATTATATGTTGAATTCAAATAAATAGATTTTTGAACATTTCTAACTTATTAAGAATTTCATTTGGTGGCAAAATCTAAATGAAAATTACAAAATAATTTTTAAGGCGTAAGAGGACAGCTAAACCATCAGCACTTTAGTGCCATGCTTGCATTGGAACTTACAGAATTCAAAATTCAGCTGTGTTCCATTGGTTTAACAAAAAAAGGAATAAGTGGTTTAGTTCATCTTTAATCTAGTAACGCATTTCCTATTCGGAGATCCTAGTCAACCCAGTATTTTTCAACTGTAAATATTAATATTAATGAGTGAAACATAAATTCAAAATGTGATTTTATTTTCTACCGCTTAAGTGTAGTTAAGTGTTACCCGGTTTTTGTAAATACTCCTATGTTTAGTGTAGCAGTATTATTTATTAGAACACTAAGGTAAATTATAAATATATATATAAATTATATAAAACATGTTGTAAATGTTAATAGAGCTAAGGAAAAGCTCTGCTCATTGTTTTAACATTGACTTTGTAACGTATTGTATAAATGTTATGTATGTAGTTCAAAATATACACATTTAAAATTCAATTGTTATTTACCCTTCATTATGTTTTGAAATATTTCGAACTAAAATAGGACACAATTTAAAAAAAACATAAGGTACATCTTTATTTAAAAAATAATAATATACTATTTAATCTAAAATCGCATTCATACATTGATTTAAATCATGCGGCAGGTTTATTGACTTGCCAGAAACTAGTCTCCTATTCAAAGAAAGAATCATTCTAAGATAAGAATATTCAGTGATTATTAATAGCTGATAAAGTCATTTTTAGGATAAGAATATCCAATGAACATTAATTACTGATAAACTCATTTTAAGCATAAGAATATCCAATGAACATTAATTACTGATAAACTCATTTTTATAATAAGAATATTCAGTGGTTATTAATTACTGATGAACTAATTTTTAGGATAACATTATTCAGTGATTATTAATTGCTGATACTCGTTTTTAGGATAAAAATATCCAGTGATTATTAATTGCTGATAAACTCGTTTTTAGGATAAACATATCCAGTGATTATTAATTAATGATACACTGATGGAGCCATTCACAATGCCACACAATTTTCAGCAACTAAACTTTAACATCCTTGAATTTTCACTAAAATAGAAATCAATGCAAAAAGTTTATACATGAGATTGGGTGCCAATAAAAAAACAAATCCTACGACACATTAGTTATTCTTAAATCTAATGTTAAGGTATAAGAATAAATCCTAACAAGACTAATTTAAATGAAATTGATAATAATTGGAATTACTGAATTTGTTAGTTTCATCCAGTATAAAATACCTACCAAATATTTTATTCTTCTGAGAAATGAATTATATTGAACGAAGATCTGAGACGCCATATATTATTAGTAATAATATATAGCCAATGTAAATAAAGCATATGCTGTGGTCCATTAGCTTTTATTTACTACTGTTATCATTACACTATAAATTAAGAATGCATAGTTACCTGCCAAAATAAATAATGAAGAGAACTTGAAAACATTCTCTTTGGGCGGCGGGAGCAGGAGTAACCTTTGAAATATATATTACAGCACAGGAGTTTACGATTTCATTTTGGCATATGCCATGGATCTATGTGTTGAACTGTATAAACCTTCAATCAGAATTTTGTCCATACTTTTATGCTTGCGCACGAATAGATCTAGGCGTAGGTATGTATGAGTTTGTGTGTGCGTGTGAGTTTCAAGCGTGTTTGCCTGTGTTAAGAGTGTTTAGCCCTGAATTAAACTGTAGAGATGAGCCAACCGCTGACTGTAGTCAGAAAGAAGCATTTAAATCCTTTGACCACATTTTTTTTTTTTTATTCAAGGATCCTCCCATTAATTCACTCAACTTTTTAACCTCTTTTCTTTTCACTCGGCCTCAACCTGGAGTACCTACTTTGAAGAAACTACCATTTGTGTTTATAGATGATTTTTGGGGGGATCGAGTTAGCCATGTGAATTAAGGCGTTGGTATTAACAGACTTCGTAAACCTAGAGTTCTGAATTAGATTCTTGCCTGGAGAGTAAGAATTTACATATAATTAGTGGCGAACTCTCTCTACATAATCCTTAACCTAACTTAACAAAAAGAGGGAAACTTTGGGAGAATGTAATTATAAAATTCCAAATCTCAGAGATATTAGGATTTTTTCCTAAAACTTCGCATAAACCCAAAATTAGGATGCATCTGTATAGTCACAAAGTGCACATATTTCACTAATAATTCAGAAATTTAAAATTCGAAATTTCTTTCACACAAGTCTAAAATGCTATGCCTTTTATGAACTAATGGATATAAGGTTTTTCAAAACTTATCGCATTCAAAAATTATTACATTTGAAAGGACGTAAGAACGTTTTATTTTATTAGTTTTATAGTACTTCGTCTGAAAAGAATTAGTGAAGAACTAAATTATTAATATTTCATCAGCTGATTCCTACAGTCACCTGTTTTCTATACCATCCATTTTTGGTTAGTCTTGGTTCAGTTCTATGAGAGGAACTTAGATTATATGCATGTAGGTGTATGTTTGTTAGGCAGTGGTGTAATCTTCCGCAGAGATTTGATTCATATGGAATTAAACTAATAGAAATATATTATCATATATTATTATTATAATTGTGATAAAGAGAATTGAGTCTTTACGAACTGATGTTCTGCCGATCTATTCATAATGTTCATTAAAAGTATTTTTTTTTAAGGACTTTAGTAACAAAATCAAAATTTATTTTTTTTTTTGTAAGAGGACTATAATAACTTGCCTGCGTAAATGACATTTTCTCTGAAGGGAATTTTGCTGAAAACAAAAGTTTGTTTTTCGATTTATCAAGTATAAAGCATACTTGCGCAACTTCTTATCAATTAAATTGGGTTCTCTTGTTCCTAATCAATCGAAGCCCCATATTGTTTTAATCAACAGCTTGACATAAATATACATTCTATTTCACATCATAATAGCTTTCCATACGTCACAAAGAGAGGGAGTAGACCTAAATTAACTGTAATCCATATCCCTTAATATGTCATAGGTCCTTCAAGCTATAACAAGCTCCTTTTCAAGTGATTTAAAATTGTCTTGTAAATAAATATACTGACGTCATTTATGAGAATATGAGTTTAAAAATTAGCTTTCTTATTTAAAGAAGTATTTATCAAATTTTATATGCTACCTCTAAAGAATGCTCCATTGAGTGAATAAAGAGGAAATATTTTAGAAAGAGATGAGCAACTGAAAAGAGCTCAAAATCTGTGACACCTCTGAAAGTAGATTAGTCACAACATTTGTTGGGGGAAGCAAACTCTCATTTTGACAAAGCAAAGAGTATCTTCCAATGTCATTGTCGACAATCTGATAAGCTTCTATCCAATGACTGTAATGCCTTTAGCAGCTTTACAACACATGCCTTCCGTAAGTCGATGAAGAAGTGATGCAGAGCAAGGTCATACATATGGGCCTTCTCTAGAAAACGAGTCTGGTACTCCCTAAGTATTCTTTCCTCCTCTCCATTAAACCTCCGACAAATAGCCTCAGTTACAAACTTTTAGGCTTTTGAGAAAAGGCGCAGGAGATGAAAGTGTTATCCGTATATGTAAGGACGTATACCGATAAACGTCTTCCATGAACGAGATCTCCTATATATTAAAACATTTCTAAGGGACTTCCAATTATTCAGGAGCCATGTTATTTGTTATTTTCAATGGTACTTTCGTGGCTTGACTTTCTATTTGTCCTCATTACTAGTTAGTTCATGCGATGGAACTCTGGCTGGTTTCTCAATTAAGTGAACCTTATAGTGCTGGGTCCGCTTGCCTCTGATTTTGTCACCTGACGTTTTAAACATAGCAGTACTGGAAGAACCGCGACTGTCCCTCAAAATCTTGTACCGTACTACTTATGTTTTTTTTCAAATTCGTCATACAAAGTTATGTCAAATACTTGGAATCCTTAAGTATATTGGTCGCTTTCCATAAATATGTGTATCCCTTATGAAAAATATGAGAGGAAGGATACATGGTCTATATGGATGAGGAGGAGTAGGGGTAGATAAGCCGGTATAAGGAGGATATAAAAGGGAGGGGGGAGGGGTCCCCTCCATCTTGGTTGTGCTGCTAGCTCCGGAAGTGGTGGTTGGCTGACTCCTCGATCAATACACCCTCCCCTTCTTACATCTACCATCCCCCTCGCACTCTCTCTCTCTCCCTCTCCCCCACCCTATGTAAATATACACTCCGCCTATATTATGCTCTCTTGGCATCTATCTTCCTCTTTATCTCCTCTCTTCCCCCGGCCACTTCTCCCCTCCCTCTCGCCCCCATCTTTCTCTTACCAAAGGCCAGAGTGTGCCAAAGGCACGATAAACAATGGGAATAGGGTAACGCGATGGCAATTGATTGGGAATAGGTTAAGCTAGGTTCCCCCCCTGCGATATCTAACCACAACGAACAAATAAATTTCTACACGCCATTTAAGACTCTTTCAGTGGGAAATCGATCCAATTATGAATCTTTGATAGTCTATAGTGTTGTAGGGTGTGTATTTAGTATCTACAGACTACACCTGGTAATTGATCCCTTGAAAAGTTAAACTCGATTTTCACCGGAATGAACAAATGAATAAAAAGAGTGGGAAGAGCATGCAGTGGTTTCTCGTTGCCTCCCACGACGGTCCATCCAGCAATAAATACATCATGAGGAAAACTCCATTCGCACCCATAAAGGCATGGGTGGAGAAAATTCCACCCAAGACCAGAGTTGTTAGATAGCATCTCTTCGTAGCCTGTAGCCTGCCCTGACTAATGATATCCATTAGCCAATATGAGTACGAGGGCTACAAATTTAATCTCCCTTATTGTCTTGCCCAAATGACATGTTGTAAGTGAGAATTTAAACAAGAAGGGACGTTGTAGGACGTACTCCCACAATATTTATTCAATGTTACAACCGTCCCAACAGAAGGTAGCCATGGAAGGAATAAATACATGTATAGTGATTTCTTCTCACATGTTGGAAGGTAGAGGAACCAATTGATCACGATCAATTAAAAAATGATATCCCTTGAGAATATTTATACTTTCGAAAAAGCTCCATCATCAGTCGAGCAGTCTCAAACAACGCAACTAAGTGGTCATCAAAGCAATATGGGCGACATGCTCCTTGAAAATGCACTTTACACGATAAATAACTCTAGAGGACAAGGCCTTTAATCCGAATGCATATGTAGGTTTGCAAGAGCCACGTCCGCATAAAAACTACAATTTGAAGAAGCCACTTGTAAAACCGAAGAAATATCATGCATGTCTACCAAACGCTGTAGGAGTCAAAACGAGGCTCACAATTGGAAATAAATTTCTACAGATGAAAATGGGCCTACAACTAACACACAGATTGAGTTCAATCATATGCTCGACTTTGCGGTAATTATAATGAAATTAGTAATAAGGACATAGCAAATAGATATCAGAAGAGCTCTGAGAAGTTAATTGTCTTAGCAAATTGGTCAAGTTCTTTTAAAAATTTAGAGAACAATGTTTGTTTGTCTAAATAACTATTGATTATGCTATTTAGACACACCAGGGAAACTACTGATATAAGAGAAAATGAGAATCCTCCTTGGGCGGTGTAAGAGCCCTACCGAAGATATTTATATCTCTGAATATGGAATAAATTTAAGGATCTAAATTAACGCCAAATTAATGAATTAGAATGGAAAACATGTCTGTGCAATTGAGAAGATTGGAAAATGCTCAAGAACCCTGCAGGAAAACGCACGTCTACAGAGGGATGGTTGAAAGTTAGGGAAGAATGCTCATGGAAACTTGGAGGCAGCAATTAGAAAAGTTAACAGCTGATCGCATTAAAAGTTCTGAGATTGTGACAGAGAGGGTACTTGAACAATTCTGAGTAATATATTGCCAACATCAAAGGTATAAATGTAAATAAAAAATAAAGGAAATATAATTATAAATTTCTAATAATGATCTATTCATAAATCACTAACTATTCACTTGCAATCCGTCAGCAGACCTTATCAACATGACACGATCTACATTTTGATGGCCACCAGAACACACGAAAAGTAACAGAGTACTTCAAAGTCTTGAACTTTTATGATAAAATGTAATAATCTGTAATAAGTTTTAATACTCCTAATTGGGCAGATTATCTACAGTTTTCTAATAGCAAATGGATAACTATAGATGTATTTTAGTTACTGATTCAGTTTAGCAATGAATGTTAAAGCGTAAATACCTACTCTTGGAAAACCTTTATTTGTAGGTTCGTTTCCCGCAAGGGGCAAAGATAATCAATTTACTGAGTGATGCAATTTACTCACTGAATAATGTGAGCCCTACCCTGCCTAGAAAAGTTAGAACGAAAAAAAGCTATAAAAAAAATAGTGGCATTTCAAAAGAGGTATCTATTTTATGGGATTTAAAAAAAATGGTTAGACCTTTTAAATGTTACAACCTTTACATTTCTAAGGAATTATCGTTTTTCACTCCCGGAATTCATCTAGACTAATTTCAGTTTGACGTCTGTAAATATGAGCAAGCGTGTATCTCGTGTACGAAACCTAGCCTTAAAATGTTGATAACACATTTTTAGGGCTATTGTAAAATCTAGATGTACACCCTCTATTTTGGTTGAAATGGACTAAGGGTAAAGAGGCTTTAGAGGAGGGTGAAAATAGAAAATTGCCTATCTCCGTACCTAGTTACAGACGATTTGTATAGAACATTTTTGTTTATCATGAAACAAAATCTGAAAACTATGGCCTACAAAAATATATGAGATGTCTTTAAACCTTTTCAATTGAAATTATTCTAATTGAAGTGCAGAAAAACATTTTGTATATTTTATTTTAAATGAGTACAAGGAAACCATGAGTTTTCCTCGTCGGAGTTAAATTAAACTCCAAACAATATTTAAGTAAAATGTTTCCATTTAAGTTAAATGAGCTTTATTTATATATTGCATTATACCGCATCTACTATTAAGCCATTAGTGGTAGATGGATCTATATTTCCTATAGAAAATGAGTTTCCTTTAAAAACTTCATAGGCCTTTTTTATGTCTTCATCGTGTTCAGGGAGTTCGTTTAGCTCTGGCCCTTCAGGGCTTTTTAGAAATTATTGACAAAGCCCATAAATTATATGGAGTTCGTCACAAAGTTTCCCATGTGCTTTTAAGCTCTCACGAAATTCAATTACAAAAGAACGAATGTCATTTGCAGCCACATTAGAAAACAGGGCATTAGGATTTCAAGAGAGAGACATTTTCCTTAATATCTCACAGGTCCTTCACAGGGAGTTCTTTGGTTTAAGGCTTTTCTTGGACGATCATATTTTCACAAGTTAGAAGAAGATGAGAAACAGGAATGTAAACATTGCAGCAGTCCCAGGTTGATGGATAGTGGCCTTTCAATAAATAACTTTGGGTTAACTTGATATGTCCAATTCGCACGAACGAGCAAGAATAACCTTCTCTGCCGGGCATTATCTTTTATTTAAACTGTACTTTATCTTTTATTGAATCCATTCTACTTCCATACGGTATTATTTCTGTGTGAGAGAATTTCAGGGTACCATGCTTGACCCTAGGAAGTGGGAGTATTTTCACTATTTCCACTAGAGTTGACTACATAGGAGTAGGGTGGTTTTATCTGGGTGTGTAGTGGCTATCTCGCGCAACTGGCTAACGAGCCTATTGTTGTAGTGACGTGTCAGCTATCGGGTCGAAGGCCGTTCATTCACCACCTACTCATTTCCATAGGGGTTAGCAGGGGGTGGCCACCCCAGACAAATAGCCTCCAGTGTAATCTCTGATACAGTTCAGATTGTATGTTTTAGGCCCCGGTCTTGCTTTAGTCGGTGCACTAGTGACTCCTCACTGCTGGGGCATTACAAGGATTTACGAGTTTACTCTTAGCAGCTAAAAAATGTATCCCCCTTCCATTCAGTCCGCTTCGACCGCTATTAAAGTAACCTGTAGTCTAAGTTTGGTTATCGGAAAAACATCCCGAGTTTCAGCTCAGTCGCACACTAACCAACCATTCAACTGTTGACTAGGTGTACTGTTGGAGCAAATCGTGTTAGCACACAACAGAAAAAAAATGAACAGCCGTCACACAGGGGCTGCGTAAACTAACCAAATTTTCCACGTGCTGGCATGACACCCTACTAATCTCATCTCACCAGATATTCTCTATTTTCAAATAAAACTCTGAAGAGTAAAGTGGACAGTCAGTAAAATCATAATTGATGACATCGCCAAACAACATGTTTGAATGAATCACATCTAGTAAAAATGTGTTGAAAACAATATTGGGTTTTAAGGCTTGGAATAAGACTTATCACGATATATTCGCTTATGGAAAACAAGCATGTGTTTACTGAAGGATGAAAATTTAAAAAAACAACAAAAAATTTCAGTTAATATTTAAGATAAAGGAAATGTGTAGTTTTTAATCAAAAAATGATTTTTGTTGTGTGTTTAGCATTGGTTTTTTGGGTAGCAAAGATAGATTATTTTCGTGCTCAGGTTAGCCATGTGAGTTAAAGCGTTGGCTTTAACCTCATATGGTAAACTTTGAGTGACAAATTTGAATCCCGCCTAGGAAATAGGAATTTATTTAGTGACGTATGTAAATAATTTTAATATAAATGATTTTCCCATCAGACTCATAGTAACGGAGATATTTTGAATTTTTGATTCTCTCCCAATCTAATCCTCCCCCTCCATGTCTATATATATATATATATATATATATATATATATATATATATATATATATAAAATTGTAACCTCTGTCTGTACATTGATTTTTTTCGCGAAATTTCACGATAACTTTTCGTTTCACATGTCCTAGACACCATAACTGCAATTTGTTTCTTTGGTGTCTGTTTGTTTGTTTATTTGTTTGTTTGTTACCTTTTCACGCATAAACGGCTTAACCGAATTTTATGAAACTTGGTATGTATATTAGTACTAACCCAACTTAGACTTTAGGCTATATTAAAATTCTCTGAGATGAACAGGAGTGGGTTTATAAGGGAGGACTTAAATTAAAAATAGCGATATTTCGTTTCCTATTGGTTTTTCGTCAAATATGAACATAACAAAAGTTGTTTATTTTGTTATTTAGAGTAACTTTTGTTATATAAACTTTTTTCATATGCCGATTTATAAACGAGATATACGCTAAAACCTACAGCAGAAGTGAACAATTTTATTTGGGACAAAAAACCCAACCGTAATAAATAAAACTCGGTATGTGTATTAGCACTAACGCTTTCATTATAACAAGCTACACCAACATTTCTAGGAACGGGCAGGAGTGGGGGTTGTAAGGGAGGCCTGAATTTAAAAATAGCGGTATTTCGATTTCTATTCGTTTTTCGGCAAATATGAACATAACAAGAGTTGTTTATTTTGTTATTTTAGAGTAACTTTTGTTATATAAACGTTTTTCGTATACCGAATTATAAACGAGATATACAGTAAAACTAAAGTAATTTGCGTAGAAATATTGATATGCTCAACAATTCTGTCCAATATGAACTACCAGGTACCTCACCGGGAAAAATTAATTCAAATCTATGTTAATATTTTGTCCTTAATAGCTGAAATCTATACATAATGCACAGGAGACGGGAAATATGACAATTTGGAGGACAGTGAAGTCTTACAAAAAAAACAAAAAAACGACGGGTATAAACCCTAAACACTGGGACGGGGAAATGTCAAAATATTATGCAAAGTAAAGCTTTGCCAAAAAAATACCATCACCATTCAGCCTCAAATGAATTCCCGGGCGAAGCCGGGTATCTGAGGTAGTATATATATATATATATATATATATATATATATATATATATATATATATATATATATATAATTTTGAATGGACCTCATTTTCGTCCTCTCCTGGATAGGATCGATGGACATTTGAAGAAATTGTTCGAAAATCACGTCATGAGTACGACCTAAACAGCCGATTTCCCTTAAGAGGAACAATGATATTAAGATAATTGTTATATTATTTTATTTTACTTTTTTTTATTATTTTATGATTATTCTGCAAGACCCGGAGGGTCATTAGCAGACAAAAATATTTATATTAAATTAAAAAATTTAACAGTCTTAAGAATCATAAAAAGGTTTTAAACAGTATTGTCTTCGTCCTTCAGTATTTCGTGTTGAGAGGAACCAAGATTGCTCAGTTTAGTTGAAGACATAAGAACTTGTATTATTACAATGCACTAATACAAGATCTTAGTATCTAATTTTTAGTTACGATTTCTGCAGGTTGGTTAAAAATGATTTTTTAGGAGGTAAGCAAACATAGATGTTTTTTCAAGAAAAGATATTAAGAAATTTACTCTAAAAATCTCTTTTTACATTTCAGGAGTCTAGATTTCTTTTATGTTTGTCAAAATCTTATTAAAAAAATCTTCTCATTCGTGTCTTTTTCTTCATGGCCATTCACGTAGGTAAGAACAAATAATATTCTGGATGCTGAGCCATTTTTTTCTACTTTTTACTCTCGCCCATATTAACTTCAGTTTTTGAGTGCCGCATTCCACAATATTTAGATTTCATGCAATTCAATAGGGCTGTTCTATCAGGCACAGCACAATGAAATCAGTTCTTCGTTTTCCTGAGAATCCCATCAAAAACCTTTCCAAAGGTATATTCTGCTGAGGATAACCAGGTGAGTTCAGGGTTTGCCATTAATTGACTTGGGGTGCACAGTCATGGGCTCATTCCCACTTGGGTATTAGGTTTTTATTCAGTGATGAACTGACTAAATAACATCATAAAATACAAAAAATCATTTTTCCACTCTGAATAGAAAAGGTTGGGATTGATTTCCCAACTTAATTAGCCTTACCAGCAAAATGTGAACGTTAAGAAATAACAACAGATTCTAAGTGAAATTGATTAACATCTCCTTTATGCTACTATGCCTATTTTGGACGGGGTTTCTGTGGTTAACACTCTGTTCTAGTCAGGGTGGGAATAAGGATTTCATTTAATCCGTTCTTCACTACATAAATTACGAAGGGGGGGGGGGATTTTAGAAATTCTCCGTCACTGTACGTCGGATGGAAAAATTGTATAAAACCAATATTATTGAAAATTACATGCATTACAAATATTGTTATATACATGTATTCTCTATCATGAATATTAACCATGATATTTGCATTTTGCAGTTATCAGGCTTCAGCAAACCCCCTCTTCTACTCATGTCACAGAAACAATACGGGTATTCTGTTGTATAATGAACCACTCAAATCTTAAATACCAAATATTGTATTCAAGAGCCCTTTATTATACGAGATACATGAAAATATGTTCTGTTGATCCCACCCCCCCCCCCGCCTTATGTTCTTGGACTAGGAAAAATGTGAGTGATTGAAATCCAAGTTTTTCTGATTTATTAGAAATTACAGTACTTGATATAGTAAGTAGTTTTCAATAAAATTGATATGTTACATTTAGATATATTTCAGTAATTGTTTTCCCTTCCGGTGAAAAATATTTCTATCTATCTGGTCAGCGCTGAGAGGTTGGCAGACCTGTTTGTTTACAACTCAGACGCTTTCCGTTGGGAGGTTATTACAATTGGCTGAAAGATTTCTCATTATCGTTGGTATTTATTCATTTAATATTCACGGCGGTGATTTGTTACAATTATGTAGATTTATCTATTGTAAACCTTCACAAGGGAAATCTGCTTAATTTACGCAGCCCCTGCTTGACGAACGTTTTGGTATTTTTTCACGGGATAGAGTAAAGTACAAAAGGGCCGATAACAGTTCCCGCCATTTTGAACCATATCTTTGACAGAAGTATAGAAATTTAGCCGACGCTTGGGGATTGAGAGCGGCATTGTTTGAAGATTGGACTTGTTCTCGATGGTACGGACTATGTGCAACTCGGTTCAGCAGATATCCAAAGTCAAAATCTGCTGAAAACAATTTGGTTCCGAATAGATCAATGCATTCAAACTATATATTTATTTATTTAATTTAAATTAGTTCCGCAACGCAGGCGATTTACTCATTATTAAAGTGTCATTAAAAAGTGAAATGCAAAAAAAAAAAGACAAACAACAACAACAAACGGAAAAAGAGTGAACTTTGGCAAATGATTTTTGAAGCATATAAGGTGATATGAAGCAAACGATATTGTACGATATGGAAACATCAGGGTAATGAACATTATATATAAATGAAAATGTAACTATAGAAAGGGGGGGAAGAAAAATTAAATAAATAAAAAAAAATAAGGAAAAGGGATAACAAAAAATATAAATAAATAAAATAAAAACAAAATAAATAAATAATATTAAAGTTTATACACCCTGCTAATATAGGAAATAAGTGAAGAGTGGTATGTAGAAAGTGTAGATTATAGTGTGTAATATATGTTGGTGTCTTTTAGATGTTTAATGACTGAGTCTATGTAATCACTGTTATCGGTCAAAAGTTCCTGTAAGTCATGTGGAATGTCTAAATTGTCTCTTTGTCGACAGTCAGTCAATATGTGTTGTACAGTTAAAATTTCGTTGCAATGTCTACAAATCGGTGTGTCCTTGTTTGTCATTAAGTGTCCGAGGAATGGCCAAAGCGAAGTCGGGTCAGCACAACTTCCTCTATTCGTGTGCTCCTGTTACTTACGTAATGGCTATTCCTTAACCGTTTGTTTTATTTGTCTTAGTTTATTGTCGTTTGTGTTATCCCAAGATTGCTGCCACTGCTGTTGTAGTGCCTTAATGCATTCGGCTAGTACGTCTTGGTGGTCTGTACAGTTTATGTCAATGTCTGGTTTTTCTACAGTACACTTGGCTAATCTGGCTGGCTTGTAGCAAATGCAGCAATTAGAATGAATCAATAGCCCATGTCATAGACATTCGTTCAACCAAAATGCTTATTTCCCTCGAGGGAAGTCAGCTGAGGTCGTACTCATGACGCGATTTTCGAAATTTTTCTTCAAAAGTCCATCGATCCTACCTAGGAGATGACGAAAATGAGGTCCGTTCAAAACTCTATATAAATACATACAAATATATATATATATATATATATATATATATATATATATATATATATATATATCTATATATATATATATATATATATATATTTGTCGCAATTTTTGTTTGATCGTTATCAAACTCGACATTTAGTCGTTTTATGTAAAAAGATCAAATTCGTTAACGGCTGTAATCGGACCAGGGGGACGGGGGTTTAGAGGAGGAGAATTTTGAAAATTCGAAATATCTCCGTCTTCTTATAAATTACATGATCTTATATCAAATTACATAAACTATAAATATTGTTATATACATTTATTCTCTATCGTGAATAGTAACCAAGAAATTTGCATTTTTCAGTTTTTAGCCTTAAGCAAACCCCCACTTCTACTAATGTTACATAAACAATATTCTGTTATATAATAAACCACGTAATTTGATGCTTAAATACTAAATATTGTTTTCAAGAGACATTAATGATACGAGACACATGCAAATATGTTCTGGTAATCCCCCCCCCACTTCTTAAGTTAAGTTTACTTAAAATGATTGATTGAGATAACAATTATTCTGATTCATTATAATTTACAGTATTAGATGTAGTAAATAGTTTTCAATCAAATTAATACGTTATATTCAGATATATTACAGTAATTACATTTTCTTTCCGGTAAGAAGTTGGCTGAACTGTTTGTTTACATTTCAGATGCTTTCCGTCGAGAGATTTCTTATTTTCGTTCATATTTATTCACTTAATATTCACGGTGAAAATCTGCTTAGTTTACGCAGACCCTGCGTGACGAATACCACCATCTTCATAATACTAAATATGCTTTAATGCAACTAATCAATAAAAAATACGGGGTGTTGCTATTAAATAACGAGACTGACGCTGTAAAACATTTTATTTTTATTTCATACATTTTTACTTATTATCACCTTCAATATACACCCCTCCTTTATCCCTACAACGCTCCATGCGAACCTTCCATTGTTCGAAACAGTGCTGGAAGTCTTTTTCTGTCAGCTCCTTCAGGACGCGTGCAGCTTTCTCTTTCACAGCTTCAACAGACTCAAATCTTGTTCCTTTTAATCCAGATTTCACCTTAGGAAACAGATAGAAGTCGCACGGCGCAAGATCCGGCGGATAACACTGGGATGGTGAATTTGGCTAGAAACCTCTTAACAGACAATGCGGAATGACCTGGCGCATTGTCTTGGTGGAGAACCCATGACTTCTCCTTCCACAATTCAGGTCGTTTTTTCCTTATTCTTTCGCGGAGTTCAGCAAGAACGTGAAGGTAGTAATGTTCATTAATCGTTTGACCTCCAGGAAGCCAGTGAAGGTTCACAATCCCATGAATATCGAAAAAGAACAATCAACATTGCTTTGAATTTTGATTTGCTCATTCGAGCTTTTTTGGTTCTCGGTGAAGATGGGCTCTTCCAGTGCATGGATTGGCGCTTTGTTTCAGGATCATACATAAAAAACCATGATTCGTCACATGTTATTATCCTTTCCAGTAAGTTTGGGTATTTTCAATGGCATTCAAAGTGTCAGTACAAACATTTTTGCGAGCTTCCAGTTGTTCAAATGTGAGAATTTTAGGCACCATTTTGACACACACTTTTTTCATGTTAAAATTGTTATGTAATATTTGCCGTACGGATTCTTTATCAATTCGTACAGTTTCAGCAATCGCACGAATACTTAACCGACGGTCAGAAAGAATCAGATTACCGATTTTTTCGATATTGTCATCCGTTTTCGACGTGGAAGGGCGACCCGGGCGTGAATCATCTTGAACGTCTTCTCGGCCATCTTGAAAACGCTTAAACCACTCAAAACCACGTGCACGCGATAAACATTCAATGCCATGCACTTCTTTCAATAAATTATAAGTTTCAGTAGCGGTTTTTCCAAGTTTCACATGAAATTTCACAACAATTCGATGCTCTACTGTTACACTTAACATTTTTCCGGCGAAATCCTTTGTAAATGTATGTGGTATTCAAAATTTTAAAATGAAATATCACAAAATGAATAAAAAATAACGACCTTTTTTTTAGATTTCTTCAACTTATTCTCGTAAAACAATTGTTTCTAGGCTTCTTACTTATTTTTCCAGGCTCCTTACTGTGGGGGGGGGCTCGTCATTTAAATTTAGTTATTACATTCTGTATAACATATATATATATATATATATTTAAAAAAAGTGTATCAATATATCCTATCAATATATACCTAAAACACAACCAAAGTTATTCAAACTATGCACGAATCATAAATAAGGTACACCTTTTGGGAGCTACATTAATTCAAAGTTGCAAGTTTCCAACATCTCGATCCGGACACTTTTTTATCCATGTTAATCAAAGTTTTTATCAAACTATAGAGAAAATTAAAAAATATATATATATATATATACATACATACATATATATCGGTTTTAATTTGTCTCTCTGATTGTACACAATGCGGGGCACAGTTATAATATCCATTCATATGAACTAGGTGAATATTTTTAAAAACAAACACTTTTTTCACCTATTACTCATATTTCGGAAGGTGTGAAAAAGTTAGCTCAAGAGTCCTCAAGATGATTTTTACACCGAATGTTGGAGTACTTATCTGAGAACGGAATAGTGTAATATTCGGGAAATGTCAGCCAGTTCAAGAGGAGATTTTCTAGGCTGAGACTTAGTGTGCAAGAATTGTGACTCCTGAAGAATCTTTTCAGTCCAAATTAAACCTCGTAACATTCTCTAGTACTTCTCCAGCGACAATTACTTGAGAATTTCCAATGGAATGCCATACTTTTATGACGGGTTCTTCTAAAAAAAATCAAATTCTAAAACAAGTTTATATCAGTGAATTTTTTGATTTGTCGCATCCTTTACCCGTAAAATTCACAAATCTTTATTTCAGAATTTGATTGAAAAATGGAGCGACATAAAAGTTGTAGCCAACAAAATTATATTTGAAACAAGTCCATTGAAGAGGAATAAATTCTGAACTAAAAAAATTAAAACAAAGTTACACAAAAGTATTCCTGATGATTCTTCCCTGGAAGATACCGCACCATTTTAGCAAATTTCCCGCAACTATTGTGGTTGCACTTATGACGCGATTTTCAAAAAATTTCTTCAAATGCCCATCAATCCTACCTAGTAGATGTCGAAAATGAGGTCCGTTCAAAATTTTATATATATATATATATATATATATATATATATATATATATAATAAATTGTTTATTTTTATCTTAGACTAACATAAAGGAAAATATCATCTACTAATGCAGGAGGTTGAGGCACTCATGCTGTTACTCTGAGAATTGCAAAAGGTGGAAACAAAAATCAGAACAGGTACCAGTAGGTGTTTTAGCAAATTTCCCTTTATTCCTTCCCCTGGTCATGGTGTCACCAGTTAACAATTTTCTCGAAAACTTTTATTTGATCTATATGATATTCAATATTTAACGGTTCCATTAAACTCTATGATCATATTTGTTAATGGCTGAGATTGGAAATTCAAATTATCTCCATTGTGAGTAGGATCAAAAAATGTTATAGAACCAATATTATGAAACTATTGATGTTCTACACTTGTTCTATACATTTCTTCTCAACTCAATAATTAAGCGAGTTATTCTTAATTTCTTGTTTACAGACTTTAATACACCCCCACTTCTACACATCGGATTTTAGAAATAGAGAAAGAGATCAGTAGAGCTTCTTACCAGCATGGGGGAAATCTGCTTAGTTTACGCAGTGCCTTCGTGATGGGCTCTTGGGAAATGCTTAATGTACTCACAAGCAGCTTTGAATACATTATACTAAGAACAATAAATCTGGTTATTCTTTTTTGTTTTTCACCTTAGAAGTGGCACAGAGTAAGTTGTTAAACGCTCATCCACAAAGGCCCCAAAAGTATGCAGTCATCAAATAGTGTGTGGATGTGTTCCAAGCCATTCAAATACCCTGGTTTGTGAAACCAGCAAAGTCCATCTCTATCTAAAAGTGTCATTGTACATTTATTTTATCACTCTAAAATATAACAAGAACATTAGATCGATTTTGACCACATGGTAAAATCTTTCCACGAAAACCTTTCTGATGACATCACTAACCTCAACTTCATGGAACTCCTCCAAACTCAGGTTAATTTTAATTCTTAATGGCATCCAGTTCCTGCCAAATATTCTATTTTTTTTTTAATGCTTGACACTTCAAAAAAATTACAATATAATGGTCTAGCCAGAAACAAAAGATCCTAAAAGAGAGAACTCAAAAGTAAAACTTAGTCATTAACATTTATTGTGAAAATGTTATTTAAGGTTATTTTCGATGTTATCTTGTTTTAGCTAAAAATGTTTTATATCTGTATAAACTTGCAATGTCTGTCTTTAAATGTATTTTTTTTTTTTTAATTTGATGATAGTTTTTCATTTCAAATGGAATTGAAAGATATCAGCAATTTTTGGCTTTGGTGTCTGTTTCTTTGTTTGTTACCTTTTCACACCCAAACTACTGAACCGAATTTTATGAAACTGGATATGCATATTACTAATAACCCAACTTAGACTTTAGGCTATACTAATATTCTCATAGAGGAACAGGAGTGAAGGTTATAAGGAAGTCTAGAAATGAAAGCTCACAATATTTCATTACCTATTGATTTTTCGGCAAAAATGCACATAACGAAAGTTGTTTATTTTGACATATAAAGTAACTTTTGTTATATCCACTTTTGTCCTATAGCGAAGTATAAATGAGATATATGCGAAAAACTAAAGTGTGAGTCAACAATTGTATTGGACACTACTGGTGTTTGGCAGGAAATGACGGATACTGCCAATGATTACTATTTACATTGGTGATTAGCATTTATTTGGCCAAATTGTTTTTAATAATGATGATTGAGTGGGAATTGGTTTTCTTTTGATTAATTATTTATTTTCGCAAGAAACACGTTTATTCTGCTAGACCCAAGAGAAGAATAGAAACTTCCCGTAATTATCAGAAAGCAATTAGCACTGCTCCGTTAATATTTTATACATAAGCGAGCATACTATGAAAAATCATGAATTATAAGTTTCTTCTTCTGGCATACTATAGAATATTTTTAATAGTGGTCATTAAATGCATAAAATAGATACATTTTTTGTGCTTGGGTCTACTTTTGGGAATAGGAATTGTTAATATTACCTAGTTTATAATAACAAAATACTATCCACTATTATGATTTTCAGACTTCTTTAAAACCCCACTTTTAGCCATCGCACTTTAACAATAAGTATGTATACCAGTCATACTCCCAGCTTAAATCCACAATATAATTTTCAACAGATCTTTATTTGTAAATAACCGATCTTTACTGGATGAAATACATCCAATTAAGATTTTATTGACTTCCTGCTTGCACTCATCAGATTTTTATTAGTAAATAACCGATATATGGTGAGATGAGAGATCAGTAGTGTGTCATACCAGTTCATAGCAACTTTAACACAAGGGCACTATATTGCTTTTAAAACTGGAGGTAGTAAAATTATTATGAAGTAAAATATGTGTTCGTGTATGTAAAAATGCTCTTGATGAGGTATCAGAATGATGTTAAACTGGCATAAAGAAGTGAATTGAGTTTTTTGAACTTCTTCCCAAAATATGAAGAAAAATGTAAGTAATTTAGTCAGGTATAATAAAAATACCAATATCTTGGAGAAAATACTTTATTTTATTATTTTCACAACAAAATATTATTTATTCCAAAAAAAATAAGTGCCAGGTGAATAATTAATAGGGTCACCTAGATTGACTAAGGATTTTCTTTTTTTAAATACACAGAAATATATTCATGTTCTAGAAGGTTGAACCATATTTATGGACGTTAGAAGAGGACGCAAAGTATTGCACATATTTTCCCATTTAACATTGCAGACATTAAATACATCTAAGATAAATAATATAAAAATCACAACAAATATACGAAAATTATTGGAAACTAAAATTTATGAATGTCTTTCTTAAAATTAAACCATTTCCTAATTTATGTTTAATAGATTCTCTAATATCTATACACCAATTTCACAGGAAATATAAAACATTAATAGTTCAATACAACAATTTTGACACTTGATTACTACAGGAAGAACACTTAACTGGGAAGACAACCAATTAATTCACTATTTGAATGTATCTATAACATTTCCTAGAATATCAATCACTAAAACTAAATTCTTAAAAAATAAATTTTAATCAAAGAACTTTTTAACTAAAGTTAAAAAGTATTGTTGTAGTTCTATAAATATTAATAATAAGTAAATTTTTTAAAAACGAGATCAAAATTTTATGATATCAAATCACTATCACAGTCATAAAATAAAAATTAAAAACTAAAGTACGCATAAAAGACAATTATTCATAAGTCAAGCTTCGCAACTGAAATGACTGTCTCAAAGAATATACGTAAATATAAACAAAATGAAAAATTAAACTATACTTAAATAACTAATAACAAAGAGCCACAATACCTATGTAATATGTTAAAACAAAGATAAAGAAAGCAATTAACGAGAGTGAATATATAAAGTAAACTCCTGATTTTATTAGGATTATATAGTTTCTGTGTTTAAGCCAATTCCTTAAAAGGGAGTTTAACAATTGTCATTAATGGAAGGCCTTAAAAATGATATCTAATAAAGCATTCCAGTGATATATTTACTGAATTTTACCTAATTATTTAAGTTGTGGGAAAACTGTATTCACACCATAGTTTGCATTCAGAAACATTTTCCCAGCAGCACTAATTCATTCTGATGTACACTGTTTTGAAAGACATTTTCTCTAGTTGAAAAAACTGTTTAAAGACAGTTTTCAAATTTCGAGTTACCATTTTGAGGTTACTTAATATTCTTTGAATCTTGTAAACTACCCCACACCATTTTTTTTCTAAACTCAATAATTCATAAAATTGTTTTCCTTTTTGTAGAAACAATATATAGATAAATAAAATAGTAGTTCTCCCATAAATAATTTAATCACCATTCTAAAAATGCTGCCTTGAGTTCTTAAGTGCAAGTTTATCTTTAATGTGATTACAACTCAATTTATTTTTCTATTTAAAAATGTATAATTGCATAAATTATTCATCTGCTGGAAGTTATAAAATAAAAATTATATTATTTCTTTTAACACAGTAGATAATCGACAGAGTAAATACATCATTTGGACATATTCAAGAATTTACTCTTTAAATAAATTACAACATTA
Source organism: Riptortus pedestris (assembly GCA_019009955.1). Classification (NCBI taxonomy): domain Eukaryota; kingdom Metazoa; phylum Arthropoda; class Insecta; order Hemiptera; family Alydidae; genus Riptortus; species Riptortus pedestris. The sequence continues at coordinate 134,938,766 of CM032229.1, forward strand.
TATAAAATGATAAGTGTAAAATCAAATTTTAAGAACCAATAAAATAAAAAAAAATAAAAAGGAAGAAAATTCTGCATATTTACTTCTGGTAAATTTTCATATTTAGAATACAATTAAATTAATTCTAAATTTAATTTCAAATATCCTTAAATGTAATTTCATATAAATTTGTAATATAAAAAATACCTCATCATTTACTTCCTTCAATAAGTTTCCTTACAGTATTAACTGTATCTAGAACTTATACCTACACCTTTCATCAATAACTTGTTCATCTCAAAATATACAACACTGAAAATAAATGAACCATTTCTTAATTAAACCCATAACAGTACCAGACCTATATACCACTTCCCCCTTAAAAGGAGAACAACATGTTACATCTCCTTTTCAATGTCACATATTTGTTTATCCAAATCTGTCTTGAAATGCCAACCATCAACATTCATTTTTTTTCTCACCCTTAAACTACAAAAGAACCACAATAAATTATAATTTAAGCCCAAATGCATTGGAAAACATTAATACCATATTTAATTTCAAATAAGTAGTAAATAATTGAATTAATCAGGGAATAGATATATATATATATATATATATATATATATATATATATATAATATTCTAATGAGGGAATCTAAAACAGATATTCAAACTCAACATTAACTATGCTTAGTATTTTAAGTTACAATAACATTTATTATTTCACTGATTTAATCAACTTTCCTTAGATGGATGAATGGTTGTTAAAAACTGAGTCCATGCACTAGACCATTTGTAAAATCCATCTAAGAATAAAATAGTTTCTACAGATGTTTCATTTTAAATCATAGTTGCATATACCACAAAAATAAATGCTTACTGTAAAACAATGGTGGTTACCCATTACATATCTTGTGGCAACAAAATTCTGACAAATAATAAATAACAGCATTTACACATTATTCAGATTAAGATTATTTATTTTGTCTTTATTAGCATATCCAAATTATGTTCAGTGATATTAAACTTATATTTTAAGAAGAATTTAATTAAATCAGCAAAGGTTGAGTTTTCAGAATAGACTGGATAACACAGCCAAAACTTCCAGACAGATCCAGTAGGGTGGGGGGAAAGGAACCATGGACTGACTGAAAAATAAGAACAAGGGGAGCTATCCACTAAAAGAACACATTCACTTCATACAGATTTCACATTGTCAATGATACAAAGGCTAGGACTTTAGTGAAGTCTTAGGTCAGAGCCTAGGTGAGACACTGTGGAATAATTGGGATCATTCCTTGGGCAAAAGATTCAAAGTCTGATCGGTGACGTAGTAGGAAATAAAGATTATGATGAAGAATTTAAATTCAGGAAACTCAATGAAGTAAACTTTGAGTCCTGTTCTGACATCACAGTTCTATTCCATAATCCAAATTGGGTAAACAATTGATTTAAGATGCGAACAAAATATAATCAATGTATCATAGAGTTATTCAAACTGCAGTTCACGGATAGTATACAGGACGCATGAAACAAATGTATCATGATAAAACCTGAGGCAGTGGGTAGTTTCAAAATAAAGGAAAGGTTAAAAGGAAACAGAAGGAATGATATAGAAGTTTGGAATGATGTGGACGCAAAAGTGATTTTACAGCACCTAAGGCACACTTAATTTCCACCAAAAAAATTGTCTAACATTGCATAAGAGAATAGAGAATATGTACGCAAAGGTGACATTCATTAATATCAAGGAGGTATGGTCCAGCAGAAGTACTGCAACACAAGGAAAGACAGATTCAAATCTGAGAATTACAGAAATTTTGTTTATCCGTAAAGTTAGTGGGATTCAAGGGTGGACTTCTATCCATCCTTCTGATGCCACTCAGCAACGTTAGGCAAATTAATAGGTCTGCAATAGAATCTCTTGGCCAAAGATATTCTATTGCAGACCTTAAGGAAACGATTGAAACAGCATTGCAGAAATGTCGATAATTTAGAAAATAGAATATTTTTGGCTGACCATTCTTTTACATTTAAGTACGAATTTCATTTTGACATTTCTATTTTGTTAGTCTTGATGTGGCCACCTTGGTAGTAAGGTTGAATCTTTTCATAGCAAGTGCATTAATCCTGAAGAGACATCATAGAGGATGTAAACATGTAGGGAAAAAATAAATCAATGGAACATATTTCACATGCTTTCCATCTATTGACCTTCTGCCATTTTACCTTCAATGAAGATTGAATTGAGGTCACATTTCGACAATAGAGAAAAATCTGTCACACAGTCTTATAAGTTTATACTTACATATTTATTGTGTAATAAATATGTAAATAAATATTCAATAATGGATTATATATAATCGATTTAGCACAGTTTTCTCCAGTTCTTATTGCAGATATTCTTTAATTATGAACTTCTATTAATACCCAATATTTTGAAATTAATTTTTAAAGTCACTAAGCTCTTTTATAAACAAAAGTTTCCAAAAAGTGGAAGTTTGGAAGTCATTTATATGCAACTCCCTGGACATATGCTTTACCTAAATTTTGTTTAAGTCTAGATTGTAAAATCCAACCTCAATAATTAAGATACTAAAAAATCTATATGGGATAAGTGAAGGGGGAAATGAACAGAAATATTTAAAAGGATATTATGAATAGGAATACAAAACCTATTTAAAATCAATAATGAATGGCTAAATCATATGAGGACAAACTGAAGATCCTGGATTAATCCTCCAGGATAACTGGGATAATAAAAAAAAACAAAAAAAAAAGAACTATGGAAATACAATGGTCAAGATCGTTGGTTCATGATTACACAACCTATGCCATTTAAATAAAAAAGAATTCTCCTTTTAAGTAGGAAAAAAGTAACACCTTTTTAACAAAATATTTGTCTGATCAGCTCTAGTAGTTATGACAAAAAAACTTTAATATGAAACACAATTTACAGTAAAGCATCTAGTCATTGTATTACAATACTTTAAAAATAGTGATATATATGGTTTAAGTCATGGTAACAAACAATTGTACTCAACCAGGATCACATATTTTCCAAACAAACAATTATAATGTTTTGTTGTTGTTTTTTAATTAAAGTGTATGCTATTTGCCCCGAGAATCAGAAAGTGAAGTAAAGTTAGCATAAATACTTCCTTTAGCAAGAGATGGACAAGGCCCCTTCCTTAAGGCGAAATTGGGCCCTTTTGCCCCACGACTTCCCTTGACCAAACTTTTATCAGGGCCTTGAGCTAATCCCTTCTCAGCTCCAATCCAGGGTATGTAATCTTCTCTGCAAAACCAAGTGTGGTTATTGATCAAATAAAAAAATGAATAAAAATAACGTTAATCAATACTAAAATCTAAATACGAAAAGCATGTCAATAATATTCTTAAAAGTGGGCTGCACACACTTCATGATTAAATGCAAACAAAAAATCACAATGCAATGTGAAAATATTGAGTTGAGTGCTAATCATGTCCAAAACTGAATTGGCCAATAGATTTGAATCACTTCACTCAGAAAGTATACTGTACGGCATTCATTAGCCAATAATTAATAAAAAAAAAAAATAAAAAAAAAAAAAACACATTTATCTCTGTAGCTTTCAAGATTCTGATGTGCTCAGTTCTCAGTATTGGTTTTAAAACACTTGGTTTATTTCCCAAAAAGGTATTGGGAATTTATTTGATGACAAACTCATTAAGTAAATTCCTTAGTTACTTTTGTAACTATCTATTTGTCTGTGATGAGTTGGAAATACTCCATTTTTTTTTTATATATTTCTATGCTGTAAAGCATTTACATAAGGCATACATACATTTATTTTCAGCTAGTATTAAATAAAAAAGAGGGAAAAAACTTACAAAAGCAACCCTTCATCTGGTCCTTTGCATAAATTTTTGTTTGGCCCACTTGGTTTCATTAATAATGGCGATATAAACCTCACAATGATATCATTGCTGTCTTCTTCCTCAATAATAGGTGTTCTGAAAGAAAATTACTCAAATTCATGAAGTAAGGGATTCAAAAGCACGAGACACACAAGATATTATAATAAATAAATTTAATTCCCTAGTTATAGAAAAAAAGAAGAAGAAAAATCATATGAGTTAATTTTATTTTATTGGTCCTCTGTTCAGTCCTATGTGTGAGTACTATTTGTAATTAAATGATTTTTAGTGTAATAGTTGGGAGTTATCTAAACGAAGTATTATATCAAAAAGGACAAGTATATTTTTTTTATGCTCACAGTTTTGGGCACCTTCAGAACAACAATAACAAACAAATTATTTTTTATAATCTAATGGCAAGGATCACCAACATCTTTTTCCCTTGGGGACCTTATTAATAAAGTCTGCATGGGAAAAAGGAGCTTTTGTTAGTAACTCTTGCCATTAGCGTGTGAAGAATATTTGAATATAGGATCCAGGAAAACTAAAAGAAGAACAAACAACTAGAGTACTTGAGGATGGTGCTATCGCACCGAAAGTGCTAGCCACATGTACGTCACGATCATCCAGTAATGACAGCATATACAGACAAGTATGACAGTAGTATTAAATGTACAGGTGGAACCCATCCACTACATGATATACTATTAAATTATTTATACAGTAATATTTAATACACAAGCTAAGGTGGCTCAAATGGCATCAGGTAGGATAGATGAGGAAAGAACTGCATGAAAAAGGAAGCCAAATATGGAACAATTAAATGGAGAAAAATATAATATGCCAAGAAAGACAATGATAAACAAAGCAAAATCGGAATATACATAGAGAAGAAAAAAAAATAGGTAAAATTAAAATAAGGAATAGAACAGATAAACATGATATGAACTCTTCATAACCTCACTTCTCTAAGGTAGCTAAGGACAGGTTTGTGTGGAAGGATTGAGAATTTGGAAAAACCTGAGGAAAAGGGAGTACACAACATATTAAATATGTTTGTTAGCTAAGATATATTTTTTGTTTATCTGTTACGTAGTTGATACTGTCAGAGCTGATGAAAATATGCTACGTTTCAGAAATTGTTATTTAGTGGAGCTTGTTGTATAGTGATTTGGTGGTGGTCATTTTTAGCCCTAAGTATAAATTTTGGAATGCTTGTTTTAGATGTTGTTAATCTGTTCAGTGATGTGGTTTTGGATTGTTAATGAGTAAAAAATCAGAGGCAAAGTGCTGCTTTGTTTATTCGTGTTGTTGATTTGTTTTTAACATTTTTTAAGTGTACTAATTGATGGGTTTTGGGTAGGATTTTAGTAATTTTGGAGAGATTGTGGATGACAGATGGTCAGGGCTCTTTGGATAAGGTTTATGACTACATTTAGTTTTTGGTGACAAGACTGTGAAGAGTGAAGATCGAGAAGATCCCCCGTGTAAATTAGTTTCGAGTGCCTCTTAGTAATAATGGTGGTTGGATCTTATTGTACCTCTGAAGATGGGATACCAAATCTGTTAAGTGTCAAAAATGTGCTCATTCTTTTTTAATAAGTATAACTAATTATACTGATTAACTAATGCCCAACTATGCTAAAAATCATTTAAGATCCAATAGCTAACTAGAACCCTGTTGACTCATGTAATTAATTAAGTCAACAATAATAAAGATGCAAGCTTAACTAAACTATATTAGCAAAGCAATACAGAAACCTTTTACAGACATTCATATATTTACAATAAAGTGCTAGTGTAACAAAGTGAAATAAATGCAGATGAGAAGAAATAATGAAACTTGTGTAGTCAAATAAATAAAAAAATAAAAAATGTTATCTCTCTTACATGATTATTTATACTATTATTTCATTTGGTGGTTCGAGAATTCGAATAGTTTTGCTATGTCATCACTAATTCTACTTGTGGCCACTCAGAATCATGAGGCAATTGAGGTGCACATAATTAAAGAAATTATGAATTTGTTTCGACGTACTGAATTTATTTCATCCCCCAGATCAATCTTAGTCTAACAATAACAAATGTGAACATGAATTTTATGGTGAGAAAGTTTCCAAAAACCAAGAATGGGGAAGAAGGGAGAAGTGAAATATGTTTCAATGGGACGAAGACAAAGAGGCAAAATGATTAAATATTGCTATGGTTTCAGAATTCAAAAGCACTGACTTGGACTAAAGGAGGAATGTGCATCAGAAACAAATTGTTTTCACTTTTCATTACAAATGAAATGAAATAAAAAATATTAAAAACCCTAACAATGGTGAATTCATCCAGTGAACAGTGTTGTTTAATTTGTGGACACACTAAGTTCCTCTGTAAAATGTTGAAAAATATAACTGTTTACATTTTTACCAATAAACAGTTAAATGAAAAAAACAAAAACAAAAAAAAACAGTAAAGCCCAATAATTAAAATAATAATTCAAAAATAACAGATAAATAAATATTAAACCAGAATATATAGTTATCATCAGCAGATGCTTTATATGAAAGCATAGTTTTTAACAACATTAAACATGTCACATGGATGTTAAAGGTTATGGTGAGTATGACATACTGGTAAATTGTAAATCACAGGGCTTTCAATGGCTTAGCAAATTTAAAAGTGGTAATTTAGACAGACGTCCACTTTGTGTAACTATGGGTAATTGAGACAGGTTACCTACAATTTATCACCTTTTTCTAAAAAGGGTTGGACTAAGTATCTTATTTAATGATTCGTTCACTAAATAAATTCATATTGCCCAGAAAGGAATTAAATACATGATTCGAGGTTTACCAAGTTCATTACTACTAATGGCTTGTCTCACATTTCTAACCAGACCCCCTGAGAAACAAGATTGTGGAAGACCAATTCCAAACATTTGAAGAGAATTGGAAACATTGTTTTTTTTTTTTTTTGTTCTTTTTTAAAGAAGTGGTTTCTGGAACTAGTTATAATACTATTCATCATTTTGAGTACAGCGTTAAGGTAAGCTAACTTTATTTATTTATTTCTATTTTGAGCTTTTTTTTTTTTTAATGATCTTTTTAAAGTGTTCTTTGAATGCCCTAAAAGCAATGAAGTTTTCTGGGGAGTTAAGCACTACTGGTTAGGGTGAGTGATATTTGTATATTGCTCGCATCAAATGGATTCTCGTTTAATCATATTTTAGACAGCTGATGAGGAATGCTGTATCTTCACTTTTGCCACAGAGATATATTGGTCTATTTTTAATTTCAAATTTATACAAGTAACTCGCAACATTACCCTGTCTGCTTAACATCTAAGTAGACCAATAGCCAGCCAGAAGAAAGCGTTTACACCTTTGGTCCTTTATTTGTGGTCTGCCGCCTTCTTTCCCATTCAGCAATTATGTATTTAGTGGTTGCTTCTTTTATTAACTTTATGTAATCTTTAGTTTTCTGGTCATTATTCACAGCTTCTAAGTATATATTCTACTAGTATTGGCTTTTAGAATGATATATTTTAAGAAATACCAATTTATTTCTATTAATGGGAGGGACTGAATATATTGTCAGTATATATTAATACTTTTATTTATTTATAGATAATTTTTTTTTTGAGCTTGTAACTTGGAGTGATATAGCTTGTTAATAGTGAGAAGTATCAAAAGCAAAGGAAATAATCAAAATAATTAAAAACATAAAGCGTAAACAAGGTAAAACATTAACTGAGAACACACAAAAAAAATGTAATGCATTTAATATTATTTTATGTGACCAAAAATTATTTGAAGCTAGTGGTGCTCCAAGTCAATTCATATGACGGAGAATTCAAGATGAAAGGAACATTAGAATTCCTTTTCACTCGAATCTATAGCTTAGTTGGTACATAAGAATAAAAATATGTTTGTGTTCTACATGTTATAAATAATTCTGCCTCATTTAAAAAATATAAATACTCTAATAATTGTTTATACTACAAACCAACAATCCAAAATATTATATAACAGTCTAAAAATCTCTCTCTCTCCCCTACAGACTCTCAATGGACTCAAGAAGTTTCTAAAATCATGCCTGTCAAATATTGGGAAAGATCAATTTATAGAAAAATTTAATTTTAGTACTGGTATGGACCATGGAAGCCGATATATAAAAAATATTTATTAAACTTAAGAGAATATATAGTACATAATGAAAATAAGAATTATTTAGTCTTTTTAAATCGATGGTCTTTTATTTTAGTAGTATAAAAACATTTAAGGGTATGATCGATCTTGACTTATAAGGTTTTTCCAAAAGAGGCCCTTATTACATCCATACACAAATTAGGGTTTTTGCTTGTGAAACCCTTTTCCCTGAGACTTATTCATTTCACTATGTAAACTTCTTAGTACACATCTTGACGTATTTTACATTTTCACAACACATTTGGAGAAAAATGAAAAATAAATTCGTTTATTATAATACTAGATGGGATAAAACAAGAACAAATATGGGTCACAGTTAGGAGAAATCTAAATGCATTTTATGACACAACGAATATAAATCTTGCTAACACAATGTCAGTTTCCTCAATTCAGTAATTTAAAAATATATTAAGATTAACAAGTAAAATACTGTACTAAGCAGAACAAGAATTTAAGCCTTTATACTAGTTTTCTCAAATATGAGAAAAACATGCTAAATTATTAAAAGAAGCCAAAGCCGAAGGAGAAAAGAGTATTAACTGTACAAATTGTATTTTGTATTACCTTAAAAGACTATGATACATGCTTTGTAATGGTTTATAAATGAATTAGATGTGTCCAAAAAAGACAAAATACATGCTTTTTGGATCGATGTTTCATCCCGAAAAAGAAAAAAAAAAAAATGGAAAAAATAAGCAACATCATTAAGAAGAAATAAACACCTCCAAAGCCATTTTGTTAGTAGATTAACACAAAAGGTGAGATAGAACATTTGGTCAACAGACTGGTAAGTATTGTGCGGTTGTATTAACGTCAGAAAAGCTCACACCTTATTGTAAATATATCTCTTGTTACCTGAATAACTGTAAAAGTTTCATGTATTGATTTCTGTTACTATTCCCCAGTGATACCTAGACAATCAATACAAAATGTAAAAGTTAAATCTGTAATAACAATAACTATAAAAGTACAAACAATCAAAATTACAAAAACATAAATTTACAAAATAAACATATGAATCTGAAAAGCACTTATTCAAATACAAAATAATAATGGCAGTAGACTGAATTATACAAAAACAAATAAGCATTGTAAAACGGGGTTGTCTTGGTTTCTACTAAAATTTAAATTACTCCTTTTAAAATCCCAACATGAAACCAAATGACCATGTTATTTTTTATTTTTTGGGTTTAAAAAGAAATTCTCCGTACAAAGCTGATTTTTCTTGAAAGTAAATATTTTTGTATCTTAAAACTTTTCCATCTGATACTACAAAGCTAGTTTTAAGTACAGTTTAAATCCCATTATAAGTTATTTTAAAACTTGTGTTAGAATATGACCAAACTTAAAACAGACGCCTGGACAAAATTTGAGTCTCCTGATAAAATAATAAAAAATATCATGACAAATTGAAGTGAAGAATGAACAAGTAAATGAATTGGGTTGAAGAAGTGGTATGCCTAATAATTCAAAGCCAAAGTTACTCTTGATGAAGTTCTGAAAAATGTGGCTTTGTTTGTTTACGGAAAACACTAATTATCTATCTTGGATATTTCTAAGATGAAACCCACATTATGAACTTAATTTTTAAAAATTGCAAGTAGTATTCAACTTCTTAAAGCAAAAATACTTAAAAATAAAAGGAACAGAAGTAGCATTCAACTTAATTAAAAATTCAAACAAAGCTCTTCATTGATTAATTTTTTCTCCAAGCCTTTCCTTGAGTAATCATAGAATAGAATGAAGTAATTAGTTAGTGTTTTGAATGTATTTTCTAAATACTGCTACTAGAAAGCTTGTTTTACATAACATAAGTGGATCCCATCCCATAGCATATAATTCAATAAGAATATCTCACGTTTGCCACACTAAGGTTGATTTAATTTAAACACAGAATATAAACAAACAAATATAAATACATAATGTCACAAATATTACAATTACAACTATAAGCAGTAATATAAATGCCACAATCTTGTAAAATCTTGGCCAATGATTTTTTTTAACACTAATACAGAAATATAAAAAAAATAAACTGTATAAAACAAAATAAACTATATCCTATGCTCAACTATAGTGGGGCAGATCATACAGGAATCTAGTGAGGAAACATTTTTTATTTTGTCTAATACATTACAAGGTGTGTATCACCCTATTGCAGATGCACTGTGGCATTTGGACCCCACTCAGAACATCTGTCAGATATTAGGAATAGAAGAGACATCAGGCCCTGATAAATTTATAATTCTATTTAGTGACACACAAATTGAACTAGAGAAACGTACATGCTACGCTATAAGTGTGCCTGCAATCAATAATGCTACTGAATTTCTGGATAAGATAATATTTGTGTAATAAAATCTAAAATATACGACATGCAGAACCTACCTTAATTCATTTTTGTTATTCTTGTGCCTTCTTTTTGTTGAAGACTCAATCCGATCGGGACCAAGAGGAATTGCTTCAGTTCTAGCTTCTGGCGATTCCTTAATTACCTTCTGAGATTCAATAACTTCCTCTGACGATTCACTTTAATACAAAACAAGTAAACTAATGAAAATATTGAGTAAAAACTCTCAAAACCACTCAGAGATAGAAAAAAAAATGAATATGCTCCTAATACTGTATTCTATAAATATATTTACATCGAATAATGAAAATTCGAAAAAATATTTGTGAGTTAGTGTAGAAATAATCACAATTCATCACAATATGCAAAAAAAAATTGTTTTTGTCCAAAGTCATTACAAAGTTCCCAAAGTTTATTTTAAAAATATATACAAACTAACAAAGAGAGTTCTAAAACATTTTCACAAAATTAAAAATTCTTCATTAAAAGGGGATTCAAATATAATCTATTCAATGAATAATAAAATATAAGTGATAAAATAAATAAATTAAACATAATCTAGTAGGTCTAGGTATTTTTAGTTGTCTGTATTAATATTAACCATTCCTATTAATAAAATAATAATAAAAAAAACTATGATTTGAGTGTGTGTCCGACGACATTAGAAGACTTTTCTGAAGGACTAAATTATTAGTAAGAATTCTAAAAATGCAAAGTACAACCCTAACAGTCCTAAAGAGTCAAAATAATCAATCAAAATAAAGAGGAATACATATAAACTGATTTCCCCTAAGGGAAAACTGCTAAAATCCCTTTAGAGTAGAGAAGGTAATTCAAAAGTAAATCATTTAAGTAATTCAATTTGAGATATTTAAGTGCAGTGTTCTTTTTACTACATTACTTTGAAGGAGTGAAATCAGTTCAGACTAGAAAAAAAAAATCACAATAATCACCCCTCCCCTCCCCCCAGAATTTTTGTTAGATTTACTTAAGCTGTATAAATTTTTGGAAACTCAATCATGAAAATATATTAATAGACAATGGCAACCAACTGCCTTAAATTTAAAATATTCAGCACTGACGAGTCAGGAGCTTCACAAAAAAAAAGTCGGCCACTCAGGGGCTGCATAAACTTCTCATGATCTAGTATAGCATGTTTATCTCATCTCACCACACACATTGCAATCTCCGTAATCCGAAATAATTGCAGCAGGGGGGTGATTGGATTACCGAAAAGTATGGGATTATGGAATATTTTTGGGGGGAAAAATCAATTTTATACATAAGTTTTATAGTATTATCAACATAAGTTTTGTTATTATTAACATAAAGATGTTCATATTTACAAATTACAGATTAAAAGAGAACAAAATAAAAGTCCGTCACGCAGGGGCTGCGTAAACTATGCAGATTTCCCCCATGAACAATAGATAAATCTATACACCACTAACACAACACCACCATGAATATTAAGTGAATAAATACAAACGATAATAAGAAACCTCCTGACGGGAAGCATCTGAAATGTAAACAAATAGTTCTGTCAACTTCTTACCAAAAAGGAAAACAATTACTGTAATATATCTGAATGTAATGTATTAATTTGATTGAAAACTATTTACTATATCTAGTACTCTAATTTCTAATGAATCAGAATAATTTTTGTCTCATCAATCAAATTTTAGTAGTCCAAGAACTTAAGAAGGGGGGGGGTCACCAGAACATATTGCATGAAGCCCATAAAATAAATGTCTCTTGAAAACAATATTTGTATTTAAGCTTCAAATGATGTGCTTTATTACAAAACCGAGTATTGTTTATGTAACATGAGGAGAAGTGGGGGTTTGCTGAAGGCTGAAAACTGAAAAATGCAAATATCTCAGTTAATATTCAAGATAGGGAATAAATGTAACAATATTAATAGTACATTTAATTTGCTATAAAATTGATTCGATACATTTTTCGATTCGACGTATATTAACGGAGATATTTTGAAATTTCAAAATTCTCCCCCTCTAAACCCCGATTTCAACCGTTAACGAACTTGATCTGTCTTTTTACTTAAAACGACTAAATATCGAGTTTGGTAATGATTAAACAAGAATTGCGTCCGCTAGACCGGTAACAGACAAATATATATATACAGGGTGTCCCCAGAAACCCCACACAGAGGTGTTTTTACCAGCACTTTCAGAAGGCTTTGAGAGACTGGGTCCTTCTCATGTAATCGTCGTGGAAACCGTATGCAGGCTCCGATGGAAGCCGACCTGAGGCGGAGGGAGAGGATACTGAGGCACTTCAATACCAATCCTGGCACAAGTGTTCGGAGAGCTGCTTCAGTTCTAAGCATACCAAAGACAACCATTTGGCACACATTAAGGGCTGACCGGAGGCATGCTTACCATGAGCAAAAGGTACAAAATTTAATACCCGCTGATTATCCCCGCCGATTAAATTTTTGTAATTGGTACAAAGAACAATTGCAAAACGATGTAAACTTAAGTTCGAAAGTAATCTGGACGGACAAAGCGACTTTTACACGTGCGGGCATATTCAATCAAAGAAACTACCACCTTTGGGCACAAGAAAATCCCCGCGCTGTTAGAGAATTTCACTACCAGCATGAGTTTTCTGTAAACGTGTGGGTCGGTCTTTGTTATAATCGCATAATAGGCCCGTATTTTTACCTGCTCAACTTCACGCTGAAAGTTATCATCTATTCCTGGAGAATGACTTACGGGCACTTTTGGAAGATATCCCTTTGGAAACAAGGCTTGAGAGCTGTTTTCAACTCGATGGTTGTCCTGCACATTACGGAAGGGCCGTACGAGACTGGTTGGACATCAACTACCCAGGTCGCTGGATAAGACGAGGTGGGCCGGTGCCTTGGGCTCCCCGGTCTCCGGACCTCACGCCACTAGATTTCTTCGTGTGGGGATACGTGAAAGAAAATGTAAAATGTGTAAAGAAAGTTTGGCCGTTTGGTTTGGGGACACCCTGTATATATATATATATATATATATATATATATATATATATATATATATATATCTATATATATATAAAATTGTAACCTCTGTCTGTACATTGATTTTTTTCGCGAAATTTCACGATAACTTTTCGTTTCACATGTCATAGACACCATAACTACATTTTGTTTCTTTCGTGTCTGTTTGTTTGTTTGTTTGTTTGTTTATTTGTTTGTTTGTTTGTTACCTTTTCACGCATAAACGGCTGAACCGAATTTTATGAAACTTGGTATGTATATTACAACTAGCCCAACTTAGACTTTAGGCTATATTAATATTCTCTAAGACGATCAGGAGTGGGGGTTATAAGGGAGGCCTGAAATTAAAAATAGTGATATTTCGATTCCTATTGCTTTTTCAGCAAATATGCACATAACAAAAGTTGTTTATTTTGTAATTTAAAGTAACTTTTGTTATATGCACTTTCGACGTATACGGAAGCATAAATGAGTGATACGCTATAAACTAAAGCGGGAGTCCACAATTTTATTTGGCACTAAAGACTAAACCGAATTAAACCAAACTCGGTGTGTGAATTAGTACTAACGCCTTCATTATAATAAGCCATACTAACATTTCTAGGGACGGGCAGGAGTGGGGGTTATAAGGGAGGCCTGAAATTAAAAATAGCGATATTTCGTTTCCTATTGCTTTTTCAGCAAATATGCACATAACAAAAGTTGTTTATTTTGTTATTTAGAGTAACTTTTGTTATATGCACTTTTGCCGTATACGGAAGCATAAATGAGTTATACGCTGTAAACTAAAGCGGGAGTCCACAATTTTATTTGGCACTAAAGACTAAACCGAATTAAACCAAACTCTGTATGTGAATTAGCGCTAACGCTTTCATTATAATAAGCCATACTAACATTTCTAGGGACGGGCAGGAGTGGGGGTTATAAGGGAGGCCTGAATTTAAAAATAGCGATATTTCGTTTCCTATTGCTTTTTCGGCAAATATGAACATAACAAAAGTAGTTTATTTTTCTATTTAAAGTAACTTTTGTTTTATTCAATTTTGTCGTATAGAAAAGTATAAACGAGATATACACTAAAATCTAAAGCGGGAGCCAACAATTTTGTTGGGCACTAACGATTGAACCGAACTTAGAAAAACTCGGTATATGAATTAGCATTAATTCTTCCATGATTATAAGCTATATTAAAAATTTTAGGTTCAAAGGAGAGTGGGGATTATAAGAGAGGCTGAAATGAAAAACTCGGTTTTTCTATTTTTTATTTGTTTTTCGGCAAACATGCACATAACAAAAGTGGTTTACTTTATTATTTAGAGTAACTTATGTGTGCATTCACTTTTGTCGTAAAATGAAGTAAACACGGGATATACGCTAAACGGGTGTCAATAATTATATTAGTACTCATTTAAGGGGTTTTAATAAATGAATACTATGACAAATGATGTTATGTTTTCGTCTTATATGATAGTTCAAAGTATGATTCGGATTAGTGAGGTATAAATCTTCGTCACCCCCTCCTCATTTATTTATTTTTCCTAGAAAATAGCTTTGTTATTTATTTCCAATAGAAATATAAACTATAAGAGCATTTTCATTATTTAATTTGTATAATGTACCTTGATGTTATCGAAACAAATATGTGCTATCATAATAATTAAACGTTAATGGTAATGTCATTATGACAAAAAACAATATGCGTTTAAACAATATGCTTATATATGATATGATATTTTCAGGGTACCTCCATTATTTAATTCCATCCAGTAGGTAAATTATTAAAATAATGTTTTGAATCAATAATTTAAGTAGAAGAATTTTGAGAAGTCTCATGCGGGAGCGGAAGATGAATGGAGCCTTACTAGATAATTGAGTTTACTAATTTCCCGTCTGGCATTACTGAAATTAGTTTCCAGTGTGATTCACTATTACAAATATAATCTTACGTGCAAAAACTTTGCCTAATATTATATGAGCTCGGATTGGCTTTTGAAAGGAAATATGTTCATTATAGATGATATTTAATTGTAATAAATGCTACCCATGATTATGGTTTGAATTACGAGTATTGAAAAAAGGTGAGTCAAAAAGTGTAAAGGGATAGATTAGGAACATATTTTCATTTATTCTTCAAAACTAAAATTTCTATTATATCAATCCCCTGAAGTTACCCTTCAGGGTTGGCTTTTTCCGTAAACTATTACGTCTTGGATGGAAGTGTAATTGTACACATTGAAGTCGTGCTATCAAAATACCATCATTAGTAAGTCAACAATGATTTCCCGGGCATCGCCGGGTACCTTAGCTAGTATATATATATATATATATATATTGTTACGTTTTATTACCAAAACCAGTAATAAACGTTGTTAATAAGAGTTCTTTTTGGACTGCAAAATTAAATACTCACAAGTTTCACAGTTTTTATCACTGCACAATTTATTTCACAATGCACAATACACTTGGTAATTATTCTTAATCACTACTCACAGTGTACACTGTTCTTCAGATTACACAGTCCAATAATTTACTCACGGTCACTGAAGTACACCAAAAAACGGCACTGCACTGTCCTTTACTTCGTGGCACTGCACTGTCTTAAACACGGCACTAAACTGTTACTTACAGTCATGTTCTTCTTATAAAAACACTTTACCGCACTGCACTAAGTCGCACTGTAGCACCGAACGCACATATAAACACTTGAGAAGAAAACTGACTAGCTCGCGGCTGGCCGGTTCTTTATATAGGTTGTCCCATACATCAAAGGGGAATTGACTGGGCCCTTCGACGTCTGGACTGGAAGGAACTAGTAGGAGCTAGACCCTCTGTCGGCTTCTTTGATCTTCATCGCACTTCCCAAATACGCGACTCTCTCTCCTAATCCTTCTGTATTTAATTTTCTCAACACTGCCGCCCACTTAAGCCTTTTCGTCCCGAATAGGCTCAATATCGCCATTGCCATACTTGGCTAGTCGCTCTAGGTGTACCATTTTTATTTTAGACCTCGGGTTGTGGTATCTCTGTATCCTGTAGACGTCGTTCAATCTCTTGATCACCTTGTAAGGTCCCTCCCAGTGCATTTGCAATTTAGGGGGATAAACGTTGTTTAAACCTTGAGCTAACATGGCTAAGTCGTACATCAATGACGAACTCCTCATCCTCGGCTTTTGTACAATCGTTGTACTCTACTTTGCATGGCTGCCTTGAGAAGACTAGAGCGTCATCGTGTTTTCTCCCTTTCCTATGAACAATAGAACAGGGTTCTGCTCAAGGTGACAATTTCTGGCACACCTTTCGTCGCCGCCACTTCGTGTTTCAGCAACAAGATGTCGCACATTGTAGACTTGCGGCTTTGAAATGACTTTAGCAGTCTCCTGGGCCAGCGCATAAGAGACGGTTTCAGCAAAGGATGATTTTTGCATAGCACACACTGCAAATTTAACATCAGGGTCTTGTATACCATTAAAAAATGCTTGAAGCAATTTGAATTGTCTACACATCAAAGAGGATTTGTTGCATGTCCCGGAACATTTGTAACTCTTCTCTAATAAATGCATGCATCCAGAATTCGAAACAAGCTAAGAAAGACTGTTGCATAGTATTCCTAGATGTATCTAAAGCATTTGATAAGGTTGGCCATGAACATTTAAGGAAAACATTATCAACATACGAGATTCCATGTAAGCTGCAAAATATGGTCGACAGCCTACTTACAGGCAACCAAATATCTATTTCCCTGCTAAAAGAAAGAAAATTGAGCCTATACTTATCAATAAAGGAGTAGCACAGGGCACTCCAACATCTCCTTTTCTTTTTAATATGGGAATCGATTTTATATTCCAAGAATTAAGCGAACCCGATATTACTAATGCTTTTGGATATCGATTAATTGAAAATTTACCTAGTCTATCATGTTGCGGATTCGCCGACGATATAGTTCTCATTGCTAAGGACAAGGAATCGGCTGAACATCTCGTAGAACTAGTCATAGACAATTTTCAAAAAATCGGATTAAAGGTAAATGCGGAAAAAAGTAAAGCTTTACAAATAGAAAAGGGGAAGCTAATTTCGACAAAACTAAGGACAATGGATGGCCAAATAATTCGTAGTATTGGTCCAGATGAAAGAATCCGATATCTGGGAGTCTCGTTCAAAGAAGGAATTTGGCTGGATAAAGACAAGCTAAATATCTTGACTCAATATGTATGGCCTATCCTAATATATCCCCTGCAATGCGCGCCCTTGAAAGACCTCCAGCCTTCCTTTTTGATGAAAATAAACAAAGTATGTAGTCAGAAGTTGTGCCAAAGAAATATTAAATATCCCATGGGACACACCTGACAGCATGTTTTATTCTTCCCGCAATGATAGAGGTTTAGGAATGTTCAATGCTTATTGGGAAGCTTTTTTACAGCATTTAAATGTATGTTCAGCACTCAAGCGAGACAGAAATCCATATGTTCTTTTAACCCGAAACATCAGCTCAGAAGTAAAAGACTGTTTGTCTGCACTCAAGTTACGAGTTGATGAAAATAAAATTTACTCAGTTTCGAATAGAATTTTCGACAAGAATTGCGCCAAAGTTCCTTCAATGAGTGGTGCAGCCTACCTGTTAAAGGGAAAGGCGTCGAAACTTTTGATGAATGGAAAACATCAAATTCTTGGATGTGTGACAAACAAGGTCTTTCCTCTTCTGAATGGACTACAACAATAAAAATGAATACCAACCTTGTGCCAGTACGCTCTGTCCCAGGAAGGAACTTAATAACAACCCGCTGCCGTCATTGCAGTGAGACCAAAAGCCTCCCGCATGTCCTAGGTTCCTGCCAATGGGGCGAGCAAATGCGCATTTCAAGCGGCATCATAAGGTCCGGACTCAAATTGCTCACCTCTTGAAAAAGAAGCACCCAGATTGGGATATATTTGAAGAGGTGGCTTGCAATTCCTCAGACGGCACTCCAAGAAGAGCGGATATTGTAGCCATCACGAAAAATGAAAAAAGGGGCTTAATTCTGGATCCTACTGTCCGTTTTGAGATTAACAAAAAGCAAGCAGATGAGGTGGACCAGGAGAAGCAAAGCATATATGAACCTTGTTGCCCCTATTTCATAAAGAAATACGAAATCCAAGACTGGACAGTTATGGGGCTACTGTTCGGCTCAAGAGGAGTCCTCCATCAAAAAACGGCGAAGATACTAATAGAACAAGGGCTAACAAACGATGATCTGAAGAATTTATCCACACTTGTTCTAAAATCATCAATAAGAATCGTCCATCATCATTTATATAAAAAATAAAGATAAAAATAATAAGCTGCACTATCACCTGAGATACCCTCCTAATTTGCAATATTCAATTTATTCCAACTTTTCGTGTACAATTTAAACAAAATTAAAAAAAAAAAAACAAAAAAAACATTATTACCAGAAATTGGCAGATTAGGAGGCTGACAGGTACCCTCAGAAGGAGGCCAGCTTATTTTGTTTGTTGTATATATATATATATATATATATATATATATATATATATGTGTGTGGTGTGTTGTTCTTTTCGGAGTTTTGGTCCATGTTGGTGAAATGAATCTTAGTTTATGCCAATATTTCGAGAATCTTTATTTTCTCTTCTTCAGGGCTGTAAAATTACATGTACTACATTATAATATTGCACATTGTTGTTATACATTGTTGTAAAAGGGTGTTTTTTCCTTATTATTACTTACCAAGACTAAATATATCTATAGACTATTATACATTCTTATTGCACTATGACTAGGGTTATCTCGAAATATCGGCATAAACTAAGATTCATTTCACCAACATTCACCAAAACTCCGAAAAGAACAACACACCACATATAAATACAACCTGGTCGAAAACATCAGCACAATTATATATATATACTAGCTCAAATACCCGGCTTCGCCCGGGAATTGATTTGAGGCTGAATGGTGATGGTATTTTTTTGGCAAGGCTTTACTTTGCACAATATTTTGACATTTACTCGTCCCACTGTTTAGGGTTAATACCCGTTTTTGGCATTTGTTAATAATAAAATTAATTTTTTATGTAAGTCTTTACTGTCCTCCAAATTGTTGACTCCCGCTATAATTTTTAGCGTATAACGCCTTTATACTTCAGTATACGACAATAGTGTATATAAAAAAAGTTTCTCTAAATAACAAAATAAACAACTTTTGTTATGTGCATATTTGCCGAAAAAGCAATAGTAAACGAAATACCACTATTATTAATTTCTGGCCTTCTTTATAACCCCCACTCCTGCCCGTTCCTAGAAATGTTAGTATGGCTTATTATAAGGAAGGCGTTAGTGCTAATTCACATACCGAGTTTGGTTTAGTTCGGTTGAGTCTTTTGTGCCAAATAAAATTGTGGACTCCCGCTATAGTTTTTAGCGTATAACTCATTTATACTTCCGTATACGGCAAATGTGCATATAACAAAAGTTACTCTAAATTACAAAATAAACAACTTTTGTTATAGGCATATTTGCTGAAAAAGCAATATGAAACGAAATATCGCTATTTTTAATTTCAGGCCTCCCTTATAACCCCCACTTCTATTTGTCTTAGAGAATAATAATATAGCCTAAAGTCTAAGTTGGGCTAGTAGTAATATACATACCAAGTTTCATAAAATTCGGTTCAGCCGTTTATGCGTGAAAAGGTAACAAACAAACAAACAAACAAACAAACAAACAGACACCAAAGAAACAAAATGCAGTTATGGTGTCTATGACATGTGAAACGAAAAGTTATCGTGAAATTTCGTGAAAAAAATCAATGTACAGACAGAGGTTACAATTTTATATATATATATATATATATATATATATATATATCAGAGATATAATTATTATTATTTATAAACATCCACTTTTTGCTACATTGGCTAATTGGGATGGGAACACAGTATCTACAGGGTACCACCCTTCTCTAACCAGGGTGGGACTAAGAATTTTATTTAATGAAATATATATATAACTATTTATATATATAAAAAAATATTACACCCCTTGCTTCCTTGTACTCCTAATACTACTATTACTATTATTAAATTAAATAAACAAAATGTTTGGCTGTACTTCATTTAAAAGCCATATACAATAACTATGTACCGATGGATCATATGAAACAATGACATAGAGCATAGTTTGTAGATCTTTTTATGATGAATAAAAATAGCTTTATACATTTGTTTTTATGTCCATCGTCCTATAATCTCCTCCCCTTTTGATCAAAAGGGGAGGTGTCCAACTATAAGTACATATGTACCTCAACACATATGTACGTGTGTATGTCACCCAACAAAACTAATCCAAATGGCTTCAGAAAAGGTCAAAACGAATAATTCCGCTCAATTCACTGATGCCCTTTTTTATTATGAACTCCATTTAATTGAGGGGAAAAAATATGTTTAGAATAGCAGTATTTATTAACCAACTCGCTACTCATTTAAAACTGAATCAATTAAGTGAAGGAGTCAAATATTTCAGATGCAAGTTTTATTTTAATGACGTATATATAATATTACCTTTTAATTTTCTTTTTAATCATTTAAAACACCTAATGACAATCTGCATTTTATATCTCTATTTTATCTTTTGACCAGCAGGATATTTGTTATGGAATGGAAGACAAGCACTGAAAAGTGGTAAGTAATATGTCATATATATATATATATATATATATATATATATATATATATATATATATATATATATATATATGAATATTTACTTACAATAGTTTTAATGAGAGTGAAAATCATGAAATATGCTGTACGTAATAGTTAAACAAATTAAATTTTAAGTTTAATTTGTAAGAAACTAATACTTTCTGGCAATTTAGTGAAGGGATTGGCATCTGAAGAGGTGGGTTATTAATGAAGGAAATCAAACTTGTCTACCTTTCAAGATATTAAATTTTTTTTTTTATATTAGTGTTGCTAGGTAGTAACACATGACTTGTTATAACCTTTGTCTATTGTTGTTATTGGTTAGAAAAATATATTTGTGTTAGTAAAAGATAATCCCAGTTTATTACTGAATTCTAACAATGGTTATGGGCCGAGGACGCTATTAGAAGAATAACTATGAATTCATTAACGTCTGTGAAGATTGAGCCCTTGGAAAGGGATAACTTTGAATCATGGAAGCTGCAGATTGAAGCGATTTTGGTAAAGAATGATGCCTGTGATTACGTGTCTGGAGTAAAGACTAGACCATCGGAAGACAGCGATGCTGCTCCTTGGGATGTGGCTGATAGGAAGGCGGAAGCTGACATAATTCTCGCAATCAGTCCATCGGAACTGAGGAAAGTCAAGGACTGTGCTACTTCAGCAGAACTATGGGGTAAGCTTCATACTATTTACCAATCTAAGGGTCCTGCACAAAAAGCTATGCTCTTAAAGGGCTTATTACTTAAGACAATGACTATGTTTGGAGATGTGCGGGATCACTTAAAACAATTTTTTGATCTAGTTGATAGTTTAAGTACTTTAGAAATAGAAATTTATAAAGATCTACTTTCTATTATTCTGCTATGTAGTTTACCTAAGGAATTCGAAAATTTTAGATGTGCCATTGAAACAAGGGAGAACTGCCTGATCCCGAGACTTTGAGAATAAAAATAATTGAAGAGTATGATTCGAAAAGAAATAGGCTGGATCATTCGGATTCTGATGCGCTACTTGCACGGAATTCTCGTCAAGTATTGAATAAAAATAAAAGTCATAATTTTAAGAGTAATGACCAACCAAAAACTAAATTTAGGTGTTTTATAAGTGGGGATCCTTCCCAAAGAGCATCACAATGTCAGTCAAAGAAAATAGAAAGTACAAATTCTGTATCAACATTAGATGAGTCTGCTTTATTATCTGTCAATTTAGGATCAAGTTATCAAAATTCTTATAAATGGTGTTTAGATAGTGGGTCATCCTCCCATATGTCCAAGGATGTTGACAAATTTCTAAATAAAACAGAATCTGCTATTAAATCAGTCAATTTAGCTGACCAAAGTACTTCAAAGATCCTAGGAGAAGGAGATGTAAGAGTATATTTTACTAATGGTAAATCATATGGTCGTTATAGGCTTACTAATACTTTGCATGTACCCAATTTAAGAAATAACCTGTTATCTGTTGGGAAAATTACAGATCAAGGTAACGACGTTTTATTTAATAAAGATGGGGCTTCCGTTATAGATAGAGAAGGAAATACTAGGTTTGTTGCAGATAGAATAAATGGACTATATTATGTTAGGGAAATCAATCCACACGCTAATAAAATATATTTAGATAAAGATGCTACAAAACTGAAACTGTGGCATTTTAGGCCTAAAGAAATTAAGTGGACCTAAAGAAATTATATAAAGACAGGTTTGTAATTGGGATGAATTTTAATCTAAAGGATGTTCTAAAAGATTGTGACATTTGTATAAAAGGAAAAATGTCAAAACCAAGTTTTCCAACACATGTGAATAGGTTAGCAAAGCCTATAGAAGTTATACATTCTGATATCTGTGGTCCAATGAAAACGTTATCTAAGGGGGGAAGTCGTTATTTTATTACGTTTATTGATGATGCAACTGGCTATACTGTAGTCAGGTTTCTTAAAGAGAAGCGATGCTCTGAAGGAGTTTAAAAAATACAAAAATATGGTAGAAAATCAGAAAGGCCTGAAAATTAAATGTTTTCAGACAGATAATGGGGGTGAATATTATTATAACAATGAATTATAGTTATTATTATAACAATGAATTCGATGATTTTATGAGTCAAGAAGGAATTAAGAGAAGGTTGTCTATGCCAAGGGTTCCTCAACAAAATGGTGTTGCCGAAAGGATGAATCGTACTCTGGTTGAAATGGCGAGGTGTATGTTGTTAAATTCCAATTTGCCACTAGAGTTTTGGACTGAGGCGGTTAACACAGCTTGTTACACTCGTAACAGGTGTCCCTCTAAAAGGATTGGGGGCAGAATAGCTTAAACTATGTGGTTTGGAAGGAAACCTAACATATCTTACTTCAAAACGTTCGGCACAAAAGGGTATTGTTTGAAGGAAATGAAAAACAAGGATAAGTTTGAAGCGAAATCGGAACCTTGTATTTTTGTAGGTTATCCAGAAACTGCAAAAGGATATCGTGTTTGGTTGGCTCATAAAGATAAGTTTATAGCAACAAGAGATGTTCAATTTCTTTTAGATAATATTCAAAGTACGTTCATAAGTTCAGAAAAGAATTTTGAAATAAACTTTCTTGTGTATGAAGGGAATACTAAAGCTGCAATTTCAGATAAAATCATCAAAAGTGTACCACCAACTGAACCACACTTAAGTACTTCTAATTTGGGTAATGTAATCAGCCAACTCAAGATAACTTTAATGATGACAAAAAGGAAAATGTTAAAAGATGTCCCAGAAGGCCATTCTTTAGTAGGACTGGAAGAAAGGGGAGACCTAAGAAAATATACAAAACTATAAAAATTAATAAATTAGGGGAATCTGAAATTACATCAGGCACGGATGAAAAACACAATGAAATGGAACAGTTGAAGACTCAAGAAATACTGTTGAAGAAAGAGAAGAAATTCAACTAGATAGCATTGTAGAAGCAAATGCAACTGAAGTTTCTATAAGAGAAGCCTTGCTTAGTCGTCATAGCAAAGATTGGAAGGAAGCTATAAAGAAGGAATACAGGTCGCTAATAACTAATAGAACTTGGGAGGTATGTGATAGGCCGGAGGATAGAAAAGTAGTTGGGTGCAGACTTGTGTTGTGCAATAAATACAACTCAAAAGGAGAAATAGAAAGAAGGAAGGCACGACTTGTGGCAAGAGGATTCAACCAGAGGCCTGGAATAGATTACAATGAAACATTTGCTCCAGTGGTTCAAATTAGTTCTATCAGAGCACTCTTAGCTCTAGCTGCTGAGCATTCATTATTTGTTCATCAAGCTGATGTTGAAACTGCTTATCCCCATGGAGAACTGGATGAAGAGGTCTACATGGAACTTTCAGAAATGATAGAAGATATTTTAAAAGAAATTATTAAAGAAGGTGATGAGATAAAGAAAGAATGTTTGAATATGCTTCAAAAACTTAACTCCAAAGATGGAAAAATAAAAGTTTTAAAATTACAGAAAGCTCTCTATGGTTTAAAACAGTCTGGGCGTCAATGGTATCGAAAGCTCCATCAAACATTGGAAGAACTAGGGATGAAATCATCAAGCATTGAACCTTGTGTTTATGTTTGTAAAAATGGAAATGATATTATGATTATTGCCGTATATGTCGATGATTTATTATTTTTCTCTTCTAAAGAAGAATGGATAGGACAAATGAAAAATAAATTACAGAAACATTTTAAGATTAAGGATGAAGGTAGAGTTAAATATTGTCTTGGCTTAGAAATTAAACAAGATTTAGAAAGAAATGCCATCTCTATTGGTCAAAAGAATTACATAAAGGAATTGCTTTGTAGATTTGGACTGAGTGAGTGTAAGATAGCTCATACACCACTGGAAGCCGGATGTGTTTTATCGAAACCTGAGATCAATTCTGAAGAAGAGATGAAAAAGTTTCCATACCAGTCACTAATAGGTGGACTAATGTACCTGACGGTTGCGTCTAGACCAGACATTGCGTATGCAGTAAGTTACTTGAGTCAGTTTAATTCCTCCTATAATGAGACCCACTGGAAAGCCGCCAAGAGGGTGTTGAGGTACCTAAAAGGTACAATGGATGATCAACTAGTTTATAGAAAAAATGGTGAAATGATAAAAGGATTTGCTGATGCAGATTGGGCCAATTGTACTGTCGACAGGAAGTCTTATTCAGGTTTTGTTTTCATGTTTGCAGGAGGTGCCATTTCCTGGGGTGCCAAGAAGCAGCAGACAACAGCCTTATCGAGCACAGAAGCAGAATATGTTGTCTTACAGAAGCTACAAAAGAAGCGATTTTCGTAGGACACTTTTTCAAAGAATTTAACTTTCTAGAAGAGGGCCCACTTGAGATTTTCTGTGACAACCAAGGAGCAAAGGAACTATCAAAGAACTCACACTCCCGAACAAAACATATTGATGTAAAACAACATTTCATTCGTGATGCTATTATTAACGGAAAAATAGTTATCACTTATTTACCTACTGAGAAAATGCCAGCTGATGTGTGCACTAAGTCTCTTGGAAAGGACAAGTTTAATCTTTGTAAACAAATAATTGGATTGAGGAAGACTTCGTTTGAAGGGGAGAATGAAGGAAATCAAACTTGTCTACCTTCAAGATATTACATTTTTTTTTTTATATTAGTGTTGCTAGGTAGTAACACACGTCTTGTTATAACCTTTGTCTATTGTTATTATGTTATGTTGATTAGAAAAATATATTTGTGTAAGTAAAAGATAATCCCAGTTTATTACTGAATTCTAACAAGTAAACCATCAAACATACAGGGCTATAAAATTGGCATAAATTGAAGAAATTGTTATATTTATGAGATCCCTGCTGGTAGATGCCTATTAAACTTAGTATTGGGTCAATATTGAAGATGAAGAAGGAAAACAGAAAGAAATAGTCTTCAGCTTCTGAACATGGACAGTTAGATAAGAGTTTGGTGAAGGCTGCAGTACTGACTAATTGGAGGAGAAATAACTCTTCTTTTTTTTTAGAACTTTGAGGACAGAATTTATTTTTTAAAACACAGCACTTTTATTTTTAACTTCTAGCCTGATGTGAATTAGCCGTAGTAGTAAAAAGTGCACGTTAATAAATAATTTAATTTAACCTAATGTGTAAAACAATAATGAATAAACATATGGTTACTTTAATTATAACCGTTGGTTGGCTAGAAGAAAAAATTGTGCTTATCTACTACACTTTCCAGGAACTGTGCAAAAACATTCACAGGTCAGGTGCCAAAAGAAAAAACTCACATATTAAAATTGGTTCAAAGACACAGGAAGAATTAAGTCAATCATACAGACCATTTTAAAGTTGAACCAGACAGCAAGGCATTTTAAAGAGTAACATGCAAAACAATATTACAAATTTATTTGCAAACATTAAAAGCAGATGCAACAAAATGAGAGTAAGAGAACTTCACAAATCATTAACTTAAAAGATTAAAAAAAGTGTTTAAAGTGTAAATATATATTTAAATTTGTAAATGTAATTTTTAAAATAAACTTTTAAATTTTCAAGTTAAATCATGACACCACTATTGATGGTATAGTATAATTTTCTTTTCATGCTGATAGTTATTCCAAAAATATATTTTGAGTTATTGACAAAATGTTTTTTTCTTAATTTAGGACTTCAAATATTGAAGGAAACATTATTTCCTGTAGTATGTTAATTTGCTAAAATTTGGGAAGTTCTCTCTCAGTGAAATAAAATAGTAATTTTTTTACCCATGGACAATGAGGTTAAAAATTTAATAAAAAGAAACTACAAAGAAAAAATAATAAGTTCAACGAATTTTATTTAACACATATCATCTTAGACTACTTGCAGAAAATATTAAAACTTTATATTAAAATAGAAAGAATCAAACACATTTAAAAACTAATTAAGCCTCTCATATAAAAAACATTTGCAATTCTTACACATTTTTTTTCTTCTGCTCTTTAATCATCAGATCCAAAATAGTTTCGGCAGTTTCTTCATTATATGCTGCACTCTCTAGGGCAATAGATATCACCCTTTCTGGTACATCAGAATGTAGAGCAGATATTCTTTCCTTAACTGTAAATAAGTTATTCTAAAATAAGAAAAAGTAAAATTTGGAACCAGTTACTACAGTGAAAATTTAACGCGCTTGAGCAGCAACAATAACACAACTTGAAATAATTTACTACGTATTATACAGCACTGAACAGATCAGCAGACACCTGTCAACTAATCAATAAAATAGGTCAGATAATCGAGGTGCTACTGTATTGTAAAATTGCTGCCAAATAAAAATATTTTTAAAAAAATAAAACTTTGGATTTCATTGAGTGAAAGAAGTTCACCATGCGAGTTTAAAAAAATATATCAAATAGATGACATAAGTGTTCAGTTACAAAATATGACAAAAAAAAAAATCATTGAAAAGGTTTTGAAGTATGTTTATTAGAAAGTGCATATTGATTATGTATACAATTGTTAAATAAGTTTAGGAATAGTTATTTATTATACAAGTGACGAAAGTAGATCATTTTACAACTCGAGTGAAACGTTTACCCACACGAGCGAAGCGAGTATGGTAATTTCACGAGAGTTGTAAATTCTACTTTCGTCAAGAGTGTAATATTAAATTATTTCTGTAATCGTGTAATACATGATCAGATCTAACCAGAATATGAACAAAATTAGGATATTGTGAAGATTATGGTATGTTGTTGGTAGGTTATAAGCATGGTTGTGAAAGGCTATAAGCATAGTTATAAAACAACTAGGGATGATTGTGAAGTAGTGCAGTTATAAACTAGTGCAGTTATAAACAAGTGCAGGTTATAAACAAGGAAGGTAATTATTATTATATTTAAATTTTAAAATATATTGATTATTTCCACCAATAATTCATTCACATTTCAATTTATTTTGTTAAAATAAATTCTTACAATATTAAGAAACATTTAAAAGCATTTAATTTCCAACTTCAAATTATTTTTTAATTTATACTTATTACTAATTAAGAAGGCAATTCACTTTCTTCACTTGTGAAGAAAGTGATTACTTTCTTCACTATATTGAAAAATGTTTCACTTTCTTCACTTATTTCAGTTTAGTAATGTTACCATTATTCAACGATTACAGAAAAAATATATATTCCATAATTAAAAAAGACAGTGTTTAAAAACTTTAAGAAACAAATAATGGAAAGTTTCATGTTATATATCTCATCTCTCTCCCTTACCCCTCTCTCCTCCTGCCCCTGTTCCGTTCCTATCATCATCCCTTTCCCCTCTCCTCTCACCTCCGTGCCTTATACCCTCCCCTCTCCTGTCCCATTACCTTCATCTCCTTTTCCCTCTCCCTTCCCTGACAATCTCCTCTCATCTCTCTTCCTTACCCCTCTCTCCTCCTGCCCCTGTATCGTTCCTATCATCATCCCTTTCGCCTCTCCTCTCACCTCCGTGCCTTATACCTGCCCCTCTGCTGTCCCTGTTCCCATTACCTTCATCTCCTTTTCCCTCTCCCTTCCCTGACCCTCTTCTCTCCTGTCCTTGTGCCATTCCCCTCATCTCCCTTTCCCTGTCCCTCTCCTCTCATCTCCGTTCCTTATGCCCTCTCCTCTCCTGTCCCTGTACCATTCCCAGTATCTTCCCTTCCCACTCTCCTCTCACCTCTGCTCCTTATACCCTCCCCTCTCCTGTCCCTGTTCCATTCCCTTACTCTCCTTTTCCCTCTCCCTTTCCCTGTCCCTCTCCTCTCATCTCTCTTCCTTGCCCCTCTCCCCTCCTGCCCCTGTACTGTTCCCATCATCATCCCTTTCCCTCTCCTCTCATCTCCGTTCCTTATGCCCTCTCCTCTCATCTCCGTTCCCTATCCCCTCTCCTCTCAACTCCGTTCCTTATGCCCTCTCCTCTCCTGTCCCTGTACCATTCCCCTCATCTCCCTTTCCCTGTCCCTCTCCTCTCATCTCCGTTCCTTATGCCCTCTCCTCTCCTGTCCCTGTACCATTCCCCTCATCTCCCTTTCCTTGTCCCTCTCCTGTCACCTCCGTTCCTTATGCCCTCTCCTCTCCTGTCCCTGTACCAATCCCCTCCTCTCCTTTCCTGTCCCGCTCCTCTCACCTCCGTTCCTTATGCCCTCTCTCGCCTGGCCCGATACCCTTCCCCTCATCTCCCTTTCCTTGTCCCTCTCCTGTCACCTCCGTTCCTTATGCCCTCTCTCTCCTGTCCCTATACCATTCCCCTCATCTCCCTTTCCCTGTCCCTCTCCTCTCATCTCCGTTCCTTATGCCCTCTCCTCTCCTGTCCCTGTACCATTCCCCTCATCTCCCTTTCCTTGTCCCTCTCCTCTCACCTCCGTTCCTTATGCCCTCTCCTCTCCTGTCCCTGTACCATTCCCCTCATCTCCCTTTCCTTGTCCCTCTCCTCTCACCTCCGTTCCTTATGCCCTCTCCTCTCCTGTCCCTGTACCATTCCCCTCATCTCCCTTTCCTTGTCCCTCTCCTCTCACCTCCGTTCCTTATGCCCTCTCCTCTCCTGTCCCTGTACCATTCCCCTCATCTCCCTTTCCTTGTCCCTCTCCTCTCACCTCCGTTCCTTATGCCCTCTCCTCTCCTGCCCCTGTACCATTCCGCTCATCTCCTTTTCCCTCTCCCTTCCTTGCCAGTCCTCTCATTTTTCTTCCTTCCCTGTCCCTCTCCTCTTATCTCTTTGACCATCTCCCTTTCTTCCCCATCTTCCTCTCGCTTTCTCAAGAGAGGGAAATAAATGAGTATAAAGGAAGGGATTTTGACTAAATTGGGTTTGTTGAGGCCAAAACAAATTTAAATAAGGCCACTTATGTAACCAAATATCAGTTTAAATTTGTTTAAACCCAGCCACATCAGTAAATACTCCTTGAAACCCTTAGATACCTATTTTAAGAAAGTTTAATTTTTGTTAATAAAAGAATTTGTGAAGGGTATATGGTATTTTCATTTGATGTTTACGTTGATAAAACTAAAGTGTAAAATGAAGCTCATACATACTTTTACTTTTTTCATCTGCAGATTTGGGGCGTTGAGGTTGCGGTGTCTTCTCCTCATTTTTGGAACTTAAAATTTCTTCTTTTTTTTTAAGGCAAACACGTGGAGGAGGCATGTCCCTTTTATTAAATCCTAGATTAAGTAGTTTCTCTGTTGCGTGAGTAACATTATTGTCCGCATTAACAAGAGTATCGAGAAGGATTGTCTCCTCCACCACCGGAAAGACACTTTTAAGGTACCTATGGCAAAATATAGAAATTTAACACAAAAGTTACCAATATGCAATGCTTTTATTTATTATGAAAGAATGGATATATATTTTAATAGTGTTTAATTTTTCATATGAAGTGCCCTAACAGTACATTATCCTAAGAAAATTATGTTAAAGAAACAAATTAGATGAAATGTCTTAAGTTTTATTTGTCAGTCTTCACGGACTAAAATGACCACAGCAAAAAAAAAAAACAACAAGAATTTACCTAAGCTTCATTTTGGGAGAATGAGGCTTCGGCTGTGGTCTGCAAGCGATTGGAACAAGAGGCCTAGCTGGAGGTGGTGGTGTATATGGCCCAGGAGTCCTTATAGGGTGCTTTTCCACTTGTAGTGCGCTTACAACAACAGATTCTCTACCATGGTACCTAAAACATCATAGCTTTATTAAATGAATAAATAAGAAGATATGTATAACTTAAACTTTCATATTCCAAAATGGCTAGGACAATGACAATTAAAAATTGAAGTTGGGATTTTCCCAAATCATAACTTTGCCCTTTGCTATTTTGTATTGTAGAAAATGCCTATTATTTTTTTTAAATGATGTATCAATATTCCAAAATAAATATTTACTACGCATAGGCCCAGATTGGATGAGAACTCACCCCCTCTTGGGCTCCATAACTCCCAAAAAAATTGTACAGTTGTGCTGACCATCAATGACTTTTGCTCTAAAACTATAGAAAGCACTAATGAGGCATTTCGATTTCAAAAGATGTATTTACAACAAAACTAATCCTTTTAAGCCCACCCAACAATTATTTCCTATAACACTGAGTATTATTCGAGCAGGTAAGTCCTTAAGAAGCAAATAAAAAAAAATGACTACGCATGAAACACATGACTTTAGAATGGGGTGAGAACTCACTACATACAGGCCCTCCCATTTCCAGGATACACTCTCGCCTAGGAAGGTAAAGGAACTTCTTAGAATTTAAGGACAACTTTGCATTTTCACATGATACTTAGTTATTTATTTGATTTTCCTTAAGGCAAGCTTAAGCTATTGAGGATATACTCATTTAGTGATATTTGAAAAATATCTTCATATAACCTTCTGTAAATCATAAATTCTAATGATATAAGAACCTTTATGCTATTAAAGCTAATTGGGATGGGTTATCTATTCATTTTACAATCGAGTTTGGTAACAATCACGATCACTTGAGTGAAAGCAGACGTGTGTGTGTGTGTGTGTGTGTGTGTGTGTGTGTGTGTGTGTGCGTGCGTGCGTGCATGCATGTGTGTGTGTGTGTGTGTATATACAGACACACCTCATTTTTGTATCTCCTATGTAGAATGAACATTTTAAGAAATGTGTTGAAAACCATGTTCTGAGTCAATACCTAGGTATAAACATTATATAAGTGTCAATTATTTTTTTTGTAATCTTAATTAATGATAGACTCCTTTAATTTATATTTGCCAGTTTTCAATTTTATTTGTAGTGTGTCATTTGTACCCTGAGAATTGGCGGTACCTCCCAACAGCATTAGGCATTTTTTAATTCATTCAATTCTATAAATACCATGCTCTTTCATATTTCATGATCATTAAAAATTTGATGTCAGGTCCAACACAGTGTACAAGCAGACAATCCATTGTACTGCAGATGGATAGACTCTTGACACAATAGGGAATCTGCTTTAAGAAATTGGAACAAAGCAAATAGAAGTTTCAAGAGTGTAAAGAATAAAATAATAATATAAATATTAAAATCCAAGGGCGCAAAAAGAAGGGACACAATTTTCACTGGTTCCAAAAATTTATTCTATATGGATAGACTACTTTCGATGCCTTACATCATAACCCCTCAAGGCTCACTCTATGGTTAGACAGTCCAATACCAACAGTTTATATATATATATATATATATATTTTTTAAATATATTTTACAGTGTTGAATCATTCATGAAAGTACTCCTGTATACATTATTGGTTTCAGAGCTTACAACCAATGCACACGCTGTGGGTCAGTCACCTGGAATAGTTCAATATCTGTCCTGAAAATTCAGTAGCTGAGTATGACTTTAATTTTTCAGCAATGGAAAATTTAAACACCACCCCAACAATTAAGTTATGGCAAATGTATTCAGGGAAATTAAATAAACTTACTTGATCAAAAGAGCCTTAATATGAGTTTCAGGAACAGTGGGAAACATAGTTCTAATCCTTGCGACAGTCTCCATCATATTAGCAGCCAGTGTAGTAGATTGAACAGCTGATGCACCCATCAAAGGTACATGCCTTTGGCCATTTCGAAAATGTTCCTAAGACAAATATCAAGATATATATATATACTGCTCAAAAATGAATAGGGATATTGGTTATTTTTTTCTTATCCTATTAATATTAATTAAATCGACCATAATTAAATAACTTTTTTATGGGGGAAAAGACAATAATTTCTATTAAATATTAATGATATTTATAATTAAAAAAGAAAAAAAAATGCTAGGACCCATAAATACCACAAAACCTACCAACCTACCAATATCCCTATTCATTTTTGAGCAGTTTATATATATATATATATATATATATATATATATATATATATATATATATATATATATTTTATTTATTTCCTCAATGAAGTAACCCTTCAGAGAGGGAGTTTATTTCCTACATTCCCCGTACTATATAGTACATTACATGTATTTATAGATTAATAAAAAATGTTAAACAATATATACAATTTTTGTTTATATATATATATACATAATTAAACTTAACTCCAATATATAAATTAGAACATTATTAAACAAAACATTAAATGATGAATAGTAAGAATGGAATTTTTAATAATAGTATATTACCATTTTACCCATAATAGCTATTCCAATAACTTATTTTCTGCAAATTTCCTCAGTGCTTTATTGTGCTTATAGAATAAAATTCTATCCTGAACAGGCCATCGGTTTGTTATTTTCATTACTATTCCTTTTAAAAGGTACCTTTCGTTTGAAAGCAGAGAAAGGTTATGTATGAGATGGGTGTAAGTTTGTTCAGTAGTAAATGGCTATCATGGGTTATAAGTCAGTTTAAATTTGTTTAGGTAGACTTTAATTGAGCCACGTCCAGTTAATAATTATGATGTGTAAAAGTCAGTAGGTGCATCTTTAATGTTCAAATATTCTGGAATGTCGGGAATGAAAGTCTTTAAATGTTGTCCTTTATTTGTTACTGTCCAATGCTGTTGCCATTTGTTTATGGTGTCTGTGTATAGTAAATGTTTAATGTGCATCTTCGGTATTTTTGTGTAGCATTCTGTTGCATTTCAGAAGATTTAGAAGCTCACTTTGCTACTTTATCAGCAATTTCATTTCCCAAAATTCCAGAATATCCACGAATCCATACGAAATTGATGTCAAATTGTTGTTGGTAGAGTAAATTTGATGTGTGTCGAATTTGTTCTATGAGAGGGTCATGAATTGAATAGTTATTTAGTGATTGCAGTGTAATTTTACTGTTAGCGTAAATTGTAATTTCTTTGAATTTTGTTTGGTGAGATTGTATATAATGTGGGCTTTTGATAATAGCCAATTTCTTGGCCTGGTTATTTGTGCAATGTCGACCTTAATTGAATTTTTGAATGTCAACCAAATCTTCACTCGAAAACTGCAAAAGCACAGCCAACATTTTCTCCATCTTGGCTGCCATCAGGGTAAAATTCAGCACTAGATTTGTTAGATTTATTGAAAGAAATTTTTGGATAGAGGGTAAGGTATATAAACGGAATATAATGCACAGGGTGTTCTATTTCTTCAGGAGCATATTTATTTATTTCGTTTTGTGTGGTTGACAGTCATCTAACTAAAACAACTTTAGGTAATATAAGTTTCATTTACTATAATGTTCTCACCTTCCAGTTTGAATTTTTTTTTTTCAGTAATTTGACAGTTTATATTGTTAGTCCTGACCATTATGGGGTATTTAGTATTGTGTTTTAAATCATTAGCATTAAGCTCTAGGGTTAAGCCTGGATAAAGGTAATAGATTTGAACTAAAGCATTAGCTAAGTTATTTATGTTTCTGAGAGCTTATGTGACCAACAACTGCACAGAACAAAAGGAATTAACAGTTAATTAATTTTGATCATACTGCTCTGGTAACTAAAATTTGGAAGTACTTACTTAAATTGCTCATCTAAAAATGTACAAAAATTTGGTTCAATTTAATATATTATAGTGCAATGAGTAATGTATATTAACTGAAAATTAATTTGGATAAAATTTATGTAAGTAATTTCTTTTGGTCATTCAACTACTCATTTCATTCTTTATATTTTTTTTTTATATCCATAGATATTTATTTTAAAATGGATATATTTCCTATATGCACAGACTTCTTAAACTAATACAAGTGTTTCTAATAATTTTGTAATTGGGCAATTTGTTTATTTAAATAAATATGTATACAGTGTATAGTGTTTTTTTTTTTCAAATATAATTTTGTTGTTTATAGTATTTTACTGATAATGCTTAGCTATTTTGTTCAGTTTCCTAACCAGCATGCAAAACTTTCTTGACATGACACTCTAAGCAAGATATTCAACTTGGTGATAAGTCAATTTAGAGCCTATATATTATTAAAGTGCATAGATCAGTCAAATAGGAAAGGTAGGTAGTGATTGCAGGGCTTCTTAGCCAATCAAACATAAAGCTATTTTGAGTAATAATTGAGATAAATCATTCTCCAATCTAAAATCTCATTAATGTTGGACTGTGTTTCCACTGGTCTCAGAGCTAGAACTAACTACACAATCTAAAGTAGGCAGGAAAATAGCAAATGTTTCAGCACAAGACTTTTTTCTTTTTTTTAGCAAACTTTTACCACTATTTCAGTGTGTAATGATGTGTTTCAACACAATGTAAGATGAATATTTACCATGAAGACATTTGAACATTTTTTAAAAATATATGAGCCAAAATATTTTTTTTTTATTTCATTAAAAAAGGAATGTCAGAACTGTTTTCTAGCATAAATAAATTTATTAACTGGACAAACATCCATTTATCTTATATCCTTAATAAATCATATCGGGTCACAGCTGGAATATCAATTAGAACATTGTTTTAGGACCTCTAGAATGGTACTCTTACTAAATTCCTAAATAACCAGCTTTCTTGTTTTCTAAACTATTCTGGTATTCCACCAGTTCATGTGCAGTATATTCCAATAAATGTATTATTCATTCTAGATATAAAATGCAGAGTAGCTTTTTTCAATCATAAAAAATGAAACCCATCATATTCAATTTTTTTTTAAATATATATTTCTTAACATCAACTTAATGTTAAACCGAGAAAAACCATAAATAACTTTAATATATTGTTTTTTGTAATAAGGACCATAAATTTCTTAATTTTAGATGAAGTATTTTTGATTTTTTTAATTGAAATGGTTAAAACTAGGGTACACTAGCAGATATCCATTTCAATAACCAAATGAGTGGCCATAGTTAGACAAGATACAATTATTCTAATGGTGATAATTTATTATGATTATTTATTTAAAAAGCAAAATACATTTTTAATTTCAATATATTATGGGGCCACACTTTACATTTGAAAATGGAAAAAAAAGTCAAATATTTACATGATTTCCATGGTGATCTGGTTTCAACCGTGGATCATCCAGCGAGACATTCCTTGTAAAGTAATTCACAAAATAACTGAAAAGAAAATAGGAATTCAATCAATCATGTCTTAAATAAACAGTGTTTTAAAAGGATGAAAACATGTCAAATTGAAGGCACTAAACAGTATTAAGGTATTATTGACTATAATTTTAGAAAATTCACACAGATTGCCCTTAGCCATTGATTAGGTTGCTATTTAAAGACTTAGGTTGCTACTTTAAAGCTTCAGAAATAGGTCAAGCAGAATGAATTCACTGATAATAAATTTTGTCTCTAATACCTCTTCCCTGACTTGGGTTCCTGCTTGGTATCCCATCCTGGAGGCAGCTTCTTGCACTGGCTCATATTGTACAGCTAAGGAGATATTTAAATCAATGTAAAACTTTAAAAAATGGAAGCATTGGGGGAAGAGCCGTTTACATACGAGTTTGATAAGGACTTTAGGGGAAAATCAATAGCCCCAGAGCTCAGTGGTTTCAGAGGAAGACTCACAGATCGCGGGCAGCTTCTGTTTGTTTCCAACTTCCTCATCCCACAGGTGGTTTCTCAAAAAGGATTCCATCGACTCCTCGAACGTTGACGTATGTCAGGGATATTATTGTATCGAAATGACTTTCTTGGCCCTAAAAATAATTTCATTGATTCATAATGAAGCGAAATCGGTTTGAGGTTCCAACGTTACTGAATACTCAATAGAAACACATTCATTTGTTAGTTAATTTGAAGAGTGTAATCAAGTTTTGGTGAAAGTAACTACGCCGGAATTCTGAGGTTGCGGGTTGCCACTCAGAAAGTTTTAGTATTAACCTTAGTCACTTAACAAAAGTTGGAAAATAGAATACTACAAGCACAGTAGTTTCTCAACGCTAGAACAAAAATAAATAAATTCTATATATAAGGTTGGCCTTACCTCCCCAATTAAAAAGTTGAAAATATAGCAGTCGCAGTTACGATCATAGTGAGTTAAAATTCGGTATACATATTTAATGTACCCTGAGTCATTGGTGCATGGTTTTTAGGAGATCTAACGCTTCTTTTTATGTATTTTTGTCTGCTCTCCCAATTAAAAATATCTTTGAATGTGCAAGTGCTACATAAAAAGAGACGAGTTAAAAAAATACAATTTTAAATCACTTTTTGGGATATTTTTCAGATGAAAAACTAATTTTACAATATTTCTTTAAATTTTTGGCCAGAGATATAATGCTCTATTGTGAAATTATAGATGGAGACATACATTTTCCATTTTGTAATTAAATTAATCCGTTCACCTTGAAAAGCATTTGATCCGGTTTATCTTGGGCACACCTTATGTATGTATATATATGTAAAAATAATAAATTGATCAAACATTATTATCATACTTCTTTGTTCGTTTCTTTCTATTCTCTCTCCCATTATCCTTCATCCGGTTCCTACCGCACCCCTCCTTTGTTCTACACACTTGTCATTATACTCTTACTACTCCCAATAAGCCTTTAAATAGACAATACAAAGGGTCTATCCACAAAAACACCAGGGTTTACAAGCTCTGCGTTGTTTTCCAAGGCAACTTTTCGTGTAAAATGGATCTCAAATGGAAATAAAAAATATCGTCGTCTACTAGGTAGGCCCGATGAACATTGGGAGAAAGTTTAGAATAGTCGCCTTTTTGAATGCAGTATCTTTGCATTAAGACAAATTTGCTCAAAGCTATATACGGTTGTAAAATCTTGAAGGTGATGTCCAACTTTACATTATTGGGAAAAAAAACTCGCTGCTTATCTCTTTGCTTTTCCACTCTTATTGAGTTCTTCATTTGCGAGTTACTCGTTTTTTCATAATGTAAACAATGTGACATTTGATATAATGCAATGAGAATTATAACTTAACAAAAGAAATATTTTTATGCTGTCCATTTATAGATCTGCTTCATGACTGTGATATGTTCATCTACCTCTTTAATCATTTGCGCTAGTTTCTTGATTTTCAAAACTAATGTCGTTTCTTGTTTGATTTGGGTCCTTCATTCATTTATGTAGAGAGAATAATTTTGTAAATATTTAATTTGATTATTATCACATTTCTGCACTATGTCCACACTAAATGTTTTAGAGTTATATAGTGGTATTGGTGGAATGCACTTTGCTTTAAAAGGTAGATAACAAACATTATTTAAGAGAATTTTATTAGACAATGTTTTTGTTATATTCATGGTTTGTTTATTTGATCTTCAGCTTCAGAAATCTCAGCAGAAATTGTTGCAGCTGCAGATATTAACACGATTGCTAATTTGGTTTATACATACAATTTTCCTAATACTAGATTGCTTAGTAAAAATATAATATCTCTGACTCAATCCTTCATTGATAGTCTAGAAGTTGATATGATTCTTATGAGTCCACCCTGCCAGCCCCACACTAGGTTTGTATATTGTTTTCTATCCTTTTTATAGAAAAAAATATGTTGCTTGTTCATAACCCCAGGATAAATAATTTCTAATTCTTGCAGACATGACATACAGATTTTGATCTTGACTTTTGTTTTTGTGCATCTTATCGAATTATGAGAACTAATAAACTATTTGGTAAACCTAGAATTAGGGTTCAATGCTTACTGCAATAGGAATTAATTTTGTGTCAAACTCACTTAATGTTCTTAGACCCATTGTGACTGTAAAAGTGTGGAAACCAGTAGATCACCTGCTCCAATTAGTCTAAAACTAATATCCTAAACTAATGAAGTTTTTATTTCAAATTGTTCTTTTGAATTACATAAAATTAATTTAAACCCACACTTTTATTCTGTATGCTTTGATAAAATTTATATTTTTACCGTGAAGAATTATATTTCTTATCTCATTAAAATTTATGTAAATTTAGAGTATTAGCTATTTTGTAGGTCCAATATAATTCTTATAATATATTTCCTCAGGGATTATCTTGTGAGTTGAAACTTCAGACATCCATGTCTGAGCCATTTATTGAATGCTTATAATGATATAATACAATATGGAAGCCATCAAAAAATGTTTCAAAACCCCCACTCTTAGGCCCCCTAACTGGAGGATGACGAATTGAATACGTGGCTGTTAATAACAATTATTATGATTACAAATATACGTATGCTTAACGAATATCATGAATTGACGTCTGCTCATTACTTTAGATAGAAAGACTGATAGCCAATAGATAGTTTGACTGTGGCAAAACTATATGGTACTTTGTCATAAGTTACGTCTAGGGAACATCCGCTCTGCTGACAATACCAACATCAGCATTTATTTCATTTTAATCCCTTCCTTTTTTCCACTCCTCGTCATTTCCCCAGTAGCTGTAGCCTGTTATTCTGTTCATTTTAATTCTATAATTGTAATTGTCAATAAAAGTGCTTTTTAAAAAGGCTTTCAAGCTTACTTTTTACTTAACTGGCACTCGAGTTGAGGGACTTAGCAGAAGTTTTCATGTCCGGTATAATCTATTTCCCACATTTTTGAAAACTTTGGATTTTAATCCTTAACTGCTGCTTATTAGTATCAAAAGTATAGTGAAAGCACTTTAACTCATGATCTATTTCTCGAATCTCTTAATTACATTGAAGCAGACAACAGCCTGGTGCAGCAAAAAAGAATCTGGAGGAGCAGAATAACAAGTTAGAAGTGAAAAAAAAAAAAGGAAGACATTATAAATGAAATAAATGCTGATGTTGGTGTTGTCAGCAGAGGGGATGTTCCCAAAACGTTACTATAGACAAAGCACCAAAAAAAACTAAACAAATAACAATCCCATACTTAAGAAAGCATTTTTTTTTTTTTTTTAAAGAAAAAAGAAATGTCATTTTACTGTTGAGTATATTTTTCATGGAAATAATAAACTTTAAATGTGTGGAAAGTTACAAGCAACTAAATAGTTTTACTGTATTACACAGGTTACAAAGTGAACATTAATAAATAAATATATTATAAATTAGATAGCTCATTAAATAAATTCCTAAATTAATAAACTCATTAAATAAATTCCTTAGTTCCACCCTGGCTAGAAAAGGGTGGTAACCTGTAGATAACCCGTCCCAAGCCGTAGTAGCATAAAGTGGACATAAGTACTTCTAATATTAATCTAAATTAAATAGCACTCCTTTTATTTCCTAACAAACTACATTATGAATCGATAATAAAACATTTTATGGTGGAGAAATTATTTATGGAGAAATAAAATATTTAGAAATATGACTAATTCCAATGCCAATTGGAGCTATAGGTGCCAATCAAAAAAATTAATTAATAATAATTACTGACAGTAATAATTAGCTGAAATGAGAAAGCATTAGATTAAGTTGATAAATGTTCTGGACTTTTTCAAATGTAATTCATGTGTTCTAGGAATGGAAAGAAAGGAGATGTCTCAGACAGGAGAAGTGATTCACTCTCTCATCTAACCGAAATTTTACCCGAGCTTAATCCTAAGCTAAAGTATTTGCTATTGGAAAATGTAAAAGGATTTGAAATATCTGAAGCTAGAAATAATTTGTTAAAATCTTTGAATGATACATTTAATATATTGGAGTTTATGCTGAATCCTCTACAATTCGGAATACCCAATAGCAGGGAAAGATATTACCTTTTGGCACTAAGGAAACCTAGAGAATTTCCAGTACCAAGTAATAAAATGGTGTGTTAAAAGTTCTTCTTTTTAACGTGTTTTTTTTTGTTTTTTTTTTAAAAAGTTTTGAAGTGAAGAGTATTTGAGGGACTGTTACTGCATAGATTTCAAAATCAAACTAAAACAATCAGTTTCATTTGTTTGAGTATAACTTCCATGTGAAGTATGAAGATATATTTGGTGGACTCCTTGATCTTCAGTTCCTCATTGGCTTGAAATAA
Source organism: Riptortus pedestris (assembly GCA_019009955.1). Classification (NCBI taxonomy): domain Eukaryota; kingdom Metazoa; phylum Arthropoda; class Insecta; order Hemiptera; family Alydidae; genus Riptortus; species Riptortus pedestris. The sequence continues at coordinate 134,979,671 of CM032229.1, forward strand.
GTTATAACCTATTGACAACCTGTACAGATTAGCATTAATAGCTGTCTTTAATGGAGTAAAATACCTTAACCATGACAAACTTCACCATTGATGAGCTTTATTTAGCTGTTTTATGCTTCATTTTGCCGGCAATAAATCAAGAAAAATAACCATAATATAAAAAAGAAGAGACAACTCTTCTCAGCTTTTAATATTGGGAGGGTACCATGGAATTGTATTTTTTCTGATTAAATAAAAATTTACTGGGTAGATTAAGCTATAGTGGAAATATTTGTTTTGAAAAAGGAAACAGCCTAAAACAAGACCTTATTAAAATTTATTATTCACTTATTTCATCATTAACTTTCAAATTAAAATATTGAAACTTATTTAGTTATATTCCATACCTGTAAAAATTATGTTTCTATTTTATCTTTATTTATTTTTTGTTTTCAGATCACTGATGTGTCTTTGTTAAGGGTAAATTTTAAAAGTTTCTCAATAAAAGATGTATTAGAATTCCCTGATGATTCAGATCAGTACAGTAGTTATTTGGTGCCAATACATACTGTATTGAAAAGAGTAATGGTAATGGATATAGTCACAAAAGACTCGCCAAGATCCTGTTGCTTCACTAAAGCTTATGGACGTTACATTGAGGGGACTGGATCAATTTACTGCCCTCTAGAAGAACCAAAAATGAAACAGGTTTTTGAAAGAATTAAATTAGTAGAAGACGATGAAAAAGAAGGATTACTTCGTGAACTCAAACTAAGATTTTTCACTCCTAGTGAAATTTCTAGGTTAATGTGCTTTCCTAAATACTTTAAATTCCCCTTAGAAATCACAAATCGTCAGAAATATAATTTATTAGGAAACAGTATAAATGTACAAATTGTATCATATTTAATTAAACTGGCTCTGAATTGAGTTTATAAGACTATGTAGTGCTTTCTATTCTATATCCTATGAATTTTCTAATAATATTTGCATAAATACTCCTAGCCCCTATCGATTCACAGCGCCAAGATACTGATTTACATGCCTATTTAATGGTCATCCAGATACATAGATACTAGTTGATAAAACTCAACTAGTTGTTTAATTTATTTGGCTCTTTCAGTTAAACCAAGTCAGGCATTTTCCTTGGCTTTTATCTTTAAAATAACCTCATGTTTTTTTTTTCTTTTCTTTGGCATTTCCTCTTCCATTGTTAGTATTTTCTATTCTACAACAGAATAGAAGAAAAAAACAACTAAAAACTGGAATATTGTCAATTGCATTTCTTTTACCCTTTCTGAGTATTGTTTTGTATTCATGTCTCATGGGCTTCAAACAACTAATTATCCAATATTCTTACCAAGTTTAACGGCCCAGTTATGAGTCTTCCATTAAAACATGAGTATATAATCACAAGCGACCTCTTAATCTTTTCTTCCCTTCTCTATGCTCACTGGGTGAAATCTGAATCACATATTTCAGCCAAGGTTGCTACGTACTATAATCTGGATTCAGGTTTAAGAATTAATTGGTATATATATTCTGATATATATCTATATGATCTATAATATATATATATATATATATATATATATAAAATATACTGTGAGCAGGTTAACACTTTCGCTGCGGATGCCCGAACCGAAAATCACTTCCAAAAAACGAATTTTTTTTTTTCTGTTTTAAAGTTGTTCAAACTAAGTAAAAACCTATTTGTGGTAATTTTTATGCATTTTTAACAACGATAATCGTATTTTTTTTAACCTCGCAACGTATGCGAGGTCCGCACACGGCAGTGAATTAGGTAGGCAAACCCTCAAGACAGAACATTTTGTGTGTATTTCCCTACCTAGTGCACTGTCGTGTGCGGACATTGCATACGTTGCGAGGTTAAAAAAAATACGATTATCGTTGTTAAAAATGCATAAAAATTACCACAAATAGGTGGAGGAAGAAATACGATTATTAGGTTACAAATGCATATAAAGTAAACATAATAATGGAATAGATCTATATGAAAATCATATTGATCCAAAATGAACTTATATAGCTGAAAATACACCACCTGAACAGAAACTTTCGTTTAGTAATGGGAAATTTCTTTATTTCGTAATTGGTTATGAAATCATAAGTCGAACCTGTCAATACCACCCATATATTTATTATAATTAATAATTGCCTCGGGCTTCTCGACGGTCTTCCCCCTGCTCGTGACCGCTTTTATCTGGGCATCAAACTCCGATAAAATAATAATGACATCTCGTTTGTGGCGCCATTTGAAAATGGACACACCCTTCTCAGTAAATTTCTCTTTTATCTCTCCTTTTTTGAGCTTAGTCCCCACTATATCAGCTGGGTTGCCCTTCCGAGTCTTTCTCAGAGTACCAGTAAGATAGGTACCCTGATTCAGAAGCCAGAAGATTGTGAGATCAGATGACCAGTGTATCATTCCAGCACTAGGAAATCATCTTAGTTTGCACAGCCCTGTGTGACGAGACTTTTTGAAAATACTGTCCTCCTTTTCTGATGGTTCAAGTCAAAGCTTTACAATGAAATTTGTCAACTGTGAAGTAAAATTAAAAGTTGTGGCAGGTCTTAAGTATCACCCTCTGATTCTTCATAATTCTATAAAATGCTTAATTTCTAAGAAAAGAAATTTAGGGAATCAAAGAAATATAATAAAAAAAGTAATAAAGTTTATTAAAAAAAATAATCTGAGAAGGATATAATTGTAATTTTAAACAGTATTTGTTTAGAAGACTATAAAAATAAATAATTTTCATGAGAGCACTGAAACAGAGTACTTAAATAAAAATTCCTTTCTTTTTTCGTTGAATTAGAGGCTTTGATGTTTTAAAAATAATCATTAGATGCCTTTCTGTGATTCTTTTATTCAATTTGCATATGAAATTTTAATTTTAATTTATTAATTATATTTGGGTTTCTTCATACCTTAGATCTTTGATATATAATAATATAGTTCTGCTTATTTTATATTGATATTTATTAAGTCAGAAATGAGTGATTTTCAATTTGAAATTTTTACTCCTCCTTATTTAATCACTACTTTATATGAACCCAGCATTTTAAAGATACCTATAAAAGTTAATATCACTCAGTAAAAAGTAATAGGCTGCACTGAAACCCATCCGAATACTAGAATTTGGTAGTCTATAGGATCACCATAATTCGATGTACCATAATAGGGATTTAGTTAGGTTATGCTCTTATCTATCTACAGATTCCATGTTCAATTTGATAAATAGATAAAATATGCCAAATATTAATTTTCATTCCTGAAATCTAATACAGAACGAAATGTTTTCAGCAGCTCATAGGAAGGTGATATAATCAGTATGAATTTATTTAAATTCATTAGGAGAAGAAATATCCTTTGTTGCTTCCTGGGATTCCATAATAAATAGAAAGAGAAGTAGGGCATATTCAATTTGGAGATTCCAATTCTGGTGGGATTGGTATCTTTTTAAGAGTAGCAAATTTCTTTAAGGCTTCGTATTTTGTGTACAAAGCCTCTAATTCTTCCCTCATTGCATTATTATTCTCTTGCATAAGTTCCATATCACGATATTCTTGAGATTTTTCAGTCTCCAGTTCATCTTTCTGCTCAATGCGCTTTATACGGCAACTGAAAATTAAAAAATGAATTAATCAAAGTCCTAATAGAAATATTTTATTGATACAGTCATCAGTTAAGATGAACCTTGCCTAAGGTAAAGATGTCACCACAGGCTAAATGCCTTTGACATATACCTAAAAGAAATTCTTGACATGGAAATTTGAATGCTCTAAGTGGTACTGCCATAGATCTAAATCGTGCATGGAAAAACAGTTGTTTTCACACTTTCTTTACTCTACACAATCTTAATTACCACCAAAATCTAGTGCTAGCCTATTGAACTTATCGGTGACTCAGTATGCCTTTTGTATGCATTTGCTTACAGAATACAGAGCTCATTGTTGCAGATAGTGTTTTTGAGTATTTCTATTTTCTCACAGGGGGCCCAGGTTGGCCGTGCGAGTTAGGGCATTGGTCCTAATCTCGCGTGGTAGACCTAGAGTGGCGGGTTCGATTGCCGCCTGGGCAATAGTGAATGTATTTAGCGACGGACTCACTAAATAAACTCCTTGAGCCCACCCTGGCTAGAAAAGGGTGGTAACCTGTAGATAGCCAGTCCCGATTAGCCTAGTAGCATAAAGTGGACGTAAATAATAATATATATATAATGTATTTTATCACATTTTCTTTTCTTTGCTCTGATCAAAATCTATAGGCAGTACTTTTAATTTTTAAGGAAATAATTAAAAAAGTGTCTCTAATAAAGGAAGCCATCGAACTATGTCTTCGGTGTACAGAACTACAAATGCATAAAGATATTTTGGTCCCTAATTGATTATGGTCACTTAATATCCAGCCAAAAATAATATTAGTGAATCTAGAACTATTTAAGGAAATGTGTTAAAACGAGGGTTAATTATAAATTTTGGGGTTTAGTGGGGAATGGAAATCACAAACAGAGAACATATAATATGACCGCCTAATCCATTTCTAAGATATATTTATTTGCTATGTTCATTAGAAATTTCATTGGGTCACCACAAATCAAATTCTGGCCACCAGTGAAGCTGTGTTAGCACCCTCATAACTTAATGTATAGTGCACATAAACTCACCTATTTTAATTTCCGAAATTACCTTGTCTGTAAAAATTCTTCAACCCAAAGAGAAATAAAATTTAAATTATTTATTAACATCCACTTTTTTGTCTACTATGACTAATTGAGACGGGTTATCTACAGGTTACCACCCTTTTCAAGCCAGGGTGGGACTAAGAATTTTATTTAGTGAGTCCGTCGCTAAATACATTCCCTATTCACCAGGCGAGAATCGAACAAGCCACTCTAGGTTTAGCATGTGAGATTAAAGCCAACGATTTAACTCACACAAACCTGAACCCCTCAAAGAGGAATAATTTATATGTAAATTGAGAGAAGTAATATAGGTCATCCTTAATGAACTTATGTAAATTGCATTATACAGAACTGATTAAGAAAAAATAAAATTTTTAAAAATTAAACACTAGAGGAAATGTATTTTGGCGTGTAAATAACATTATTGCTGGCCTCAGGTAAGCCATGTTTGTCAAAATGAGTAGGCTTTATACTCTAGGATAACTTAAGAGCCATGTGTTCAATTCCAACATTGGCAAAGAAAATGTATTTAGTAATGGATTCAGTGAATAAAGTCCCACTCAGACTACAAAAGAGAATTAACCTGTAAATAACCAGTTCTAATTTGCATAAAATGGATCTTAATTTAAAAATAAAAATTATTACCTTGCAGCATAACCTCGGTTTTTAAGAGTTCTTCTCCTTTGCTTCATTTTCACTATATCCTCTCGAGAAAGTCCTCGAAGCTTTAACTGACGGTTCAAGTCCCGAACAGAAATTGTAACCAATTCATCATCAGTGATATCAAGAACTGGAGCAGGTGACAGTGGCAGCTAAAAGCATTATTAAAAGCTTAAACTTGAAATATTACAGCAATAAGAAAATAATGACATGATTAAAGGAGACTGAAGTAACTATACCCCGAAGTTTAGTTATCGAACGTATGACTCACCATGGAAATATGAACATTCAGCAATGTTGTTTTTCCCTTGTTGTATAAATAGAACTCCAAACCAACTACCCCTGAATTATAGTCAGTACTACATTAACTGCAGGCTGGAGTAAGGGGCAGTGTTTCATTTTTAAAATGCCCAACAAAACCCTTCATTCAGCTTATTAGAAGCAATAATTTTTTTAGGGCATTAAATTTACATATATATATATATATATATATATATATATATATATATATATATATACAAGCTCAGATACACGGCTTCGCACGGGAATTGATTTGGGGCTGAATGGTGATGGTATTTTTTTGGCAAGGCTTTACTTTACACAATATTTTGACATTTACCCGTCCCAGTGTTAAGGGTTAATACCCGTTGTTAGTATTTGTTAATAATACAATTTATTTTTTATGTAAGTTTTGACTGTCCTCCAAATTGTCATATTTCCCGTTTCCTGTGCATTATGCATAGATTTAAATTATTAAGCACAAAATATTAACATACATTTGAATTAATTTTTCCCAGTGAGGTACCTGGTAGTTCCAAAGAATTGTTGAGGAAATTTCTCTAAATAACAAATTAAACAACTTTAGTTATGTGCATATTTGCCGAAACCCCAATAGGAAAGGAAATATCACTATTTTCAATTTCAGGCCTCCCTTATAACCCCCACTCTTGCCCGTCCCGAAATGTTAGTATGGCTTATTATAAGGAAGGTGTTAGTGCTAAAACACATACGGAGTGTTTCCTTTGTGCCAAATAAAATTGTTGACTCCCGCTATCATTTTTAGCGTATAACGTCTTTATACTTCGGTATACGATGATAGTGTATATGACAAAAGTTTCTCTAAATAACAAAATAAACAGCTTTTGTTATGTTCATATTTACCGAAACCCCAATAGGAAACAAAATATCACTATTTTTAATTACTGGCTTCCCTTATAACCCCCACACCTGCCCGTCCCTAGAAATGTTGGTATAGCTTGTTATAATGAAAGCGTTAGTGCTAACATATACTGAGTTTTATTTATTTCGGTTGAGTCTTTTGTACCAAATAAAATTGTTCATTTCCGCTATAGGTTTTAAAGTATATCTCGTTTATAATTCGGTATACGAAAAAAGTGTATATAACAACAGTTACTCTAAATAACAAAATAAACAACTTTTGTTATATTCATATTTGCCGAAAAAGCAATAGGAAACAAAATATCGCTATTTTTAATTTCTGGCTTCCCTTATAACCACCACTCCTGTTCGTCTCAGAGGATATTAATATAGCCTAAAGTCTAAGTTGGGTTAGTAGTAATATACATACCAAGTTTCATAAAATTCGGTTCAGCTGTTTATGCATGAAAAGGTAACAAACAAACAAACAGATACCAAAGAAATAAAATGCAGTTATGGTGTCTATGACATGTGAAACGAAAAGTTATCGTGAAATTTCGCAAAAAAAAATCAATGTACAGACAGAGGTTACAATTTTATATATATATATATATATATATATATATATATATATATATATATATATATATATATATATATATATATATATATATAATCGAGTATTATCTCTGGTAGTGTTAAAATTTTGTTATTGCTCAGGGCATTATTGGAGTTTGACTGAAAGAGGCAGTGAGCCTTCAACTGCAAAAACACCATTGTAAATTTCTGGCCTGGAGCCCTTCATCAGGAACTTGTATCTACAGGCTATACCTGCCAATTCTTCCTGTGGACAGGGATCCTCATATCCCGAGGATCAGACAAGGGATACAAGGACATGCAGTGGTTCCCTTCCATTAGACTATCCAACAACTAAGGCAACAGACCTTGGGGTAACTATACCGCTATACTGAATTCCATAAGAGGAGCTAAGGGAGGGCTGAAGAAGAATCAACTCAATTACAGAAAGCTAGGGGCTGACAGTAAGCCTATCATCCCCCTGATAATAACAAGGATGTTTGTGGTTTGCAGACAACTTTTGCATAATCAACTTAAAAAGAAAACTGATTGTAGCACTGTTATGGGGTTCCACAAATGTATATCACCATTATAATAAATCCCAATAATTTTATTGTGGCTTATAACTATTTTGTTGCTGCAGTGTTGTCAACAACTATGTTGAGATATTGTCAACATAGCTATGTTGAGTTATTGTCAACAAAACTAGGTTGTTATTGTCAATATACTTAAGTTGTCAACTTATTTAAACAAATTGGAGGGCAATTTGACAAGTTATAAGTCCTTGGCATATTATTGTTTAAAATATACTATATTCATATTTCTTTAATCACTAAATTAGGGGATTACAGCATAATCACAGTTTGTAACCAACAAGGGAACCTCCAAAGAATAACTTAAATCTACTTACCATATTACCCCTGCTATGTCTGTCACTTCTGCGAGCATTTTCCGAAGGCATTCTGTTTCTAAGTACCCTCTGTTTTAACAAAGAACTAAGCTCAAGTGCCAAACGATGTAAGACGCAGAAGAAAATATTGCTTTGTCATTCTGCCCATTGAAAGTTGTGAAAACTGAGCTTATTGACCTAGGCAGCCAAGTATATAGAAAAAAATATCTCTATGAACACGAGAAAACAATTATGACGTCAAAAACTGCCCAGCCATTCTTGTAAAGAACTAGGTAAAAACCGTAAATTTGGTGTCCTTATATTTTATAAGTTTCATAAAAAATGTTTGTTTAGAATACAAAATGAACTCTCATACACGTGTCAAAACTAAAATCATGGTTAAATACGAGTTAGGAGCTTTAGGCATCTAAGAGTACAATTCATAATGTTATTAATATTTCAATCTATGAATGAATTTGGCAATGGAATTTGAAAAAAAAAAATAGCTAATTTTTATTTTAGTATATTTTAAAACGTTTAAAATATTTTTTAAATTGAATTTTCATTAGTAACTTTAATGGCTTCCAACAAACCTCTGCTGCACAGAGAGAAAGTACTACGTTCACAGAAAGAACACAACAGAATTAAGTAAGTCTTTTATCGTCTTGGCTGTGCATTTTAATAGTACAATAGTTCTTTTTACAATGTAAGCCACTATCGTTTGCAGGTGGTTCCGTGCGAGGTGGCTTATATCTAGAACTAGGTCTCGATCTAGTTTTAAGACGATATCCTCGGCGGTTGGTATTGGGGATGTAGGTCCTGCGATCAGAACCATAGGTTTGTCACCCAAGTCAAGAAAGGTGTGTTATTTATCTATCACTTGCCTCATTAGGGGGTTGTGAATAAGGGAAGTGGGAATATTGTATTTTATGTCCGGGGTGATCTCTTTCGGAATTGTGCTAAGACTATTTCCACGTACATTCAACGTAAAAATAAAGATCAAGTTCGTTAACCGGGGATAAAAACCGCAGGGAAGGGGGTTAAAGGAGGAGAATTTCGAAATTTCTCCGTTATACGTTGGATCGAAAAAGTGTACAAAACTAATCTTATTGTAAATTTAATTGTCTATAAATTTTCAATATGATATATTTTCTCTTAGATTTGTATTAACCGAGATATTCGAATTTGCTTAAGTTTTTAGCCTTCAGTAAACCCCTATTTCTACTCATGTCTTAATAACAATAAGCTGTAATAATATGAACTCCTTTCTTCTAAGCTTAAAACACCTAATATTGTTTTCAAGAGGCCTTTTTTATGCAAAATAGATATAAATTCGTTGTGCGATGACGCCACCAATTAAGATTTTATGTTCCTGCTTTGAAAATTTGTACTTGATCTACTCGATATTAACCATTCCAGTAAAAACTAAAGATCATATTTTTTCTAGACAGAAATCCGAATAGCTGGGGTTTAATGGGAGCGGGATTCCAAAATTCAAAATACCTTCGTTATTATGTGTCGGATAATAAAATGTTTTATGACCAATTTTGTTAATCTATTGATGGTCTGCAAATGTTCGTTTTTTTGTAATTCATTTAGCGAGGTACTTTCTTGTTTTTAGTCCGTGTATGTAGGAATATCATAGCAGCACGGCAGAAATCTGCTTAGTTTATGCACCCTCTGCGTGGCGGGGTTTTTCCTTTGAACGGAGACTCATAGTTATTTAACGAAACCCAAGGTAATAATACAAATAGTTTAGGGTTGTGGCTAAGATAATCTCTTTGTCGTAACATTATAACCATAGATTGCAACCTTATATTCTCGTAAACAATTTTAAGAGGGTCTACCAGGTCTTCATTTAGTGCGATTTCTAATATTGACATTCGTTTTAACAGTTATGTGGAATTTTATTTTGTTAGTTTGAAGTGTAAAATTTTAAAATGGATGCCGGTACTAGTGATTCTACAAACCCTAACCCAATATGTTTAATAGTTTTGGGTATGGCTGGTTCTGGCAAAACAAGTTTTGTTAATAAGTTATCCAACTACCTTTACACTAAGAAGGAACCACCATACGTGATCAATTTAGATCCTGCCTGCTTGGAAGTGCCATACCCAGCCAATATTGACATCAGAGATACTATTAAGTACAAAGAAGTTATGAAACAATATGGTTTAGGACCCAATGGAGCTATAGTTACATCTTTGAATTTGTTCTCTACTAAGTTTGATCAAGTAATATCCTTAATTAACAAAAACAGGGGGAAGTATAAGTACTTTATTTTTGATACTCCAGGACAAATTGAAGTGTTTACATGGTCTGCATCTGGGAATATTATAACTGAAACTTTGGCAAGCAGCTTCACTACAATTGCCATATATGTTTTGGACACAGTTAGGAGTGTTAATCCTGTCACATTTATGTCAAATATGTTATATGCCTGTTCTATTCTCTATAAAACCAAGTTACCTTTTATTGTTGTTATGAATAAAATTGATATTATTGATAATTGTTATGCTATTGAATGGATGAGGGATTTTGAATCTTTTGAAGAAGCCATGGAAAATGAAACTAGTTATGTCTCTAATTTGACCCGTTCAATGTCGCTTGCATTAGATGAATTTTATAGAAATTTATTAGCAGTTGGAGTTTCAAGCACGACAGGCCAAAATATTGATAAGTTTTTAAAATTAGTTGGCAAAGCTGAAAAAGAATTTGAAGAAACTTATAAAATTGAGTGGGAAAAACAAAAGAATATTTGTGAAGAAGAAATTAAAAAGAAAGAACAGGAAAGACTAGCAGAACTAAAAAATGCACCTGGCTTAGGAGAAAAAGTAGATTTAATTCAATCTATTCCTGCTGGTAAAGAAATATCAGAAATTTACTTGAAACATCCTGGAAATGACTCTTCATCGGACTCAGAAGGAGAAGAAACTAAACCTCCAGTTGAAGACAAAGAATTTGAGGATTTCATTGAATCTCATAGGAATAAGACTAAGAATAAATTGGCAAAAATTTCAGAAGAATAAATGTTTATATACTTATTTGACTATTGTAAAATATTTGGTATTGTTTTTCTAAATGTAAATATATTATAAATAATAAATGTTATATTTTTCATTACTGACACTTCCATTTCTTGAGTAATTGATAACTTTTTGAAAAAGTTTAGTTGTAAAGAGATCAGTTTTTTTACTTCTTTATTATTAATTTTGTCCTTAATTCCATAAAAAGGCTGTTACTCCCAAAAAGAAAAAAACAAACAAAGTTTTATATTAGCATTAAACCATAAGTACAAATATTAATAATAGCTAACGTTATGCTGTATCAAGCATTTCAATTCATAAAACTCATTTAGTCAACAGCCTTCTATGTGGCTTTTAATGGGGTGACTATAGTCATGTGGTTGCATGTTTATGGTATCCTCACAATAGTGAATAGATATGGTAGCCTATGAACCCTGTAGTCAAACATCTAAAGAAAATTTGGGGAATCATTTCTTCTGATTTCAATTTTTTAATAATTTTGAGGGGTTGAAGTTGAACAATTGTCTCTATCAAGGTGATCATCATCTGCTACCTTGTTTGAATGTCATAAAAAATAACAAAAACTATCTTTCAAAAATTGTTTTAATTTTTCTGTCCTGTCAGACTCAGTTTATAAATTCACTCTCTATTAATTCTATCATTTAGCTGTTGTAGATTACGTTCTTTATCTTTCCCAATATTTTACCTTTATTCTTTTTATTTCCTCTATGAACAACCAATGCTATTAATAACAGACCTAAACTCTCTCACTGCATCCATCATAGCATTAAATTATCCTCAAAATATGGGACAGTTCATTGTTGCAAAAAAAAGGTTCATGGGGATTTCTGTTTTTTATTTTATTAGCTTCAGGGGGGGGGGGTGAGGAACATATATTTAATTTCCACTTAAATTAGTGGGACTTGTTACTAATTTACTATGGTAGGAAAGAAATTATTATTTAGAAACGCTTTCCCTCATTATTAAATAAATGACTTTATTCTTCCAAGTTTTCTTCACGAAAAAGTCCTAACTTCTTGCACATCCCATTGTGGCTCTTCTAGTGCAGTGGTTTTGTCTTTACATCTGCAACTTGGTATTCAGTAGGAACTGTCTTCACATCAATTTCTCCTTCGGAAAGCAACTCTCTGACAAAGAAGTGTATGGTTTTTACATGCTTCGTTCCACAGTAATATTCTGGATTCTCTGCGAGTCTTATGGCAGCTTCATTATTGATTTGAAGCTCAAGTATTTTCTTCAATCTTGTAATGCCTGAGTGTAGTCTCTTTAGTGATAACTATTATAGCTACTAAAACCTGCCTCTGGCTCAGCCATTATATTACCACCCTGTTATAGGTACAGACATCCTTTGATGTAGAACGACCAGTGATAGCATCTCCTCCTAGTTCAGAATCACTATAGCCTTTCAGGATGCCACTGTGGTATCCTTGCTAGTATATTAGTCCCATTTCTGTTGTTCCTCGAAGGTATCTGAAAATCCTGGTAACTAGCCCAGTATTCTTTACTAGGTTACTCCCGTGTCCTGGAAGCAACACCCACTGCATAGGCTATATCTGCTTGTATATCCGTCATGAGATGCATCTACTGTCAGCCTATATGGGAAAATCTCCTTCAAGTTTTTCCCTGATTTATTACTCTCCTTCAGCATTGGAGTTGAAACAGGCTTGCAATTATTCCATTCAAATCGTTCCAAAACTTTTTCTGTTTATCCATTCTGATCAACTTTGATAGAACCATTAGACCTCCGTTCTATTTTAAACCCTAAGAAATATGAAACCGGCTTCTCAGTGATCTTGAATTCTGTCTTCAAAGCTTTATAGCTCATCCAACAGACTATCATCGGTAGCAGCGATCATTGCGTTGTGAAAAATTTGTGTGTAATTCTGTCCTGTGCGCATAGTATCAGATTCCCCAGAGAAGGAGACAATAGAGGGAAAGGATATCCTGAACCATTTGGAATGTCCAAAATTACTTCTAACTCTGGTGATGCATAAACATAGATTGATAAATGTTGGCTGTATCCATGTAAATATGCTGTATCCATAGACTAGCCAACGTTTATGCTGAACAGGAGAGGCCTTCCAAAATGCCAGACATCAGATATGGCTGGATCTGGAACATAATTAGGTCCAGATGAATATTGACTGAGGGGTTGAGCCATTTAGTTGATATGCTTAAGCACAGTGTTGCTGGAGAGAAAGTTGCTTGGCTAGTAGTAGATTGAGGAATTTCTGGTATTAATTGTAAGTGTAGGCTATCTTATAGAAGAGAAAATAATTGATCCTTAACTTGAAGAACCCTGATGTGGGAATTATAATAAGTGAAATAAAACACCTTTGTTAATAACAAAACCCTCATATCTTAGATTTCACAGGTGGTGATAGAAAAAAAAAAAAACTGAAATTCTGTAGAAATTTAAACCTCTTAACCCCTTGACTACTAATTATTAAATTTTTGACATTTTTCATGATTGTTATTATTTCCTGTTTAGTTACTTTCTTTTAAGTTCAAAAACAAAGGGAAACAATTTTCCGATAGGGGGGGGGTCAAAACAGGTGGGACATATATGTCCCAGTAGGTATTTCATGGCTGGGTCATATTGTCTCATTGGTATTTTCTGGATGGTAACTTTTATCCCACTAGTATTTTTCTCTCAATAAAAAAAAAGCAAGATGAACTGTAAGATAGTAGAATTTTATTAGAGATCAACAAACTTTATTAACAAACAAATAGAAAGCTTCATTCTAATTGAAAAAAAAAATTCAGGCCTCGCAGAAGTATTTATGAAGTGTGATAAGGTGCTGAACATTGTGAGTATAAAGGGATGTTGCAGTGTGGGCATTTTAACTTTGTTCTTTTCTCAATGCAATTTTTTGAGCACCATGCACATCGCGCCTGTCCTAGTGGAAATTGACCGCCAATATTATATAACAGCCGTGCAAAGTTTTGATGACCTTTCTCTTCTAAACTGATGTTTGATAGTGCGATATTGCTTTCCATATGAAATCAATGATTCAGTAAGTGGAACCAAGAACTGTAATAATTTTGTATTTTTCTTGTGTAATCTATATGGATGATCCATGAATTGACAACTGCAACCATGATAACGCGATACAAGACTTTTTCCCACCATTTCAAAGACTTTCTGCCAAAATCACAAGTGACCTTTTCATCTGAATCCCTGTATTTTTGTTGTCAATTGTCTCAGAATATCAAGGCATCTCTTTGTACAGTGAGTCATATACATAAAAATACAGCAGGAGAAAACAGCCAAGAAACATTTCAATTCATCAGGTAGAGTTAAGAGTGTCCTTGTCAGTCGAGGTTGAGTCGGTACAAGTCTAAGATGAAATGTATCATGTAGTGTCGTCCAAATAACATTACCACTGTCAGAAGTATGTAAAACCGTTCCAAAGTCGTCCTTCATGACATTATCATCATCAGTCTGACTGTCACTGTTTACATTCAAGGGTTCCTTCTTCATCTGAATCATCAGAGGGAACCTATTCCTCCTCCGAGTCGTCGAGTATCTCCCTTAGCTCTTCTTCTGTAAAATTTGTCTTTTGAGTGTAATCCGTCTTTTTGAGCTCTTCATCTCAATCATATTTCTAAAATAAAATAAATGAAAGCAAAAAAATGTATCAGACCTATGCAAAAATGCTGATAAGAGAATGTTGGCCACAAAGGAAGTAAATCAAGGTTGACTATACCAAAATTTTTCAGTTTGTGACATACAAATTTGATAATACTATGATTTTAACTTACCACAACACTGAATCAGCAGAAAAACACAGAAGAAGTTGTCCTTGATTTTTTTTCAACTATTTTTCATCAATACTAAACAAGAACGTGGAAACACAAAATAAAAAACAACAGGTTACAATAGATAACAGGTAATAACCTCTAGAGTGAGTATGACTGCCTATAGCGGTGTCAGCTGGCTCTAGAGAGGTCCTAGAAAACATGAATACCAGTGAGACAGAGATATACATGTTTTCAGTGGGGAAAAACTGTTTGGTACTCCATGGATACCCTGGGGACATATATAACCCAATGTTAGTCAAAGGGTTAAATAAATATATTTGTCATAAATGAATTGATTTTAGTGAAATATTATTTAAAAAACAAAACAATAAAACATTTTAATTCACCGGTAGTAAAATTTGTGTAACCTGAGATTTTCATTACAAGCTGAAGATTAATGTAGAGGATTATTGTGCACTGAATGGTCCTCAGATTAATGATGCCTTCAATGTGCGATTACCAAACATATTGGGGGAGAGTATGAGGCACATTTTTACGTAATTTAATATTTTATCTGCTGTATTTACAACAATTTAACCAAATCTGTCGAGTATGTTTGTATTGTTTACACACTAGCCCCATGTCTAAAACCCCTGTATTGAATTACGCTGAGTACTGAATGTTCCACTCCTAAACATGAGGAAAATAACTTCATCTACTCTGAACAGTATACTCAAAAATTATGTAGGAAATTTAAAACAAACCACATCTATAAAAAAGAAAATTTATTTCTGCTAATATTTTGAGTAGCAAAGGTACACATAACATTACAAAATATGAAAACCACCTATTTACATACCTACAAATAGATAGCAAAACAGATATTCATCAACATTCTCTTATATCTTACAGCTTTGGCCCATATTAAATGCAACAGTAAGAAAATTTTATTTTGGAATGAATGGTTTTGAATGGCAGTGAATAATTAAATAAAAGAACATGTTACAATTGAAGTTGTTAAAAATAAAATTGACAGCAGTCTAATAAAATAATGACAAATAACTTTTTAACCGTAACAAAGTGTTAAACAACAGTAAATTACAATCAGAAATATCAGTCTTCATACTATTAAAAGGAAGGAAAATTATTAAGAATTTTGAATTCACAGCCTTTTTCACCATCGAATAAATGTTGTAAAATGCAGTAATTTAATTCTTGTAGTGCCAAATAAATTGAGTAGATTAACATTATAATAAATATTCAGGTTATATGTATAATATAACACAGTAACATAAATACCAAATACAACTAATATTGAAACTTTAACAGCATAATGGTCAGAATAAACAATATAGGAAAATATAGAGTTCTTTGGTAATGTTAGAGAAGCTTGTGATGTCTTTATACATACTACCAGTTCAATTAAAGTTGTGCATTCTATAAATATCAATTTAAAGATTGTATCCCACTCATAACAGGCTGCCCAACAAATTTTACAGGGATAGTAACTAAGGAAGAAAGGGTGTTTTATGAATTATTGAACACAAGGCACAGTAAATAATAAATATTCACGCTTAAGAATAATTTATAAAGTAAGTCAGACATACTTATTCAGCTATATATTTTTTACTGAATGTAACAAAACCATGTCGAGGAGAAGTGACCCGTATTTGAATATCCTACTCTAATTAAATCTGCTGATTGTTTTTGTCTTAGAATTAGAGGAACTATGTTATTAGATGGAAGACATTTTTTTTTCTTCTTTTTTTTATTTAAATAATTTCTAAATACATATATATGTTCAAGGTACCATGTTTCAGATTGACCATTATTTTGGGAATAATGAATCTTTAAAACAACACCATTGGAAGGCACATATAATGGTTCTCCTGCGACTGTGCTAACTACTCATGAAATACCTCTATCCTAATTAATCCAGGGTTGGAAAAATTATAACTCTTAATATAGAATCAAATGGGACAGGTAAAAGTTAGGTTCCTAACGTACTTAGGATACTAGTGTAACACAAATAAGAAGCCTTAAGGCCAAATACAAATTTTTACTATTATTTATTCTATTTGTTTAGAAATTATCTCAAGTATTTATTTAGTGTGATGAGTGAAAGTGGAGGTATAATGAAGGTCAAACATGTAAAAATCTAAATGTCTAGGTCGATATTTGAGATAAACATACAGTGTTTATCTTAAACAGACATCTGGATATTGCAGGTGAAATTTAGAGCATAAATTATACAAATAAATAGATTTCATAGAGATACAATATAATAATCATAACAAATTTTTGCACAAAAATAAAGTTATTGGCATTAATTTGGTTTGTTACTTTTTTATAAGTAGCATCTACAGGCTATTTACTACATCTGGTCATTTGGTCCTGTGAACAGGTAATCCTGATTTTCACAGGAACGAACAAGGGAATAATAGGACATACGGTGGTTTCCCATTGCCTTTTCCATCAGATTATCCTGCAATAAAGGAGGCATCATGAGAAAAATTACATTCACACCAACAAAGGCATGATGTAGAAAATTCCACTCGACCACAGTTGTTCTTCTTCCATTACAATAGGCATTAGCCAGTATGTGTATGCAGACTCCAACTTTAATCTAACCTCCTGTCTTGCTTACATTGACATACTGAATTTGAGAATTTAAAGAGGGGGGGGGAGGATTTTTTTCATATCTCACTTCAAATTTGTTAGTATTAGGCAGTTCCTGTAATTTCATTTAATTCATCTACAACTAATATTCAGATTTGGGCAAAAATAGTTGAAAAATGATCAAGAAGAGTTGTTCCATGGGAAATTTAAAATAAAACTTAAAGCATGATTTATTTTTTTTCGTTGACCCGAATTATGTGGCAACATCCAAATTAAACATTAGAACAGAATAGGTCAGTCTTCAAAGGGCTTGTATCATAAAACTCAAGGTCAATAATCTTAAGCAGTATTAAGATGATTAAAAGATTCTACTATTACATGAGATTCTAGACTAGTATAGGGTAATATTGGCTTCTGAGTAGCCATGTTCAGGTTATTAATTAATTGTTGGAATCCTGTGAAATGTTTTTATTCACCCAATTTATCACTCCAACAATCTATTCAGGTACTAGTTTTTTTAATAGTAATAATGGTTACATTAGCATTGCCCTTAAGTTACTTTTTTATTGTATATTAGAATAGAATCTAACCCCTTTCTCAATAATGTAGCTGAGTGACATAAATCCTATTAAAGTGGTTCCACTAATTAGATTACAGTCCTACCATTATTCATGATTAAAGCTGTCTTGAAGATCACAGATTCAGGACAAAAACTCAACCAAGAAAAAAAATAAAACCCTCCCCATAAAAAAAAATAAATAAATAAAATTTAAAAAAACTATGGGAAGCACATGTTAATCATGCTTTAATACAATCTTAAAATATGAATTTATATACATTCAAACTTATGCCCACAATTGGATGATGTTATCAAGAAAAGTACCAAATGCTTTTGAATGGAAGTATCAACTAAATAAAAATAAAAAATTGCATTATTAGCAACATTAAAATTCAATTAAATTTATGAAAATACTAGGAGTAAAATGTTACGATGCAAGAAAAATGGAAAAATGTTGATAACTCTGTACAAGTTTATTTTTATGGTTAGTAATTGTTTTTGTATAACACTGACCATTTAGTAATGATCCTATATTGGGCAATAAATCACACTTTATTTTTGAAACTGATAGTATATATCATTGCTTCAGGAAAATGTATTTCTTTTTTCTTCACCAAATAAAAAAGAAAACGGCCAATAATAAACTTTTCTACATTTATAATATTCAACTGTGAACTTTATGGGTAACTGACTTACACATAAATAATAAATAAAAAAATAACAATAAAACATTAATTAAAATATTTCTATAAAAACAGCAATATAAAAAGTCTAACATATAATACATAAATTTGTTTTTACATAAATACAAATTTGACACGATTAAACAAACACATATTCACAATATATAAACAATTTTTAATAGCTTAAATGGAAAATGAAAAATTAATTCTAATAAATAGAATAATAAAATATACATTGGAAAAATACCAAGTGGATTATTTGTAGACATTACTATTAACCTTTTTTTTTCTTTTTTTTTTTTTTTCTTCAATTGAAATATATTAGATTCTGACATATTTTGTAATTAAAAGAAGTTACATTCATAATATAATTAGTCACATTATATTTGAATTCATTCCAAACTCAAAAAATAGTTCTTAGAAATAAAAATAAAATGCTGCCCCCCCCAAACAAAAAATAAAATCACTAAACCACTTTATGTTTGTTATAAATACATTTTAACATAGACTGCCAATGATTATTAATTTTAGAAAAATAATAAATTGAGATAAAAGCTTGAAGACGACTAGAGTTTATAAATGTTTAGACATATAAAAAAGTGTAGAATTTGTATATATTTACAAGAATAAAATGTAAATGTGGCATAAATTAACACATCAATTTTGGCATTTAGGAGAGAAGAATATTGGTGTTTTTACTCATCACCATTCCGTTCCTATTCATAAAGCGAGTTAACATTAGTCATGAAAACCAATTTTTAATTTAAAATAAAAGTTTCAAAATATATAAAAATCATTTATAAGATTTGTAAAGAAAAAATAAATAAATAAAAATAATAGATATTCAACTAAATTCCAATTTCAATAGAATGACATAAACAACTCAAAATAAGCAACTTTTAAAAAAGTACATGTGTGTAATATTAAACTTGCATATAATATTTTAATAATTTTTCAAGTATATATTAATACACCCTATTTGGTGCAACCCCACCCATCAACTGCTTTCATTCCCTAATAATACCTTCTCAATAAAACATAAATGTAGATCTACCCTCCAAATTAATATTTGCTACAATATCATAAAATTGTTTTCACACACCTACAAATACACTTCATATTACATTAGTATGTTCACGTTTTCAATGGTAAAAAAAAAGTACGCAAAATAGTTTTTATCCAAATCAATAAAGTGGTATATAGCTAACTCATCTAGAATGTGTAGAGGCCAGAGTTTAGAGTCCCGTCTAATTAAAACTCCCTTTTCTGTGAAATGATAAATATCAAGAAAGGGTGCTTTAAGAACTAACTAAATGTGGGTTTTATAAATTGTAAGTTGCCCAATTTTTTATTATTCATTTCACAAAGATGGCAAAATCATTTTCAAAAACAAAACTGGTTAATACGATTTGTTTTCAAATTAAAATTTGAAGTTTCCGCCTGATAAAAATTTGATAATAAACAACTTATAATTTTATTAAATCATAAATATTTAAATGTCTATGGCATTAGTCCTCCTGCATGTTAAAAGCATACATATATTTTATTACATGCCTCAAGAACTATTGTAAATAATTTATAGGTTATAAGAAACTAAGACTTCAATAAAAGGATCGCATAAATATCCAAAATAATTTTGGAAATATCTGTGATAAGAGGACAAATTGTAGCCGAGAAGTGAGAAGATGACCTTCACAAGTTAAGAGGCACCAGCAACAATCTAGGATCAACCTCTTCAACAATAGACTTACAGAATATATTACATAATTCAACCCTAAGTGAAATTAAAATTGGTTCACATTGTAGGTACTGTCTAAAAAGGCCTAGAGTAATGTAGTTGTTAGAGAGAATAATGAAAATAAATAAACAGAACCAATTTGCAAAATAAATAAATAATGAAATGAAATTGCTTAATATGTTGACTATGGTTTTTACTCTGTAGTAAATAAATGACGAATTGCCTAGATTTGGCAACCATTTTCCACTTATATTAATTATGATGGGGCTCACAACTTTCATGAATTATGCTATAAAATTAATTGCCATTATTGACTTTTCAGAGTTATCAAGTCAAGAGCCATTCACAAATTACAGAAAAATAATGAATGTCAAAAAATCATTGTAATAACTAAAAAAAAAAGGTTTAGTTCTCATTTAAACAAATTTCGAAAATCCTTCAAAAATAAAAAGTGATTGGACTTACTTTTCGTTCTTAAATTATCTTAATCTTAAGGACTGCTAAGATTTCTAATATGTTAAAATATAAGTCAGTAGAAATCATTTATTAATATCTTCTGATGCCAACATCTACTGAAAGTTTAACAGTTTTTTTATCCATTTATTTAACTGACAGGTAAAGTATAATATTTTGGAATTTTTCTATTGATATGTGACAAAATTTGAATAATAAGTAATCACAATTAAAAAGTGCAAGCATATCGAATAACATTTCTTTTTTATGAAGAAAATTTTCCAAGAATTCGACTATTATAAAGAAGCATCTAATTTATTAATTTAACCACTTCCCTACTTCAAAAGATTTCTAGGAATAATAAAGGAAAGAAATTATACACAGAAATAAAAAGTATGTACATTAAAATTCAGATGAAACATAATATATTACTAACTTTGGCAGTGATTATCTTGTTTATTTGCTGTGCAAGCAATGAAGATAATAAATATCCAAAACTATAAATAATACATTTCATCATTAGATAAAAGTATATTTTAATTTCAAAGCAAAATCAGAGTGGATTCAACAATATGATATTAGAGGATTATCAAGCTTTTAAAGAAGGTTTTCCCGGAAGAAGTCCACATTTTAATGAAAATTATGATTAATTGCTGTATAATTTCAGAAATTAATTGAAATTGAGTAATTTAACAAGAATATGTTTTAAAATCTTACACTTCTGAAAAATATGTTACTTATAGTTGAATTATCTCTGACCAAGTTTAAAAATAAAGGATATCACAGAAAACTTTGATGCCATAGGAAAGGATACATTGGAAGACAATAAAAAAAGGACAGCAAACATAACAGGGTGGATTTATAAATTCAACCTAATTTCCACTGATGGAATTCATCAGTGATGTAATGGATGTTTTTTGAGAAAAGAGAAAAAATTAGATTTTTGTGGTAGTTAACCTCTGTAAGATGACATTTGACATTGATGTATTTACTTTTCTTTTTTTCAAGTTTTCGGTTCTATTTCCAAAAGTATTTTTAAAAAAGTTCAATACCTTGTAATTCATTGGCATTAAAGTTATTGCTATTTGGGGGACTCATGCATACTCAAATGTAAAATAATGTTAACTACTAGGATATAAGTTTGTGATGAGATTAGATGCACATTGATCCACGACTTCCCAAGCTGATATATCCAATGAACGAGTCATAACTGATTTAAGCAAGGAATAAAAAGACAGCCAGACCTTTTCCACTGATGATTTTTGACAATATGATTGTTTCAATGCCAAGTTTCAAAAAACTTCATATGTAAAGACATTGTGCTTATAAGGCAAGCAGAAACCCCATAGGCTAACTGTATGATCAAAATCCACACATGTTTGCTACAGATTTCTGCCAAACAATTTCATAACATTTATACTTATATCTTTTGTCTAAATACTACTGCGAAGCAAGTTCCATTTCTTACTTAAATGTTCTGTTCAAGAGAAAAGCTTTAATAAACCTTAAAGCTTTTTCTTGAACTAACCATTCTTGTATTCTGAATTCAATTACATCTTAATATATTCTATGCTTTATTTTTGGCACATGAAAAAAAAACCAGTGAGGCTGTCTTATTTATAAATGTGAACAGGAGAGCTTTCAGTAGTCCTACGATGTAGAGGATAGAATGGCTTTCCTAAATTTCATATTTGAATCTTGAGAATAAACCCCTGAAACCACATGAGATACTTATTAAAATGATTTCACAATTCTATTGAGGAATTCTCATGACACAAGAATAAAACCTATCCGAACTAGAAGTCGGATGCCAAACATTTAGAATACATTCTGAACACCAGTTCTTCCCCAGATTTTTTTTTTTATAAAATAAACAGTAAGGGAGTTATTCACAAATATGATTTGGAGTTAAAATACCCCCCCCCCTCCCAAACAAAAATTGCAATTTAGTACCATTTTTCTTAAAACTTTTAATGTGAATAAAAAATTATCTTTACCAAATTCAAATAGAATTTCAGACAAACCTTAGAGTTATATTCATAAAGATTCTGTGATAAGGGGTTGTCTAACAATGTGATGTTTAGAAAATAAGCTGTTACAAAAAAAATTACAAGAATTAGTACTGTAGAATTGTTATTAAATTTTGCATTGTAATTCCTAATCAATATAAAGCTTTAATAAGGACTGGTCTGATTATGCTATATGGAGACAATTTTTCTTTTGCTGTTATTTTAATATTAATAAATACAAAACAATTTTCTTTATAATACTGGGCCTGGTGTTGCAGTGAATCAATAAATAATTAGTTTCTCTTGGTAGAAAACAGTATGATTCAGACTGAAAGACCATGTCTAAGTAATATATCTAATGCTGAGTACTAAGTAAGTTAGATATGTAATCCATTTGTCACAACATTCAGGTCTCGACAAAATGAACAAATCTAAGTGAATAATCAGGATTTTATCACTTATTAGGCACATTTGAGGGTGAAGCCAAGCTTAATGGGACCAATACTAGAATCCAATATCCATTGGTTCTTTAAATCAATCTCATCAATAAACTTTAGAAAAAGTACTGCTGTCTGGGTAACACATTCCGGCACGGGGCCGGCCCTCCCCAGTGGCAGCAGTAAGCCCCCGCTGTGTAGCTGCTGGGTAGGGGAACCGTAGGAACAGTAGGTCCTTAGTCGGCTTTGCTGTTCCGGGCAGGGGATCACTCCTGCCTTAATGGGGTAAGTTCTAGCGGCTTACTCAATGTGAACTACGGGCTGGGTGGTGTCCGGAGTGGAGGCTTGCCTTCACTGCCGGTCATAGACGTAGTGGTCGTGTGTTCAAAGCACGAGGACACACAGGCCAGGTAAACTGGTACATGTGTGGGAGCTGTTCTCTCGTGTGGGAGCTGGGTAGTAGGCGACTGTCCCTTCCATAGGATTCGCTTCTGACCATCGTAGCGAATCCTCAGTCACCATGAGGTTGTTGGATTGGTGTAGGATGAATTAAGGCCTCACGGCTATGTGCCTCCTACATTGTAGCCACACCTCGATATGGGTACGCAATGTCTGGGTAACACAGGGAGTAAGAGGCTACTCTTTCTTAACTTTCAACACATTTTTTCCAGATGAATAATAACAAGATATGTATTGTATCAGTCTTGGAATGAGAGTAATTAGGGGAAATTTTAGTCACAAAATCATTATATTATTGTAAATTGAAAACAGCCAATAACTTAATTTAAAAAAGATAAAAATTACCTTCATAGCTAATTTTTAACTTCTGGAATTACAGTATTGTATTTCATTAATTCAGTTATGAACCTTTCATTTCATACAACAAATTTCTTGGAATTAACTCCCACTCCCTTTTGAAATGAAGGTGAATTAAATGATCAAAGAACCCATGTTATCCAAATTGAAAGTGTGATATTGAATGTTAATTATCTAATCTATTGACGGTGTGGTGTTCGATGCTCATATATATTGGTAATGTGGTGTTCAATGTTATCTATCTATTAAAAATGTGGTGTTTTATATTATTCATCTATTTACAGTTTAATGTTCGATGGTCCATTTATTGAGAGGATGATTAATGTACAATATAAAATGGTAGTATAATGTCCAATATAATTCAACTATTGATATTGTGGAGTTTGATGATATCCATCTGTGGATAGTGTGGGGTTCAATATTATCACTCTATTGACAGAGTGGTGTTCAATATTATCCATTTACTTATAGCATGGTGTTCAATGTTATTGAAACTACTAATAGTCTAGACTTTATGCTCTATCTCATCCCTACTAGTGCAGTGCTCAAAGATAGAAGTACTGTACTACAATAGAATTGCAACCCATTTGTAAAGCACGGGTCTCCCACTAATATATTTCATGAAAATTCAACGAAGGCTGAAAATATAACTGTTCCTCCGAAAGTGACACACGAGAATCATTTTCTGCCAATGGGCCCTTAAGTCCCAAGCTTGTAAAAAAGGCACTTAAGAGAACAATCAAGCTGTCTAAGAGAGATCAGAAAATCAAGGGAGGGCAATTTACAAGTTTTGATCTATGATTAAATGTAAAATTATTAGAAAACGATAGACATCTTAGAAAAATAAAGGTTATGAAAGGCTCAAGATGTTGAATGGGTGTTCTTTAGTACTCAATTCCAAAGTAAACAAAATATATTTTTACAAACAAGGCGATTTGAGAAACTATATATCTGAAATTTTATAGAACTAACATAATTTCTTTGGCCCAATATAAATTATTTTTCACAAAACAAAAAAAAACATTATTGGCTGATTGATTTGCAGCAATTTAATAGAAGACTTCTTCACAAGCAAATAAATATAATAATAATTATTATAAAAAATATTTTAATAAAAAAAATGAATATTATTTTTCTTAAAATATTTAAAATTTCAAATAATATTTTCAAAAGGCACCAATCTTTGTGTTTATCAAGAAGAATTTAATCTCTGTTAATACATATAAATCATTGTATACAGTATATTATTTCAACATAGTTATAAAAGAAATGTTAATCCCGGCATTTCTAAATTGCTTCATAAAAGGTGCTTAAATTTAAATAAAAATACAAACATACAATTATTTTATTTAGAACAAATAAAATATTCTTGTGTGTACTTTATAGTAAAAGAAACTTAATTAATTCACCATTTATTTTGTCAGCATCCTATAATACAAACAGCAGTAAAATAATTCAACTGGGCCACCCACTATGATTACTGATATAGTAAATGAAAAAAAAAACTTCAAGAGACTAAAAATTTCATACTCAAATTAAAGGGAAAACAAAGAAAACTATTTCATGGAAAATGAAAAGATAGAATTTTATTCTCAAACTAATAAGGAAATCGAACCAATTGCTATCCTAATCATCAATTGTCCCACTGCTATAAAACATAAAATATCATAAGCCTGTTATAAATAAATAAAATCATTACTCAAAAGACTTTAAGAAAAATAAAGACTTAGTATGATTTAAAATAATTGAATCCGTGAAACACCTTTAAAATGGTTTTCAGTGCATAAAACCATGGAGCACGGCTACAAATGTTTATTATAATATGGCAAATGAAATCAAGACCCTTGTTACAAATATATAATGGACATTTGAAATTTATCTTATGTCCATTTTTCCCCTTACTCTGGGCAGTGGTATATTAGAACAGCAGCTAAATAAATAAGACAGGGAAATAAATAAGGGCAGATTAGTTCCAGTGGTGAAAATAAAAAGAAATAAGGGAGCCTAAGGCATCTTAAATAAATATGAGCGGCGAATACTGAGTAGGGGAACTTTGCAACAATGAAGTGAATAATTTACAATTCTTAATAGAGATTCTAGTCTATATCAGTTCTAAATTCACGATTATAATACAATAATAATAGAATAAGAGGAGTTTCAAATAAGATTTATTTCAATATAAATAAAAACAGTCAACATACTAATGCTCCCACTTTGAAAGACAAAAGAAGCAAGTCTATTAAGAATTATGAAATATTTAAAATAATGGACAAACATTATTCATAAATATATTTAGTATAAATAAATAAATAAATAATTGACAAAAACATTCATTAGCTTATTTTATATCCAGGTACATAATTTATATATACTCGATGTATCCATATACAAATGAATAGAAATGAAGCCATATATAGAATTAATAATCACATAGTATAAAAGTGAGATCGAACATAGAACTAGGCTTCCTGATCACTTTAGTCGAAGTATTTCCATACTAATCTTCCTACACGTCGGTGAGTATATCAATTTAATGTATGAACAAATTGATAGGGTTAAAGGAAAATGTAAAATATGTATGGACAGGAATAATTCTAATTTGAGATTGATCACCCTCTAGTTTGTCAACATTAACTCCAAGATAATAGTTCTTGAATTTCTGTTGTGAACAATTTTAGCTTAAATAACAATAATACAATGACCAATTAGAGAAAGTTAAAAATCCTAATATATTTAATTTTTTTTAAAAAACAAAACAATATATAACACATTACAGAAAATAAATTAATGTAATGTGTCAATGATGCTTAGGAAGACATACAGAAAAACAAAATTTTTAATGTCCATTTGAAATTCGAAATAAGATGAAAAGCTGTAAGAAATAAAAAATTAAACTAACTATGTTAATGCAATCCTAATTTTTTCTGTCTTATAGTATACCATTAGATAAATAAAAGGTGTAACAGGGGAGGCTATGGTATATTCGTTGTTTAGATCAGTTTAAAAGCACTTGGATCCAATTAAAACATTAATTTAAAAAAATACTGTGCACCTTTAGACTAGCAGTGATGAAAGACTGATATAATGCTTAGGCCAAAAAGTCATGAAGGCTCATTTAGTTTTATTTATTTATTATAAGAAGCTTAATTAAATAATTATTTCTTACAAATGTTGTCTGTTAATTTGTGTTTTCCTTTAACCCTTCATTATATAAATTTTAAGCCTTAAACATCCCTCAAAGTATGTTAATTCGCAAAGTATTTGATTTATACCTTAAACGATTCCAAAATAAAACATTGTTCTCAAATATTAAAAAACAAAGTTAATTCTCTACCATAAGAATATTAAATTCAAAACTATAAAAAATACTAGATTTATTTAATATGGAAGCTTTTATATCAAAGAATTCATTATCTATTGTGCAATAAAGAACTGTGATATTCTTAAATATTTTTTCAAATAATAAATAAAACGATTTATTTAAATATGGAAGTCATTGTTAGAAAATCATCAACTATTGCCTGTAAAAATGATAAAATCCCTTTATAAATGAACACTTTAAACATATAAATGCCTTAATATTGAGGCATACTATTATATCCTTGGTTTGTAGGTAAGTGTAATCTGAATTTGATGATTCCCATCTGTAACAGGAGTTTGCCTGGTAAGCCCCTTACTACCATTTTCCTTATTTCTTCTTGACGATGGTCTATTTTGTCTAGACCTACTTGAATTCCTCCTCACACAACTCCTTTTTGAAACAGACTCAGCACTAGCACTCAGCCCAGCCCCACCTGAAATAAGAAAAGATTTATGGAACAAATCTTAACTAAGAAATCCAAAATCACTTGAATTACTTTCATTTATGTTATGTTTCTACTTTTGTATTTCTTTAATCCTAGAAAATGTATACTTAAGTAATACCCCAAAAAATCAGGTTTATAGCACAAATAAATCAAATCTATTTGGGTGTCCTGCAGAATCATTTCCAACTAAGAACTCTCATGAAAATTTCTTACCAAGTCCAGAATAAATCACATCCTAAAAAGTTACAAACATTTGTTCTACAAAATTGTTAATGAGTATTTTAGGCTTTCTAATATGGATTTAATACAAAATTTTAACTTATTGAAGGAAAGGAGAAAAAAATGTTGAAACTATAATGAGAAAGGCATTACTAGTAGATTATAAGTGGATTTTATTTTGGTCATTTCAAATAGCTACCAATTTTTTAGCAACCTAAACATTAGTACAAAATTTTATTTCTCCTAGAAGCGTTTAATTAGGATCAGGGACTTAATGAATTTCTGGAATAAAGTGGTAAAAGGGTTATTTTATATGCCCAAGAATTTTAGAAGACCAAGACAAACACTCCAAGAGCTTTAGGGAGTTATTTGGATAACTATATTAATATGATTAGATGGGTTATTGGTCACATCTGTTACAATGTCAAGAGTCTGAGATATAGACGATTTGAATGTGATATAATCTTACACTGTTATATCAAATCAGACTAAATGATTGGATAATATGACAGTATTATATATGGTGATGACTGTGTTTCTTTCTGATGGAACTTCATGAGCACTTATAGACTAAGTGTGTCTTGGAGGAGCTGAAATTATTGGCTTTAGGAGCCTCAATGATACATCGGTTGTTATAGATGCCTGGCCTTGTAAGTATCACCCATTGTACGGCATGGATAATTGGATCTATGACATAGTAAAATGTATATTCCAATTGTTAACCTATATGAAACAGATATGAAACAGATAAATGATATTATTACTCATACTATGGAAACTATAAGCAAAAGAGAGCCAATATAAATGCTGGTCTCTTCGGTAGTTCATCAATGGTGGAAGTAAAGACAAAGTTATACATATCAATGCCTTTATTAATATAAAAAGAACTAAGGGAAGCTGGTGGTGAACTAAATTTAGGTTTTCCTTTAAGTTCAGTTGAAATATAGATGAGGTCTTATGCTACTGAGGATAGAGGTGAAAAATGTTTTGATTAAAGAGAATGGAGCCATTTCAAATGACTCACACAAGTGGAGTAGATCCACAAACTAACCAGGGGTGTTTTTGGACTACAAGCTCAGTATGTCCTATCCACTATATTTGATATTTAAGAAATGTCTGAGCACAGGAAGCCAGAAGTAAGCTGAAAATGCCTTGTATTAATTGAGTGCTCAAATGAGAGTCACTAAACACTACAGGCTAATTACTAAATGTCAGGAGTTGTTATTATAGCACATAAAATCATAATTACTTAGTTTATTCTAAAACAATAGTCACAGAAATATATGTTGGTTATTCTAAGGTTAGTACAGGTTGAACTTAATGAAAAACACATGAACATATAGAAACAATGATGCTAGGATGGTTATTTCTTGTAATATATAATTTATATTGCTCACATCATTCTAATACATTAAAAACACAGAAAATACCTGACTGGGCTATCCTAAGCCGAAGACAACTAAAAATACATAGAAATAACTGAAGCTAGGAAAATTACTTCATACTGATATAGGTTATAAACTGTTAAGCTCACAAATAAACCAAAATACATATACAATTATTTCCACCAACATATTTTGAAATTGCTAATATTTAAAAATAACTATGGAATTTACTAATCCATTTATAAAATGTCCCTTCTTCTTTATGCTATTCTCTCTTCTTTGGGTTTTATCAATGCAATACTCCCAGATGTAATTTAGATTCATGTTTCCAACAACTAGCAATTCTAAACACAGTACAATAAAGGTTTAAGCACTCTTGATGATGGCATTCATCACCAACCAGTCAATATCTTGAGAAAAGAATTAATGATTTCCATGTGGAGACTAGACCATCAACTCTGTCACATACAATTCTCTATTCTCTATTGGAGCCTTTTTTCAAATAATTTGGTTCAGTTTCTGAAGACCCAAACATTGAACTTAATAACTCAAGCCGCATATTTTTAACCATGTATATAAATTTTTACGCTGTATCTTTTGCCAATTTATGGTTTGGAAAGTTTTCTATTCCTTTTAGCAGTATTCCCTTAAGGGAACTCAGCTAATGAGGACTCATTACACGATTTTCGAAATATTTCCTCAAATGTCCATCGATCCTATCCAGAAGATAATGAAAATGAGGTCCTTTCAAAACTGTTTTTATATATCTATATATTTGTCTGTTAATGCTCTAGCCGTCACAATTTTTGTCTGATCATTACCAAACTTGATATTTAAACGCTTTATGTAAAACTAAAGATCAATTTCATTAACGGCTGAAATGGACTAAGGGGAGGGGGATTAGAGGGGAAGAATTAGGAAAATTCGAAATATCTCTGTTACTATACGTCGGATCGAAAAAGTGTTTAGAATCAATCTCATTACAAATTAAATGTGCTATAAATATTGTTATATATATTTATTCTTTATCTTGAATATTATCTGAGATATTTCCATTTTTCAGTTTTCAGCCTCCAGCAAACCCTCACTTCTCTACTCATATTACATAAACAATACTCTGTTATATAATAAACCACTTTATTCTAAACTTAAATACCAAATATGGTTTTCAAGAGACCTTTAATATACGAGATACATGCAAATATGTTACATAATGATATCATCAATTAGGATTTTTCGTTTTTTACTCGATAATGTTTGTCTGATCTATACCATACTCAATATTTAATAGTTTCAGTCAACACTATAGATCATAATTGTTCTTACCGGAAATCGAGCCTGGAATATTAGGGGTTCCGAAGGGAGGTGGGGTTCAAAATATCTCCGTTATTATAAGTCGGATAGAACCAAACTTGTTAAACTATTGATGTTCTACTATGGTTTTTCTATTCATTTTTTTGTACTTCAACTAGCAGGCGTTTCTCAGCCTCCTGAGCATTGCAACCTTTAAAATTATTCCTCTAAGTCAGTACAACTATAATTCTCCAGAGGAGAATAAAAATAAAATGATCAGACTTAAACCCAATGATAATTTGTCAACAATCCAACCAATATTGTTAAACTATTGATGTTCTATGCATTTTTTTCATTTTAAGCGAGATATTCCTACTTTCTTGTTTTCTGCCTTCAGTACCCTCCCTCTCCTGTTCTACTCTTCGGATGATTACATATAAATAGAGAATATGTGTTGTGATGAGATCACAAGCGTGTTATACCAGCACATACGATATCTGCTTAGTTTAAGCAAACCCCTGCATGACAGAATTTTTGGTTTTTAGAAGTGCATGACAGACTTTTTAATTTTAAAAGTGCCAAAATTAAAATAATGTTTTTGAGGCTCCTTTTAGTTCCCTATTTAGCTCTTTATAACTCACTGGAGGTCTGTCAATTAAATTCTGAATTTTGAACACTCTTCATTCACATAAATCCAATCCCAAGCTGAATTCAGCATAGCCATCAGAGTTCTCTCCACAAGATCATCCCTACTCTCTATTTTTTTATTTGAAGCTGGCAATGTCCCACATAATAATCAAGGGGACTATCAGAGTAAACATTATGACAATATACTTAGTGAATTATAGGCTATGAACCAATGTCAAATGACTTTAGATTAGTATTTCTTCTGATAAGAAATTTTTAAGTGTATTTTTCTTCGAAGTAATAATCTAACCAAAAGCCTTTCTATACTGAATTGTTTCGATACAACCTTCCATACAACACCAAAGGAATCTCACCCTCTATAATTCTGAATAAAATTAAAGCTAGCTAATAATGGCATCAAATTTATTTAAATATGATTAATTAATAACACATAATACATTTTAATATGGTCAAATCAATAAATAAATACCTACCCATATTCCCTGTGGAAGTAACATTATTAGAACCTCTCAAAACATGAAGGGTTGGATCACTGTCCATTGATGTGGCCATGCGGTACCCAGGATTAAGAAACCATTCTGAACGAGTTCTCATTCTAGCAGTTTGTCTTTCATGGACCTGAAAATTTATAGATAGACAATCATTTAAATATTTTCCATTTTTTTTTTTATTTCACAGATTATGTGTTATAGGTATATTGCAAAAAAATATTCTGTTCCCTATTTTGTTGTTATTGAGAATTTACAAGACTCTACTTGCGTGTATCTTCCCAAGTCATTAATGACTGGATTACTTTAAAAATACTGATTCATGGAATAAATCTTTGTTGATGTATTCTGTTCATTTATATTTAAGCATTTATTGTAAAGAGTATAATAAAAGGGGAAAAAAGTTAGGTAGAATACTAAACATACTTGAGGAAGATATGAGAGGCTTTTTGTACTTTCTGCATACCGATTTACTGCTCTTAACTCTTCTAGTGTCATAGGTTGGCCTGATGTACTACTGGAGGAAGACCTGCTAGACCCCTAAAAAAAAAAATTATGAAATTCATTTATTCCTTAATTTTCTTTAGTCTACTGACACAAAAATATTGATTTATACTTACTCTATAAACAAATACCAAGGAAATTTATATATTGGAACAGCCAAGAGCACATTTCAAATTAATCCAGAATGGCATTGAATTTTATTGATATTTAGGATGGAATCCCTCGTTTGTTAATAATTATTAATTTTTTTTGATTTCTCAGAAACAGTTTTTCTCCACCTGTCAGGAGTAGAATTTAATGTGTCTTAAGCATCTAGCCCAGTACTCTACAAACTGACCTACTAGTACTAATTAAAAATCGGGATATTTCATTTCCTATTCATTTTTTGGCAAACATGCACATAACAAAAGTCGTTTTTTTTAAAATAACTTTTGTTTTTACACTTTTGTCATATACTGAAATATAAATGAGATATATGCTAAAAACTATAGTGGGAGTCAACTATTTCATTGGGCACACAAGACTGAATCGGAATAAACACAATTCGGTATGTGAATTAGTAATAACTCTCCCATGATTATAAGCTGTATCAACATTGCTAGGAACAAGCAGAAGTGGGGGTCATAAGGGAAGCCCAAAATGAAAAATTGCGACATTTCATTTCTCATTGGTTTTTCAGCAAACATGCACATAACTTAAGGTGCACATTTTGTTATGAAGAGTAACTTTTGTTATATATTATTTATTGTTGTATATTATATACACTTTTGTCGTATGCCGAAGTGTAAATGAGACATACTGAAAACAATAGCGGGAGTCAACAATTTTATTGAGCACTAATGACTGAACCGAACTAAACAAAACTCAGCATGGGAATTAGCATTAACTCTTCCATGATTATAAGCTGTATTAAATTTTCTAGTGATGACCAGGAGTGGTGGTTGTAAGGGAGGCATTATATGAAAAATCGCCATATTTCATTTCCTATTGGTTTTTCGGCAAGCATGCATATATCAGAAGGTGGTTATTTTGTAATT
The DNA here is from genome assembly GCA_019009955.1 of Riptortus pedestris. Classification (NCBI taxonomy): domain Eukaryota; kingdom Metazoa; phylum Arthropoda; class Insecta; order Hemiptera; family Alydidae; genus Riptortus; species Riptortus pedestris. Next base: position 135,013,127 of record CM032229.1, read on the forward strand.
AAGAGTAACATTTGTTATATTCACTTTTGTCATACAATGAAGCATATACGAGATAGACACTAACAATTATAGCAGTAGTCAACAATTTAATTAGTATTAAGGAGTACTAATAAAATTGTTTTCAATATAGGGATATTATGACAAATGATGTTATGTTTTTAAGAGTTATATGATGAGTTCTATGCATGATTCGGACCCCCCCCCCCTCAAATATTATTTATTTAGAAAATAACTTTTTTATTTATTTCCATTTGAAATCTAAACAAAAACTGTTCATCATGCTGAATTTGAATAGAATGTGATAGCAGAAGTTGTGTGGAATCAAACTCTTAAATTGTGGTATATATTAACTTACTTCCTCGATATATTGACGTTATTGAAATGACAATGTACTATATAAAACTATTGAATGTTACTTAGTAATGTCATTATAACAAGACAATATGCATTTAAACTCAAAATGATTTGAAGTTAGAGGGAAGGCTACAATCTCTTTACCTTACCTCCCTTTTAGAATATAAATCAAATTATTTTTAGGGTACCACTGTTATTAATATACACCACGTAAATAAATTGCTAGAAAATTCAAATTTTTTATTGTTTTGAATAAGCAATGTTGGTAACACTCAAATGGGAGCGGAAGTTGTCGGAAGGCTAACACAGTTAATTGTGTTAACTTACTTCTGATAGAACTTTGTATTTGCTTTCTACGTCAACTTGATATTGACTTCTAATATTATCCGATGATATCATGTTCCTGCAGGGATTAACTTGAGTTATGGGTATCCCCGTACAAGAAGAAATCTTGGAAAGTGGCTTATTTTGTAAATAATTTTAATTATTCCATTGATATAAAATTACCTTAAACAGACCATTTTCTTCAAGGCTGATAGACAACCTTGTACAGCTTTCAAGCAAATTGTTTTCGGGTATTATTCCAAGAGAGCTAGATGCACAGTTTTCCAAATCCGGTAAGTGGAGGAGGGCTGGGGTAGACTGACTTTCTTCTTGATGAGACATTGCTGGAGAAATGAAAATAAATACTATACCAAGAAAAGGAAATTACATAATGAAAAAAAAAATTAAAGCCAAATCATCACTAACATTCTAAAAAGCTACGTATTACCCTATATAATCATAATCTTACTTTCAAGATTGAATTTCAGACACCATTTATCACATTCTAATTGAAGCCATGTTTTTTCATTCTCTAAACAACCTAAAAGAATGACAAGCTCATCTGAATTTTTATTTTAAAATAATTAGTTTTATTGGAAAATAGAGAAATGTATTAAAATAACCTTAATCATAAAATAAAGAAAATCACTTTGAAAAACTGAGCCAGAATTATTCTGAAAATGGTACATGTCAAACTTACGAGATGAATGATCAGGAGGATATCTGAAGCTAAATATCCAATCATCTTCTACTTTCAATATTCTTCCTGTAATCCTCGCATAGTATTCATAGTTGTCCCGACCAAAAAGTTCACATGAACCAAAGTTATCTATCATTATCTTCATTACTCTTGTAGCTACCTACAGCAAGAAATTTATGACTTACTTTTAAATCAGATTTGCATTAATTATTATAAAATTATTAAAAACCAATGAACAATGAACACTAGAGAAACATTAAATGCATGCAACGAAACATAGTTGATACAACTAGAAGTTTTTTATAAGCTACAACAATTATCAACCAACATATTGCAGAAACATAATTGATGATTAACCAATAAGATAAACATATTTATATTGGGTTATCCATTAGTTTTACACATTAAAGCAGTTTTCCTTAGTCATCGCGAAATTTTTAAAAATTTCTCTAAATGTCTATCCATTCTAACCAATAGTTAGGACCAAAAATGAGGTCCAATGAATTCTAAATGTTTAATGTAAAGGATTAGCAAGTAGTTAACAGCAGAAATCAGAACAAGAGAAGGGGGGGGGGGTTCTTGAGATGAGGTAAATGGGAAGTTGTAAATATCTTTATCTGCCAGATGGTAAAATGTTAAATAATCACTTTTGTTAAAAAATTTTCCACAATGGCTGTTCTGTACATTTTGTTATCACACGAATATTTACAGATAATTTGTAGAGTTACTTGTATTTTTTTTATCATTATCCTTAGCACCCAAATACCACTATGATTTTCACATTAAATTGACCAATTACTAAATATCTGATTTATGTGAGTTCTTACTATCGGAGAAAGAGAGCACCATTCATAACATCATCTATAAAAATTTCAATTATGTAACATTCTGGTGGTCTGAATTATTAAATAAAAAATATAAAATTGCCATTATTAAATACCAAATATAATACTTTCAAGTAAAACAAAAGATTACACACACCAAAGTCTGAAATTGAGTCAGGAGTGAGAAACTGGTACAGTATTCCAATCTGCAATATTTGTTATATTATATTAAACAATAAAAATAGATTAGATATATTCAAAAATCAATGTATACGTCTCTGCTCTTTAGTAAACTATATTATTAATTTTTAGATTGTAGATGTTAGGAATATTATATCTAAAAAAAACAACAACAAAAAAACTACTATAATCTCTGTTTTAATATGTCACATTGAAAAATGTAATTTAATCAACCTTTTTGTTTATTTTCTAAATTGTTGTAATAGATATTTTGCTGTAACTGGAATGTTAATGGGGTTAATTGCATTTTTTATACTTCCAATCTTCAGTTATACCACACTTTTCATCTAAAAGATAACGGTATTTGTTCTAGTAAGTACCTATATTTAGAACCTTAAGTGGTAAACCATAATGGAAAAGTTTTTCTTAAAAATTCTAACTCTTTGATGGATTACCCAATATAGCAATCTTTAAAAATACTAGGTTGTTGCAAAACCCCTTGTCTGGAAATATTTTATTATTTGTTATTAATCTCAAATCTTCACATTTCTCTATAATAATAATCTGTTGTAGCATTTGTTGATGTGAACTGGGAGTTTTTCTTCAAGGATCAACTAATAAAGACATCAGAAAGAGTGAAAATAATTCCACCTGAACCAGAATTGTTAGCCATCCTTCTGTGGCATGTATAAGATGACACATGATAAAACATTAGCCAGCATGTATGCAGACTGCAACTTTAAATACCTCCAGTCTGAAATAGTCTCAATTCATTGAAACTCAGAACTCTTAACAATATTAAATTTGCTAGTGAGCATGAAAAATAAATTTAACGTAGAATGAGGATTTCTAAAATCTCCTGAAATACTCTCATCAGAGCAAACGCGTACTGAATTTACTGTTATATTTAACGCTTTCAGCAGTTTAATATTTAGAAAGAAATTTGCTAGCAATCATGTAAGTCAAGTTCATGTCAATGAAATTCAGTATTTAGACTTTTTAAAAGAGTAATATAATACATTTATTAACTTTTGCAATAATAGGAGTAAAGAAAATCTGGTTAAATTTAACATCAGTCTCCTTCTCAGTGTTTACCACTATCTGATTTACATTCACAATACACTGACCTGACACTATAGGACTGCCTTAAGGGGAGGAGGACATCAGAGAGAGAAAAAAATATATATATCTCTGTTCCTAAGAAAAAGATTCTAGGAAGTAATTTGTAAATCTTTTTATAATAAATATGAGATCCTATTGAAAAAAGTACAATTTTGCAAGTTTAAACCCAAATCCTCCCAACCACTTAATCCATTTTGCTAGTTGTCTCAAATCTATAAATTTTGTAAAAAATTAATATTCTGGTTTTCATAAATAATGGACATGTGTTCAAAAGTTATTCCTAGGAAATAAACTTATATATCCATGTGTGTATACACGCAAATAAATAAATGGTTTCCCTTCCCCCAGAGGAATGAAAATAAAAAATTTGGTCTTGCTCTTAATTTTACTGTGTGATCCACAGTAATAGGTAAAATTAACAGTCAATAGTAATAGGGTGGAATTCAGTAAAAAAAAACACCTAAAGTTGTAGAAATTACTGTGGCCCAGGGCTATACATTCAAACATGGCTTTGTTCTAATGGCAGAAGCAATCATTTTAGATAAGATTGTCTGCCTGCGTTCAGCATCAGTTTCTACAGTAAGTCATCTGTCCTAGACACAAGAGTCTGACTTAGATATTTGCCTTAAGATCAACCTGACAGTATACCAATATACAATTTAAATCAACGATCATGACCATGAGGTTAAACATAAAGCACTCAAAAAACAAGAAGGAAATGAATAACAATTTTTATAATCTTTCAACTTTTAAGTGATAAATTTATAAGGTTTATTTTTCTATTTTCAATTGTTATTTTTTTCTCTGCAGACAATAACTTTTTGCAACAACCTATAATATTAAAATTAAATGTAGCATGCTTGACCAATGCAATAGTACAGTGCATATAAATTAAGCTGAACTATACTCGACTTGATAAAACCACTTACATGAACTTCAGCCTATATTGGAAGAGCAAGAACAAACAAGCAAATATATACAAGTTGCATATATACATGAGCAATCTATATCCAAATTCTTTTATTTACAAATAGTTACAATATTAAAAATATTAGATAATAAAATCAAATTTAATTTTATCCAATTTATACCGAAAATGTTTGTATTTAAAAATATTAGCAAGATTTTAAAATATTGAGTTATATTGAGTTTGTTATAAAGAAAAATCAAATTTCAATACATAACCCTCCCCATTTAAAGCTAAAACAAATCTAAATGCTATTTCATTTTCATTATTTTGACTTAGATCTGTTTATTTTAAGGAAATTTGTCAAAGGGAAAACAACTAACTAAATAGTAAATAAATTTTACTATTTAGTAATTACTGAAACAATATTCTAAAATTAAGCATGGAAAACTGTATCATAAGATCATCATCACATTTACGACCGTGCAATTTAAAGATAGTAAATTGAAATTACAATAATATGCCTTGTTAATGAGTAACAAAAATGCAAAGTTTATTTTCATAAAAATAGTATTCCAGCATTACCAAGTTACTTCTTTCACAAGGTCTTCCTAGAAAAAAAAAAATGAAAGGTTTTAATTAATTCATAAATCCTAATGATAGTTTCTTTGTTTGATTTCACCCAACAAGAGTAAAATGGCTATTTATTTATCAATGAATTATGACAACAAAAAGAATTTGTAACAGGAGCAAGAGAAAAAACATCAACTAATAGATTTTTCTTAGAAAAAGAGGTAAACACCAACTAACAGATTCTTTTCTGAACACCCTAAGCAACATCATATGAATAAGGTCGTGCAAGTGAAATTATGGGGAAATTATTATACAACAAATGTGCTCCATGATATTCTTACACAGAAATGGATGCACGTAATTTGAACATAATGACATTGATGGCGGATATAAAGAAATTATTACTTTAAATCTCAGAACGTCCTCCATTTTTGCTGTTTTTCCATCTGACACACAGCTCTGGAAAAAACTTGGAGCTACAGACACGCCAAGAGCTTCAGACGTCATACCAGTATTGAACCTTTCAGCATTAGTTGCAATTACACGGAATGTACCAAAGAGAAGAACCAGTAGTCTCTGAGTATAAGAAGGTAATGTTGAAATCAACCTGAAAATAAAAGATAATTATTTCAATAATTTTACTCCTGATATTAAAATTCATAAATTTATATGGAAAGTAATTTTAAACTGATCAATAACGGTCATAAACCAAAAATCACTGAAATTTTAACAATGATAATATTTTTTCTCCAAGAGAAAATATAATATCTTTATTTCTTTTGAATTATTGCTAATAACTCAAATAATATAGTTAACTATTCTCAATCTGTTTGAATTATTTTTTAAAAACATAGACTTTTGTTTTAATATAGTATTCACTTTAAATTAAAATCCTCTTCTTATCAGGGTGAACTAAGTCCTTTATTTAATGAATTTATCAGTAAATAAAATTCCTTTGTCTGCTGGTCTATAGTTTTGAACGTACCTCATTTTCATTATCTCCTAGGTAAAATCAATGGACATGTGAAGAAAATCATATCACGAGTACAACCTCAATAGCTGATTCCCCTCAAGGGAAATGAGCTAATAAGAAGACTCCTACAGTTTATACTCTGAATCATGGTGGCTGAAAAAGGCTTTAAACTAAATTACATCTATGTATTTTTTAAATTTTGTTATTTTCAAATGATTAAAATTCTAATATTAAGATTGCTGTAAAACATTTAGCTTCCTAAAAATATGTTCCTAAATCAGCCTTACTAATTCAAGTTGTTCAATGAATAAATATTGCAAGAATTGACGGAGTGAGTAACAGTAGACTAATTAATGACACACAAGAAATAGCTGTGTAGGTGTTCGTTATACCCAGTGCTATGCCTAATTCACACTCCCTAATTACTTTTCTCTTCAATATAAGAAGTTGTCTCTGTCATATCTGTAACATATTCCATAACTCATTGCATTAGTATGCGGAGGTGTCAGATTTCTGTTATTAATAATAACTAAAGCATTATGCTCTATTTATTTATTCAGCATATTGAACAATACCACTGTAATTAATATACCTAGAAGTAAATTTGATGAACCTCTCATAGAATAAACCATAATGAATGAGGAGTCTTTTGCAATATATAAAAGAGTAATGTAATTAAAACTAAACATTATCCTTAAACGTATTATACTAAAACTCTAGTTATTGTAGTTTATTAATACACCCACTGTTAGTGCAGTAATCCAAAACTGATAAATCTATTGCCTTGAAAATGTTCAGCAGTATTGATATTTTATTTTTGTATTACTATAAAGTAACTGAGTAACAGATCTAAATAAATAATTGTATTATTGCCAATAGTTTAAATTTATATAGTGTAATAATAATTATAATTAGTATTAGGTGTAGTAGTACCATTATAAATAATAAACCAAAGAGTTGTTATTGGTTATTCAGAAAATACTTAATGTAAGAAAATCTCAAAGACACCACATGTTAATAAAATAGCCATCTATCTAAACTTTGCAACAATGTATTCAACATATTATGGTGTGAGAAACTCACTGATTCAGAATACGTACAAAAATAGAATACATATATGACGAATTAAACAATTTCAATGAATCCCTGTGTGGTGGATGAGGAAACCCAACTCATACTGCCTCTATAACCCTCTTAAATCAAATGGACTGGTTAATGTTAAAAGTTCATTAGGCTGAAGCTATGCCGACACCATCGTACATCGTAACATAATATAATCATTTTTTAACCATTTTAGTAAACAAAATATCTTCCGTTGATTCACAATTGATATTTTTATACCAAATGACAAAATAGGTCGTGTGCTGTACAGGTTAGATTCTTTTCCACAAATGTGTGCATGTGTGTGTACATTATATATATATATATATATATATATATATATATACATATATATATAGAGAGAGAGAGAGAGAGAGAGAGAGAGAGAGAGAGAGAGAGAGCTCTATGCACTGGAAGAACAAGAGAAAAAAAAGTCTTTTATTACTGATCTGTGACTCATAATTATCCACCCACCAACAGATAATGGAATTTACTGCTTTTCTAATGGAATGTTATATGAATTAATGATGGCATTGCTCTGCAAGAATATCCAATTATGAGTCATTAAACTTTATAAGTACTCTTTTTCTTTTTTTATTTTATGACTGAAATACACCATCAGTAATATTAACTCGATTTTAATAATACTTATATTAAGGAAAATATTGCTGAGCCTTGAATCAGTGTTGTTAGTGGATTAGAACATCACAATCACTAACTAATCACATTTAGGAACACATTCATCTAAGAATATTAAATTCCATTAGGGCAACTTCACACTCAATGAATTCAAAAGCATAAAAGTAAGTGAAACAAAAAAATTGAAGAAAATAGCAATCAGAGCAAAAACCACAACACAATAAAAATAGCTACAAATTGTCCCAAAACATTCAAGAATTAATTAATTAAGAAGAAAACTGGCTAAAAATTCAAACTGGAGTGAAGATCGTTAATAGAATGGTAGCAGAAAATTTAGCTCACAACAGTGAAATATGAACCAGAGACCTCAGAAAAATATCAAAATTTTTATTTTCTACTTTTTTTAATTTCTGAGCAACAATGAGCTAAGAGATGTATTTAACTGCTAAGTACTTCATAAGCTATTGAAATAAATCCCTATTTAAACTCTCCAATATTAGCACATTAGCTGCATAAAAAGGGCAATTTCATTATAACAAAGTGACCATGACTAAATAGATCACATAAAAACAATTCTTGCAAGTTGAGATGTACCGTCCCCAATTTAACTTCCACAATGAGACCTATATTATTCACTCATTGCAATCACAAAAAGTTACAATCCAGAAGAAAATCCTACAATCTTATTCAGAGAAAAAGAGACTCTAATAGAAATCACAAGGGATAATATAGCCCAATAAGAGCTAGTAAAACATTTCTAAACAAAACACGCAATAAATTATTATGTACATTCTAAATACCAATAAATCTCAGTGAAAATCTTCCACAATATTCAATATCTACTGTTTCACAAAAATTAAATCGGAATATATAAGATTGAGAACAATGGCATAACAGCACTTATTCGTCCAAGTCCACATAAACCTTCAATAAGCACTGCTAAAATAAACGGAAAAATACTGAGAAAAAATATCATTTAAAAATTATATATGAAAATTGTATTTACTTTTGGATCTCAATTCGCTGATTTTCAACACATTCCATTTCAACAATAGAAAATAACTGTTGCTCATTGTAGCGCCCAAATATACCACCAGGGATTTTTCTTAAAAATTTCTTTAAAACTGATGCAATTGTATAAACTGAAAAATTATCCATATTTACTAGGCGTCCTGTTTGAAGAAAATGTATTAGTTTTTTCATATTTCCTTGATGACCAGGGGCTCTGAATACATCTTTTTTAATTGGAGCTTCTTTATTTAGTTTTAGTATGAGAACCTGTAAAAGAGTTAAATGGTTTGAAACAAGCTCTTGAAAGCTTATTATAATGACATGAATGACAATAAAGTAGGACAATCAACATTGACCTAGCTTTTCAGAAAAGGAAGGCAGGAAATTGAATAATGATAGTAGACTAGAATACTAACTAACAAAGGCGCAGGAATGTCATTTTTGCAAACTTCATCTAGTGGAACACCAAATTTCACTCTGAAATCATAATAAATGATAGAAAATTGTCAGTGATTATAATCCCTTTTAAACTTAAGACAATCCACATAAAGCACAATCATTAGAAAATTTTGCTCACTTTTCAAGTCGCCGAGGGTAATGAACATTAGGTTGACCACAAGAGGTAACAACATTGCTAAAAGTAGCAGCTCCACGATGCATCCTTTCTGCCCAACTTGTCATCATACAAAAACGTCATCCAGTCCTGTAAATACAATAAAGCAACATGTAACTGGCTTGTGATAGAGTATTATCATGGCATGTCACATTATCAACAAATTAAGTAAATAAAAGGATAAAGGATTTTAGTAAAGTCAATATTACACCAGATAAAACCTGTAACAACAGAAAAGAATCCCTTTGGACAGAATTATGTCTAGTATAAAAAAGAAACACTGGATAATCAATTAGGATTTAACATCAACAATTTAATAAAATAGAAACAAACAGATGCTTAATCAACTAGGAAGGGTATATGCCAAACGTCAAATGGTATACATTTTACTACAGAATAATTTGATGACAAACTATAGTGAGTTAAAATTAAGTCTACACTCAGTAATGACATTAAACTTCACAAAGAGATATGTGACCTCTTATTAAATACTGTAATCATACTACGAAGTAACATATAAGAGCACTAATTCGGTTAACGCCCCTCTTAACATACCTTATGAACCATTGTTGGCTGCAAAATTTCTGGGCGTTTTAGCCCTGTTGAAGCTCACACTTCCTGTATGCCTACAGGCCCTGGCTTCCCTTTTGCTTGGAATCATTTTAAAATACTATGCACTAATTACTAGCGAGTACCGGAGTAAATGGGAAAACATCAAAAATCAATGAAACCCCCTCAAACGTACACACAGACATGAAGGCAGCCCGCATCTGAGCGAGTCCGAAACGGAGCCCTGGAGCCACCTCCCCCTTTCAGCAACCAATTTGCTAGGACTACCATAGAGGTCTGGGTTTGAAGGTCTGAAGATAATATGCTGTATTTACTACCTCGATGCTGCAAAGTCTATTCCATAAACTTTATCAGAAAGTGATTCAGTTATTCATTTAAAATTACGTTCTACAATATTTATTGGATATTCAAGTTATCCACGGAGTTATTTGTGATGATTTTTTCAAAGTCTTGTAAAAATGAAAATGATAATAATATATACAAATTGTTGATTCTTGGGCATTGCCTAATAAAGGAATTAATCAAAAGAATTTACTGGTGCACACATTTTTGGTGCAGTTAATTTAAATAATACAGTGATTTTTTTTGTTTTAATTCTGATTTAATAATTATCTTTAAATGGGTGGCCACACGATAAATACCTACCAAAATATACTTGTTCTTTATGATTCAGTATTTTAATAAAGAATTCCCTAAAATCATTTAACCAACGAGCGGGCGTATGCGGTATTACATGAAAACTAAAACTCCGTCACACGGGGGCTACGTAAACTAAGCATATGTGCTAGTGTTAATACATCTCACCACATATTCTCTATTTCTGTTAAACAACAGACGAGAAAAGGGGGACAGGGTCGGGGATTGCTGAAGGCTGAAAACAAGAATGTACGAATAACTCGCTTAATACTTGAATTAAGAGAAATAAATGCATAGAACAACAATTGTAGGACACCAATAGTTTAACAAGATTGGATCTATAACATTTTACTATCCGTCTCACAATAACGAAGATAATTGGAATTTTCGAATCCCCCCCCCTCTAAATCTTCAATTTCAGGCCTGATTTAAGCAAATAACAATTATGATCTTTAGTGTTGTCTCAATGCCGCACATATATGTACGTGAAAAAAATGTATGTCTCACCCCCGTTAGAAGTCCGACACGGGGAGTTGCGTAAACTAAGCAGATTTCCACGTGTAGGTATGACAAACTAGCGATCTCATCTCACCACATATTCTGATTGAAAACAAAAAACTACGAATTACTCGCTTAATATTTGAGTTTCGAAAAAATGCATATCATAGCAATTGTAGAACATTAATATTTTAACAAAATTGGTTCTATTACATTTTTCGTTTCGACTCATAATAATGCAGAGATTTTGTATTTTCGACTCCCCCTCCCCTTTAAGGCTCAGGTTTGCCATGTGCGTTAGGATTTGAGCCTTAATCTCATTTGCCAAACCTAGAGCGTGGGTTCGATTCCCACCTGGCCAAGAGGAATTTATTTCGTAACAAACTCATTAAATAAAATCCTTAGTCCCAACCAGGCTAAAAATTGGTGATAACCTTTTATTAAACTATTAACGATAGTAGAAAAAGTGTACGAAAGAATTACTTTTTCTTTATACAAAATCCTAGGCATATGACTTGATATTTAATATGATGTCAACTGAAATATATTCCCTAAATTCTAGTCACCTCAGAATGTTACACAGAGTTCCATGTCACACAGAGGTTGTGTAAACTAAGCGGGTTTCCCACGTGAAGTTTCACAATAGATAAATCTACATACGTTTACACTAACACCACCGTGAATATTAATTGAACAAACACAATGACAATGAGAAATCATTCAGTCAATTTACATTTTAATACCCTCCACTAAGGAAAGCGTCTGAATTGTGAACAAACCGGGCGACCACCTTTCAGAACTGAAACATAGAAATATTCTTAACCGGAAAACTGGTAGTTTTTTTTTTATAAAGTAATGGTTATATGGTCTATTACGTTATAAAAAAAAAAAGATGAAAGTGCATTTTAGTCCCCCCCTTGATGGCGCTCGATAATGACGGCGGCCATCTTGTTTTTCTAACACCGAGGGTGGGGGTTTTGTTTTTACTTTATCTCTTTTAACATTTTAAAATTTCCAAAATATGCCATCGGCGGTTAAAACCAGTGGGGGAGGGGGAGGGGGGGGGTAATTTTAACTTAAATTTTGTTAACTCACCTAATTTACCAGGCGCATGTTCTTCCCACATTTTGGGCGATAAGAATCCCACTTTTATACACCATTCAATAACGGCACGCTTTCCCTGCACTTCCAATTGTGTAAAAAACGTAGTCGTGCTCTCACTTTGAGCCATAGCTAAAACGGAAACGATATTAATAGTAAACACTAGCAAAAACAATATGTCGGACGGTAGCAAGAAACAAGATGTCGTAACAAGATGGCGGCTAGGGGGGGGGGACTAAAATGCACTTTAGCCAAAAAAAAAACTACGTCCTATACAAGTATATTAAAATGTTTAGGTTCAAACGGGAGTGGGGGTTATAAGTGAGGCCTGGAATAAACATTAGCGATATTTCATTTTCTATTCTATATTCTAAACGTGCACATAAAAAAAGTTGTTAACTTTGTTATTTAGAGTAACTTTTGTATTATACATTTTTTCGTATAACAATGTATAAAGCAAGTAATTTCTGTGGAAATATTGATAACAATTCTTTCCAATATGAACTACCAGGTACCTCACCTAGATAAATTAATTCAAATCTATGTTAACATTGTATCCTAAATAATTCAAATCTATGTAAATATTTAATCCTCAATAGTTAAAATCTTTGTTATTTTTATAACGCCAGTAACAGATTACACCAAGTAAAGCCCCCCCCCCTTTTCTTCCCCCAAACTTTAATTCATGAGAAACGTCAGATTGCCCTAAGTCTATTTAATACTTTGTTTAATTAAAACGTGAAAATTATTTGAACAAACAGTTTTAGTATTATGAAGATAATGTAATGAGATTATTTAATGTAATTTATTGTATTACAGGATTGAGATCCTAAATTGGTTGGCTGAGCCTAGGGAGGTGTGAGGATACTTCCTTTGTCCCATCAGTTCTGCTGCTTCCCTGCTGCTCCCATATTGGCCTATGTTAACATGTTAATTGATACTTATACTTTTAGCAATGTAGTGTTATTCTCAGGAATGTGAATTTGTTTAGTTATCACAAATAAATTATTAAAAGTCCGTCACGCAGATAAACATACATATGCTAACATAACACCACCGTGAATATTAGGTGTATAAATACAAACGGTAATAATAACTATTTCCCCTTCCGACGGGAAGCTTCTCAACTATAAACAAACAGCCATTGCCTCACCGGAAAGAAAAAGTCCGTCACGCAGGGGCTGCGTAAACTAAGCAGATTTCCCACGTGAAGTTTTACAATAGAGAAATCCGCCTAATAACAGCTGTAGTAGGAAGAGATCTCTAAACCTATTCACGAGGGACGAATAGTTCTGGAAACGGCCACCAGAGCTCTCGGCGGAGAGTCCGGAACATGGCGGGGTTCCGTCGACCACACACACAATACAAATGCAAATATCTCGGTTAATATTCAAGATACAGAATAAATATATAGAACAATGTTTATAGTAAATTTAATTTACAATAAGATTGATTCTATACAATTTTTCGATCCGACGTATAATAACGGAGATATTTTGAATTCTCAAAAATCCCCCCTCTAAACCCCCCCTCCCACTGGTCCGATTTCAGCCATTAACGAACTTGATCTCTCTTTTTACGTAAAACGCTTAAATATGAAGTTTGGTAACGATCAAACAAAAATTGCGACCGCTAGAGCGTTAACAGACAAATATATATATATATATATATATATATATATATATATATATATATATATATATAGATATATATATATAATTTTGATCGGACCTCATTTTCGTCATCTCCTGGGTAGGATCGATGGACATTTGAAGAAATTTTTCGAAACTCGCGTCATGAGTACGACCTCAATAACTGATTTCCCTTAAGGGAAATCTGCTAAAACAATAACTGAAACATATCAGAATATAACATATTAATTTTATTGAAAACTGTTTGCTAAATCTAGTACAGCAATTCATCATGAATCAGAATAATTTGTATACCAATCAATCAATCAAATTTTAATAGTCCAGGAATTTTACTAGTCCAGGGGGGGGGTCATAAGAACATATTTGCATGTATATCGAAAAATAAAGGTCTCTGGAAAACAATACTTGGTGTTAAGACTTCAAATAATGTGGTTTATTATATAACAGATTATTGTTTATGTAACACGAGTGGAAGTGGGGGTTTACTGAAGGCTGAAATCTGAAAAATGCAAATATCTCGGTTAATATTCAAGGTAGAGAATAAATGTACATAACAATATTTATAGTACATTTAATTTTCAATAAGATTAATTCTATAAACTTTTTCGGTCTGACTTACAGTAACGGAGATATTTCGAATTTTTGAAATCCTCCCCTCCCCTGGTCCGATTTCAGCCGTTAACGAATTTGATCTTTCTTTTTACATAAACCGACTAAATATCGAGTTTGGTAACGATCAAACAAAAATGGCGACCGCTAGAGCGGTAACAGACAAGTGTGTGTGTGTGTGCGTACGTGCTGTGTCTGTGTGTGTGTGTGTGTGTGTGTGTGTGTGTGTGTGTGTGTATATATATACATATATATATATACAGTTTTGAAAGGACCTCATTTTCATCATCTACTAGGTAGGGTCGATGGACGTTTGAAGAAAAATTGCGTAATGAGTATGACCTCAATAGCTGATTTCCCTTAAGAGAAATAAAAGTCCGCCACGCAAGGGCTGCGTAAACTAGGCAGATTTGCCTCGTGAAATTTAGTAATAGATAAATCTACATACTGCTAACACAACACCACCGTGAATATTAAGTGAATAAACACAAACGGAAATAAGAAATGTTTCAGCCAATTTCAATAACCTGCCGACAGGAGGCGTTAGGAATGTAAACAAACCCTGCCCGCCTCACACCTGAAAAAAACTATTACTCAAATATATCAGAATATAACATATTAATTTTATTGAGAAATATTTACTATATCTAGTACTGTAATTAATAATGAGTCAGAATAATTGGTATCTCAATCAATCAAATTTATAGTCCAAAACCTTATGACAGGGGGGGGGGGGGGGATCACCAGGACATATTTGCATGTATCTCGTATAATAAAGGTCTATTGAATATAATTTTTGGTATTTAAGCTTCGAATAATGTGATTTATTATGTAACAGAGTATTATTTATGTAACATGAGTAGAAGTGGCGATTTGCTGAAGGCTGAAAACTGAAAAATGCAAATATTTCGGTTAATATTCAAGATAGTGAATAAATGTATATAATAATTACAGTACATTTAATTTGTAATAAGATTGGTTCTTTACAATTTTTCGATCCGACATATGGTAACGGAGATATTTCGAAAATCCTCCCCTCTAACCCCCCCCCCTCCACCTGGCCCGATTTCAGCCGTTAACGAACTTGATCTTTCTTTTTACATAATTAACGATAACAATTATATATCTAATATATAAAAATTCCATGTCACAATGTTAGTTACCGTACTCCTCCGAAACGGCTTTACCGATATTTACCAAATTTTATTTGCGTATTCAGTAGGTCTGAGAATCGGCTACTATCTATTTTTCATACCCCTAATTGATAAGAGTTGTTCACCCTTAACATTTTTTTTTTCAATTTTTGGACGAAATTTTATTTTTTTATAATGTGGCATTAAAAAATACATACGACCCTAAATTTTTACTTTTTTACCACCAACCCCTATTTTTTTATAGCCATTTTAGTAATTTAATCATTATCATCCCGCTCGACAACTGATCAATTAACTGTACTTCGATTAAAATTTCAATTTGCAATGACAATCAACAAATCCCAAGGCCAAACGATGTCTATTTGTGGCTTAGATTTGAGTAGACCATGTTTTTCACACGGACAATTGTACGTAGCATGCTCTCGAGTGGGTAAACCATCCAGTTTGTTTGTGCTCGCTAAAGATGGGCTAACAAAAAATATTGTTCACGCTATAGCATTAAAAGATTGATGTTGTTTGTTATTGTTACTGTCATAATTAATATGTGATATGTAATTTTAAGAAATAAACTATAATAATTTATTTATATTCCCTTATCGTGCATAGCGCTCCATGCTTATCTCATGCATATACCACATACACACACTTATAATAAGGAAGTTACTTTTTGTCTACACTAGAATTTATCTAGAAACTAGAAATAATTTATATGGCAAAACAACGTTTGCCGGGTTATCTAGTATATATATATACAGTTGTAACGGACTTCATTTTCGTCATGTCCTAGGTAGGATTGATGGACATTTGAGTAAAAATTTCGAAAATCGCGTTATGACTACGACCTCAATAGCCGATTCCCCTTAAGGGAAATCTGCTAAAATGGTAAAAAGGGTGAACTCGGAGGAGGTGCACCCAGTTATTTCTGGTATTTATTAACTCTGCTCCGTTAATATATGATATACTTTACTGAACACACTAAGTGCCAATATGAATGTACAGTTTACAATCAAGACTTACAAAAGAGTATTTTTAATAGCGGTTATGACGTACCTAAAACAGCTGTCACCGTTGGGCTTTGTACCGCATCAAGGGAAAGGAACATTTATTCATACATGGTTTGAAAGACGGAATGCTTTCTATGATTATAAATTATATGGTCCATTACGTTATAAAAATAACTACATGCACAGGAGACGGGAAATGAATGGGGGGTCAGTGAAGCCTTACATGACAAATAATTTTATTATTAACAAATCCACAGCAACGACGGGTATAAACCCTAAACACTGGAACAGGGAAATGTGAAAAATATTGTAAAAAGTAAAGCCTTTCCAAAAAAATACCACCATTCAGCATTAAATGAATACCCGGGCGAAGCCGGGTAACTTAGCTAGTATATTATATATATAACATTTTGAGCGGATTTCATTTTCGTTATTTCCTGGGTAAGATCTATGAACATTTGAAGAAATCTTTCAAAAATCCCATCATGAGTAAAACCTCAATAGCTGATTTTTCCTAAGGGGAATCTGCTAAAACGGCTACATACGCAGACTGACGTTTTTTCCAAATAACATTGAATATTTATAGAAGCTGGACCTATCTAGCTTGCATAGGCCTTGACTGCCCCGTGCTATGGACACCATAAACGGAAGGTGTTTCCTAATGTAGGTCAACCTTGTTACAAGAGCATATAAACAGTCTATGTAGAACGGAATTTGAGAGGCTGGCTTAGTCCCGGCTAACTTCCGATACTAAATTCAGACGTTTAGGAAATGAATAAACGTGACACACAGGTAAAGCGTAAAATAAGCAGCTTTCCCACTTGCTGCAATGCCGGACTGTTGGCGTCATCCCACAGTGAGTTTTCCCGTCGTTAGTAGACATTTGTAAGCAAGGTGAGAGTTTAAGTTGCTCTGCATCAAGTAATAACTTAGTACTTGCCTAAGTCCAAACTATATATTCCACGGGGGAAACATTACTATTTCAATCCTGAGATATTTACACATTCATTCAAATATGTCCAGTAACATGCATTAGCGTTGTGATGAATACGACGGGTTTATTTTATGCATTGGTCGATCCAACCTTTATACTTTCACGGGAAACCATTTCTATTTCAACGACGGGAAACACAGCTAGTATGTGTGAATGTATGTATATATGTATATATATATATATATATATATATATATATATATATATATATGTGTATCTATACGTAAATTTGATGGGAGCTAATCCCTCTCTCCTCGTAAGTCGGATCAATGGGCATTTGAACAAATATTTCGAAAATCGGGTCACATTTCCACGTTATAGTATATCATTATCAAAATACGTCCAGCTTTAATTTCAAAACTATCCAGGGGTATTCAGGGTTTATTGGGGTGGAAAAGGAAATAGAATGTGATATTGGATAACGAAAATCTGTAAGAATCTCTATATTAAGAAGGAATAGGCAACGCTTCAATCACTTACATTAATCCATCCACAATATCGTATATCGTGGAATTCAAGTTAAACACTCGTACAATAATTTAGACTGTAAAATCCCTATATTAAAATATACTTTTTGGACTAATATCCAAAAATCTGAGAACGATTTTTACATTTGATGAACATAGAAATATTGTTACTCAAATCTCTTCCATGGAAATAAGATTGGTTGGTGAGATATTTTGTATTTTACCACTGCTAAACTCACCCCCTCCTCGTCGTCCAATTTCAGCCCTTAAAGAACTCCATGAAACTCTTAAATATCGAGTTTGGCAACTATAAATAAAATTAAGTACCTGAGAATGGTAATAGGTAAATAAAGAAATGTGTTCGAAGTACTGGAACAGGCCTACCAGCTGATAAGTTTATTGTGAATGATGGAACAAATGCCAGCGGAGCGTGGTGAAACCGTTCTTGTCCCCGTAGGTAGAAGGGTTAGGGTTAAATGCATAAACTTTGGAGGAAAAGCGTATTTCTCTACGCGTGATGAAGTTACATCTGTAAATGCGGTTGTCAGTGAAAAAAATAAAAAGGAGTGAAAAGAATAAAGAGCGAGTATCAGATTGGTTTCCGCCCTGGGAGATCAACCACAGATGGTACTTTGTTATTCGACAGACAATAGAAAAAAACCTACCTGGCATCTGGACCACCTCATTTCATCCACTTATTTACTACATACCTATGGCAGCATTTTTAGATGAAAATTTCTGGACGGCTTACATTCCTTAGGAATATCCGATAATCTGATTGACGAGAATGACTCCGTATAAAACAATATGTGAAATGACACAGGGCAGGGGTCTCTGATAGACCTCTGGGTAATTCTGAGCTATTATCCGGTTAACTTCAATTCCCTCCATAATGTAATATCATGTAGTTGGTATAAAAATACAACGATCCAAACCCAAAACTAGATACAACGAACGCAAAACTAGACATCGGAAACGTGAAATGCCAAGATAAGGAGCGATAATGGGATCAAAGTCCACGCCATACGTTGCGATCCTGATAGTTGCGGTCGGTCAGTTCTGTGCGTGATGTCGGCTTGTGATAATCCGTTTCTCTGCAGTGGATGTGATAATACAGTTTTAACATTTGCAGTATTGTCAGAGGATTCCGAAAAATTGGATACTTTTTTGTACGAGCACGGTGTTTTGCCCCGAAATAAGAGATGCCCTGCCTGTGGTAATTATATGACATTAAACGCAGACAAACATAATTTTGACTGACACAAATACATTGAAACAGTAGATAAGCATAGGAAAAAAATTAAAAAACAGTGTAAGAAATCAGTGTCTCAATATAAAAACACTTGGTTTGAAAATCATAATTTAAGTAAGAAAACTATATGCCGTTTTGTCGTTTATTGGGCCTTGCATAAGCCTCCTCGTCATGATCTCATGAAAAATGAACTAGACCTGTCAGATCACGCCGTTGTAGACTGGAGTAATTATTTAAGGGAAGTGTGCATAGTTGTTTATAGTGAGGAATCTCAAGTGATCTGAGGGCCGGGTAAGACTGTTGAAATAGACGAAGCAAAAATAGGAAAACGTAAATATAATCGTGGTCGAATTATAAAAGGTGATTGGGTTTTCGGTGGTTTTGAACGGGAGTCTAAAAAATGTTTTCTGATTGCCGTACAAAGACGAGGACATGCCGAACTGCTGCCAATAATCAAGAAACACATTCTTCCTTGGACAACTGTTATTAGTGACTGTTGGCGCTCGTACAATTGTCTACAATTTGAAGGTTATTCCCACTTCACTGTCAACCACACCTACAACTTTGTAGACCCTGACACTGGTGCGCACACACAGCACATAGAACGTTTGTGGAGGGAAGTGCGTGGAAACGTACCTCGGTACGGCAATACAAAACACCACTTTATCGGTCATTTGGCGGAGTTCTTCTTTAAGAGAAAGTACTCTGAGTATAAAACAAGAGTACATCATATGGCGAGGACGAGCAACCTCGCGTCGTTCATGAGCCAGACGACTACTAAAGTAAGTTTATTAATATATTTTCGTTTTCCGACACATAATTAGGACTGAATATTAATATTCAAAACTACACTAATGTAATATTACAGTATGGAGGGAATTGAAGTTAACTGGATAATAGCTCAGAATTACCGACCTCTGTCTAAACCCTCTGTGATGTTTAATGTCGGGAGTCGAATTGACGGAAATAAGAACATACATGGTGTCACTTCTTACGATAGGCTCATACGGCACTTGATATTTACTGATGATTTCTTGAAGAACTATCTCAGCATCGGAAGGAGCTGTGGATGTATTCTAGAGAAATCTAAGGATACACATTAACAAAGGAGAAAGTTAATATGTAATGAATCTGAGACTGTATTCCACGTTACATTTATAAATGGCCACATATTTTGTATTTTGAGTTATTTTATATTTTATGATTTTTTTTACCTGAGTTTTACCCAATTTCGGGTTAAGTCCCTATGTGGTCTGTCATTTTTGTAGTTAACTTCACTATATTTCTATAATCAGTGTGGTTTGGTTGTGAGAAATGTTATAACACCTCTTGATTTAGTGTGCAGTGGCACGCCACTGAGCGTCGCAATGCATGCTGGGTAGTTCCCGTCAGTTGTTGTTGGTGCGATGTGAACTTCCAGGGAACCGCTTGTTAATAACTATTTTAATAAACCAGTTTGTGATATGTGTGTCTACTGTGAGTTCCACCCATTTCATAGTTAAGAGGAAATTTCATTTTTTAGCTGCCACTGAGCATTTCTATAGTCAGATAGCTACAAATACTTAAAAGAGACTTATGATATTGGAGGAGTACACATTTTCAAGCTGTAGCACTTTCAAGCATCACCATATTGATTCCAGAGCCAGAATTACTAGTTATTAGTGCATCCTATGTCCTGAATATGACTTTCCATTTCGAGAGATCATCCTGGAGAGCAAAGCTAATGGTTTATATAATAATCATTAGATGTAGCATACAAAACAAAGGGAAGCCATATGAGTGGCTAGTCCTTTCGCCATCTTCTGTTATTCTATGCCATTGTAATGAATGATGATATTCTGTTCCAGCCGACAGAAAGTTTGCAGATCCTGACGCCTCACACGTCCTCTTTCAAGCTTATGAATTTAAATAAAATGTTTGTTAAATATGTCAGAAGAGGCCGTCATTGCTTACCTAACATTGAGTAGACGTGGCAACCGCGAGGGTACCATTTTCAAATCGACGAATGTTGTACAGAGTAGTCGTATACAAGCTTCCATTTTATGTGGACCAATTCTCAGGTAGTGGGGAAGTTCATTATCTCATTACATTATTCTTGAGTCAAATACTTTTAAGGGCCAAGTTTTTGTTCATTTGCATATTTAATGAAATTATATTTTCTATTTTTTGGAAATAATAATAATTATTATTTTTTTTAAGGTTTAGGTCAACCTTAATCCTGTAAAATCTATTACTTATGCAGTCAATACTAGTTTAATTAAACTAGCCACACACTGCGTAGCCTCTGGTGTATTATACAATATTTTCAATTTACTAATAAATTAATTAAAACATGTCAATAAGTCTTAATATCAAGAAATATCTCAACCCGCAACCCAAAGATTCAATGAAGAATCCTGTAATATAGTCAGTTTCCATGACAAAGATTTTCGGGTTGGCGATGGAAATTAATATAAACTGGTTTGGCCTTATAAATCAACTGTTTGAACAACGAATACCCTTTGCATTGCAATTGTATGTGTTAATAAATATTTCCCCCTTCTTGTCTAAATTATCACTAACCAAATGTAAGTGGGGCAAGACTAGAGGGTAATTAACGTTGTAGTCTAAATTCTAAGCTAACTGATTAATACTGACTATCATCATTTAGCGGATGCAGGCTTTCGAGGAATGGCTCCCTAACAAATCTGGCCTCAAGTGGAATTTTCTCAGCTCATCCATGTGTGTGTGGCTTCAAATTTTCGCCAATCCCTTCTCTAAACCCTCCTCCCAATTGGCCAATTTCAGCCATTAACTGTTAATTTCAGCATCTCTGTTATTATGCGTCGGATCGAAAAGTTTTATGGTACCAGTTCTTCAAAAATTCTTAATATTTTTGAATCTAGCCCCTTTGGTGAAATTACATTGTCACATTTATATACTTCCGGTCGGGAGAAACTTCCTTCTTAACCAGAAGGAAATTAATTCTGTTAAGAAAAAATCTGTTCGCCTGTCCCGATGAGGTTCTGCTTTCCTTAACCCAGTATTTCCTGAGTTAATCAATGATTTGAAGTACTGAATTATAGTAGTATATTTGTCAGACTTAAACATGTAAATTATTAAATGAGAGTTTCAACAATAATAATTGTTAATGAGAGGTTCAAAATAATAATTGTTAATGAGAGGTTCAATAACAATAATTGTTAATGGTACATTATTTAATTTGATGATGTAAGAGAAATAAAATAATGTAATAATTACTACATATAGCCTATCAGGATTCAATTGACTTGTATGAATGCTAATATGGCGTTATGTTTTCAACCATTTATTTTGTAAGCTTTGAAGTATGTTATAAAAAGAAAGATGTAGTTTATCAACATATACTAGATTTATATTGTTAAAAAACCAAAGATATGCAATTACAAAACATGTTTTCGAGATGTATTTTTTCAGGAGGTATTTCGAGATATGTGCTTCTTCTCAAAGGGTTATTTTCATCCTAATATCATATTTAATAAATAATGTAGCATTTAATAAGTATTATATTTGCAACATTGGTTAATATTTTAAACAAAAAACAATGTATATTTTGTGAATATAAAAGATCAACATAAAATTAATATACAATTATTACGCTGGCTTAATTCAGACGTTCTGTAGTCAAATTAAATTACTTTAATGTTATTAAAGGACTGGACCCATCTATCCCAAATCTGACTAGACTCCCAGAGAAGGGGGAGTGCTCATGAAACCAAACATTTAATTGAGTCTGAAATGCTTCCTAAAATTTTAAACTCTCATATTGAATAGAGGGACACTTCTTTTTCATCCTTTTGGCCTAATATAGACAAAACTGATTTTTGGTTGAAGCAATGACTAATAATGAAAATACAATATTTATTATATATGACATTACATATTAAATGGGATATAAGAATGAAAATTACCACCTAAAACGGAGAAGTTGGATAAAATGCACAGTACGCGAATATACCAAAGGTACGGATTGTATTTTGTTCAATCATCATGGATCACTTTTTTGGAAAAATTGTATACATACCTACATTTAAAGTTGTTGTCATTTTATAATTATATGGTCGTACTACATTATTTGTGCAATATACATTCTAATGGGCAGTAGTTAATTATTACATGGTTTTAAATATGTAGGGTTTAGTCTGTTATTATACTAAAGGATATTATTTTTTAATTAACACTTCCAATCTTAACCAAACACTTGTTTGAGTCTTCTGTAGTAAAAGCACTTTGTATTTCATTTCTTCGACTCGTAAAACGGGTAATACGTGATTCATCACACATGATTCATTTGAAGCTTCTATAGCAGGGAAACATCCTCATGAAGTGTCTTCATGAGTCTAGCTCCAAGAGCCGTCAGGTCAACATCCAAGACCTTCGGGCACTGACGATGATGCACTGCATCGAAAGCTCTCTGCCGTTTTAATAAATTGTTATAGTGGAAGCGTAGCCAATTATTTCTACCTACCTACATTAGAAGTCACTTCCACCTGTCAGAATACGAACTCAGAACCTTCATGAAGCTTGTGTTAAGTGGTTCGTCTTCTAGAAACCTCATCTATTCCCTAATAAATTTTTCACAAAGAATGCATGGTCGTCGAATACTCTTTACCAAAGATACACATTTGTCGTCGATAAGAAACTGCAAAGGAAATTTTGTTTTCCATAAATTCTTTTCATATATTTTCCAGGGGATTAAAGCAATCTATTGGATGAATGAACTTGGTGGTAATGGGTCGTATTATGAAACACCTTGCTTGACGTCAATGTGTTTGGTTGTGTGGATTCCGACAGCTGCTCGTATGTATTTATTGTTGACAAGTTGTCCAATGCACAACTTCTTTAATGATCTCACCTCCCCCCAGTCTCCACGATTCTCTCAATATCATTAAATGTCTGACAACCAGGACCTAAATAAAATAAGCAATGTCGCATTTGACACATATGGCATTCCAAGTATACAATGTGCCTAAGGCAGGAAATTTAATCTAACCACGAAATATTTAGTGATATAACAGTTTAATGTGATAAACATCTGAAGAGTAATGGGAAAAAAACTGAAGGCAGAAAAGACATATGCAAATAACTGCTTTAATATTCCAGTTGGGGGAAAACATATATAACAACAATCTTAGGGCATTATAGATCAACTTCATATTTTTTTAAAATTTCACGAATAATAACGAAGTTGTCTCATTTTCACATTTAAGGGCCTCTCAAATACTCCCCTGGCGATTTACAACAATTTATTAAAGAACTTGTCCATTGGTTTTACAAGAACATTGAGTTTTGGAAAGAACAAACGATCGTTGCTGGCTTAACCATATAACACGTTGGTCTTAATCTCAAATAGTAAACCTAGGGTCGTGAGTTCGATTCTCGCCTGTGCAACAGGAATTTATTTAGTGATGGAACCATTAAATAAAATCCTTAGTCCCAACCTGGATAGAAAACTCTTCCCATTTAGTCTTAATAGTACAAAGTGGACTCTCAATTCTCTCTCTCTCTCTCTCTCTCTCTCTATATATATATATATATATATATATATATATATATATATGCGCGGACGTGTGTGTGGTGCAAATTTGAACGCACTTCAATTCCTCATCTACTAGGGAGAATCGGTATGTACAAAGTCTTAAAAACAAAACGCGTCAGGTGTAGAACCACAATAGCCGATTTCGAATAATAGAAGTCTACTAACACCTGAATGAAATGCGAGTACATTACTATGCAAGTATCATTCGTCCGTTCTGAAACCACAAGAACCGCATTCGCGATCCTCGTGATATCAAGTTCACTTGAAAGTCATATTCACCTAGAATTTCCTCCCCCTTCAACTACATATTTTCTAAATGGAATACCGGACAAGATCGAGTTCTCGTCAAAAGTTGAGCTGCAATTTGCTTCAGATCAGCCTCTTCGAGAACAAACTTATTTCGATAAGACAAAAAGGCCTGCCTCCTCTTTAAAATTATCTTTGCCATTGTTTTGGTGACCTACTCCACTTAAAAGCACTTTTATAAATACTTCCTTTCTTTTGTGAATATATTTTTCTTCTGCACATCACATACGTGTAGTATTTATATTTACAGAGTTAAATTAGTCCAGGAAACTTGCAGAAAGGATATAATTTACTTTTTTATAGACTTATCAAAGAAAATAAAACAATGTTACTGATAAATTGAAAGACAATTTATAAGTCGCAATTGACTTAATTTACTATCGCCAAACTCTCCAGGAAATTATTTTTTATAGGATTCAATACATTTTTCATAAAGAAATTTCCCTACTTTTGGAGTTCTTTAGAATTTACCGTCTTCATTATATACGCGTGTTAGCTGGTTGAGCTTTCAGAAAGAAAAAAAACTAATCAAAGAGAAGAGCTAAAAGAGAAACATAATCAAAGAACAGGTAGTCAACTTTGCATTTGTATCTATGAATACTTTTTATATAAAACACAAACACATAGGAATATAGCTTGAAGAAAAAATTCATACAGTAATAATTCATCATCATTAGCAAACTCTTAAGCTTTAAGCCTAGTAGTAGCAGCGAATGCATTCTTTAAGAAGCTTCTCTTTTCGGATTACTATTATATATGTACAGGTTGCTGGTAATTGATCCTGTGAACAGGCAAACCTGATTTTCATGGGACCGAACAGGAGAATAGAAGGTGCATAAGGACATGCAGTGGTTTCCTTCTGCCTCAGACCATCCAGCGAAAAATGCATCACGAGGAAAACTCCATTTACACCAATAAAGGCATAAGTGAAGAAAATTCTACTCAAGGCCAGGGTTGTCAGATAGCCATCCTTGTAGCCTGCATATGCTGACTAATGAAAGGGACTAGCCAGAATGAGTATAAAGACTACAACTTTAATTTATGCAGTCTTGTTGTAAGTGTTAATTTAGACAAGGAGGGGGTTTCATATATATGTATCTACTCATCATGATCTAAAAGCTACATCTTGTAGTTGTAAACATTGTGTTCTTTCAGAAGCTCCTCTTTTCATATTACTATACCCACCAAATTCATAAGATGTTTGATGTCTTTAAAATAGAATTTTCTAGTACTCCTTCTCCTCCTATGGCTAAGGACTTTAACTTATAATATATTTGTGATGAAATCGTGTCTTATTGCAAAACTCGAAAATTCGAAATATACTATACGTCCGATCGAAAAAATGTATAGCACTAATCTTATTGCAAATTAAATTTACTATAAATATTGTTATATACATTTATTCCCTATCCTGAATATTAACCGAGATATTTGCATTTTTCAGTTTTCAGCCTTAGCAAACCACCACTTCAACTCATGTTATATTAGCAATAAGCTGCTATCTATCTATTCAGCACTACGAGGTTGCCTGGCCTGTTTGTTTAGCATGCCACGTTCCGTTGTAGAGATTATTAACTTGTATTGGCATTTATTCACGTAACATTCACGGTAGTGTTACCTGTATTTATATTTATCTGTATATATATAATATATATATACTAGCTCAGATACCCGGCTTCGCTCGGGAATTCATTTGAGGCTGAATGGTTATGGTATTTTTTTGGCAAGGCTTTACTTTGCACAATATTTTGACATTTACCCGTCCCAGTGTTTAGGGTTAATACCCGTCGTTTCTGTGGATTTGTTAATAATAAAATTAATTTTTATGTAAGACTTCACTGTCCTCCATATTGTTATATTTCCCGTTTCCTGTGCATTATGCATAGATTTGAATTATTAAGGACAAAATATTAACATACATTTGAATTAATTTTTCCAGGTGTGGTACCTGGTAGTTCATATTGAAAAGAATTGTTGAGCAATAATCTCTAAATAACAAATTAAACAACTTTTGTTACGTGCATATTTTCAGAAACCCCAATAGGAAACGAAATATCACTGTTTTTAATTTCAGGCCTCCCTTATAACCCGCACTCCTGCCAGTCCCTAGAAATGTTAGTATGGCTTATTATAAGGAAGGCGTTAGTGCTAATACACATACCGAGTGTTTTATTTAGTTCGGTTGAGTCTTTTGAGCCAAATAAAATTGTGACTCCCGCTATAATTTTTAGCGTATAACGCCTTTATACTTCGGTATACGACGATAGTGTATATAACAAAAGTTTCTCTAAATAACAAAATAAACAACTTTTGTTATGTGCATATTTGCCGAAACCCCAATAGCAAACGAAATATCACTATTTTTAATTTCAGGCCTCCCTTATAACCCCCACTCCTGCCCGTCCCTAGAAATGTTAGTATGGCTTATTATAAGGAAGGATTTAGTGCTAATTCACATACCGAGTTTGGTTTAGTTCGGTTGAGTCTTTTGTGCCAAATAAAATTGTGGACTCCCTCTATAGTTTTAGCGTATAACTCATTTATAATTCCGTATACGGCAAAAGTGCATATAACAAATGTTACTCTAAATTACAAAATAAACAACTTTTGTTATGGGCATATTTGCTGAAAAAGCAATAGGAAACGAAATATCGCTATTTTTAATTTCAGGCCTCCCTTATAACCCCCGCTCCTGTTTGTCTTAGAGAATATTAATATAGCCTAAAGTCTAAGTTGGGCTAGTAGTAATATACATACCAAGTTTCATAAAATTCGGTTCAGCCGTTTATGCGTGAAAAGGTAACAAACAAACAAACAAACAAACATACACGAAAGAAACAAAATGCAGTTATGGTGTCTATGACATGTGAAACGAAAAGTTATCGTGAAATTTCGCGAAAAAAATCAATGTACAGACAGAGGTTACAATTATATCTATATATATATAAAATTGTAACCTCTGTCTGTACATTGATTTTTTTCGCGAATTTTCACGATAACTTTTCGTTTCACATGTCATAGGCACCATATCTGCATTTTGTTTCTTTCGTGTATGTTTGTTTGTTTGTTTGTTTGTTTGTTTGTTTGTTTGTTTGTTTGTTTGTTTGTTTGTTTGTTACCTTTTCACGCATAAACGGCTGAACCGAATTTTATGAAACTTGGTATGTATATTACTACTAACCCAACTTAGACTTTAGGCTATATTAATTTTCTCTGAGACGAACAGGAGTGGGGGTTATAAGGGAAGCCTGAAAGTAAAAATAGCGATATTTCGTTTTCTATAGGTTTTTCGGCAAACATGCACATAACAAAAGTTGTTTATTTTGTTATTTAGAGTAAATTTTGATATATACACTTTTGTCGTATACCGAAGTTTAAATGCGTTATACGCTAAAAATTATAGCGGGAGTCAACAATATTATTTGCCAAAAAAGACTCAACCGAACTAAATAAAACTTGGTATGTGTATTAGAAGTGAGGCCTTCATTATAATAAGCCATACCAACATTTCTATGGACGGGCAGGAGTGGGGGTTATAAGGGAAGCCTGAAATTAAAAATAGCGATTTTTCGTTTTCTATTGGTTTTTCCGCAAATATAAACATAACAAAAGTGGTTTATTTTGTTATTTGGAGTAACTTTTGTTATATACACTTTAGTCGTATACCTAAGTATAAATGAGTTATACGTTAAAACTTTAGCGGGCACTAACGGCTGAACCGAACTTAACTCGGTATGTCAATTAGCATTAATTCTTCCATGATTATAAGTTATATTAAAATTTTTAGGTTCGAACGGGAGGGGGGTTATAAGGGAGGCCTGAAATAAAAATTCACCATATTTACATGTATAACAGACGGGAAATATAAAAATATCGAAGACTGTGAAGCCTTATCGAACAAATAATTCTATTATTAGCAAATCCACGGCAAAGATGGGTATCAATCCTAAAAACTGGGACGGGTAAATGTCAAAATTTTGTGCAATGTAAAGCCTGCTAAAAAATACCATCACCATTCAGCCTCAAATGAATTCCCGGGCGAAGCCGGGTATCTGAGCTAGTATATATATATATATATATATATCTATATATATATAAAATTGTAACCTCTGTCTGTACATTGATTTTTTTCCCGAAATTTCACGATAACTTTTCGTTTCACATGTCATAGACACCATAACTGCATTTTGTTTCTTTGGTGTCTGTTTGTTTGTTTGTTTGTTTGTTTATTTGTTTGTTTGTTTGTTACCTTTTCACGCATAAACGGCTGAACCGAATTTTATGAAACTTGGTATGTATATTACTACTAACCCAACTTAGACTTTAGGCTATATTAAAATTCTCAGAGACGAACAGGAGTGGGGGTTATAAGGGAAGCCAGAAATTAAAAATAGCGATATTTCGTTTCCTATTAGTTTTTCGGCAAATATGAACATAACAAAAGTTGTTTATTTTGTTATTTAGAGTAACTTTTGTTATATACACTTTTTTCGTATACCGAATTATAAACGAGATATACGCTAAAACCTATAGCGGAAGTGAACAATTTTATTTGGGACAAAAGATCCAACCGAAATAAATAAAACTCGGCATATGTAATAGCACTAACGCTTTCATTATAACAAGCCATACCAACATTCCTAGGGACGGGCAAGAGTGGGGGTTATGAGGGATGCCAGAAATTAAAAATAGCGATATTTCGTTTCGTATTGGTTTCTTGGCAAATATGAACATAACAAAAGTTGTTTATTTTGTTATTTAGAGTAACTTTTGTTATATACACTTTTCTTTTATAACAAAGTATAAACGAGATATATGCTAAAAACTAAAGCGGGGGCAACTATTTTATTGGGCACTAGCGGTAGAACCGAACTTAACAACACTCGGTATGTAAATTAGCATTAATTCTTCCATGATTATAAGCTATACTAAAAATTTTAGGTTCCAAGGGGAATGGGGGTTATGCGGGAGGCCTGAAATAAAAATTCGCGATATTTCATCGTCTATTTGGTTTTTGGCAATTGTGCACATAACATAAGTTGTTTACTTTTTTAATTAGTGTAAATTTTGTTTTATAATTATTTTTTTTTGTAAAATAAGGTATAAAGCAAGTAATTTGCTTAGAAATATTGATATGCTCAACAATACATTCCAATATGAACTACCCAGGTATCTCACCTGGATAAGTTAATTCAAATCCATGTTAGAATTTTATCCTTAATAATTCAAAACTATGTTATTTTTTAACGCCAGTAACAGTTTGCACCAAATAATGTATACTGCCCCCACCCTTCTCTAAGTGTATTTAATACATTATTTAATTAAAACGTGAAAATATTTGAAACAGTTTTAGAATTGTGAAGATAATGTAATATGATTTTTTAATATATTTGAATGTATTAGAGGATAGCTATCCAAAATGCATTTCAGGTTGGCAGCACTGAGGCTATGTAAGTGTCGAGCTACTTCCTTTGTCCTATCAGTTCTGCCGCTTCCCTTCCGACCTCATATTGGTCTATGTTTACATGTTAATTGATGCTTATAGCAATGTATTATTATTCTCAGGAATGTGAATTTCTTTAATTATCATAAATAAATAATTTACTAGAATAAACGCTAGGGAGGTGCACTCAGGTATTTCTGGTATTTATTAACTCTGCTCCGTTAATGTATTATGATATACTTTACTGAAAACCAATATGAATACACAGTTTACAATCGAGACTTATGAAAGAGTGTTTTAATAGAGGCTATAACGTACCTAAAACAGCTGTCACCGTTGGACATTGTACCGCATGAAGGGAAAGAAACTTATTCATACATGGTTTGGAAGATAGAATACATTCTAGGATTATGAATTATATGGTCCATCACTTTATAAAAAAAAACTACAAACACAGAGGACGGGAAATATAAAAATATTGAGGACAATGAAGTCTTAAATAACAAATAATTTTATTATTAACAAACCACAGTAACGACGGGTATAAATTCTAAACACTGGGACAGGGAAATAAAAAAAATATTGTGGAAAGTAAAGCCTTGCCAAAAATATACCATCTTCATTCATCCTCAAATGAATTCCCGGGCGAAGCCGGGTACCTTTGCTAGTATATATATATATATATATATATATATATATATATATATACTAGCTCAGATACCCGGCTTCGACCGGGAATTGATTTGAGGCCGAATGGTGATTGTATTTTTTTGGCAAGGCTTTCCTTTACACAATATTTTAACATTTACCCGTCCCAGTGTTTAGGGCTAATACCCGTCGTTTCTGTGGATTTGTTAATAAAAAAATTTGTAAATTCAGGCTTCCCTTATAACCCCCACTCTTGCCCGTTCCTAGAAATGTTAGTAGGGCTTATTATAAGGATGGCGTTAGTGCTAATACACATACCGAGTGTTTTATTTAGTTCAGTTGAGTCTTTTGTGCCAAATAAAATTATTGACTCCCGCTATAGTTTTTAGCGTATAACTCATTTATACTCCCGTATACGGCAAAAGTGCATATAACAAAAGTTACTCTAAATAACAAAATAAACAACTTTTGTTATGTGCATATTTGCTGAAAAAGCAATAGGAAACGAAATATCGCTATTTTTAATTTCAGGCCTCCTTTATAACCCCCACTCCTGCCCGTCCCTAGAAATGTTAGTATGGGTTATTATAAGGAAATCGTTAATACTAATACACATATAGATTTAGCTTATATCCCGTATTTACTTCATTTTACGACATAAGTGAAAGAACTAAAAGTTGCTCTAAATAACAAAGTAAACAACTTTTGTTATGTGCACCTTTGCCGAAAATCAAATATAAATTGAAATATCGTGAATTTTTACTTCAGGCCTCCCTTATAACTCCCACTCCCGTTCGAACCTAAAAATTTTAATATAGCTTATAATCAAGGGAGAATTAATGCTAATTGACATACCGAGCATTGTTAAGTCCGGTTCAATCGTTAGCGCCCAATAAAATAGTTGACTCCCGCTTTAGTTTATAGTAATATATATCTCCTTTATACTTCGTTAAAATTCAAAAATGAATATCACAAAAGTTACTCTAAATAACAAAATTAACAACTTTTGTTAGGTTCATATTTGCCGAAAAACAGAAAACGAAATACCGCTATTTTTAATTCAGGCCTCCCTTACAACCCCCACTCCTGCCCGTCCCTAGAAATGTTAGTATGGCTTATTATAATGAAGGCGTTAGTGCTAATGCACATACCGAGTTTTATTTAGTTCGGTTGAGTCTTTTTTGGCAAATAATATTGTTGACTCCCGCTATAATTTTTAGCGTATAACGCATTTAAACTTCGGTATACGACAAAAGTGTATATAACAAAAGTTACTCTAAATAACAAAATAAACAACTTTTGTTATGTGCATATTTGCCGAAAAACCAATAGAAAACGAAATATCGCTATTTTTAATTTCAGGCTTCCCTTATAACCCCCACTCCTGTTCGCCTCAGAGAAAATTAATATAGCCTAAAGTCTAAGTTGGGTTAGTAGTAATATACACACCAAGTTTTATAAAATTCGGTTCAGCCGTTTATGCGTGCTAAGGTAACAAACAAACAAACAAACAAACATACACGAAAGAAACAAAATGCAGATATGGTGTCTATGACATGTGAAACGAAAAGTTATCGTGAAATTTCGCGAAAAAAATCAATGTACAGACAGAGGTTACAATTTTATATATATATAGATAGATATACTAGCTCAGATACCCGGCTCCGCCCGGGAATTCATTTGGGGCTGAATGGTGATGGTATTTTTTAGGAGCTTTACATTGCACTATATTTTGACATTTACCCGTCCCAGTGTTTAGGATTGATACCCGTCGTTGCTGTGGATTTGCTAATAATGGAATTATTTGTTCGATAAGACTTCACTGTCTTCAATATTTTTATATTTCCGGTCTCTTATACATGTAAATATGGAGTATTAGCAGATTTCCCTTAAGGGTTAAAATATATATATATATATATATATATATATATATATATATATATATATATATATATACTAGCTCAGATACCCGGCTTCGCTCGGGAATTCATTTGAGGCTGAATGGTGATGGTATATTTTTGGCAAGGCTTTACTTTGCACAATATTTTGTCATTGACCCGTCCCAGTGTTTAGGATTGATACCCGTCGTTTTTGTGGATTTGTTAATAATAAATTATTTTTTTATGCAAGACTTCACTGACCTTCATATTGTCATATTTCCCGTTTCCTGTGCATTATGCATAGATTTTAATTATTAATGAGAAAATATTGGCATACATTTGAATCAATTTTTTCATTTAGGTACCTGGTAGTTCATATTGAAAAGAAGTGTTGAGCAAGTTTCTCTAAATAACAAAATAAACAACTTCTGTTATGTGCATATTTGCCGAAACCCCCAATAGGAAATCACTATTTTTAATTTAAGGCCTCCCTTACAACCCCCACTCCTGCCCGTCCCTAGAAATAGTATAAGTTATTATAAGGAAGGCGTTAGTGCTAATACACATACTGAGTGTTTTATTTAGTTCGGTTGAGTCTTTGTGCCAAATAAAATTGTTGACTCTCGCTTTAATTTTTAGCGTATAACGCCTTTATACTTCGGTATACGACGATAGCGTATATAAAAAAAGTTTCTCTAAATAACAAAATAAACAAATTTTTTTATGTGCATATTTGCCGGAAATGCAATAGGAAACGAAATATCACTATTATTAATTTCAGGCCTCCCTTATAACCCCCACTCCTGCCTGTCCCTAGAAATGTTAGTATAGCTTATTATAAGGAAGGCGTTGCTGCTAATTCACATACCGATTTTGGTTTAGTTCGGTTGAGTCTTTTGTGCCAAATAAAATTGTGGACTCCCACTATAGTTTTTAGCGTATAACTCATTTATACTTCCGTATACGGCAAAAAAGCATATAACAAAAGTTACTCTAAATAACAAAATGAACAACTTTTGTTATGTACATATTTGCCGAAACCCCAATAGGAAACGAAATACTACTATTTTTAATTTCAGGCCTCCAATATAACCCCCACTCCTGCCCGTCCCTAGAAATGTTAGTATGGCTTATTATAAGGAAGGCGTTAGTACTAATTCAAATACCGAGTTTGGTTTAGTTCGGTTGAGTCTTTTGTGCCAAATAAAATTGTGGACTCCCTCTATAGTTTTTAGAGTATAACTCATTTATACTTCCGTATACGGCAAAAGTGAATATAACAAAAGTTACTCTAAATTACACAATAAACAACTTTTGTTATGTTCATATATGCCGAAAAACCAATAAGAAACGAAATATCGCTATTTTTAATTTCTGGCTTCCCTTATAACCCCCACTCCTGCCCGTCCCTAGAAATGTTAGTATGGCTTATTATAAGTAAATCGTTAGTATTAATTCACACAGCGAGTTTGTTTTAGTTCGGTTGAGTCTTTTATGCCAAATAAAATTGTGGACTCCCGCTATAGTGTTTAGTGTATAACTCATTTATACTTCCGTATACGGCAAAAGTGCATATAACAAAAGTTACTCTAAATTACAAAATAAACAACTTTTGTAATGAGCATATTTGCTGAAAAAGCAATAGAAAATGAAATATCGCTATTTTTAATTTCAGGCCTCCCTTATAACCCCCACTCCTGTTCGTCTTAGAGAACATTAATATAGCCTAAAGTCTAAGTTGGGCTAGTAGTAATATACATACCAAGTTTCATAAAATTCGGTTCAGCCGTTTATGCGTGAAAAGGTAACAAACAAACAAACAAACAAATAAACAAACAAACAAACAAACAGACACCAAAGAAACAAAATGCAGTTATGGTGTCTATGACATGTGAAACGAAAAGTTATCGTGAAATTTCGCGAAAAAAATCAATGTACAGACAGAGGTTACAATTTTATATATATATAGATATATATATATACTAGCTCAGATACCCGGCTTCGCCCGGGAATTCATTTGAGGCTGAATGGCGATGGTATTTTTTAGTAGGCTTTACATTGCACAATATTTTGATATTTACCCGTCCCAGTGTTTAGGATTGATACCCGTCGTTGCCGTGGATTTGCTAATAATAGAATATTTGTTCGATGAGGCTTCACTGTCTTCGATATTTTTATATTTCCCGTCTCTTATACATGTAAATGTGGTGAATTTTTATTTCAGGCCTTCCTTATAACCCCCCTCCCGTTCGAACCCAAAAATTTTAATATAACTTATAATCATGGAAGAATTAATGCTAATTGACATACCGAGCTTTGTTAAGTTCGGTTCAGCCGTTAGTGCCCAATAAAATTGTTGGCTCCCGCTAAAGTTTTAACGTATAACTCGTTTATACTTAGGTATACGACAAAAGTGTATATAACAAAAGTTACTCCAAATAACAAAATAAACAACTTTTGTTATGTGCATATTTGCTGAAAAAGCGATAGGAAACGAAATATCGCTATTTTTAATTTCAGTCCTCCCTTATAACCCCCACTCCTGCCCGTGCCTAGAAATGTTAGTATGGCTTATTATAAGGAAATCGTTAGTATTAATTCACATAGCGAGTTTGGTTTAGTTCGGTTGAGTCTTTTGTACCAAATAAAATTGTGAACTCCCGCTATAGTGTTTAGTGTATAACTCATTTATACTTCCGTATACGGCAAAAGTGCATATAACAAAAGTTACTCTAAATTACAAAATAAACAACTTTTGTTATGAGCATATTTGCTGAAAAAGCAATAGAAAATGAAATATCGCTATTTTTAATTTCAGGCCTCCCTTATAACCCCCACTCCTGTTCGTCTTAGAGAACATTAATATAGCCTAAAGTCTAAGTTGGGCTAGTAGTAATATACATACCATGTTTCATAAAATTCGGTTCAGCCGTTTATGCGTGAAAAGGTAACAAACAAACAAACAAACAAATAAACAAACAAACAAATAAACAAACAAACAAACAAACAGACACCAAAGAAACAAAATGCAGTTATGGTGTCTATGACATGTGAAACGAAAAGTTATCGTGAAATTTCGCGAAAAAAATCAATGTACAGACAGAGGTTACAATTTTATATATATACTAGCTCAGATACCCGGCTTCGCCCGGGAATTCATTTGAGGCTGAATGGTGATGGTATTTTTTTGGCAAGGCTTTACTTTGCAAACTATTTTGACATTTACCTATCCCAGTTTTAAGGGTTTATACCCGTTGTTGGCATTTTTTAATACTAAAATTATTTTTTTATGTAAGACTTCACTGTTCAAACCATAATCATGGGTAGCATTTATTACAATTAAATATCATCTATAATGAACATATTTCCTTTCGAAAGCCAATCTGAGCTCACATAGTATAGGCAAAGTTTTGCACGTAAGATTCTATTTGAATAGTGAATCTCACTGGAAATCGCTTCCAGGAATGCCAGACGGGAAATAAGTTAACTCAATTAACTGGTCCAGTCATCTTCCGCTCCCGCATGAGACTTCTCAACATTCTTCTACTTATATTATTGATGCAAAACATTATTTTAGAATTTATCTACCGGATGGAATTAAATAAT
This sequence comes from Riptortus pedestris, assembly GCA_019009955.1. NCBI lineage: Eukaryota > Metazoa > Arthropoda > Insecta > Hemiptera > Alydidae > Riptortus > Riptortus pedestris. The sequence goes on from CM032229.1 coordinate 135,049,825, forward strand.
AGTGGTATCCTGAAAATATATCGAGTTTAAACGCATATTGTTTTTTGTCATAATGACATTACCATTAACATTTAATTGTTATTATATTAGATATTTGTTTCAATAACTTCAAGGTACATTATAGAAATTAAATAATGGAAATGCTCTTATAGTTTATATTTCTATTGGAAATAAATAACAAAGTTATTTTGTAGGAAAAATAAATAAATGAGGAGGGGATGACGAAGATTTATAACCTCACTAATCCGAATCATACTTTGAACTATCATATAAGTCGAAAACATCATTTGTCATAATATTCATTTATTAAAACCCCTTAAATAAGTACTAATATAATTATTGACTCCCGTTTAGCGTATATCCCGTGTTTACTTCATGTTACGACAAAAGTGAATGCACAAAAAAGTTACTCTAAATAACAAAGTAAACAACTTTTGTTATGTGCACGTTTTCCGAAAAACAAATAGAAAATAAAAAAGACGGTTTTTCATTGCAGCCTCTCTTATAATCCCCACTCCCCTTTGAACCTAAAATTTTTAATATAGCTTATAATCATGGAAGAATTAATGCTTATTCACATACCAAGTTTTGCTAAGTTCGGTTCAATCGTTAGTGCCCAACAAAGTTGTTGGCTCCCGCTTTAGATTTTAGTGTATATCTCGTTTATACTTTTCTATACGACAAAAGTGAATATAACAAAAGTTACTCTAAATAACAAAATAAACAACTTTTGTTATGTTTATATTTGCGGAAAAACCAATAGGAAACGAAATATCGCTATTTTTAATTTCAGGCTTCCATTATAACCCCCACTCCTGCCCGTACATAGAAATGTTGGTATGGCTTATTATAATGAAGGCCTCACTGCAAATACACATACCGAGTTTTATTTAGTTTGGTTGAGTCTTTTTTGGCTAATAATATTGTTGACTCCCGCTATAATTTTTAGCGTATAACGCATTTAATCTTCGGTATACGACAAAAGTGTATATAACAAAAGTTACTCTAAATAACAAAATAAACAACTTTTGTTATGTGCATATTTGCCGAAAAACCAATAGAAAACGAAATATCGCTATTTTTAATTTCAGGCTTCCCTTATAACCCCCACTCCTGTTCGTCTCAGAGACAATTAATATAGCCTAAAGTCTAAGTTGGGTTAGTAGTAATATACATACCAAGTTTCATAAAATTCGGTTCAGCCGTTTATGCGTGAAAAGGTAACAAACAAACAAACAAACAAATAAACAAACAAACAAATAAACAAACAAACAAACAAACAGACACCAAAGAAACAAATTGCAGTTATGGTGTCTAGGACATGTGAAACGAAAAGTTATCGTGAAATTTCGCGAAAAAAATCAATGTACAGACAGAGGTTACAATTTTATATATATATAGATAGATATATATATATATATATATATATATATATATATATATATATATATATATATAATTTTGAACGGACCTCATTTTCGTCATCTCCTGGGTAGGATCGATGGACATTTGAAGAAATTTTTCGAAACTCGCGTCATGAGTACGACCTCAATAGCTGATTTCCCTTAAGGGAAATCTGCTAAAATTGTATTCAAGAGACCTTTATTATACGAGATACATGCAAATATTTCCTGGTGACTCCCCCCCCCCCGTCTTAAAGTTTTGGACTACTAAAATTTTATTGATTGAGATAACAATTATTCTGACTCATTATTAATTACAGTACTAGATATAGTAAATAGTTTTCAATAAAATTAATGTGTTATATTCTGATATATTTCAGTAATTGTTTTTCTTTCCGGTGAGGCGGGCCGACCCGTTTGTTTACATTTCTAACCTAACGCTTCCTGTCGGCAGGTTATTGAAATTGGATGAAATATTTCTTATTTCCGTTTGTATTTATTCACGGTGTTGTTGTGTTAGCAGTATGTATATTTATCTATTACTGAACTTCACGAGGGAAATCTGCTTAGTTTACGCAGCCCCTGCGTGTCGGACTTTTTTTATTTCAGGCCTCCCTTATAACCCCCCTCCCGTTCGAACCTAAAAATGTTAATATAACTTATAATCATGGAAGAATTAATGCTAATTGACATACCGAGTTTTGTTAAGTTCGGTTCAGCCGTTAGTGCCCGCTAAAGTTTTAACGTATAACTCATTTATACTTAGGTATACGACAAAAGTGTATATAACAAACGTTACTCCAAATAACAAATTAAACAACTTTTGTTACGTGCATATTTTCAGAAACCCCAATAGGAAACGAAATATCACTGTTTTTAATTTCAGCCTTCCCTTATAACCCCCACTCCTGCCCGTCCATAGAAATGTTGGTGTGGCTTATTATAATGAAGGCATCATTGCTAATACACATACCGAGTTTTATCTAGTTCGGTTGAGTCTTTTTTGGCAAATAATATTGTTGACTCCCGCTATAATTTTTAGCATATAACGCATTTAAACTTCGGTATACGACAAAAGTGTATATAACAAACGTTACTCTAAATAACAAATAACCAAACAAACAAACAAACAGACACCAAAGAAACAAAATGCAGTTATGGTGTCTATGACATGTGAAACGAAAAGTTATCGTGAAATTTCGCGAAAAAAATCAATGTACAGACAGAGGTTACAATTATATATATATATATATATATATATATATATATAATTCTACTGTACGTGTGTATGTCACTGAACTTCTAAACGGTTAGACCGAATTGAATGAATTTTTTTGTACGCGTTTGGGTGATGCCCTGGATGGTTTAGCATCACAAATCAGCCCGACAGATGGAGCACAGGAGTGGTGGTCGTAAGGGAAGCCTAAAATTAAAAATAGTGATATTTCGTTTCCCATTGTTTTTTCGGCAAATATGCACAGGTTAAAAGTTGTATATGTTGTTATTTAGAGTAACTTTTGTTATATTCACTTTTGTCGTATAACAAAGTATAATCGAGATATCGTAATGTAGCTTTTGTTTTAAACATAATATTATTAAATTTAATATCCTAATCGCTTGAAATATCATGCAGTATAACGTCTGCTGGGTAGTCTATTATAAAACTTCACTTCGGGAAATCTGCTTAGTTTACGCAGACTCTGCGTGATGGAATTTTTATTAATTTATTTAAAGCCAACTATAAATCTCCAATCGATTTGCTGTATATATCCTTTACAACAGATGACCCACTTTTTTAATTGTTTGAAGGGATAGCCATCTTGGGTCGACACAAAAACTATTTTACTTCTTTATAACATCGTTTCATTCATTTCCATCCCTGACGCGTCAACAAAATTGTAGCTCCTTATCAAAGGGTTGTTTTTTCTCTAAAACTAAAATTTTTAAATTTGGTTAGTTTTGAATACATTCTATTACTACCTCTTATTAATATTCACTTAGCTAATTTCTACGCTATTTATATGTTTAATTGGCATAGTCAAATTGTTATTATCTAACATATAAAGAAAAAAAAAACCTTTCTATTCCACTAAATTAACATCAAAATTGGTTGTATTACGGCAGGACAATGGTTTAGAAACGTTGACTAGCCAATCTTTATAATATACTGGTAGACTTCCACGGTCCTGGCCATTAATACTGTTAAGGTCTTCGGGTATTGACCGTGTCTGCATTTTAGTTGCCAACGTTTCGCTAGACATGATTCTAGCTTCCTCAGGGCTATCTCTGAGACTGAAGACTGTGTGTTCACTTCAGGTATATATGTAGGCCTTGTCCGGTTTCCTTGGGCGGAGTCGTCCTCTCCAGGTGTCTACGGATACTTCTTCCGGCGGTCGTTCACCCGCTATACCGTCGTTTGTGTTTCTTGTCCGTGGTCTCTGTGGAATGACGGGCTTCCAGAGTTTGACTGGGGCATGCGGTTTACAGAAAACCTACGCATACCAACAGATACCTACACGCTGGATCTCATCACCATCCACCACAGAAGTATGGGATAATTCGCACTTTGGTCACTAGAGCTGAGAGAATATCAGAGCCACAGAACCTCCCAAAGGAAAAAAGACACCTGATGACTGCTCTGCTAAAGAATGGCCACGGGAAAGAAGAAATTAGAAGTCAATTTAAGAAGACAAAAGAAAAGAAGACAATATCAATTGAAGATGAACCCCGAAAAACAGCCGTAATACCTTTTGTTAAAGGTACAACAGAAAAGATCTCAAGGATACTCAAGAAGCGGGGAATAGAAACTGCATTTGGCACGGACAAGAAAATAGCACACATGTTACCCAGCTGCAAAGATCAACTCCAGACAAAAATCCTAGGAATATACAGCATACCCTGTTCTTGCGGCTAAGAATATATTGGACAAACCGGCAGATTGATAAACACCAGGGTCGCCGAGCATATTAAGAGTTTAAAAAAGTTTCGGACAGAAGAATCAGCAATAGCAGAACACTTCTGGGAAACTAATCACAGCATCAAATTCGATGAAGTTAAGGTGCTGGCCAAGGTGGACCGATACCAAGAAAGACTGGTTCGAGAAGCCATAGAAATCGCGAAATGTCCATTGATGGATACAGACTCAGCAAACTCTGGAAGCCCGTCATTCCACAGAGACCACGAACAAGAAACACAAACGACGGTATAGCGGGTGAACGACCACCGGAAGAAGTATCCGTAGACACCTGGACGGGATGACTCCACCCAAGGAAACCGGACAAGGCCTACATATACGTTTACCTGAGGAGAACACACACTATTCAGTCTCAGAGATAGCCCTGAGGAAGCTAGAAGCATGTCTAGCGAAACGTTGGCAACTAAAATGCAGACACGGTCAATACCCGAAGACCTTAATAGTATTAATGTTTATAATCTTCATGATGGGAAGGTTTATAATCTTAACAATCTCGACTATTGTTGCTACTATTTTTTGTTTATACAGAATTAACTGCAATAGTAAAGCACGAAAATTATGATATTTTAATCTTGGGCATAGTATTATCATGCGACGGCGGTAATGCAGTCGTAAGGAATGATTCGCCAATAAACCACAACTGAATTCATAAAAACAGAACAAAAACAACTTTTTTCGAAGGATCTGCTCTTTGTATCAGTGGCATAATTAGCAATATCAATTAGTGCAGAACGCCCACTGAAGATTGGATTTTTTATGCTAATTAAAATGGAGCGTGATATTTTTTTTTTGTTTTAACATTTTAATTTAGATATATTCAACAAGAGATCATATAGTTTCGCCATTGTATTAGTTGGCCCAACCGTCAGTCAAGTGATTATCACATTAAACCCACGAAAAACACACTCCAGTGGTCAGAAAAATCTACATTCCCTGATCCACATGTAATTCTAATTTTTGTTTTTTGAGCATTTTTAACTTAGAGCCATGACCTTCTTAATTATTGAAATACCCGACATACAGGAGCTGTGCGAGCTAAGCAGATTTACCACGTGCTAGTATGATACACTGATCATCTCATGCATGCCCTATAAGAAATCGATGTAAAAAGGACTTGAAATTTAAGCGAGTCACGAGATGTTCATTGTTCAGGTTGAGTTAAAATTGAATGCGTTGAGCTATGATTAACTAAAAGCTGAAAACTCAAAAATGCAAGCAATACACTCAACCCCGATATTGTGCGGGCCTCACTTTCGTTGTCTACCTGGTAGGATCGATTGAGAATTAATGTGTGTTTCAGCAGATCAAACCAGCAATGGATGTTATACTTAAGACGCAATTTTTGACATTTTTCAGTGAGAGCGAGTCTGAGCGTGCGCGCGTGCTTGCGAGTGTGTAGGGGATGGACAGATAAGCGCACACAGCTCTAGTGGCTGGATAAAATTGACACCATTCTCGATATTTAATAGAAATTGCGACCAATGGAGCGACCAGGCATAGAATTAGATTTATATATATAGACGGTGACATATAACACTTCCTCCGGCCTACTAAGACCTGCACATCATCCGTTTATTGATATATAATTTTACAATTATAAAATATTTACAATTTATATTCAATTTTCAATAATAGTAGCGATTATTGATTGGCTGAGAGATTCAGCCTATAACAAATTATGAATGCTGTGACTTCACTTGCTTGTGAGAACAATTCTAGATAAAACTAGACTTTTAAAAAGGTTTCAAAAGGTAGGTCGCTGACATGAGAGTACTCAAGGGAGTGGATGAAGAGGCCTCGAGTGCCTACCTCCCCACTCAAGAAATGTCAGACTTAGCTCTGTTTTACGCCATACTTTATTTCCTCTATTCCAACGAGGGAAAAACTTTTCTTTTCCGATTAACTAGATTCAGCGTTATTTACATGAATTGTATAATTATACTAGCTGTGATGACATGGAATATAAATGGTTTTCCGTCGAAATTAGATACGAAGATCCACGCGAATTTACACGTGAAGCATATTGCTTACTAATATTGCTGAACTTCTTAACGTAAAATAAATCAAATTTCCCGTCAAAGCAGTCATCATGATGCAATCATCCCCTTAAAACAAATAGAAACAAATTTGACAAACCTTTGTTCCGGGTATTCTGTTGTAATACCATCGAAGTGCTAGATGTTGAACAGACGTTGGAAGTACAATCAAGGCCGTCGAAGGCATCCTGATATAAAATGACACCCGGAGCCGCCAATACAATAAACTTCAAAATTCATGATCTTAAATGGCGATTTAGCCCGAAAACTACATTCTAAACGCAAGTTATTCTTCACATTTTTCTCGACAAAACCAATATTAACAAAGGTTTTAACCCTCTCCGGATTGAAAATTCTCACACAGCCTTTGTTGGCCTTGAGACAATTGACTTACAATACAAAAGTCCATTTAAATCTTCCGAGCCGAATTTAAGTGACTGAGTAACAACGGGCGGGGCAGACAGAAAATGTTTATAATTTCAATGAGATTGTTCTTAGCATGGTCAAGAACGTGAAAAACTGAATCCTTGGCGAATCTCTCCCTGGGAAATCTGCTTAGTTTACTCAGCCCCTGTGTGACGGACTATGGTATATTATTTCTTATGTTAGTAATTAACGTCCCAATTTTTACTATTACGGCTAATTTGAACAGGACATCCAAAGACTATTAGACTTTTCTATCCAGGTTAAGTATAAGGATTTTATTAAGTGAGTTAGTCACTAAATAAATTCCTATGGGAAACTTGCAACTTTGAATTAACATAGCTCCCAAAGCTGTACCTTATTTATGATTATTGAGAATCGACCTCACGACAATAAGTTTACCAATTCAGATTAAAAACATCATAACTCACATGCATAACCTGAATCCCGGTTAGGGATTAAGGAAGGAAAATAAGCTATTGAGGTTGTACTCATAAAAATTAGGTCCAAATAAAACTACCATATATATATATATATATATATATATATATATATATATATATATATATATATATATATAAATGAATGTTTGCTTGATGTCCTTTATAGAGTCGTAAACGGCTGAACCGAATTTTATGAAACTTGGTATGTATATTACTACTAAAACAGGTTAGGCTTCTGGCTATATTAATATTCTCTGAGATGAACAGGAGTGGGGGTTATAAGGGAGGCCTGAAATTAAAAAAAGCGATATTCCCAATTGGTTTTTTGGTAAATATGCACATAACAAAAGTTCATCAACAATTCATTCCAATTTGAACTATCAGGTACCCCAGTGGGAGGGGGGGGGGGTTAGACGGGAGGATTTTCGAAAATTCGAAGTATCTCCGTTACTATACGTCGGATCGAAATATTGTACAGAAATCAATCTTATTGCAAATTAAAGTTACTATAAATATTGTTCTATACATTTATTCTCTATCTTGAATATTAACCGAGATATTTGCATTTTTATGAAGTCTGTGGTCGGGTATAGTTCGGATTAGGTCGGCCATTTCTGCCAGTACTCGGCTCAGGTGAAAGCTTCTTCTAACCTTACCTTACCTTCGTTACTTTGTGAATTTATGCAAATTAGTTCTGTTCATCCGCCCCCCCCTTCTTTAGTTCTTGGACTACTAAAATTTGAGTTATTAAAATATAAATTATTCTTACAATTCAGAAGCCGTTTCAGTTGGGAATTTATTTTAATTAACTGAATGATTTCTCATTACCGTTTGTATTTAATCAGGGTGGTATTGTGTTACCAGTATGCAGCTTTCTCTATTGTAAAACTTCACATGGGAAATCTGCGTAGTTTACGCAGCCCCTGCGTGACGGACTTTTGTAGGCAGGGTATGACTAAGGAATACAGTACATGAGTTCGTCACTAAATAATTTCCTATTACCCAGAATTGAAGAATCGAACTCGCGGCTCTACGTTTACCAAGTGAGATAAAACCAACACTAATGGCTAACCCGAGCTCTCTGTATTTAATTTTAATTCATTTATAGTTTTTTTTTTTTTTTTTTTCAAGCATCACTAAATATGTGCCAAAAAGTGTTTGTATCTCAAAATATATACATAGTTCATATGAATGGATATTATAACTGTTAGGTATGCATTTTGTATTCCATGTACAAGCAGAGAGACATAATTTAAAACTGATATATATTATCTGTCTTGTGAAAGGAACGTTGATTAACATGGATCAACAAGTGTCCGGATCGAGAAGTTGGAAACTTCCGACATCGAATTAACGTAGCTCCTTATTAATGTCCCTTATTTATGATTCAACTAAATTTTCAAGGTTCAGGATCAATATGGAATACAAAGAAAATATACTTGGTTCAGAAAAAAAAAATAGTTGGCTTTTTCGAATTTTTTGCACCATGATGGGGGCATCGGGACCACTGCGTTTACTTCTGGATGATATTTATCATTTCTTGGCTTCTAGTTTAATTTTTACTAAATTACAATTGGTTGATAACCATTTTAGCAGATTTCCCTTAAAGGAAATCAGCTATTGAGGTTGTACTCATGATGCGATTTTCGAAATTTTTCTTCAAATGTCCATTGATCCTACCCAGGAGATGACGAAAATGAGGTCCGTTCAAAACTGTATATATATATATATATATATATATATATATATATATATATATATATATATATTTGTCTGTTACCGCTCTAGCGGTCGCAATTTATGTTTGATCGTTACCAAACTCGATATTTAGTCGTTTCATGTAAAAAGAAAGATCAAGTTCGTTAACGGCTGAAATCGGACCAGTGGGAGGGGGGGTTTAGAGGGGAGGATTTTCGAAAATTCGAAATATCTCTGTTACTATAAGTCGGATTGAAAAATTGTACAGAATCAATCTTATTGCAAATTAAATTTGCTATAAATATTGTTATCTACATTTATTCCCTATCTTGAATATTAACCGAGATATTTGCATTTTTATGAAATTTGGGCCGATAACGGATTTTTGAATTTCCCGCCAAAACCTAGTTCGGACCTTTGCCGTAACTGTTTGGCTCTCATGTGGAGATTTCTCTATTGTATAACTTCACGTGGGAAATCTGCTTAGTTTACGCAGCCCCTGCGTGACGGACTTTTGTATTCCAGTCTTGGTTCAATATTTCTTGAACATATTTTTGGAGATACTATGTCATAGGTTCTATTGTTGGTAGCAATTGCGAGCATTGTTGGCTTCATCAACTTTCATATTAATTTTAATATTTTTTTAAGATAGTACCCTTATATAATTTAACTCAGATCCTTAATTTTGTAAAATAAGTTATGTATAGCCCGGATTACAGGATTTTGAGTTATGTTTTTTTAATAGCCATTAAGAAACATATACTCCAGAGCAGTGGCGGCTCGTAGCTAAAATTAGCGGGGGTGCTGCTCCAGAAAATTTTTAGCCTTTGTTTTAAAATTGTGTAAAAGGAAACAAACATGTATAAAAAGTAAATTTATTCAGAAACTTGATAAAATCCTAAAAGAACATAATCAAACATTTTTTACTTACTGTATCCTAAATTGTTACTGTTCAAGCTTAATCTATTCGGTCAGCACTGCGGGAAAGGCAGTGCTCTCTATCCCTTGTGGAGTTTCCTCTGAGGGCATGTGCACAACAGCCAAACACCTCGCAGCTGGAACTGTGAAGCGTACAGTTCCATTCAAAGATTTTTGTATCTTCCATAAACTGGGGGATGGTGACTGCATTAAGCTTAAGGATTATATATTATACAAGTATAAAGAAAGAATTAAAGAAAAAAGGCTCATTATATTAAATGTTATATATAATATCAAGTGGAAATTGGGGGTGCTGCTGTTCCACAGTGCCTATACGCGAGCCGCCACTGCTCCAGACGGGACAAATACAGAAAATGAGCAGATTGATATAATATAATCGTTTTTAGCAGATTTCCCCTTAGGGAAATCAGCTATTGAGGTCGTACTCATGACGCGATTTTCGAAAACTTTCTTCAAATGTCCATCGATCCTACCCAGGAGATGACGAAAATGAGGTCCGTTCAAAATTATATATATATATATATATATATATATATATATATATATATATATATATATATATATATATATATACTAGCTCAGATACCCGGCTTCGCTCGGGAATTCATTTGAGGCTGAATGGTGATGGTATTTTTTTGGCAAGGCTTTACTTTGCACAATATTTTGAAATTTACCCTTCCCAGTGTTTAGTTTAAATACCCGTCGTTTTCTGTGGATTTGTTAATAATAAAATTATTTTTTTATGTAAGACTTCACGGTTCTCCCTTTGGTCATATTTCCGGTTTCCTGTACATTATGCATAGATTTGAATTATTAAGCACAAAATATTAACATACATTTGAATTAGTTTTACCCGGTGAGGTACCATGTAGTTCCAAAGAATTGTTGAGCGAATATCACTAAATAATAAAATAAACAACTTTTGTTATGTACATATTTGCCGAAACCCCAATAGGAAACGAAATATCACTATTTTTAATTTCAGGCCTCCCTTATAACCCCCACCACTGCCCGTCCCTAGAAATGTTAGTATGGCATATTCTAAGGACGACAGTAGTGCTAATTCACATACCGAGTTTGGTTTAGTTCGGTTGAGTCTTTTGTGCCAAATAAAATTGTGGACTCCCTCTATTGTTTTTAGAGTATAACTCATTTATACTTCCGTATACGGCAAAAGTGAATGTAACGAAAGTTACTCTAAATTACACAATAAACAACTTTTGTTATGTTCATATATGCCGAAAAACCAATAAGAAACGAAATATCGCAATTTTTAATTTCTGGCTTCCCTTATAACCCCCACTCCTGCCCGTCCCTAGACATGTTGGCATGACTTGTTATAATGAAAGCATTAGTGCTAATACACATACCGAGTTTTATTTAGTTTGGTTGATTCTTTTGTGCCATATAAAATAGTTCACTTGCTCTATAGGTTTTAGCGTATATCTCGTTTATAACTCGGTATACGACGAAAGTGTATATAACAAAAGTTACTCTAAATAACAAAATAAACAACTTTTGTTATGTGCATATTTGCCGAAAAACCAATAGGAATCGAAATATCGCTATTTTTAATTTCTGGCTTCCCTTATAACCCCCCACTCCTGTTAGTCTCAGAGGATATTAATATAGCCTAAAGTCTAAGTTGGGTTAGTAGTAATATACATACCAAGTTTCATAAAATTCAGTTCAGCCGTTTATGCGTGAAAAGGTAACAAACAAACAAACAAACAAACAAATAAACAAACAAACAGACACCAAAGAAACAAAATGCAGTTATGGTGTCTATGACATGTGAAACGAAAAGCTATCAATGTACAGACAGAGGTTACAATTTTATATATATATAGATATATATATATATATATTTGTCTGTTAACGCTCTAGCGGTCGCAATTTTTGTTTGATCGTTACCAAACTTCATATTTAAGCGTTTTTACGTAAAAAGAGAGATCAAGTTCGTTAATGGCTGAAATCGGACCAGTGGGAGGGGGGGTTTAGAGGGGGGGGATTTTGAACATTCAAAATAGCTCCGTTAGTATGCGTCGGATCGAAAAATTGTATAGAATCAATCTTATTGTAAATTAAATTTACTATAAATATTGTTATATACATTTATTCTGTATCTTGAATATTAACCGAGATATTTGCATTTGTATTGTGTGTATGGTCGACGGAACCCCGCCATGTTCCGGACTCTCCGCTGAGAGCTCTGGTGGCCGTTTCCAGAACTATTCGTCCCTCTTGAATAGGTTTAGAGATCCCTTCCTATTACAGCTGTTATTAGGCGGATTTTTCTATTGTAAAACTTCACGTGGGAAATCTGCTTAGTTTACGCAGCCCCTGCGTGACGGACTTTTATTAAATTGTTTTCTTAACATACAGGTTAGTGAGTTAAGGCGATGGTCTTAATGTCACTTGGCAAACCTCGAGTGGTGGGTTCGATTCCTGCCTGGGCAATAGAAATTCATTTACGGGGAATTTCTGGTTCTGGTTTGAAAAGGTTGGCAACCTGTAGATAACCCGCTCAACTAGACATAGTAACACAAGGTGGACATTAAAAAAAAAAACAATACTCAACAACTACTGCAACTGATGTTTACTATTTTATGCCTTCTTATTCTAGGTTATTGTCGATAAATGAGTTACATTCCATATGTGGATAGGAATTTGTCAAATAATTTATCAAAGAACCCAATAGTGGCTGGGAAGCGGTGGTAACCTATACAGAACAGGTTTACCATCATAAAGTGGACGTTTATTTGATTTGAATAATAAACAACGATAAAACATGTGCTGTGTAGTTTTTGTATGTAGAAATGTATGCGTTACTGTCAAATAGATTTAGGTCAAATTTACCAAGGATCCTTTATAACCTGAAATGTTGGGGTTTCAAAAATCCAGTGAGATACGAGGGAGATGATTGCGGAACTAGCGCTTTAAAACTGAACTACCCTGAAGAGTGTGAAGAATGTGTCAACAAACAGATAAGCGAAGAGTTGAATGCCTTTTACGGCTACAATGCTCTTGTGAGTAACAATTTATGTTATCAATTTTAAGTAGTGGAAATTTAAGTTCTTAATAGAAAAAGGGAAAATTACGCAAAAAAAATTCCAATAATTTTTCCTGCCTCAATTTTAACGCCATTCTATTTATCGGAATTTCTCTGTTGAAAAAGTTTAGGAATATACTCTCATCCATTCACAGGAATGGTCAAATCCAAAAGAGTCCATCACGCAGTGACTGCGTAAACTAAGCAGATTTCCCACGTGAAGGTTTACAATAGATAAATATACATAGAAACACTACCTTGAATGTTAAGAGCATAAATACAAACTGTAATGAGAAATCTTTCAGTCAATTTACAATACAAGTTAATAATCTCTACAACGGAAAGTGGCTGAATTGTAAACAACAGACCAAGCCAACCAACCAAACAGACCAGCCAACCTCGTAGCGCTGAATAGATAGATAGACCAAAAAGACAAACAATTAACGACATACATCTGAATATAAAATATTAATTTTATTGAAAACAATAAAATTAATATTTTATTGGGAAATTCCCCCAAAGAAAATCTGCTAAAAAGAGGAAGGTGAGGCCAGCCATTAGTCACAATTTCTTCCTCTGACGAAGATGTAAAGACGGGAAATAGTCATTTAATGTTGTCACTGCCCACGTGCAATTTGCTCCTACCACCTTAAGAAATCAGCTGTTTCAGCTGAGAAACATGTGACGCCGAAGGAGTTAAGCCGTAATTACCACTTGATGATAACATTTAGAGCATAGCATTATAATTATTATGTCATAATTTCTCAATGCTGAGAAGAATTATTTTCTGCTGCTTAGGCGTACTACTTCCAACATCCCCTCGTAGCGCTGCCCGGCTTTTACTCCATGTTTCTTTTCTTCTCAAAAGAAGAAATGATGCACGCGAATAAGTTAATGGAATTTCAGAATAAGAGAGGCGGTCAAATAATATTATACGACATCAAAGCTCCAGATGCATGTGAGTGGGCGCCAGACTCGGCAGTTGAAAAAGCTATTGAAATGGAACTTCATGTAACTCAAGTAAGAATATTATCTCTTATTTTTCTTAACCTTTGAACGAGAAGGCTGTGTTATACGTGACACCTATGCCGTTAAGTTGTACACGCATGAGCTTGTTACAAACAGGACAAGACTGGTGTGCTTAACCGTTTAATGACCATTGTTCCCATTTGGGAACATAGATTTCAGAATTGTTTAACAATATTTCAGCTTTACCAAATGCTTTATCAATTTAATTACAATAAAATAAAACATTAAATTGTATGAAAATATTTTTTGTTTTTAAAAAGAGTGACCGAAATCGACTCCACAAATTTTTGAATTTATAGTTTTTTGCAGCAATCGGTCAATTTTTCTCATTTTCCCGTTAAGTCTTTAAAAACTACGATTATGAATCCATTAATTTTTATATATTATTAGGAATGTATCACAAACAATTGAAAACTAAATTTATCACAATAAGTTGATTTCATAAATTGTTATGGGTCGTCAAACAGTGATGTTCCCAAATGGGAACAATGGCCTGTTGGCTTGTAGGTACGTATCAGAGCAGGGGAAGCTCTTAGTCGTCCCTTTTCCCATGTTTCCTATCTTCTACCGTATTTCTAATGCGTTTTCATTTTTAGTTGAGTTTCAACTCTAACCTTGAACCAGATAGAAGTACGCGTGGTGTTAAAATATTTTTCCCTAGTTTTTTCTGTTGTTTGATTTTCTTTTATAAAATCTTTCTAATATTTTCAAAAAAATGGAAAAAGTGTTCCGAACGGTAGAGCAAGTAGTGGAATATTTACATTATTTAGACCAAATGGATAATTTGGCTGATAATGCTGTTGATGAAATAGACATCTGCCAGTTACCCCCAGACGAAAATGATCGAGTAACGGATGAGGAAGATATTGACGAAGACAAATTGGAACCAGTCATTCCAAACGATGTTTGTGGTGAGGTATGTCTAATTGTAAACCAGACTTATTCAAGAACAGATGATGGGAGAGTTGGTGACGCAGAGGAAATTTCTGACCCTTGCCCTTCTGCGAAAAAGAATAAAAACACTACTCGACCAAAAAAGTTCCAAAGAAAAATAAATTTGTAACACCTAAATGGGTTCAAAACAGTGATATTCACTCCATTCCTAATGAGCCTGTTGAAAATGTAAATGACAAATTCCCGTATCTTGCTAATTCAGAGCCAATCGATTTATTTTTTGAATACATATCGAAAGAAAATATGCAACATCTAGCTAAAATGACAATTCTTCATGCTGCACAGCATGGTGCTGAAATTCAGGTTGATTGGGAAGAAATCGCCCAATTCTTCGGGCTGTTATTACTAAGTGGTTATCACCATCTCCCTAAGAAAAATTTGTACTGGTCTTCCGCGGTATATATATCACTTGTTCCTTCGTTGAAGTCAAGGACAAAGTTCAAGGAACTAAAACAATATTTTCATATTGTTGATAACAGTAAATTAAAAGCAGAAGAAAAGTTAGGAAAAATCCAGCCCATTTATGACCATATGAATCAACAATTGACAATTTGTAAAGAAAATAAAACGTTTTCTTTCTTTTTGGCTTTCTTTGCCCTACCTTATTGATTAGACCCCTCAACAAGCCATTGTTCCCAATTGGGAACATTTAAAAAAAATGTAAAAAAAAAACGACTTTTTTTTGTAATGATCAATAAAATATTTAAATATAAAAATAAGAAAGGGAATACTAAGAAAAAAAAATTAAAAATTCAATAGGAACCGAGTATGGCCTCTAAAGGGGTAATACCCTCCTATTCAATTATCAACTGCATGTCAAGGTCATTGCATGCTATGTCCTCCACCATTTTTCGTACCGTGTTTGGGCCGGTTGGTGCCGTATTTGACAGAGCCTTGTTGCTTAACTTCCCCTCTGTACATTTTCTATGACACTGAATTCACTATTTATCACTGAAGATGAGATTAGAAATGAACTTTTAAGACAAATGGAAGAAAGTGATAGTGATTTATAAATAATAATAAAAAATAGAAGAGGTACCCGTCTTTGCTGTAAATGCCAAAGAAGTATTTGCGGTGAACACATAGGTTTCCCTAAATTTTTTGGGAATAACGAATCGTCAAGTGAATAGTTTCATGTTTTTTTTTTGTTTTGTTTTTTGCATTATTTTCCTTATAAATGAGTGTCCTTAGATTTTTTCTTGTACTGTATAGGTTAATATTTGTATATAATTTGTTATACTTAGGTATATTTTTGTATAATAATAATATGCTACTAATTTATGGTTCTTTGCTTATTTATTTCGTAAGTAAAGATATTACATCGTATGTTATTATATAATAAATATTACATAATATATTATTATACTATAAATATATTTTTGCATATTTTTATTTAATATTTCATTTTAAGCTCTCATTGGTGACGAGGGGGGGGGGATGGTACTCACAAGCACAGGCACACACTATTCTTCTTAACTGTTCTAAATGTTATTTTGAGACAAGAAGAGTAATACTGAGCAGAATAAAAAGGAAAATATGCATATGGCAAGTAGGTGCCATGTATGACAACTACTTGTCAAATTTGTCCTGGGTCACAGACTTGTTGTTCAAAGGTTAATGGCAAAAGTAGATGTACGATTTCCTAACTTATAGTTAAGTGTTCATATATTGTTGTGGGCGAACGAGTACTCAATTCCAAGGTGATCACCCCGAAAAAAAAATAAACAACAATTCCTTTAACTTCGAAAACATTAAATTAAAAAAATTGTGTATTCAATACTTAATGAATGAAATAGAGATGAGGAACGACCAGTAACAGTACTTTTCATCATAATGTCAACAAATCAGCTATTGAGATTGTAACATGACAATTTATCGAATAATGTATTCAAGTATCCATCGACCCTACCTAGGAGTATATGAATATAAAGAGATTAATATGTCTAACAGAGAAATAAATAGGATGAATGTATGTGTTATATATCCCTCCGAAGACGCGGGCATTAGAACCGAAATCTAGATAAGATCGGTGAAGACAATATCGAAAAATCACATCATGGCTCAGAACATCAATGGTTGATTAACTTCAAAGAAAATCTATAGAAATAAGTAGACGGACTTTTAAGTACGCAAAGTTCAATTTAGTTTTGAAATCAGAAGAAATTACAAAAGCAGCTTTCTCTCCACCTCACCTTTCGGGACTTTTAACATGATATTTAGGATACTTTCTCTACAACTGTACAAACTTCAGAACTAAATCAGCTTATCCCCACTCACTACTTATCGTCCGTCCTTGGCCATACTTGACTATGGAGGGCCGACATATGCTGGCTTATTCTGTGCTAACTATAGTTGGACCAAGTTTCTTTGATAATATTAAAGGACTGTTTTTTAAATAAAAAAAATACAATAAGTGCAAAACATATCAGAAGAATAAACCACCAAAGTTTTTCAGAGCAAAGTTCTTTGTTTACTTTTATTCCCTGTATTTATGTGCAACGTAAACATCACAAGATGTGCGAAGTTCCCTATCGCTAAAAAGGCCCAAGGAATGGAAAACTATTCCAATCGAATGACGGTAATAAACAACAATATTTGCGTTTGATAAGGAAGCATATGTGATTATAGTTCTAGTGTTAAGTAGAGATACCATAAATAATATAACAAATGGAATTAATTCGGGGTACCGACCTGGATATTGGTGCTGAGTTGCTAGAAGACTGTCCTGAGGCCAGTGCCTGTAATCATGCTGCTGGAACGTGATTGAGCATGCTACCATTACCTGTCACGATAATATTGTTATCGCCAAACATCTATCTTGAATCACAACTAATCAACTGTCTATTTTCCCTACTAAAGGAATGAAACTTGCCCTATTCTAATGCTCTTTCTAAGTGGCGGGGCGGTAAGTTAGAGCGTTGGCCTTAATCTCATATGGTAGTAAAAAACGTCCGTCAGGGCTGCGTAAACTAAGCAGATTTCCCACGTGAAGTTTTACAATAGAGAAATCTGCCCAATAACAAGTGTAGTAAGTAGTAAGGGATCACTAAACTTATACACGAGGGACGAATAGTTACGAAAACGGCCGCCAAGCTCTCTTCGGAAAGTACCAAACAGCTCACTCCTGCCGACCAATGCAGAATACAAATGCAAATATCTCGGTTAATATTCAAGATACAGAATAAATGTATAGAACAATATTTATAGTAAATTTAATTTTCAATAAGATTGATTCTATACAATTTTTCGATCCGACGCATAATAACGGAGATATTTCGAATTTTCCGAAAATCCCCCCCCTCTAAACCCCCCTCAGACTGTCCGATTTCCGCCATTAACGAACTTGATCTTTCTTTTTACATAAAACGATTAAATTCCGAGTTTGGTAACGATCAAACAAAAATTGCGACCGCTAGAGCGTTAACAGACAAATATATATATATATATATATATATATATATATATATATATATATATATATATAGATAGATAGATAGATATAGATATAAAATTTTGAACGGACCTCATTTTCGTCATCTCCTGGGTAGGATCGATGGACATTTGAAGAAATTTTTCGAAAGTCGCGTCATGAGTACGACCTCAATAGCTGATTTCCCTTGAGGGAAATCTGCTAATACACTGACGAGTTCGATTCCCGCCGAAGCTATAGGAATTTATTTAATGAGAAACTCATTAAATAACATCCTTGGCCCCACCCTGTTTAGAAAAGAGTGGTAACCAGTAGATAACCCGCCTGAATTAGCCATAGTAGCAAAAATTGGGCGTTAATAAATAAATTTCTAAGTGACTTCTTTGTAAATACACTGGGTCTAAAAAGTCTCCATACACTTTGTATTGAAGTGTTTAAACAGGTTACTTTTCATTATATTTACATTCTTGAATTAGTTATTTATTTGTGCAATAGAACATAATATACATATAGAGAAACAAAACAAATTTTCATTTGAAACTCTTTAGATGAGAAATCCTTATATGAAGAAAACATTGCAGGATTATAGGTCAAAAAACTTTCCATACACTCTTTTATCTGTAAATATACACAATTAGTAAATGGAATTAAGAATATGAAAGAGGGGAATAATTTGTTCTAAGCTATCCTTTGATAAGTCAAGCCCAATTTTCATAGTTAAAATTTAATGTTTAAATTCCAAATTGAGGTAGCAAAAGACATTCATGCTTTGATAGTTAATATGAGAGAAAAAGGTCATTCCTTATGAGAAATTGGAAAAATAGTTAACAAGTCCCACGCCACTGTTCAGTACATTATTAACAGCTATAAAGAAAATACAAATTTAGAGAATAGACCTCATTTAGGCCACCCAAGAAAATTACTTAGCATTCATAGGAAAGCTATTTTGAAAGAAATAAGGGAAAACCTAATGACTAGTGCTCCTAAATTAACAGGCATGCTTTCAAATCTTTATAATGTGAATGTTGTGTCTGAAACAGTGAGCGCTGTTCTAAGATCAAATGGTTATAATGGTCGTGTACCAAGAAAGTAATCCAGAAGAAACGCTTAGAATTTGCAAGAACTTATTTTCACAAGCCACAAACGTTTTGGGATTTCATTATTTTCAGTGGCGAATCAAAATTCAATGTGTCCTCATCAGATGGCAGGGACTTGCATTTGGAGCAAACACAGTGAACATTTAAAACTGAAATTCATTATAAGAACAGTCAAACACGGAGGAGGAAGCGTGCTAGTGTGGTGGTGCAACAGTGCTTCAGGAGTAGGAAACTTAGTATTTATAGACAACAATAACATGTTTATTTAGATATATTGAAAACAAATTGGAAAACCAATGCTCGTAATCTGGGGTTAAGAGGCTCATTTATCTTTCAACAGGATAATGATCCAAAACACACTGCAAAGCTTGTCAAGGAATGGCTTATTTTTAATATCCCGAAACAACTTCATACACTGCATCAGAGCCCCGATTTTAATCTAATTGAGCATCTATGGGATGAAATAAGAAGAAGAATCAGGATCTAAATGTTAAATATAAAAAATGAGCTTAAAATGCATATCTCATAATAGTGTATAATCTCAGAATGGAATTCAATTGAGCCAGAAGTAACCAAGAAACTAGTTGGTAGAATGAAAAGTCGTTTGATTAAAGTTATTAGAGAAAAAGAAGGAACTGCAATTATCAAAATAGTCAACTATTCTGTAGTATGCAAATATTACAACTGTATGGATACTTTTTTGAGATTGCTTTGATATGTTGTTTATTTAATTTCTGTGTACATACAAACATACATATGTAAAAGTTTACAAATTATTATAAAATGTAATTATTTACTTCAAATATGAATTTGGTCTATAAAGAACTTGTTTTTCTAAAAATTATAATATTTCTATTTTTGAGGCTGCTTCGCTTGGAAGTATCGTCATTGTGAGGACTTCGGCTATCTGCTCCAGCGGTTAGAATTTTTGATGTTCTGCAAATTTTCGATGAAAACTCAAATCAAATTTATGCCTGACGAAGATGGTCGCAATTCCATCAAAAATTTGCAGAACATCAAAAACTCCAACCGCTGGAGCAGATAGCCGAAGCCCTCACAATGATTATAATATTTTTTAATACAGATGTAAGTGTATGGAGACTTTATTGTGTGTACATTCTTTTTTTTTTGCTCTTTTATTCCTTTAATTATACAATATTTAATGAGAATAAAATATACTTGTGATCTATATCCTTGTTTTAATTAATCTGTGACAAAACTTCTCAAGGAGTATTAGTCCAGAAACAATGTTAGTGTGCACCCATAAGACCTATAGCTTCTTCCTTGAAAAGGAAATGACATATTCAGTGGAAACACTGAAGTTACAACCTGCTCCCCCCCCCCACCCAACAAGTTTCATGGGGCCCAATATCTTAGAAAAAAAAATACAGTTGTCCCTCGATAATCCGACAGTTAAGGGACCGAGAGAGTGTCGGATTACCGAAAATGTCGGATTACCAAAAATGTCATATTATCAAAGATGTTTTATTCTTTGAACACAATGAAGTTAAAAAAAAGGAATTTTTTACACTGTCACTACACGCAATCACACTGTCAAAACGTAACACAAAGCAATAGTAAATACTTTCCGTCCGAAACTATACAACACAACTGCTGAACTAACTACACTTGACTGATCTGTCCCCACAGAGCGGAGGGAGGAGGATTCATGTCACTACAGGTTTGTTTTGCTTCCTGCCGGAGCGGTGGGAGGGAGATGCATGTTGCTGCCTGTAGCGCGTCGGACTACCGAGTACGTCGGATTAAAAAGTGTCGGATTATCGAGGGACAACTGTACTACACTATCTAATTATCACAGACACTTATGCAGATTAAATATATGTTTAGAAAAATGAGGAAATGGGAAAGTGAGGTGTGTGTACTTGAATATTTTTATGCTGTATTATGTTTTAAGAGACTATGATTTTGAGTGAAGAAGAATAATCACAATTTTCCAAAAATAAGTAGTTGCTATTTATTTTTTTGAAAATGATGTTACGCAGTTAGTAGATGAGCTACTGAATAATAGATGTAAGTTCAAACCACTACAGTATTCTTTCCAAGAATGAGCTCAGTTGAGCTTAAAGGAAATAATGTACTGTCATATATCATTTAAATTTTAAATTTCATATCACTTCACGCACATAAATTGTATTTGCAAAAAAGTATCCCCATTAGGATGGTAGCTCCAATAAAATAAATTTTATATACACAGAAAAAAAAAATGTGTGCTATTTTTGTCATATAATTGAACAATAACTTTTTTTTTCAGTGTTTACACTTGGTCCATGCTGTTGCTTCAAAGAAGAATGATGTACACTTATGTGACTTCATTGAAACTGAATATCTAGAAGATCAATATCAGACTTTAAAAGAGCTACAAGAATTACTAGTCCAAATAAGAAGAGTGGGCCCAGGGTTAGGAATTCATATCTTTGATCGTGAGCTGCTCAAAGAGTTTCAAAATAAAAAAATATAAAAATTAATAATTTTTTTTTCAAGAATAAAAATTGACCATAGTTACAGATCAGTTGAATAATATTAATCAATTAGCTACATTTACAAATGCCAGAATTTAATTAAATCTCAAGGCAAACATACACTACTAATCTGTCAGTTGACTTTTAGTTCTCGAACATGTTGCCTTCTATAAATTAGCAGATTTCACATAAGTGAAATCAGCTATTGAGGGTGGACGATTTTCAAAAAGCCTTCAATAACCCCCCCCCCCCCCCGTCTTTAGTAATCGCTTGTTAACAATAAACCAATATCATGAAAAACCTTGTTTCAAGCTTAAATACCAAATATTGTTTTCAAGGGGCTTTTATTATGTGGGATAAATGCAGATATGTAGTATGATAACTTCATCAAATGAGATTTTATTTCTTGACTCAAATATGTTTAGTTGATCTATATCAAACTGAATATTAAGCCGTTTCACTCATACACTAAAGATCATTTTTGTTAATGACTGAAATGGGACCAGTAATAAGGGGGTTAAGAGTGAGGGGATATTTGAAAATTCAAAATATCTTATTATGAGTTGGATCGAAAAATGTTATAGAACCAATCTTGTTAAACAATTGATGCTCTAAAATTGTTGATCAATAAATTTTCTTGTAACTCAAATATTAAGCGAGTTATTAGTAGAATTTATCTTGTTTTCACCCTACAATAAACCCCTACTACTACTTACTTAGAAGTTGGTTTTCTGGCAGGTGAAAGTGAATTATATTGCAGGTTGAGTAAAACGGGTACACTTCCACTATAGGATTTATTCATCAGAGTCTGGACCTAGAGCCCACAAAGTCAACATCCAGGATGAGAGAGCACTGACGATGATGCACTGCATTGAAAGTGATCTTTCGCTTGAAAAAATCATTATTGTGAAAATGAGGCAGTTTTACTCAACCTGCAATATAAAATATGTATTGACGGTATTTAAAATATATCAGGAAAAGGGCACTTATAAACAAGTGTTCACCCCTTCCCCGTGCAAAATTCTGGATAAACCATAATAGGACCTGTGATATCTGCCTGGAGAGAACTCAGGTACATAGATACAGATGTATGCTATTTTTATTGATGTCTGTTTTTTCTAATACTGAAGTTTTGTACATATAATTTTGTGTTTGTTATTTTCTTTTTTGCACAGTTAGATTTGGATATGGCAGAGACCCTAAATACAAATATTTCTTTCATAAATTTATAATCAGACAAATGAAAATGTGGAGCAGCTCAACATACACTCACTCAAATTTTAGTAACAAGCACATGTATTGCACTAAGAACCTTACATATATTCATGTTAATATTATAAAAGTGAGCATCATAAGCTGCATTTTAAGCTACTTAGAGGTGTTTACATTAGCTCAGTCCTTTAGTTAAGGATTATTTCTCACACTGAAATGCATACGTATTTGCAAACTTTTTGGATTAATAAGTTACCGCTCATTTCTGATCACTCCATACTATCTGGTCAATCCTTACTACCTGAAATAATTTGAAAAAAAAAAAAAATTAATCATTCTTAAATGAATTAAAATGGGTGTTTGATAAGGTTGACTGGGAATAGTGTCATGGGGAGAGAGAAAAAATAAATCGGTTTGTTCAATTTTCAATTACTTCTACCTTTATTTTACAATGGAAAACTATTTTGATTTTAACCCTTTGATGACGGTTAATAAAGCAAAAATAAATTACCTTGGGTCACATTTTGCAGTAAATTATTAAATAAAGAATATCACAATCTTAACAATTAAAATATTATTATAATTACATAACATTGATGCAGTGGTTGACACAATGATTAATTTTAATAATTACATTTACACAGTCTATTTGGTATGGGAATGCTTAAAGGGGCACAAATTTTATAATAAATTGTGAACAAATAACAATAATATATTATCACTTAAACAAACAATGAAAAAACAAATTTTAATTAATGAAGTGTAAAAAAAAAATGGAAATGATGCAATAAATGGAATTTGTTTTAGATATTGGCACCATAAATTAGTAATTATTTCTTTGGTATATTTAGATTCCCTATGACTAGATTAATAAATGTTAAAATTAAGTTATTAACAAAACAAATGAATATTATTAAATTATAATTAATATAATTTAATACATTATAATTTTATAGTTAATTAAATATTTTTTACCTTATTTTTTTCCTAGAAAGAAAAAAATAAAAGAATCTTTCTTCTTTTCATTTTCTTTGTGTGGTTTTTCATTTTACACTCTTAATCAAATGGATTCTCTATTATTCAAGCTTTTCTTTAACTGAACATTTATAAAAATATCAATTAATCCAATTCTGATATTTACTCAGATTGGAATACTAGTGCTTATATTTGTACGTATACAATAAAAACAAAATACGAAGGACATTTGTTATAAAAATTATATACAACAAAACCAATGTCTTTGATCCCTGTAATATATTAGGCTATAAGTTTCTTACAGTGAAGCTTGTCAAATATTTTACTTCCAAAAAGAAATTGAAGAAACCTATAATAATGTGATGGTACACTGTTATAAAGTTACTCTTGTAGCAGAACCTCATTTTCTTCTATTTCAATAGCATTTTCATTTTCCTAAAAATAATGTGGGATTAATAGCCAACAATTAAATGAAAGAATATACATACATTTTTAAATTAGAGACAGACTGCATTCAACAAAAAAACCTTGACATACACCATGGTATGACTGAACTACTAACAGACACCTGCCAATATATTATACAGAAGATACTAGCACATCTAAAACATATAAATATTTACCAATAAATATAGAATTAACATTGGAGGTCTAAAATGTACTTACAAAGATTTACAAGAGATTCTAACAGGCAAAGTACGGATACAAGAAAACCTCAGATATTTAAGGAAAGTTTTCCATACTGTATAAATTAAGTATCAAGTTTTACATGAAGGAATAAATTACTCTAAACAGAGATTCACCGTGCCACTGATAACCTTTGGTGTGGGGCACAAACCAAATAAATAAATGAAAAATTAGAGGCCGCTGACGCCCTTCTAGTCGTCCTCCCAGGGGATCAGGTTAGCCATGTAAATTAATGTGTTGGTCTTAATCTCACATTGTACACCTGGAGTGGGCAATAGGAATTTATTTAGTGGCAAACTCTCTAGAGAAGGGTGGTAACCTGCTCCAGTTAGCCGAAGTTGCTCAAAGTGGGTGTTAATAAATACATTTTTATTTTTTTTATTTCAGTACACATAATAGTGAATTCATACACCAAAAGAAAAACTTTTTTTGACCTATTTTAAGTTCTTGTAATATTTACAATATTGTTATATTTATTACAAAAAGAGTAATAAACTACACTATTTCAGACTAATTTAAATAGAGAATTTTATGCCCTCCTTGAGAGTTTTAGAACACATTTGTAGAGGACTCAAATTGAAAATAGCTATTCCACAGTAATTTACCAATAAAGAAAAGAAATCCTAACTTAAGTAAGCTATTAAACTAGCATTTCATTTCTTAGCAAATTTGAGAAACCACATTTTACTTATTATCTAACATTACTTATTAGCCCATTATTGCTCTCAAGACTTTTGTTTAATGTTTTAAAAATGTAATTTCTGTCTAATCAAATGAGGTATAATAACTAAATATCAGAGAAAAAGAACTTACATTCTCAATGTCACGAACTATATAAAGTGGTGTGCCTTCCTCCTCTATAGTAACTATCGTGCTACATCCTCGCTTCAACTTCAACAACTAAAAGACAGATACTGTCAAAATAACATATTTATACAAAGGAAAAAAAATCATGTTTTCAGCAAATACTCTTTATAAAATTAAGATAAATATAAAAGCAGCAACTGTATGAACTTAAAAAAAATGTTAATTGGTGTAGATGGAATAGGCTCATCATCAAGGTTATAAATTAAAAAGTCCTCCATGCAAGAGCTGGGTAAACTAAGCAAATTTCACACTTGCTGACACAACACAATAGTGATCTGATCTCACTCTTGTGTATTCTCTATTTCAAAGTAAAAATCTAAAGAAAATGGGTTTTACTGAAGGCTGAAATCAAGAAAGTGCAAATAACTTGCTTAATAATTGAGTAATGAAAAAAAAAAAAAATAGCAAAGCTTCAAGAGTTTAACAAAATTGGTTCTATAAAATTTTTCAATCAGACTCATAATAACAGATATATTTTGAATTTTCGAATCCCCTTGTATAACCCCCCCCCTCCCTGGTTAACGGCCATAAATGAATATGATCGTTAGTGCTGAATGAAATGCTGAAAAAAACAAGGAAGTTATGTATCAATTAAACATTTTCAAGTCAAGAACATAAAACCTTAATAGATGACATAATGCCGTACGTACAATGAATTTGTTAGTATCTCACATAATAAAGGTCTGTTAAAAACAATATTTGGTATTCAAGCTTGCAGTGAGGCATTCATTGATATATTTGATTATAGTTAACATGCGATGACTAAAAGTGGGGATTTACTGAAAATTACAAAGTGCAAATATCTTGTTAAATATTCAAACATTTATGAACATTAATTTTGCAACAAGACTAGTTTTATACGTTTTTTTGTTCTGACTAATAACATAATATGTTCAATTTTCAATTTATCTCACTCTAAACCTCTGTTCTTCCCTCCCTGGTCTGATTTCAGCTAATAAAGAACTTGATTTTTAGTTTTACATAAAAACCATAGGTATATATCATGTGGTTTAGTAGACTTCTCTGGGCTGAATGTTCTTCTTCTCCAAACCGACAATCTGCTCCAGCAGTCTTCACGTCATGCATAATTGTGCAATATTCGGTATCTCTACAGTTTCCTCAGGCTATATATCGGCAATGTTGTTTTGTATGGGTTGGAGTCTGGGGTCTAAATGATCGTCCCAGGGTTCCTAGTATTTATAGGGCGGGCTATCCCCCCCCTGTTCCCGAGTCGTCCACTTGGAGCCACCTGTTCCACTGAGTCGACTCCTTCGGTGCTTATTGACGGCTGTATATAGAGGTGTGTGTGTATGTATACTTTTGAGTGTCTGTAAATTAACATTTAGCAGAAACCAAGCTTATCTGACCATGAAGACAAAAAGCCTGTGCATGTGTGTGAAACTGTATGAAATACAAACAAATCCATAAATAATTTAAACATAAGATTGAAAGTACCTTAGATGTGATATCCTTAAAATTTTTGCTCCCAGTTTCTCCAATTCCAATCATCTGTTCTAATATTATTTCAGTTCCATCATCAGCAGATATTACTCCATGAGTAGTTCTCTTGTGAGCTGTCAGAGTGGATGACTGACGATAAGTCTTAAAACAAATGCTGCATTGGTGTCTTTTTTGTTGAGTATGAACTATCTGGTGCTTATAAAGTGATGAGTATTCAGTAAAACGCTTAGAACAATTCTGGAATGAAAAAAATACAATTATTTTTCCAACTACTAATAAAAATCAGCAAATATTATAACTATAAAGCATATGAATGGTAGCTACCTGAAATCATAACAGGGGGAAGAGGGCAGGATTTAAAGGAATCTTAAAATATCTCCGTTTTTATAAATGGATTGGAAAATTATATAGAATCATTCTTTAAATTTAAGTTTAAACTTAAATTCAATTTCCTACAAATAATGTTGTATACAGTTTTCTCTATCTTGAAAATAAACTGAGATATAGGATTTAGTTTTCGGTGATCAGTAAACCCCCTGTTCTACTCATCTCATATTAACAAAAAACTATCATCTCCCCTCATCTCCCTCCCTCCCTCTCCCTCCCCCTCGCCCTCTCCCTCTCTCTCTCTGTTTAGACTAACTCAGTGAGAGTGTAAGCCAACCAGTGCAGCAAGACACACTTTTAGCAGCACTGATGACATTATAAATGCTTTTTCATCATTCATTGACTCTCCAAAATTTCTCTAGAATTCTTAAAGTCAAAGTTCTCCAATAATAATGAATAAAACAAAAAATGGTTTTTATGATACGGGTACAGTTTGAGAAACTATACAGAAAGTTAACTCCAAAGAATGTTTGAGATACTCTCAGTAAACTACAGAGGTAAATCATAACCAATGTTTAAAATGGCAGTTATGAATAGGCAAATAAAGATACAGGAAAAAATACATTAATTTGTGAATAACAACTTCTATGCTGTTTTGCATCACTCGGTTTTAAGCTTCATGTCCAGTAATTGGCTTATTTCTTATTTGAGCTTGATGTTAATATAATACAAAAAAAGAAAAGTGCTCATACTTACAGGTACACCGCAACAATAAGGTTTCTCACCAGAGTGAATTCTCATATGGTTTTTGAAATTAGTGGAAGAAGCAAAGCTTCTATTGCAGCCATCATGAGTACAAACATAAGGTTTTTCACCTTCAAAAGAAAAATTCATACTAAGTTAATATTTTTTAGTATTTTATAAATTGAAATATAGTATAATATAGAAAAAAAAACAGCTAAAATAACTAAAAATAAAAATACACTGTGCAATAAAATATTGTGCAACAATAAATGACATTTCTCTCATTTTACATTTATATTTCATCAAAAATAATATTTCTAATGACATCATATTAAATGACAATGTACCTATGATAAAGAAAAGTCTCATGTAAATACTATAAATTATTAACAAAAGTAAAAATACTGAAATTACCGTTTTCTTTTTGTTTTTTTCTTTAATATGGAGTGACTTTATTAGTTATTAGGTGCTGAAGTTGTAAAAAGCATCCTATAAAGATATAAATTTGGAACAAATCTTAATCATTTAAAACCTCTAGGATGGATAATTGAAGAAAGTTTTTAAAACTCTAGAAACTAGAACCTTAGTTACTGATTGGCCTTAAAGCAGACTTTGTAAATCACTAAGAAGAAAGTTAAGAAGTAATTTCATTCACATAGGTGCATAAGTAAAATAAATAATTCTCATAAGTAAAAAAAATAATTCTCATAAGTAAAATAAATAATTCCCATAAGTAAATAAAATAATATCTGAACATGGCTCAACTCTAGTACTTTTCCTCAAAAACAGATTTTGCTGTAAATTAAGACAACCCAAATCAACAGTTTATTATATTAAAAGAACGATTTACCTGTGTGTGTTCTAATGTGAACCTTCCTAATATTAGATGTAGTGAAGGACCTGTTACAACCCTTCACTGGACATGTAAAAGGACGTTCACCTGAAACCAAACCAAACCTTGAGATATTAATTAATTTAAATCTAAATGAAAAATTACATTTGAAAAGTGGAAGATATCAAATTTGAAGTCTTCTCTATTTCCAGGAGATACCAAAACACAACAAAAGAATAGTGAGTTATAAGCAGAAAATAACACGCTTGAGTAGTGTTATCACTAGCCTATAATAGAAAACAAAGTACTCTTTAGACTCTGTCAAAATGTCTCGTGGTTGTTGCATTGAAATTTTTAAAGTAATTCAGCCAATAACAATCAGTATTGTGTAGCTAAATTGAATATGTTATCATTTTGAAATCCCTGGATGATCAGTTTCAAAAATGATATAACTTGTTTTTTTTTTTTTCTTGTTTCTTCAAATCAAAATAATATCAAATTAAACAACACAATTTAAAATCTAATAATGATGATTTTTATAATACAGAAATAAACGTGCTGTGTACACAAATAGATTAGGCAGTTTACATTTTATGGAAGTCATTTTTACTGTATAAATGTATTGTACTGGCCCAGCACTATATAGAAAATCAACAAATTTCTAATGATAAAAGTATTTATAGTCCAATAACAAAGTAAATATTCATATTATATACTGAAGTAATACTATGAGGTTGTTCCCCTTGTAAATTATCAACTTAAAAGCTTTAAAAAAAATTATGTTTTTTAACTTGAGATACAACCTGTACAATGCAAGCCACAAATGACATAAACACCTTTAAATTTATTTCCCAATCTCCTCACCTCAATTCAGCAAACAGAATATCCAGGGCCCTTTTAGATTGGCTACTGCATCTGCAGACTCAGATTAGTCAGTCGCCATGCTGAACCCAGCCAAGATTAAGACATATGCTTTTAAATAAACTCTTTATTCAACACATATCAATCCCCAGACTATTGACTCTCAAGCCTTTCTGGAATTAAACATGGCACCAAAGGTGAATACAGAAGCTTATCTGCATCATCATTGCCATATTAACCACTTTTAGCAGATTTCGCTTAAGGGAAATCAGCTATTGAGGTCGTACTCATGATGTGATTTTCTAAAAATTTCTTCAAATGTCCATCGATCCTACCCAGGAGATGACGAAAATGAGGTCCGTTCAAAATTATATATATATATATATATATATATATATATATATATATATATATATATATATTTGTCTGTTAACACTCTAGCGGTCGCAATTTTTATTTAATTGTCACCAAACTCGGTATTTAATCGTTTTAGGTAAAAAGGAAGCTCAAGTTCGTTAACGGCTGAAATCGGACAGTGGGAGGGGGGGTTTAGAGGGAGGGATTTTTGAAAATTAGAAATATCTTCGTTACTATATGTCGGATCGAAATATTGTATAGAATCAATCATTTTTCAAATTACATTTACAATAATTATTGTTATATACATTTATTCTCTATCTTGAATATTAACCGAGATATTGGCATTTTTCAGTTTTCAGCCATCAGCAAACCGCCACTTCTACTCATGTTACATAAACAATACTCAGCTACATAATAAAGCACATTATTCGAAGTTTAAATACTAAAAATTTTATTCAAGAGCCCTTTATTATACGAGATACGTGCAAATATGTCCCAGTGACCCCCCCCCCCCAGTCTTAAGGTTTTGGACTACTAAAATTTGATTGATTGAGATAACAATTATTCTGACTTATTATTAATTACAGTATTAGATATAGTACATAGTTCTCAATAAAATTAATATGTTATATTCTGATATATTTCAGTAATTGTTTTTCTTTCTGGTGTGAAGCGGGCAGACCCATGTGTTTACATTTCTAACCTAACGCTTCCTGTCGGCAGGTTATTGAAATTGGATGAAACATTTCTTATTTCCGTTTGTATTTATTCACGGTGGTATTGTGTTACCAATACGTATATTTATCTATTGTATAACTTCACGTGGGAAATCTGCTTAGTTTACGCAGCCCCTGCGTGACGGACTTTTTTTTCTACTAATACCCCCTATTGTTACATTAAAAAACTAGAAACTTCCCCAATGAATTTCAGCCACCCTGGATGACGAGCGCTATCAGCAGTAAATGTATGCATATATTATCCGATGTAGCTGTAAATGTATTAATCTGTAGTTTAACAAAAATGAATGAGTGTATTAATTTACCTGTATGTATGCGAATGTGCTTCTGGAGATCACCACTGGTTTTAAAACGTTTTGAGCACGTTGTTGAAGGGCAAGAGTATGGCTTTTCACCAGTATGTGTCCTCAAATGAGCTTTACGACTATAATCAGTTGCAAAAGCTTTAGAACAACCTTCAAAAGTGCATTTGTATGGTCTGTCTCCAGTGTGATTTCTGGAATGAACCTAAAAAAGTATTTGTGCTAAAGTAAATGAATTACAAATAACATATTTCAAACTAAAGTTTCAAAAAAAGATTATACGGTTTAGGAAATATTTATGATATTGTGAAAGTATTTCACCAAAAATGAAGCCCCTGTTTGTGCCCTGATGCAAAATTCTACCTTTTAAGTCCAACTTTCTTCAAGAGAACTTCTATTTCCTGAAGGCAACAGACATGTCATGACGACAGTTGGTCAAGGCATAAAAGCCTCTCAATTTCAGTAAACAAATTTAATGATGGAATACCAATTCACCAGGTTCACACATACTCCTTGAAACATTTCTGGTGTTGATCAAATTTTATAATAAAATAAAAACTCTTTAAAAGAAATTGTTCAATATTGAAATGATTTTAAGGTAATATCTGACATTTCTTATAGGAGCCAGTGTTAATTCTTAATGTAAACTAAATTAGTAAGGAACTTTTTATAAAACATATATTATGATCTAGTCTAGAGTCAATGTTTTAACCTTTTAACCAATGAAGTAGTCACTGAATCCAATGGAAGGTGGGGGGGGGGGTCCTAAGGAGTCTCCAATACTCCGTACCTTCCAAGACTAGAAAATTTCCCCCCCTTTCTAGAGTGGAAATAAGGGCCAATATGATAAAATTGAGCCATTGATATAAGTGTATCACTTCAGAAATTAATAAAAATGCTGTAAAACAATTTTATTCCACTCTTGTCACTCAGAGTTTCATAACATTTATCCTCATAATGGGTTTCTCTTCTGAGTAGAGAAAGGATTTGGCTAAGACAAGAGCAAAACATATAATAAGTAAAACTTTAGGGGTTGTCTGATTTTCTATTTAAATTGTAAAAAGATAATTTTTTTCCACATTTCCAGGCATTCTAAAAACAATGGCATCCATATTGAAAATTTTGTGTCGCTAAAACACTCGAAAACGGCTAAACGGGTTTGTATGGACCTTCATATTTAATATAGGGGATATAAAAATTCCAATTTTCAACGACAAGGGGGGGGGGTTACTTCGAATGCCAAAACACATATGACATAAATTCATCAAAATTCATTCAATTACCACTTCCTATTTCACAGGTATAACAAGACGACTGAACAGGCAGGAAATTATAGTCTGAAAACAATGTTTACACTTATAAGTTTGGAATTTTTGTCTTCCAACTTACAATTAGAATTTATTAGTATTCCATAAGAACGACTCAAGCAATTTATGAAATCATTTGTATATTCAGTTGTATAATGTGTGTATTGAAAGAATTTTGTCAATGTGCGCTATATTATGCTCTCCTACCTTTAATAACAGTGAGAGTTTTCTGGGAATAACCTCAATTATATTTCCACAGAAAAACATTTACTTCAACCTCAAAGCCTTAGCTAATTATTTGCTTAGACAGAGAATTCAATCATATTTTGATTCAAGAAAAGGAAACTAGATTTATTTGAACCCTTAAATGATAATAAATGCATCAACATTCGTCCTATAGCTATCCCATGATTCATGTTTAAAACTATTATATGATTGTAATTTGATGAAAATAAAGTACACACTTCATTCATTAGTCCTTATATTCACTTCATTCATTAGTCCTTATATTCACTTCAGTCATTAGTCCTTATATTTTGATGAAAAAGTTTTATTAATTCAATTTATTTACAGAAATAGCTATTCTAAACATAAATTACGTTATTTGGCACTTTTTACACCAGGGGTATTAAAACAGAATTAGATATTATCAGACATTTGTGTTCTGGCATATAAGACTTTTGTGCATAGGTTAATCCAAACTGCAGGATATTTCCATGGAAAACCAGTTCTCTTTAAAGCCATCAAGCATGAATAACAAAGCTATTAACTAATATTTCTGCATGAAATTATAAACTGATAATATCTTTTACCTTTAAATGGTGGAGTGAAGAGTAAGCCCTCTGACACCCTGAAACTGGGCAAACATAATTCTTCCCTCTCTTCTTACTTGATTTGTTGATTGCAGAGGTATTGTTTTTTTCATTATCTTTTACAAGCTGAATACTTTCAGTTCCATTACTCTCTAAATATTCAATGACATATTTCAATAAATATATAATCACAGTATTATAAATAAAAATTATTACTAAGCAAATAAAATTACTGTGCCACGCTCAAATTAGCAATTACTACTATAACAAAAAAATGATTCAAAGAAAAATTGTAATTTGAGCAATTTCCTGAAGGCTCAAATGAATAACTACTGTGATGAAGAGGAGTGGGGGATATTTCACAAAATAAAGTCATTAAACTTCATTCAATCACAACTTCCTATTTGAAAAGTATAACAAAACGTTGACTGAACAGGCAGGAGGATTTTGATAAGTGTAAAAATGAAAGGTATTATTGGGTTATTATGACTTTATATTAATCCAATATTTATATTTAACAGGAAATCTTCTTTTTTTTAACCAGTCAACTGTGATTTAATATTAATTATTCTAAATTTAAATTACTTACCTTCACTATATGCAGGTTGAATATAAGCTATTCTTCCATCATCAAATAAGACTACCTGTGCAGCACTGTTTCCATCATCTTCACTAATCTCTGCTTCATGAGAAGTCTCAACTTCATCAACAATATCTTCACTTATTTCAACAAAGGTTTTTTCATTATCAGTACATTCTGTACTGATATTAACTGAAAGTAAAACAAATCTTAATTTCTTTACAACAAATAAAAAAAATGTGTCGGACTGAGAACAAAAATATATTAGTTTATGGAACAGACAGTGTAATAATGCCTTTAAACAATAGCTATTTGTTAATGAGAAGGCTTCCTACGTTTTGTTCATTTGTAAGGTAAAATAATATGGTCGTTTTAATAATGAAGAAGATTGGAGGCTAATATGAAGAAGATTGGAGGCTAAGTATGCAGGTAAAGTTGTAGTTTGCATAGTTATACTGACTATTGCAAATAAGAAACCAGTTTACACAAGCTGCAGACCACACAGGGATGGCTCGGCTCTTTGACAATTCTGGCCTAATGTGCAGTTCTCCCCACACTTCCTGACATCTTTATTAAAGGGATGTCTCAACCAGAAGGTAACAGAGAAATATCTATATGGCCTTATGAACGTTTTCCTTTCCATGTTCAATTCTGTAGAAATCAGGACTTTCTTTTTATGGGAATATCTCACTAGTTGTAGCCTGTAGATCCTACAATCAGCAGTGTCTATAATCTCTCTTCAAAGAAATTGATATATCACATCTTGTTGTAAAGAAGAAGTGCTATATCTATAGTTCGAAGCATTATGAAAGTCACAAAGTAATCAATGTAGTGCCATAGACCAAAATTTAGGGCCTGATTCTGTAGTAATAAGATCTATTCCTTATATTTCAATTCTTCTCAGTATTTTATTATTTACAATTACAGATTCTTTATGTTCCTTACTTTCCTTAGACAAGATTTACACCAGTCAACCATTAATTACAAAAAATATGAACAAACACACACATTTGCAATATTAAAATTTTGTGGTTACACAGAAACAAAGACAATTACACAAATTGATGAATGGAAAGAAAAAAAATGTTAAAAAGACAACTCACCTTCAGCAATAGGAATTTTAAACCACTGAGTACCATCAGTTAGTGCAACAATTCCATCACTATATTTCAAAACTTCTCCCTGTTCTAATTTTATATACTCAACATTGCACTTCTCCTTACTAATTTCATCTGATTGAACATGGATTATAGGCACTAAAAATAAAATGCACAATTGAAAATTTACCCATATTGTTTTATAATTTACTACATTTGAAAATAATAACAGACAAATACTATTTTGGGAGTATTCTGTAATTTTTCTTCAATAAGCAGCTCCAGGCAGAGCTGGTGGCTGTGTGGGTTAAGGCTTGGGTACATCTACCACTACCCTCAGTAAGCTGAAGAACAAAATAGGTGCAGGTGCAATCCTCACCAAGGGAGAGCATTAGTTCACAAGTTCACTACCAGAGAGCTAGTGTTGCAGTGCATGTAGATTAGTGGGAGTCTGGTGAGTAAACATGTCTGGCAGCCCCTCAGGATGACTACCAATAATTGACTCTTTCAGGTCCCGTCCATAGGTAAGCTAACACAGTGAACTGACCATTGACCTGGTTATATAAAGGCCCATCAGTCTATTGGAGACAACTAATTCCAGGTTCTTCCTAGGTCAATGGGGGTTGTACGTCGAGTTGATCACTCACTACATAAAAACTTTGATCATGAATCCAGCGAGTCTCGGTCGGGGGTGGCTAAAGATCTCAAAGTTTTATAATCCCAACCGAAAAAAAAGGTTGTCACACGGGGCTGTGTACACTAAGCAAATTTCCCACGTCCTGGCATTAAATGCTAGTGATCTCATCTCACCACATACTCTCTACTTCTTAGTCAAAACCCGATGAGTAAAAAAGAGGGTATAATGAAGACTGAAAAAAAAGAAAGTACGAATAACTCGCTTAATATTTGAGTTACGAAAAATTCATAGAACAACAATTAGGTCAAATTTCAGCCAATGACAATTATGATCTTTAGTGTGGACCGAAACTGTTAAATATTGAGTAAGTATATCTTGGAAACAAGCATGTAAAATCTTCATTGATAGCATAACAAATCTTCACACAACAATTTGGATGTATTTCGCAAAATAAAGGTCTCTTGAAATCAGTATTTTAAGCTTAGATTAATATTGTTCATGATATAACAGCTTATTGTTAATATGACATGAGTAAGAGTAAAGGTTTACTGAAGGCTGAAAACAAAATCCAAATATCTAGATTAATATTCATGATAGAGAAAATATGTATATAACAAAATTTACAAATAATTAAGTTTGCAATAAGATTGATTCTATACAATTATTCAGTCAACTCATAATAACGGAGATATTTCGATTTTTCTAAACTCCCCTCCCACTGGTCTGATTTCAGCCCTTAACAAATCTAATCTTTAGTTTTACATAATACATTTAAATATCGAGTTTAGTAATGATCAAACAAAAATTGCAACTGCTTGAGTGTTTACAGACAAATATATATATATATATATCTATATATATATATATATATATATATATATATATATATACATACATACATATATATGTCAAATCTTACATGATGACGTAAAGAAGAGAGTCAACCAACAATGGTTAAAGGATCTGTTAAAGGACGTGTGATACCTTGTAATTCAAAGAGCATTGTAACAATGTTTGTAGAGGTCCAGGTCTTTCCAGTTAGATCTGAGTGAGAAAATAATTTTCAATACAAAAAATAACCCTCTAAATGAATATATAGAATCATACCTTCAATAGCTTGGCCATTGTTCACTTCACATATGGTTTCAATATCTTCTTCTTTCACTGCATCCTCTTCATTCATAATAGAAAAATAGTAATGCTAAATTTATGCAATCATCGATGGAATTAAATAGTTAGAGCAAAACTAGTTGCTTCAGTACTGAATTCAACCATGGCTTCATTTCTTATTGTTCGTCTAAAATAAAAAAAATACTCTAAATAAATGAAACTCACAATTCCCTACAGAATTAAAAATCAGTCTATTATTAACCAAATAATAAGGAATAATTTCAAAAATATTACTGATTCTCTGTGCTGTCATTTGTGACAAGAATTATCAGAACAAGTTGGACTATTGTGGAAGCTCTAAATGAGGTGAGTGAAAGTAAACATCTTATTTAAGGAGACAGAGGAAAACAGATGAATCTTCTTGAGCCTATCTATATCTTAAGATTCAAAAATTGCTTTAAAGATGTCTAAAAAAGTTAATATTCTTAGGAAACAGAGTTGTAGGCCCAAATCTCTCCTAAGAATCTGTTCTGGCCAATTTCTGAAGTCCAGACTTATCATGGATTTCGATGAGCATACAGTAATATGAAATGTTCAAGGACCCAACCGCCCTGGCTACAAAAAGTGTAATCTTTATATGATAATAATCCATTATTTCTTCCCAGATAGCAATCAATTTAACTAGTACTTCTTCTTGTTTGGATAAGAAGATTTGATTAACTGAAGCGCTACAATGTCCATCACACATGGACTACACAAACTAAGCAGATTTCTCACCTGATGGTATGACACACTACTGATCTGATTTCACAACACTATTTGCAAGTAAAAATCCGAAGAGTGGAAGTGGGGGTTAACTAAAGGTTGAAAACAAGTAAGTACAAATAAGTTTCTTGATATTTAAGTTCTGAAAAAGTGAATAGAACAAAAACTGTAGAGGTTAGCTTATTGTTAAACTCCAATGACTAAAAGTGTGGGTTTATTGAATGTTGAAAGCTAAAAAATACAATTATCTCCATTAATTTTGAAAATAAACAAAACATGTGTATAATATTTATAGGACATTGAATTTTAAACAATACTGGTTGTTTACAAAAATCCTACTCATAATAATAGAGATATTTTGATTTTTTGATCCCCCCCCCACTCCTCTTAGTTTGATTTCAGCCATTATTGAGCTGGAGGTTTAATTTACATGAAATGCTTATATATCGATTTTGGTAATGGTGAAACAAAAATTCCAACTGCTACAGCAGTAGCAGACAATATTATATGTATAATTTTAAATGAGCCGCGTTCTCGTCATCTCCTAGCTATGATT
The DNA here is from genome assembly GCA_019009955.1 of Riptortus pedestris. Lineage (NCBI taxonomy): Eukaryota > Metazoa > Arthropoda > Insecta > Hemiptera > Alydidae > Riptortus > Riptortus pedestris. The sequence continues at coordinate 135,088,012 of CM032229.1, forward strand.
GATCAACATTTGAGGATATTTTTTAAAAAAATCACATTATAAGTACAACCTCAATAGCTGATTTTCCTTAAGAAAAATCTGCTAAAACATAGTACAATAATAAGCCTAATGAGTGTATATAAATAAATGTTTCATAAAAATATATAATAAAAACCCCCTTTAGAAACTCATCGAATTACTAAATTCTAAAATAACAGGCATAATGAACTGCAGGAATGATTTTGAAATGTTAAAGATTTAAGTTAACTCTGCAATGTTGGAGCAGAAAGTAGATTAATGTTGTACTTTAGATTAATATACTGGCTTATGCATCCCATTTATCAGCTTATGCATAGTACAGGCTACAAAGTGATGGCTCACTACCAATTCTGGCCTCAATAGAAATCTATCCACTCTTTCTGAAGCCTTTATTATTATACATTCTCAGGCAGTAAGTAATAGTTTATGACAACATGCCATTGCGACTCTGTCTTGCCTTGTATTGTAAAACATGACTTTCTGCTTACGTCAATAAAAACTAGGCATAGCTTGTAAAGAAAAAGCTGACCAGATAGTAATGCTTTTTTTGCCGAGCTCCTACTGATCCATGTACATTAGGGTGATAGATGGTAAATGTCATTTTGTAAGAAAATGAACCTGTAAAATGGTTATGAAAATGCCAAAATCTAGGAGAAACTTCTTAATCGCTAAGGTCCCTGAACTGGCTTCAGCAGAATTTTCACTTTTTCAGATAATTAACAGACGTGTAGAATCCTCAAATTGACATTATAAGAGATCTAAATAAGGGTTTCTGTTTTGGAAATGTACAGGGCATACAATGATGTAAATAATGTATACTTGCCCCAGAGGACTACTTCGATGGAGTTTAAATTTTTACAAAGCTTGAGAATAACTTTAATACAGTTTTCATGGATATTACTGCATTAATTAATGAATACAAGCCCATAATTAATGTCACCATCTTTATTAAACTGCTTCATCATGTTCTTGATATAATAGTAAAAGATAATGTGTAAACTGAACTGATGTAACAAAACTGAGAAATTGATGAGTTTGTGTTTTGAACACAAGTAATTCCCCACCATTAGTTTGAAGATGAAATACGATTACTAAGCCTGCATTTACTTCACACTTTTAATACTTAAAAATGAATTAGTAATATGTTTGCCTAAGTCTATCGAAGAAAAATTCCCATTTCTGATGCCAAATCATTGTTTAGAACATAATAATAAGCATTGGCCAAATAAGTTAATTCGACCACAAAAGCCATCATTTAATAAAAAATATATATTTTAAAATTGAACCTGCAGTTTTAATATGAAACCCACAGCTTCTTAAAAGAAATTGGAATAGATAAAGCTAATGTCCAGCTCCTTAATAAATCTAATGTAATAGATTTTGTTCAGATTCTATCCAATCACATATATGATTGAAATTTGGATTATTTGTGTTTATAGCCAATTTTTCATGTGTTGAATTTAGGTTTTTTTCTTGTTTTACCCTTTTTATGTTCTTCTTCTTTAACTTTGATTAAATAATACATGAACTGACTAATAATACTTTTTAATCATTTTCAAACAATGAAAGTAAATTAGATTTAGATTTTATTATATTTTAGCAGATTTCAATAAAGGTAAATAAGCTATTGAGGTTGTACTCATGAAGCGATTTTCAAAAAAATGTCTTAAAATGTATATCTATACTATCTAGGAGATGATGAAAATGAGGTCCAGTCTGTTCAAAGTTTTTTATATAAATGCACATGTGTGCATATACACACACGCATTTGTCTGTCATCGCTCTAGTGGTCATAATTTTTGTTTGATTGTTACCAAACTTAATATATAATCATTTCATGTAAAACTAAAGATCAAGTTTGTTAATGGCTGAAATTGGACCAGAGAAAGGGGGGATTTTGAGGGTGAGAAAGTTGAAAATTCAAAATATCTTAGTTTCTATGAGTTGGATTGAAAACTCTTTTATAACTTATCTTGTTGTAAATTTAATTTTCTATAAATTTTGATCTATAGGCTTTTCCTCTATCTTGATTATTAACAGAGATTTTTGTACTTTTTAATTTTCAGCCTTCAGTACACCCCCTCCCTTTTAGTCAACCCATGTTAACAATAAGCAAATTAAACATATATCATTTTTAGTCAACCCACGTTAACAATAAGAAAATTAAACATATATCATTAAACACCTTAATAAATTTAATAGCTTAAATACTCAATATTATTTTCGACATATCTTTACCAGAAGATACATGCAAATACGTTTTGTGATGACATCAATTAAGATTTTATTGACCACCCACTTCGACTAACATAGGAGTTTTATTTGAAAATAGAGAATATATGGTGAGATGAGTTCAGTATTGTTATGCCTGCACATGGAAAATCTGTGTAGTTTACACAGCCCCTATATAGCAGACTTTTTAAGTACTATATGATTTCAGATTCACTGTAAAATCCTTCATCTCTCTGGATTTCTCTTAGCTTCAGATAAATAACCTTCTAAGGACACTTCTCATTTTCACCAGGAGAGAACTCCAATTTTTCATGGAGAGAATCATCATTCATTTATATAATTATTGGTCTGATGATCATTTTGTAAATTTGCACCTTTTCCTTTCTGGATAGACCCAAATGCATAAATTTTCTGTAAAAGCATTCCTGTAACCAGTTTAGCTTCTATATCTGCTTGAGGAATATTGTTCACTAATTAATTAATATGTTCAGACAGAGACTCAGATAAGCACATTATTTTAATTTGAAGATTAAAATAAAACTGAGTCATTGTCTTTCAGCAGGTAGTGAGGATGACAAATCAGGTTTATCACACCCACAATTTTGTGTCTCCTCACAATATAATTATAAGTGCTTAGTGCGTTTAGCAATTTACTCTACCATCATCAGAGCTTCAAACAACAACAACTATAATACATAAGGAGTAAACTGAATTTAGTCTAAATGTTAAAAAAGTCTGTCCCTAGTCTATGCATAAAAAATATTAAAACAACTGAGCCTTAAGGCTAATCTTTAACAATTAAATATTTAACATTAAAATATTTTACTAAAGTATAATATTTAAAAGCCATCAATTTTTAGCATAATATCTGATGGCATATAAATTAATAATGGTGGTGTAAATTGCTGAAAGCACATAGATATATTGTGAGGAGCCATAAAATTGGGTGCTTGATAAAACTAAAACTCATTTAGTATTTGTAAGTGACTTATTTTAAAGGTACAAAAATCTGACAAATTTTTCCACAGCTTATGATATGCATTCTAAAAAATATTTCAAAGATTGGTTACATCAAAATTTGAAAATATGTTCACTAATTATATGAAAAAAAAAATACAATTAAGCATTATGTGAAAACAAACAGAAAAAAATTATTTCCATCAAGCGAATGTCTTTGAAAAAATGTCAAATGATTCTGTGCGATATCTAATAAGCCCTGTTTCTGCTTGTCCAGTATCCCACTATCAGAGGAATTTATTTTGCATACCCAAATGTAAAGTAACACGTTCTTAGAATTTTGCAATAATGGTTGATTTTAAATGGCAGTATAATTATTGGAACACGAATGTGTATAAATCTCTATCTACATTTTGTCTTAAGAAAAATAAATAAATAAACAATTGAGCAATTTCTCCGCCCACAACTCATAAGTGAAATAATTATATGACACCAAGTATCATGGTCAAATTTCTGGTTAGATAGGATCTCAAGGTGCCCGTTTAATAAATAAATGCTAGACTTCAGTAAAGAATCTTTACCAACTCTAGAATTAATCATTATGAAATATTTTAAACACATAATTATAGATTTCTTAATTATTCAGAAATGTTGTTACTTTCACACTATCTTTAAGATAAAGAAATTGATATGTGAAGTTTTAGTGAGCATGAATAAGAGGTCACTATAAACCTAAAAACTAATGTTAGGTATTAACAACTTTGCAAATCGTGTCAAATGAAACATATACTAGGAGTGAATAGGTGTTCCAATTCAGGCATATTAGTGAGTCTGTTGTGCTTCCTTGTGGTATTAATTATAATAATTACATGGATAAGTTAGAACAGTAAAACAAGGTTACAGTCAATAAGCTAAGCTGACAGAAATATCCTGCTACTGCTAATTCGGACAGATTATCTACAGGTTGCCACTGTTTTCTAGCCATGGTGGTATAAAACCCAAAATAAATTAAGACCAAGAACTTTTTTACACATTGTATGAGTAAAATTATCTCACTGTCCTATACAACCATACATTAATAACCAGACAACAAACAAAGTTTGGTTCCCAAGAATTTTAAGCAGGCACCAAGAACTTAAAGCTTATGTTTAGATAAAATAACTCATATAATATAAAGGTATTTTCATCATTAAAACAGCTTTTTTCCGTGTCTAATAAAATAAGTTATGTGGAACTGAAATTAAATAACAGATTTTTTGTTTGAAGATATTTTATTTAATAATGACTTCAAAATAAGGAAGGTTTTTATGTTGTGTCAAGAAAACAGTTGTTTAGCTCAAAGAAAATTACATTGCATATTAAAACAAATTTACTAGAAGAAATGCTGTCATAAACAAATACAAAATAATTTGTTTAATTTGGTGAAAATGTTAATTCTAAAACACATATAACCTAACAGAACAGATATTAAAATTTTAAAAAAGTTTTATTTTGACATGAATAAATATTTAATAAAGGCTGAGAATATAATTAGTTGTGACATATTTAAAGTTCAACAGTTTAAAAACAAGAGAATCTTGGGAGATTACCCAGAAACTCACCATTCATTCACAGACACTGATCCACACAAAGTGTAGCCAACATAAACTATATTTTCAATTAAAAACATAACAAAGAAAGTTTTAAAATAATAAATGTTTTTTTAATAACTCGACGCGAGATACGGACTACAATCTCAACATAACCTATAACTGAACTAATTTCTAATTTTAGTAATATTCATATGTAAGGATGTAATATATAAAAAAAAATTGCAGGTGAAAGAGGGGGTTCTTGATCCACTAAAGTTAAAATAAAAAAATCTGACACGCAGGGGCTGCGTAAACTAAGCAGATTTCCCACGTGAAGTTTTACAATAGAGAAATCTGCCCAATAACAAGTGTAGTTAGTAGTAAGGGATCACTAAACTTATACACGAGGGACGAATAGTTACGAAAACGGCCGCCAGAGCTCTCTTCGGAAAGTACCGTACCTTGGGAAAGTACCAAACAGGTCACTCCTGCCGACCAATGCAGAATACAAATGCAAATATCTCGGTTAATATTCAAGATGCAGAATAAATGTATAAAACATAATTTATAGTAAATTTCATTTGAAATAAGATTGATTCTATACAAATTTTCGATCCGACGCATATTAACGGAGATATTTCGAATTTTCCGAAAATCCCCCCTCCCACTAGTACGATTTTAGCCATTAACGACCTTGATCTTCCTTTTTACATAAAACGATTAAATTCCGAGTTTGGTAACGATCAAACAAAAATTGCGACCGCTAGAGCGTGAACGGACACATATATATATATATATATATATATATATATATATATATATATATATATATATATATATACAGGGTGTCCCCAAACCAAACGGCCAAACTTTAGGGATCGATAGAGGATCGAAAAACTAAAACAAAAAGTCCTCTGGCATATGCCTCGTTTTCGCTTCGTTTTCGAGAAAATCACAAAAAAACTAAAAATAGTTGTGCAAAAACTAGTTAAGGCCAATGGAAGAGCGGATTTTATTCCTTGAATGAATTTTAGCAATAAATGTTATTCCAATACAATTATTGTATTCTAATATTATACTAACAGAAAGGTAATTGAAAAAAAAAATATTTTTTATTAAGAAAAAATAATAAATACTTTTTTATTCAAATATTCATAGTATAAAAAAAATTACCTATTTAAAGTAGATAACATTATGAACAATAACTGAAGATTAAAACATAAAAAAAGTCCGTCACGCAGGGGCTGCGTAAACTAAGCAGATTTCCCACGAGAAGTTTTACAATAGAGAAATCTGCTTAATAACAACTGTAGTAGTAAGAAACCTCTAAACCTAAAACATTATTTAGGGCGTAATAACCCAGTAGTTTCTAGCCCCAAAAAGTCCGTCACGGAGGGGCTGCGTAAACTAAGCAGATTTCCCACGTGAAGCTATACAATAAAGAAATCTCTATACGAGAGCCGTCTCTCTATACGTGTTCGTTATCGGCCCACATTTAATAAAAATACAAATATCTCCGTTAATATTCAAGATACAGAATAAATGTATAGAACAATATTTATAGTAAATTTAATTTGCAATAAGATTGGTCCTATACAAACTTTTGATCCGACGTATGGTAACGGAGATATTTTGAATTTTCAAAAAACCCCCTCTCTAAACCCCCCCTCCCCCTGGTCCGATTTCAGCCGTTAACGAACTTGATCTTTCTTTTTACATAAAACGACTAAATATCGAGTTTCGTAACGATTAAACAATAATTGCGACCGCTAGAGAGGTAACAGACAAATATATCTATATATATATAAAAAAGTCCGTCACGCAGGGGCTGCGTAAACTAAGCAGATTTCCCACGTGAAGTTTTACAATAGAGAAATCTGCCTAATAACAACTGTAGTAGTAAGAAACCTCTAAACCTAAAAAACATTATTTAGGGCGTAATAACCCAGTAGTTTCTAAGCCAAAAAACAGTTAACCTAACCTCTAAACCTATTCACGAGGGACAATAGTTATGGAAACGGCCGCCAGAGCTCTCGTCGGAAACTCCGAACATTGGAGCCTATTGGCCTATTGGTGACCACACGCAGAATACAAATGCAAATATCTCGGTTAATATTCAAGATAGAGAATTGATGTATAGAACATTATTTATAGTAAATGTAAATAATTTGCAATAAGATTGGTTCTATACAATCTTTTGATCCGACGTATAGTAACAGAGATATTTCTAATTTTCAGAGACAGAGGTTACAATCTATATATTATAGAAGTGTCAGAATCAGAATGTTATAATATATAGATAGCACTAACGTCTTCCTTATAATAAGCCATACCAACATTTCTAGGCACGGGCAGGAGTGGGGGTTATAAGGGAGGCCTGAAATTAAAAATAGCGATATTTCTTTTTCTGCTGGTTTTCCTGCAAATATGCACATGACAAAAGTTGTTAATTTTGTTATTTAAAGTAACTTTGGTTAAATCACTTTTGCTGTATAACATAAACGAGATATGCGTTAAAATCTAAAGCGGAAGCCAACAATTTTGTTGTGCTCAAACGATTGAACCGAATATAACAAAACTTGGTATGCGAATTAGCATTAATTCTTCCATGATTATAAGCTATATTAAAATGTTTAGGTTCAAACGGGAGTGGGGGTTATAAGACAGGCCTGAGATAAAAATTAGCAATTTTCATTTTTCATTTTTTTTTCGGCTAACGTCCACATAGCAAAAGTTGTTTACTTTTGTTATTTAAAGTAACTTTTGTTGTATTCACTTTTGCCGTAAATGAAGTTAACACGGCATATACACTAAATCCATAGCGGGAGTCAATAATTTTATTAGTGCTTATTTAAGAGTTTTTAATAAATGGATATTATAACAAAAGATGTTATGTTTTAGTCTTATATGATAGTTGTAAGTATGATTCGGATTAGTGAGATTATAAATCTCCGTCGCCTCCTCATTTATTTATTTATTTTCCCTATAACTTTGTTATTTATTTCTAATAGAATATAAACTATAAGAGCATTTCTGGTATTTAATTTATACTCGATATGAATGTTTAAAGTATTACTAGGTTGCAGGGGGGCTCTCTTCCCCTCATCTAGCTTTTTGAACATAAATGGAATTATGTTTAGGGATCTATTATTTAGTTCCATCAGGGAGATAAATTATTAAAATAATATTCTGAATCAATATTCTAAGGAAAACGACGATGATAACGCTCCTGCGAGAGCGGAAATGGACGGGAGGTAATTGAGCACTGAGGCTTACTAATACGAATATAATCTTATCTATAAAACTATGCTAAAACTATATGTGCTTGGTTTGATTTTTGGCAGGAAATATGTTCATAATAGATGATATTTAATTGTGATAAATTCTACCCATGATTATGGTTTGAATTATTCAAAAACCGTGAGTCAAAAAGTCGTGAGGAATAAATTAGAAACCCATTTTCATATATTCTTCAAAACTAAAATTTCTATTCTATTAACCCTGAAAGTTACACTTTAGGATTGGCTGTTTTGAAAAAACAATGCATCGTGGAGGGAAGTGCAATTGTACACATTGAAGTCTTGCTATAAAAATACAATCATTAGTCAGTCAGCAATGATTTCCCGGGCATCGCCGGGTACCTTAGCTAGTATATCTATATATATATAAAATTGTAACCTCTGTCTGTACATTGATTTTTTTCGCGAAATTTCACGATAACTTTTCGTTTCACATGTCATAGACACCATAACTGCATTTTGTTTCTTTCGTGTATGTTTGTTTGTTTGTTTGTTTGTTTGTTTGTTTGTTTGTTACCTTTTCACGCATAAACGGCTGAACCGAATTTTATGAAACTTGGTATGTATATTACTACTAACCCAACTTAGACTTTAGGCTATACTAATATTCTCTGAGACGAACAGGAGTGGGGGTTATAAGGGAGGCCTAATATAAAAAATAGTGATATTTCTTTTCCTATCGCATTTTCGGCAATTATGCACATAACAAAAGTTGTTTATTTTGTCATTTAGAGTAACTTTTGTTATATACACTTTCGTCGTATACCCAAGTATAAATGCGTTTTACGCTAAAAATTAGAGCGGGAGTCAACAATTTTATTTGGCACAAAAGACTCAACTGAACTAAACGAAACTCTGTATGTAGGTTGGTATTAACTCATCCTTGATTATAATCTATAGGAACATTTTTTGGAACGAACAGGAAAAGAGGTTGTAATGAAGGCACGAAATGAAAAATTGCGAAATTTTATTTTTTAATGTTTTTTCTGCAAACATGCACATAATAAAAGTTGTTTATTTTGTTATTTAGAGTAACTTTTGTTATATACACTTTTGTCCTATAAGGAAGTATAAACGACATACATATACGCTAAAAACTTTAAGTGAGGGCACTCAACTGAACATGACTCAGTATCATCTGACGTTTGCACCAACTACTACTAAATTATAAGCTATATTAACAATAATGCTCATAACAAAAACTGTTCCATTGTTATTTAGAGTAACTTAATATATATCTTGGTCGTATAAAAATATATATGTTGTAGTCTGCAATTCAGTCCAATGTTTGAATATGTTATACCATTCGATGTTTTAATGTAATTTTACCTCACCATGATAAATTACGGCAATAAACAAGAACATTTCAATTGTATGATGCATTTTTAAAACAATTAACTGATTTCATGAGGAACAAAGTATACTACCCCCCCCCCCTTCTTTCACCGGAACATTAATTAATCGGAAGTAAGTAATTTCTTCCTTCAATGAGTTTAAAAAATCAATTAATTCACAAAAAAAGAAAGTATTTAAACATACATAATTAGAATTATAAATAGAATTTGAATTTAAGGTAATGTACGCGGAATTGAGAATTAGAGTTAGAGTCATGTTCTGTTGGTTAACCTGGAGCGTCGTGGAGGGGTGGGGAGACCCAGGGGGGTGCCATTCGGCAGGTGCGCAGATCGTGACTTTTTTGCGACTTTGGCGCATTACGTCATCCATTACCTAATTGAGCTTTGTTTACATAGTGAGCATCTCTCTTTTTGTATTTATTTTGATTTTTTAGTGTTATAACTCATTTTTTTCAAAATGCCGAGTGATTGTGCTGTAGCAACATGTTCCCACAACCCTAGGAAATCAGGGAAGTCAGTATCTTTTTACCAGTTCCCAAAAAACCCAGAAATTAGGAAACAGTGGGTAGTCCTGTGTAGACGAGGTGATTTGAACTTTAATCCTGATAATTCACGGGTTTGTTCAGAACATTTCAACGACAGTGATTATGAAAGGAATTTACAAGCAGAATTGTTAGGCTATGTTCCTAATAGATTGAAATTAAAAGAAGAAGCTGTGCCCCATCTGAATTTACCAGTGTCGTCCTTAAGTAAACAAACTTCTACTTCTGACTCAAAAAGTGAAACATCTAGACAATGTAGGAGTGAAAATATATAAACGTGCCCTGTGTCACATTAATGAGATTTCTCCCAAAAAGAAGAAAAGTGATTTTTCAGCTAATACAGAAGACTACATGCCAATGACAGTTTTTAAAAAGGTAAGATTTAAAATGTAAGAAAGAGAATTATTTTCTTGTAATGTATCCTATAGAGCTCTATAGGAATTAATTTCCCATGGTCCATTAGTAATGATATTACATGTGTCTTTCACAGCAATTTATTCTATAGGCCAGTGCGGTTTAAATTCATACACTCCACATATATCAGCAACAACTGTTTTCGACAAGACAGACTACATGCCAATGACAGCTTTTGAAAAGATAAGATTTAAAATATAAGAAAAAGAATTATCTTCCTGTAGTGTATCCTATAGAGCACTATAGGAATTAATTTCCCATGGTCCATTAGTAATGATGTTACATGTTTCTTTCACAGTTATTTATTCTATGGGACAGTGCGGTTTAAATTCATACACTCCAAATATATCAGCAGCAACAGTTTTGGACAAGCGAACTACATGCCAATGACAGCTTTTAAAAAGGTGAGATTTAAAATGTAAGGAAAGAATTATTTTCTTGTAGTGTATCCTATAGAGAACTATTGGAGTTATTTCCCATGGTCCATTAGTAATGTTATTACATGTTTCTTTCACAGTTATTTATTCTGTGGGATTTTAATGCATAGGCTCCAACATCAGTGCCATTCTCTTTACAAGGATTTAACTGGAACCGAGGCATCCCTGCGACTCGAAATATATGCATCTTTTTAGGACAAGAAGGATTACATGCCAATGATATACTTTAAAAATCTTGTACCTGAATGGACTAGTTGATGTTTAAAATAATTTACTAACATATTCTAGTAACTGGTATCTTAGTTTATTGCTTGGTTTGTTCAATGTCATTGACTTTAATTTCTTTGTATAATATTAGGCATAACTGTTTTCATGTTTTGAACATTTCATCTTATTATAGTACTTTGTATTGTGTTGATTATGTAGAAAAATTACGATTTTAAATATATCTCAATTTTAAGGAACTATTGTGTATTTATTTTTAATGGAATCTAATTTGTACATGGTTTATTTAAAGTAAAATATATTCAGCTAAAGTAATTTGTACCATTTATTGACCTATACCATTTTATAAATTTTGTATTCACCAAATTAATCAGAAAACAGCGTATTTTGGTCGTTTTTAAGCTGGTTGGGGGCGTGGCTAGGAATCGAGTGACGTAGCAGGCTCCCTGCATTTTGATTGGCTATTCGTCAAATGGCACTACCTTATCTTATACGTACCTTGGGGAGACCTTCCTGCAATCTAGAACCTCTCTCACTGCCTCTTTGTTTCGCCAGCTCTCAATAGTGCAACATATTGGCTATTTAAGCTGTTTTTCATCAGTTGCACTTCGATTCTAATCCTTCAATTTTTGGATTATATTTACACATATGCTTAAAGCTATACCTTTACTACTGGGAGAAATTAGATTGAAGGCATTTTTTGTTTATTGAGGTTAAATTATAGACCTCCCAGCGTCAAAGGTTTGCGCCAGCCATATTTTTTTGGGAATACAGTAATTATACATTTTGTTATAATTCTGTCGACGTTTATTAGTAATTTAAAGTGAAAGGAGTTAATTTTGGAAATTAAACTAATACGTTGTAGTTATTTTTTATACTGGGCTTCATAAATTATTGGTTTTTTCATAATCTTCGTCTTAATTATTATTTTTAAGTCTTATTGAATAATATAAGCAGGAAGTAGGTATATTAGTAATAAGAAAATCAGTAGTAATTATATTAGTTGTAAGTATATTAATAGTAAGTATATTAGTAGTAAGTAAATCAGTAGTAAGTATATTAGTAGTAAGTTAATCAGCAGTTAGTATATTATTAGTGAGTAAATCAGTAGTAAGTATATTAGTAGTAAGTAAATCAGCAGTTAATATATTATTAGTGAGTAAATCATTATTAAGTTTATTAGTAGTATATTAGAGCTTTAGTCCCTTTATAATTGCTTATTTGTGTCACGTTAGTATTATTATTTCTTTTTAACAGCCAGTATTTGGTGAAAGAGTATATTATTAATAATTTCTATCACATTTAATTTGTTTTTTTCTTAGTAAACGAATTCATATTAATTAAATAAAACAAAATGCCCAGACCTAAGCGTAGTAATTTAAGTAAACAATCTACGCGAGCCAAAAGAATGAAAATATCGAGGCAGAATGAAACTGATAGTTCAAAGGAAGAGCGCCTTTCTGCGCAGAGGGACAGGCAGTCCTGTTCTAGATCAGATGAAACTGCTTCCCAGAGAGAAGAACGCCTCAATTCCCAGAGAGCGAGGCAGTCTGGCTATAGGACGATAGAATCCTTACCAAAGCATGAAGCTCGCCTCAGCTCTCAGAGAGTTAGGCAAGCCTGCTTGAGGGCAGATGAGAGTGGAGAAGAGCATGAAGCTCGCCTCAGCTCTCAGAGAGTTAGGCAAGCGTGCTTGAGGGCAGATGAGAGTGAACAAGAGCATGAAGCTCGCCTCAGCTCTCAGAGAGTTAGGCAGGCCTGCTTAAGGGCAGACGAGGCAGCAGAAGAGGATGAAGCTCGCCTCAGCTGGCAGAGAGTTAGGCAGGCCTGCTTAAGGGCAGACGAGGCAGCAGAAGAGGATGAAGCTCGCCTCAGCTGGCAGAGAGTTAGGCAGGCCTGCTTAAGGTCTTTAGAAACTGAAGCAGAACATGAGGAGCAGGTCAGAGCACAAAAACATCGACAAGCTTCCTTGCGTGCTGCCGAATCTGATGAACAGCGGGAAGCACGTTTGGAAGCAAATTGCTTTAGACTAGCTGAGATCCGTTCTCTAGAAGACGCTCAAGGCCGAGAAAACCGGCTTGAAGCTCGAAGGATAGAATATTTTTATAATTCTGAAATCCATACAAAAAATTTAGAAAAGGAAAGACAAAGAATCAATAACATTAGAGACTCAGAAAACAGCAATGAGCGTTGTAATCGCCTAGAATCAGACAGAGAGAGGCACATTGTAATTAGGGAAACGGAGGATGAAAATGCGCGTAGATCGCGGCTTCTAGCTGATAGGATTAGACATGCAACAGCAAGTCGCCAGTGGGAACATAAAATTAATTCTGGATTTTCATACGAACCTTCGATTGACTATATTAGCCAGTCAAACATTGGTTCTATGAACAAAACATGTTCCCACTGTAACGCTTTAAAATGGAAGAATGAACCAAAAGGGCTTTGCTGCTCTTTTGGGAAAGTAAAACTTTCTCCCATTTTAGCTCCTCCAGAACCACTTAATTCACTAATTATTGGCCAACACCCAGATTCAAAACATTTTCTGAACCATGCGAGACAATACAATAACTTATTTCAGATGACGTCTTTTGGTGCTTCAGAAATTTTTGAATCTAATTATATGCCAACTTTCAAAATACAAGGTCAAGTGTACCATTTAATAGGCTCATTACTGCCAGAAACTCATCATGAACCACAATTTTTACAAATTTATTTTATTTCAGATTATAAAGCTCAAGTAGATAAAAGATTGGAGTACGCAAATAATTTGAAAAGCTCTTTGGTGGATTCATTGCAGAGCATGTTGCATGAATGCAATCCTTATATTCACAGTTTCAAATCTGCTCTGCAATCAATTTCACCAGACAGAATGGACGATTACAAAATAGTAATAAATGCAGACAGACGTCCTTCGACAGAACATAGAGGGCGCTACAATGCGCCTCATGTTGACGAAGTGGCTGTCTTAATGATCGACGAAGCATGTGGTAAAAGGGATATAGTTCTGAGGACTCACCAAGGAGAGCTTAAAAGAATAGCCGAGACCCACAGGTCTTATGATGCTTTACAGTATCCTCTGATGTTCTGTAGAGGTGAAGATGGTTACAATTTATTGGTTTACCAAAATAACCCATCCACTGATGAGGAGAACTCAGAAAAGAAAGTCTCGGCTCTTCAATTTTACTGTTATAGACTAATGATTAGGCCAGGCCATTTTAATATCATTCATTATTTCAAAAATCTTACTAATCAATTTTTAGTTGACATGTACGCGAAAGTAGAAACGGAAAGACTCCAGTTCATAAGAAATAATCAGACAAAATTACGTGTGGAACAGTACGTACATTTAAAAGATGCTTTGCAGCAAGGAGATGAAAACCCAGAGAATCTAGGTCGGTTGGTGATTCTACCGTCCAGCTTCACTGGGTCTCCTCGCTACATGCACGAACGTACTCAGGATGCCTTTTGCTATGTCAGAAAGTATTCTCGGCCTGACCTATTCATTACAATTACAACAAACCCTAAATGGGACGAAATTAAAAATGAACTATTTCCTGGACAAATTCCACAAGATCGGCATGATTTAATTTCAAGAGTTTTTCATCTGAAATTAAAACTGCTGATCGATTTATTGACCCAGGAACAAATATTTGGGAAGACTCGCTGCTACATGTATTCAGTCGAATGGCAGAAAAGAGGCCTACCTCATGCGCACATCCTACTCTGGCTTGAGGATAAAATAAGGCCTAATCAAATTGATCAATGCCTACGAGCGGAATTTCCTAACCCTGAAGAAGACCCTGAACTTCATGAGATTGTCAAGTCTCACATGATTCATGGGTCATGTGGTCTTCTAAACAAGCAATCTCCTTGCATGAAGGAAGGAAAGTGCACGAAGAGGTATTCAGGTCATTCATTCTGAAACCCTCACAGGGGAAGATGGCTACCCTACTTACAGGCGACGGGGCCCTGATTCTGGAGGCTTTACAGCCCAGCTTCAGATGAATAAACAAACGGTTGTCGTCGATAATAGATGGGCAGTTCCATATGTTGTTGATGACATTCAAGACACACATCAATGTTGAATTCTGTAGCAGCGTGAAAAGTATAAAATACATATGCAAATATGTGAATAAAGGAAGTGACCAGGCCTGTTTTGCTGTGCAAAATGAATGCGATGAAGTACTGAAATATCAATCAGGAAGATACATCAGTACTTCTGAGGCCATTTGGAGACTCTTATCGTTTCCTATCCATGAAAGATACCCTCCTGTAATTCATCTTGACGTGCATCTTGAGAACGGGCAAAGGGTGTATTTTAAACCAGAAAATGCCCAAAACAGAGTAGCTAACCCTCGCAGCACTTCTCTAATGGCGTTTTTTCAACTCTGTCGTGATGACGACTTTGCTAAAACTTTGCTTTACGAGGATGTGCCAAGTTATTACACCTACGATAAGCAGAGGGGTGTCTTTCAAAGAAGGAAACGAGGGTCACCAGTTGAGGGTTATCCTGGTATAAGAAAAGAACATGTAATAGGGCGTGTCTATACCATTCACCCCAATAATAGCGAATGCTATTACCTCAGAATGTTGCTCTATAAAGTAAGAGGACCAACTTCCTTCCAAACATTAAAAACTGTGAATGGTATAGTCCAGCCGAGTTATCAGGCAGCTTGCAAAGCACTAGGTTTGCTGGAGGACGATTCCCATTGGGAAGACACATTGAGAGAGGCTTGCATGTGTCAGAGTCCATCAAGCCTCAGGCAGCTCTTCTCTATCATGCTGGTGTTTTGCAACCTTTCTGATCCTCTTCAATTATGGGCTAAATTCAAAGAACAATTTTCCGAGGATATAATCAGAGACCTAGGTCGAAATTTCCCTGACATTAATATTGAATTTAATAGTGAAATTGAGAACAGGTCTCTGATGTTAATCAATGACATAGTTTCTACTATTGGAGGGTTGTCTTTAGATAATTATGGGCTTCCCAAGCCACACAATGCTCGAGGAAGTATGCTAAACCATGATTTTCTAAGAGAAACCTCCTACGATCTCAATGAGTTAAATAATTATGTTAACACATATGAATCTAAACTTATAGAAGAGCAAAGGACTGCGTACAATATCATTCTAAACAGTGTGAACTTAAATGAAGGCAGATTGTTTTTCCTGGATGCACCTGGTGGTACAGGAAAAACATTCTTAATCAATTTGATTTTGTCCAAAATCAGATTTCATGGTAAGATTGCTTTAGCCGTTGCTTCGTCTGGAATTGCTGCTACACTAATCCCAGGTGGTAGAACAGCACATTCTATGTTTAAGATTCCTTTCGAAATCGACCACATAGAAAGTCCTGTTTGTAATATATCAAGGAACAGCAACGTGGCTAAAGTTTTGAAAGAATGTGTACTTATAATATGGGACGAGTGTACCATGGCCAATAAAAAAGCAGTCGAAGCATTAGACAGAACGCTGAGGGACATTAGGAACAACAATAGTGTCATGGGAGGAGTAACTGTGCTGTTCTCCGGAGACTTCCGCCAGACATTGCCTGTTGTTCCTAGGGGAACCCGGGCTGATGAAGTCAATGCTTCGCTGAAAAGGTCTCTTCTTTGGGCTCATGTTCAGAAATTAACTTTAAAAACAAACATGAGGGCGCGCCTAGGAAATGATAAAAACAGTGAGGAATTTTCTAATTTATTATTAAAAATAGGAGATGGTGCGTTAATTGAAGTAGACAATGAAATTACTCTTCCAGAGGATTTATATAAACCAATTGCTAATATGGAAGAGCTAATTTCATCAGTCTATCCAGCTTCCAAAATAGAGGAGATGCCAATATCG
The DNA here is from genome assembly GCA_019009955.1 of Riptortus pedestris. NCBI lineage: Eukaryota > Metazoa > Arthropoda > Insecta > Hemiptera > Alydidae > Riptortus > Riptortus pedestris. The sequence goes on from CM032229.1 coordinate 135,104,909, forward strand.
TGGCTTTGTGAAAGGGCAATATTGACTCCTAAAAATGATTTAGCAGCTTCAATCAATTCGGCGATCCTAGGCCTTCTCCAGAGTGACGAGGTAGTATACACCTCAGTGGATACTGTAGTCAATCAAGACGATTCAGTACACTATCCTACTGAGTTCTTGAATTCCGTCACTGCTCCTGGGCTTCCCGCTCACAAGCTTTTATTGAAAGTAGGAGCACCAATAATGCTTTTGAGAAATTTAAATGCTCCCAAACTCTGTAATGGTACAAGACTTAGAGTAGTTAGGCTTTATAAGAATTTGATTGAGGCAACCATCATGACAGGGTGTGGAAAAGGAGAAGTAGTTTTAATTCCAAGAATTCCAATCATTCCGTCCAACTACCCGTTCCAATTCAGACGCCTACAATTTCCAGTATCTGTTTGTTTTGCTATGACAATAAACAAATCTCAAGGACAGACACTGAAAATAGCAGGCGTCGATTTGAGGAGCAGCTGCTTTTCGCATGGACAACTCTATGTAGCCTGTTCCAGGGTTAGTTACAGAGATAACCTTTTCATTTATGCACCGGACGGAAAAACTAAGAATGTTGTATATAAAGAAGCTTTGCTATGATTATTTAGTTATGGAAACAAAACAGCACATAAAAAGACATGCCACTCTGGTTTGATGGCAGGGTAAGTGATCAACTTGACACTTTCCCTGCCGTATTGTGGAGGCATTAAAGATTACTTCTTTATTTAACGTAACTATATTGAGTGTGTATCACTGGGTATCTTTGAGTAGATAACAGAGTGGAACAAGTTTACAAATTTGGACCCTATGGCATTGTATTCCAGTGCTTTACCACAGAACAACAACCACTTCGTTATGTCACTACCTTTTATTCAAAATTTTAAAATTCTCTTACCTAAGCTGACATATTCGGTATGTATGTTAATATTATGCTAGATCATTATTCTGTCATAAGCAATTCCCTGGTTAAAAACAGGCACCTCATTTACCGTGACCTATGTAAATCTCTATAAGTTCGCAATAGTTGCCAGACTCAAGGACTATTATTATACACACTGAAAACTTAATTACCATAGGCCCTACCAAAAAATTATCATCAGTCACCAATGATATCCCGGGCGTAGCCGGGTACCTTAGCTAGTATATCTATATATATATAAAATTGTAACCTCTGTCTGTACATTGATTTTTTTCGCGAAATTTCACGATAACTTTTCGTTTCACATGTCATAGACACCATAACTGCATTTTGTTTCTTTGGTGTCTGTTTGTTTGTTTGTTTATTTGTTTGTTTGTTTGTTACCTTTTCACGCATAAACGGCTGAACCGAATTTTATGAAACTTGGTATGTGTATTACTACTAACCCAACTTAGACTTTAGGCTATATTAATATTCTCTGAGACGAACAGGAGTGGGGGTTATAAGGGAGGCCTGAAATTAAAAATAGCGATATTTCGTTTCCTATTGGTTTCTTGGCAAATATGCATATAACAAAAGTTGTTTATTTTGTTATTTAGAGTAACTTTTGTTATGTACACTTTCTCGTATACCGAACTATAAAGGTGTTATACGCTAAACATTATAGAGGGAGTCAACAATTTTATTTGGCACAAAGACTCAACCGAACTAAATAAAACTCGGTATGTGTATTAGCACTAACGCGTTCCTTATAATAAGCCATACAAACATTTCTAGGGACGGGCAGGAGTGGGGGTTATAAGGGACGCCTGAAATTAAAAATAGTGATATTCCGTTTCCTATTGGTGTTTCGGCAAATATGCACATAACAAAAGTTGTTTATTTTGTTATTTAGAGAAACTTTTGTTATATACACTATCGTCGAATACCGAATTATAAATGAGTTATACGTTAAAACTTTAGCGGGAGCCAACAATTTTATTGGGCACTAACAGCTGAACCGAACTTAACAAAGCTCGGTATGTCAATTAGCATTAATTCTTCCATGATTATAAGTTATATTAAAATTTTTAGGTTCGAACGGGAGGGGGGTTAAAAGGGAGGCCTGAAATAAAAATTCACCATATTTACATGTATAAGAGACGGGAAATATAAAAATATCGAAGACAGTGAAGCCTTATCGAACAAATATTCTATTATTAGCAAATCCACGGCAACGACGGGTATCAATCCTAAACACTGGGACGGGTAAATGTCAAAATATTGTGCAATGTAAAGCCTGCTAAAAAATACCATCACCATTCAGCCTCAAATGAATTCCCGGGCGAAGCCGGGTATCTGAGCTAGTATATATATAAAATTGTAACCTCTGTCTGTACATTGATTTTTTTCGCGAAATTTCACGATAACTTTTCGTTTCACATGTCATAGACACCATAACTTCATTTTGTTTCTTTCGTGTCTGTTTGTTTGTTTATTTGTTTGTTTGTTTGTTACCTTTTCAAGCATAAACGGCTGAACCGAATTTTATGAAACTTGGTATGTATATTACTACTAGCCCAACTTAGACTTTAGGCTATATTAATATTCTCTAAGACAAACAGGAGTGGGGGTTATAAGGGAGGCCTGAAATTAAAAATAGCGATATTTCGTTTCCTATTGGTTTTTCGGCAGATATGAACATAACAAAAGTTGTTTATTTTGATATTTAGAGTAACTTTTGTTATATACACTTTTGTCGTTTACCAAAGTATAAATGAGTTATAAACTAAAAACTATAGCGGGAGTCATTAATTTTATTGGGCTCAAAAGACTCAACCGTGCTAAATAAAACTCGGTATGTTTATTAGTGTTGACGCCTTGATGTTTATAAGCCATACCAACATTCCTAGGGACGAGCAGGAGTGGGGATTGTAAGGGAGGCCTGAAATTAACAGTAGTGATATTTCGTTTCCTATTGGTTTTTCGACAAACATACACATGACAAAAGTTGTTTATTTTGTTATTTTAAGTAACTTTTGTTATATTCACTTTTGTCTTATAGAAAAGTATAAACGAGATATACACTAAAATCTAAAGCGTGAGCCAACAATTTTGTTGGGCACTAACGATTGAACCGAACTTAGCAAAACTCGGTGTGTGAATTAGCATTAATTCTTCCATGATTATAAGCTATATTAAAAATTTTAGGTTCAAAGGGGAGTGGGGATTATAAGAGAGGCTAAAATGAAAAACTCGCTTTTTATATTTTTTATTTGTTTTTCGGCAAATATTCTATTTGTTTTATTTCCAATAGAAATATAAACTATAAGAGCATTTCCATTATTTAATTTGTATAATGTACCTCGATGTTATTGAAACAAATATGTAATATAATAACAATTAAACGTTAATGGTAATGTCATCTTGACAAAAAACAATATTCGTTTAAACTCGATATGATATTTTCAGGGTACCACTATTATTTAATTCCATCCGGTAGATAAATTATAAAATAATGTTTTGCATCAATAATATAAGTTGAAGAATGTTGAGAAGTCTCATGCGGGAGTGAAGATGACGGGAGCCTTACCAGTTAATTGAGTTTACTTATTTCCCGTCTGGCATTACTGGAAGCAATTTCCAGTGAGATTCACTATTACAAATATAATCTTGCGTGCAAAACTTTGCCTATACTATGTGAGCTCGGATTAGCTTTTGAAAGGATGTATGTTCATTATAGATGATATTTAATTGTAATAAATGCTACCCATGATTATGGTTAGAACTATTGAAAAACGGTGAGTCAAAAAGTGTAGAGGGATAGATTAGGAACACATTTTAATTTATCCTTCAAAAATAAAATTTCTATTCTATTAATCCCCAAAAGTTACCCAATATGAAGGACAGTGAAGTCTTACTTAATTTTATTATTAAAAAAATCCAATGCAACGACGGGTATAAACCCTAAACACTGGGACGGGTAAATGTCAAAATATTGCGCAAAGTAATGCCTTGCCAAAAACATACCATCACCATTCAGCCTCAAATGAATTCCCGGGCGAAGCCGGGTATCTGAGCTAGTATATATGTATATATATATATATATATATATATATATATATATATATATATATATACATATATAGATATATATATACAGTTTTGAACGGACCTCATTTTCGTCATCTACTAGGTAGGATCGATGGATATTTGAAGAAAAATGTCGAAAATTCCGTCATGAGTACAACCTCAATAGCTGATTTCCCTTAAGGGAAATCTGCTAATTGTAACCTCTGTCTGTACATTGATTTTTTCCCCGAAATTTCACGATAACTTTTCGTTTCACATGTCGTAGACACCATATCTGCATTTTGTTTCTTTCGTGTATGTTTGTTTGTTTGTTACCTTTTCACGCATAAACGGCTGAACCGAATTTTATGAAACTTGGTATGTATATTACTACTAACCCAACTTAGACTTTAGGCTATATTAATTTTCTCTGAGACGAACAGGAGTGGGGGTTATAAAGGAAGCCTACAATTAAAAATAGCGATATTTCGTTTTCTATTGGTTTTTCGGTAAATATGCACATTACAAAAGTTGTTTATTTTGTTATTTAGAGTAACTTTTGTTATATACACTTTTGTCGTATACCGAAGTTTAAATGCGTTATACGCTAAAAATTATAGCGGGAGTCAACAATATTATTTGCCAAAAAAGACTCAACCGAACTAAATAAAAGTCCGTCACGCAGGGGCTGCGTAAACTAAGCAGATTTCCCACGTGAAGTTTTACAATAGAGAAATCTACCTAATAACAGCTGTAGTAGTAAGAAACCTCTAAACCTAAAAAACATCCAAAACAATGCACAATAAACTTGGTGATTATTCTTAATTACTACTCACAGTATACACTGATAGCGTTCTGTTCTTCAATGAGTCACAGTCCAATAATTCACAGAAAGACGGCACTGCACTGTCCTTTGCTTCGCGGCACTGCACTGTCTTCTACTTCGCGGCACTGCACTGTCCTTTACTTCGCGGCACTGCACTGTCTTAAACACGGCACTAAACTGTTACTTACAGTCACGGCACAACACTGTTCTTCTTATAAAAACACTTTACCGCACTGTACTAAGTCGCACTGTAGCACTGATGTGAACATCAAGACAGGTGATAATAAAACTGACTGCTCACGGCTAGCCCTTCTTTATATAGGGAGGCGGCATACATCAAAGAGGAATTGTCTAGACTATTCGAGGTCTGGCTGGAAGGTACTGGTCGGACCTAGAACATTCTTTCGGCTGCTTTGATCTACGTCATACTTTCCAGATACGCGACTCTCTCTGAAGGATTATTCATCTATTTCATTTTCGCAACACTATATACAATTTTGAACGGGCCTCATTTTCGTCATCTCCTGGGTAGGATCGATGGACATTTGAAGAAATTTTTCGAAACTCGCATCATGAGTACGACCTCAATAGCTGATTTCCCTTAAGGAAAATCTGCTAAAAGATTAAAAATTTAGAAAATTAATAAAATAATTAAATATTCTTACTTGGAAAACATAAATGTTTCAGTTTTTATATGGGTCTACCTTAGTGAGAAAAAAAACCTGAAAATTTTGAAGGTTTTACCTTCTCTAAAATTACATCGTTAAATTCTAAAGCGTCAACGTAAATGTTGTTCGAAGTGTTGGCCTCTCTCGCTGCAATACACGCGTCACATCGCGGACTCACAGATCGCACTGCATCTTAACATTGTTCTGCGGTGAGCTGTTTGTAAACCATTCTGATGCGCTCGATGAGGTCATCCCTTGTGCGGACGGGCTCTCGGTAGACATTTTCTTTCACGTATCCCCACACGAAGAAATCTAGTGGCGTGAGGTCCGGAGACCGGGGAGGCCAAGGCACCGGCCCACCTCGTCCTATCCAGCGACCTGGGTAGTTGATGTCCAACCAGTCTTGTACGGCCCTTCCGTAATGTGCAGGACAACCATCGAGTTGAAACCAGCTCTCAAGCCTTGTTTCCAAAGGGATATCTTCCAAAAGTGCCCATAAGTCATTCTCCAGGAATAGATGATAACTTTCAGCGTGAAGTCGAGTAGGTAAAAATACGGGACCTATTATGCGATTATAACAAAGACCGGCCCACACGTTTACAGAAAGCTCATGCTGGTAGTGAAATTCTCTAACAGCGCGGGGATTTTCATGTGCCCAAAGGTGGTAGTTTCTTTGATTGAATATGCCCGCACGTGTAAAAGTCGCTTCGTCCGTCCAGATTACTTTCGAACTTAAGTTTACATCGTTTTGCAATTGTTCTTTGTACCAATTACAAAAATTTAATCGGCGGGGATAATCAGCGGGTATTAAATTTTGTACCTTTTGTAGATGGTAAGCATGCCTGCGGTCAGCCCTTAATGTGCGCCAAATGGTTGTCTTTGGTATGCTTAGAACTGAAGCAGCTCTCCGAACGCTTGTGCCAGGATTGGTATTGAAGTGCCTCAGTATCCTCTCCCTCCTTCTCAGGTCGGCTTCCATCGGAGCCTGCATACGGTTTCCACGACGATTACATGAGAAGGACCTAGTCTCTCGAAGCCTTCTGAAAGTGCTGCTAAAAACACCTCTGTGTGGGGTTTCTCGGTCAGGAAACCGTCTGCGATATTCCCGAACTGCCTGACGTGCATTGCCATCGCAGAATCCGTAGACGTAGACTATGTCCGCGTATTCAGCGTTGGTAAATCTAGTCATATTTGTTGACTTCACTGAACAGTACTAGCAACACCACTAATGTGAGAATGCGAGGCTGGATTCCCCCCAAAAAGGATAAAAATGATAGTAAACATTTTAATCCTTTCTTTTAAGTTTAAGCACTCAACCTAGACATTTTATTGATAAGGAAAGCGTGAGAATATTCATGTTTTCTAAATTTATTCCTCGTAAATTAAAAAATTAAGCTTACTCAAAAAGCCAATAGTTTTTTGTAATTTAAATACATTATTAAAAAAAATACACTTTTTGCACAACTATTTTCAGTTTTTTGTGATTTTCTCGAAAACGAGGCATATGCCAGAGGACTTTTTTTCTTAGTTTTTCGATCCTCTATCGATCCCTGAAGTTTGGCCGTTTGGTTTGGGGACACCCTGTATATATATATATATATATATATATATATATATATATATATATATATATATATATATATATATATATATATATATATAAAATTTTGAACGGACCTCATTTTCGTCATCTCCTGAGTAGGATCGATGGACATTTGAAGAAATTTTTCGAAACTCGCGTCATGAGTACGACCTCAATAGCTGATTTCCCTTGAGGGAAAACTGCTAAAAAAAAAATTGCAGGTGAAAGAGGGGGGTCCTTGATCCACTAAAGTTAAAATAAGAAAGTCTGACACGCAGGGGCTGCGAAAACTAAGCAGATTTCCTACGTGCTGTTATGACACAGCTGATCTCGTCTCGCCATATAATCTTATCCTATGTCATCACAAAACACTTTTGTATGTAACTCATCTAGTAAAGATCTGAAGAAAACAATTTTTTGTAATTATCCTTATAAAAAGAGATGACTAAGCGTAGGGGAGGGGAGGGGGTTACTGAAGGCTGGAAACTAAAACATGCAAATATCTTGGTTAATAATCATGATACTGACACAATGCATATAACAACATTTATAGCACATTAAATTTTCATTCAGATTGATTCTATTCAATTTTTCAATCCGAATTATAAAAAGGGAGATATTTTGAAGTTTATATAAAACGTTCAAATATTGACTTTGATAACTATGATAATTAGTGAATGGGATTCGGATGCAAAGTCTGGTAAGGGAAGATGCCATTTTTTAATCTTAATCGAGTGAAAACCTTGCAAAGTGACCAACATCAGAAACTGAAACATGAAATCACAGAGGCCAGACTTAAAGTTAGACGAGGCTAAAGAATAAATCAGCAGTACCTACAAGTATAAACATTAAGGTTTTATGTGAAATTCAGAATAATTTGATGTTAAAATAGAAGATTTACTCAACCTAACCTTTTCAAAATGTTAATGTTATTTATTAACGTCCACTTTAATACTACAGTGTCTAACAGGGGCGCAGTTTAGCACCTGTTTCTAGTCAATGTGGAACTAAGGATTCTATACTAATTTTAAGTAAATTCCGATTGCTCAGGTGGAAATTGAATCCACGACTCTAGATGATTACGAAGTGATTTGGTAAAACTGAAATCCACCTCTCCGAAAGACAAGAGACATTAATTCCGTTACCTAATAACCAACCTTACTGCGAACAATGATAGTAGAGATAAAATTGGCACATGATTAGCGTTATCTAAGCAGACCTCATAGAACAAAAGGAGTATTTTTTAATAAAAAACATGTAAGTATGGATTCGTTTCCAGTGTTTTGTTATTTATGATCCCCAAAACTCTATTACATGAAATAAAGGTTCCTGATCTTTTGCAACTAGGCTCCATGCTTGACAGAATTGACTGTATTAGTGGTATTTTCCATAAAAGAAGTCAGCCATTGAGGTTGTACTCATGGCATGATTTTTGGTAATTTCTTCAAATGCTCATCAATCTTACATTAGAAATGATGAAAATGAGATTTGGCCACATATAAAGACACAACACACACACACATATATATATATATATATATATATATATATATATATATATATATATATATATATATAATTGTCTGTTGCAGCTCTAGCTTTCGTAGTTTTGTTCACAAACTCGATATTAAGCGTTCCATTTAAAACTAAGACCAAGATCGTAAACGACTTAAACTGTACCAGGAGGAGAGAAACGTTTCTGTTGATTTGATCGGTAACCTCTGACTGGTTGGAAATGGAGGAAGGAGGGGCAATGGGGTGTAGAAAGTCAGTTGTAGTTTCACTAATAGAACCATTACATAATTTCAAAATAATTGCTAATTGGTATGGACTGGTGGGAGATTGTGTAATGGTACTGATATACATAAAGTGTTTTTTTTTCGTTGTTGGAACTTAAATTTTGAGGGATTGTTTTCTTTAGGGTTCTCAGAGGACAATACTCTAGGACGCAGGTGTCTATTTGGGCTTCTTCTGATTTGTTTGGGAGTGGTGTTCGCGGTGGAGGTCGGTCTGAATGCTTAGGAAAAGTTAGGGATGGAACTCGTTTTGTATTCGAGAATTGGAATGTTTTTTTTTTTTTATTTTCTCCGAAAGTTTTTGTTCTCTTTTATTGGCTCCGACTAGAACTCTTATGGCCAGTAAATGAGTTGACTCCAATATTTCTGTACAATTCTCCAATCAGCCAGCTCAATTTTCGTTAAGGGGAAAACATATTGTATTAGGATAAACGGGCTTATATTGAGCTGGTGGGAATTGTAATATATGTATGTTTTTTGCTCTTCGCAGCCTATTTTTCTTTTTTTGGACCTATCCACCATAACGTCATACATCCCATACCTCACTGCACTTAGTCTTTTGAACGCTTCACTTGCGAAGGTGCAAACGAAACTGAATGGAAGCATGAAATTGTTTGACAATACAAAGCTTGTATATAAACAGTTATCAATGTATTAAAGTGCATGCTTTAAACTGCCCAGTTTAGAGGTTTTGTTAATTTTGCAATGATGCGCTTGACAACTCTATTGTGAATAGGCTACTATTATTCTAAGAAATTAATTTAATCGGAAATATTTTTGTTAGGCTTAAATCCTTAGTTCCTCATAAGGATTATGTAAATTGAATTGAAATTTCAATCAAGTATTGGAGTTAGAGTTTTATATTCTGTGACTCATATTTGATTTAAATGTGTGACAAGTGCTAGAGGTGACATCCCTATGGAGAAATCATGGACATATGAGGATGAGTTGAAGCTGTTGAATGCTATATATAGCTGCGGGTATGGAAATTGGACCAATATTTCACAAAGAGTTCCACCATATAGTTCTTCAGAATGTGAAGAACATTATTTGGAAACATTTTCTGAAGATTTTAAGAAATTTCAGAGAAGAGATGAACTATGTTCCAATAACTGTAAAATTAAATTGGATTTACAAAGAGAATATTATTCCAATCATTTAAATACTGCTGAAATTAATAGTTATTTAAAGAAGTTAGAAAGGGAAGAATCATCTAGTATTGTAAATAGGGTTACTACTCAAAATCATTTAGATGATGTTAAAGCTAACAAGATTTATAATTACATGGTTGCCTTACCAAGTATTGGATATAATCGTATTAGGTCAGAGTTTGATATTGATTATGATAATTCAGCTGAAAATATTTTAAAAGTAATTAGTGAAAATCACTTAGAACATAGTGAAATGGATAATGAAGAATCTAAATTATTTGAAGAATTGGAGTTTGTTATTTGTCAATCCTACAATACTCGATTAAAGGAAAGAAAAAAGGTTAAAAATATTATGAAAACACATTGTTTACTTGATCGAAGGAAAACATTTACTATGTTGCAGAGACTTGATGTGAGTTTTTCTTCCACCTATTATCCCTAAATATCTGTTAATTATGGTCTCAAATATTACAATTCAACTGTCATTTCACAATTTCTCATTACTAAGTTCATTAATATAGATTTTGTATTGAATATTTTTTTTTTAGTTATTTGAGATACACATCATTGACGGAATGAAGGTGAATAATTGTCACTTTAAATATTATGGCCATATTAAATGAAACTCTAAATATAAAGGGGTAGAATGCAGTTTAACCCCACCCTTGCTGGAAATGACCGATGACGTATTTTGGAAGTTTTTGAATGCGGTCACTAAAGTCTATCCTCCCTCCACAGTCTAAGGATCCACCAAATTAAGCGTGTTAAAAAAGATAAAGTTAAAAAAAAAAACAATGGCTGTGGTCGCCATTTTCGAAAGTGCATCGCCAAGGGATTTGGTTAAACTGCATTTTTACCAATATAAAGATTATTAATTATGAATCATTCTATCATCTTGGCCAATCATTTCTACATAATCAGCATTGAACAAATTTGCCACACCACAATATTTTAGTTTTTTTTTTTTTTATAATTGAACATTTTATTAAAATTATTACTTTTGCAAATATTTTAAAATTTGTATTATACTGTAGAATGTTTCAATCAGCATACAAACCCTAATAAGAACTCTCATCGTAGAATGTAGAAAGAAAATTAAATTGTGCAATAGCTTTCTCTGGCTAACAGTCTGAGGGGAAGTTATTTTTCTTTTTATATAGTGTCACTTTTGACTTCTTGTATTGTAATGCACTTATATTTATGTAAATCCCATGAGAAAATGTTTCAATAAAGTAATTCAAATAGTTCTTTTAAGCATTTTTGTTTTAGTTATTAAAAATAACATTAATGACCTTTATGTGTATGATTTTTATTTTAGGTTACCTTTGGACGGAATACTTTAAAACCACTAGTTCCTGTAATGAGATTCCTAAATGGTACAGAATTTGATTTTTTAGTGGAAAGAATGAAGTATCAAAGTGACTTAAAATTGAAAATGCATTTACTTATTGAATATAGAAACAATGGACTCAAGTTTTTGACTGAAATTGATACTTATAAACATTTAAAAGCAAAACGATTTAAATACAACGCAGAGCTGTCCAGTTTTCAAATGGCTTGTAATAATGATGTTAGAAATTCATCACTTCATGGCACAAGAAAGCCAGTTACACCTTTGGCGTTAGGGCATTTACCTGGGTAAATAACTGTTTTAAAATAAAATAATAGATACTGAAGAATAATAGATTATAACAGTACAGACAATCTCCAGACACAGGTTTTTAATTTAATCAGGCATCAGGAACTAAAGCACTCCTTGTACAAAAAACAAATACAATGTATAAAATAAAATACTCCTCAATCTGTGAGAGGGATTATGACATATTAATGGTTGTGCTTTAGCTCCTACCTGTTATATTAAAATATAAAATGAGCTTTCAGTCTTAATATTCAGAACCAAAAAGGAATGAAAACAATTGAATTTTTTCTTCCAGAGATGCTGGGTGGTAGAGGAACTAACCTATACTGTGGAGGGAAACAGGCCTTGTTTGTTAATCCTGATAGCAGACACTTTCCATGTTTTCCCACTTTCTGTTAATCAGATATTATATCCATTGCCAACCTTATATTATTAAAATTGCCAGCAATTATCACCCCTGGAACCGATTAACGAATAGGGAGAGTATTAAAGTAATTTTGTCTGACTTTTTTTGGGAAATAAATCCAAATCTCCTTCCACACAAGCACATTTATAGTACACACTCTAAAACCACATCATGAAGGTTATGTAGCAGATAAATTGAATTGATTTATAAAATTTGACTGTTTGATCTTAGGGAAAATCCAGCACATTATATCTTGCCTTATTTAATTACTACCTTCAAAAATAGTATTTATTACTTACTGTGTTTCCTTTTAGGTATAATCTTCTTAATGAGGATGAGAAGAAACTATGTTCCATGTCAAGAATAGTTCCTGAAACCTACAATACCTTTAAAGAACTTTTAATAGCTGAATGTGAAAAACATAATGGACTTCGATTAGCCCAGGCTAGAAATCTCATAAAAATAGACGTTAATAAAACAAGAAAAATTTATGATTACCTTATGTCAATTAATTTGATATGGCAACCACAATCCTAATCTTATGTCTAAATCAAGATAGATAAAAGATATCAGACTATGTATGTAAGGAACTGTGATATATACAATAAATATATATATATATATATATATATATATATATATATATATATATATATAATAGGAGCTTTATAAGAATTGAATTGTATCTACAAGTTTTAACTGATTTGTTATTTTGTACTTTTAATTGCAGTAATTATTTTTTAATTAATTTATGTTTTTTAACCACAAAATTGAGGGTATTGCGAGTGATAGAGGTGTGCTGAAGGTCCTAAATGAGACGAGGATTTGGAATTGTGTCTCCATAAATTTATTGCGAGCAGAGGAGAAATATTGCTCTGTACGAGAAGTAAATAAAGAACAAATTAACACAGCTGTAGGAGGCAAATAAGATGAATACAAGCTGCAGAATGTTTCACTAGGTACTGTGGGGGGGGGGGCAGGCTGTCTGGGGATTACTTCACATCAAAACAGGAGATTTTGTATTATTTTGTTATGTACTGTATATTGTGATATCATGTCTGTGATCTAGAAATAATATTACCAGTGAATAGTTATTTAGTCTGACAAAATAAAGATGTAAAATATTTTTAGTGAAGTATGATTACAATTGTTTCCTATTTGTTTTGAAGGTTTATAAAAAATACATCATTTAATTTCCAATATTGCATAAAATTCTTTTTTTTTCTTTTTTGAGATAAACAGACACAAAACTAAATAAGGAAAATGTGATGTAGGAAGAATTTGATATGAAACATTATAAAATACAAACATTTTTTCCATTTTATTAATTCCGTGCAAACTTTGAGTTCCATTTTTAAAATTTCTTTAATTATCTGAATAATATTAATCCACCTAAGTTTTATAAATTTGGTAAAACAATATTTAAATCTGTTTATGGGGCTCAGGTTAGCCATGCGAGTTAAAGCGTTGACCTTTATCTCACATGGTAAACCTAGAGTGGCGAGTTCGATTCTCGCCTGGGCAAAGGAAATTATTTAGTGACGAAATTCATTAAATAACGTCCTAAAATCCCACCCTGGCTAGAAACGGGTGGTAACCTGTAGATAACCCGTCCCGATTAGCCTAAGTTGCAAAAAGTGGACGTTAATAAATAAATAAATCTGTTTATGCTCTATATTTCTTGTCTTTTCTAACATTATTTCATTGAAATGATTATTCGTACATAAAACATGTGCTACAGCATTCAATATATTGCATTGTGATATCGTTTAATTACCCTGCCAAAGCTGAGTAATCAATATAAATTTATTGATTTTACAGTATTGCTAAATTTTAAGAATACAATATTTAGTATATGAAGAATGTGAATGCAAAAAATTGGTAGAAGTCTGATGAGTTCCAGAACAGTTAAGTAACAGAAAATTCAGGCATGTGGATAGAAGGCCTTTGCTCTCATAAAAGCTATGCTTACATTTCTTGTTTATCACAATGCAATGTGATTGGTACCCAGCTATAAATTGTAAATGTTAAATGCAGAATTATTTTTGTAAGAAGTATTCTGGATTTAATAGACAGTGCAACAGTTCCTAAATTATCTATTAAACTGTAAAGCAGCGATCTCCAAAATTTTATAGAATGAAGCTTATTGTCTTTCCTTTGTGTATGCTCTAGGCACAGACACATTCCCAACTTGAAAAGTGTAGTTTCGTGCAGTAGATTAATGCTGTGCGCCTGGAAATATATTTTGCACATTTGAGCAAAATATCAGTACCAATTTGAACTGATTTATCAAAAATTATATTAATTTGTTATAGATGAGGACCTTATCCTTGTTTGTTTTGTTTTTTTAAGCAGATTTCGCTTAAGAGAAATCAGCTATTGAAGTCGTACTCATGACGCGATTTTCAAAATCTTTCTTCAACATTGATCAATTGTCCATCGATCCTCCCTAGATGACGAAAATGAGGCCTGTTCAAAACTGTATATATATATATATATATATATATATATATATATATATATATATATATATATATATATATATATATGTAAAAAGAAAGATCAAGTTCGTTAAAGACTGAAATCGGACTTGGGGGAGGGGTGGGGGGTTTAGAGAAGAATTTTGAAAAATCGTTATTACTATACTTCTGATTGAAAAATTGCATAGAAATAATCTTATTGCAAATTAAATGTACTATAAATATTGTTCTATACATATTTTCCGTATAATGAAAAATTATTTATTAACGTCCACTTACTGCAACTAATTGGGACAGGCTATCTCCCTTTTCTAGCCAGGGTGGAACTCAGGATTTTATTTAATGAATCACTAAATAAGTTCCTTTGTCCAGGCGGGAATCCAACTCGTCCATGTAATGAGTATTAACCAAGATATTTGGGTCTTATAGTTTTCCTCTTTCAGTAAACACCCACTCCTGCTAGTGTCATATTAAAAATAAGCTGTTATATCATGAAACACTTCTTTTCAAGGTTAAATACTAAATATTGTTTGTTGCGATCTGGCTGCGGTGATAAGCATTGGAAGCTGAAATATATAAAAAATCCCACAACCAAACCACTAACAAGAATTTAGGAAGGGCCACCAACAATCGACTCAAGTTAAAATTCAAATATATAAATTTATTTATAATAAAAATATTCACCAATTATAAATATTAATGATTAAAATGAAAAGGCACCTTTATAAATATAATGGGGGACACTTAATAATACTTAGTCTATATTACAATAAAAAGACTTAGCTGTTTAATAGAAGTGCTGACAGCCGTGAGAGATAGAGTAGCCTAGGCAGGTAGGAACAAGCTGAAGGATTAACTCTCGCACGAGAACCAGGGTCTCCCCTCCAGAGGATGCCGAATATGACTGACTTTAATCCGTCGTGTCGGGGTCCTTATATAGGGCTAATCCGGGAGTGAACTTTGAACTGCCGATCGAAATACGCTCAAAAAGTGCATTTAACGTGAATTAATTATCGAAATTCATCCGTATTATTGCTTAGTGTACCGACGTTAAGAGCTGTGAATGTTATTATCAAAATCCATCGGCGTTATCTATGAAAATGCTAGAGCACATGGTGACTTCACTCCAAATTGGATATAATTCTTATTTAAAGGTAAAAACAATACATTTAAGCATTCATACATAATAATCTTAATGTGCTCTGTGCTGGGAATACTCAGAATATAAAATATATGGCCATTTATAATGGGCTTATGTAATGCAATGTCAATTTCATTACATGTTTTCAACAAACCTTTATTATTATATGAGATACAAACAAATACATTCTGTTGACCCCCCCCCCCTCTTCTTTTGTTCTTGGATTACTAAAATCTGAGAGATTTAGATAGAAATTATTCTGATTCATTTCAAATTATTCGACTAGCTATAGTAAATAGTTTTAAATTAAGATATGTTATATTCAGATATATTTCATTAATTGTTCATCTTTCCGGTCTAGAATAATTTATACAGCACTGTGAAGTTGGCTGCCCTGTTTTTATTTATTCGCATAATATTCACAGTGGTGTTACCGGTATGTAGATTTATATGGTGTAAATCTTCCCGTGGGAAATCTGCTTAGTTTATCCAGCCCCTGCATGACAGGCTTTTTTTATTATGTGAGAAAAGACAATATTTTGTCTTTCCGTAAAACATTTAGAACTGATTAAATTTTTAGGACACTTTACTATGGTTAAGAAATTGGTTGACTCATTTTGCATCCCACATGAACAAGAAATATAAATTGACTACTTGACACTTTTTAACTCCATTTTATAAAGTACTACATAACCACTAAAAGAAGTCCCATGGAGATGTATTTTGGGGTTTTCGCTTAGCTATTCAACCCTGACTTGTTAAAGTTATGTTAAACAGATGTTTGCTTATCTTATATAGTTCAGTTAATAAATGTTGCTCGTTGAGACAGCATGTGTTGTTCCTTATTCTACACACTCCCAACCAGGTACTGAATAGGCCGACCTCAACAGTTTGTTTAAAGATATTGCATGAGAAAATTATCTTAGATCACTGTACAACAAATGTCTGCTAGTGTATAAAATGTTTTTCTTAAAGATATTTCTAATTGTTTCATCTTTATCAATAAGACAGTGAATGAATAGTACTTGTATTAGAAATACCAGAATACCTTTGCATGTATCTTGTATAATAAAGGTATCTTGGAAATAATATTTGGTATTCAAGCTTCAAATAATGTGGTTTATTATATAAGCCAGTATTATTTATGTAAAATGAGTAGAAGTGGGGGTTTGCTGATGGCTGAAAAATGCAAATACATATCTCGGTTAATATTCCAGATAGAGAATAAATATATTTTACAATATTTATAGTACATTTAATTTGAATAAGATTGATTCTATACAATTTTTTTATCCGATGTATAGTAACATAGATATTTCGAAAATTCCCCCTCCCACTGGTCTGATTTCAGCCATTAACAAACTTGATCTTTCTTTTTACAGAGTTTGGTAACGATCAATCAAAAATTGTGACCACTAGAGCGTTAACACACAAATATATATATAAATTGTAACCTCTGTCTGTACATTGATTTTTTTTCTCGAAATTTCACAATAACATTTTGTTTCACATGTCATAGAGACCATAACTGCATTATGTTTTTTTGGTGTCTGTTCGTTTGTTACCTTTTCACGCATAAACGGCTGAACCGAATTTTATGAAACTTGGTATGTATATTACTACTAACTTTTAGGGGTATATAACTAGTAACTTTTTAGGGTACCACTATTATTTAGTTCCATGAACTTTTACTGTGTGAGATACATGCAAATTTGTTGTGATAACATCATCAATTAAGATTTTATGTTCTTACCTCGAAATTGTTTATTTTTTTCTTGAATGTTGACAATCTTAATAATCATAAGCTACATTAAACTTTAAAATATTAATAAAGTAAAGCAAAACGAATATAATTCAAGATTCTAAGTAAAAATAAAAATATTGCAGCAGGCAAAATGTAATGTAAGACAAATTACAACTGAGTACTTGCTCCTGCCATATAACTGACCGCACCTGCCTACAGGTTAATCTAAATTGATCCTGTTTTCAAACATTTACTACCTATTGATGATAATATATAAAGTCCCTCCCACAGGAACTGTGTAAACAAAACAGATTTCCCACCCTCTACTGATCTTATCACGCCATATATTCTTTTCTAAACAAACATCCAATCGGTAGAAGTGAAGTTTTACTGAAAACAAGAAAGTACATATAACTAACTCTTTGTACTGTCTGATGTTTTATAACATTATACAGTTCCTGTTTCCCAGCTAATTGCCCCAACAGTCCATATGTTAGAGCTGCTAATTTTCTATGTCTCGCTGACCAGTGCTTGTTATGGTGAATGGTGTTGATTGAGGATTTTAAGTATGAATTACACGAAAGTTCCCCAAACAACAAATTTTAAGTACTCACTCTATTAAGCAATAGCTTAATGTTAATGCTGAGAACAATCAAAAGTTAGAGCCTTTGAAGCAGATAGCCGGCAAAACACAATTAAATACAATATCTATTAAGGAGAATAAGAGGAGACAGAGTAAAATAATGCTAGGACATAGTTTGCAAAGTTCAAAATTGCTGTTCCTAAAATATAAAAGAGGTTCAAACAAGGAATTAAATTTCAAAATAAAACAAAATATCAGAATAAAACATGTTTACTTAAAAAAACAATTAAATAATTTTGTTTAAATTGCCAGTTTTTACAATGTATATATTATTGATTCAGATAAATTTAAAAATTCTGTGATTTAAAGAGGAATTTACCATTTAATCAGTCAGACCATATGCAATATGAATAGCAACATTAACTTTATTTAATAGTTTGGAACATCACAGATCATAATCAAAACCTAAAATTTTAAAACAATTGGAATGTGTTGTATTCATAAAACAAATCAATTAAAATTATAATAATGATCAAATGTCAATATGACCTATAATTATTTGTATTTGTTAATTTCAGCTAAAAGTTTGTCGGCATCTTCTTCAGTTTTGACCCTCAAAAGAAATGGTACAGGTTTGGGTTTTGAGTCATCTTTTTTCTCTTTCTTTGAATCCTCCGGTGCTAAACAGGCTACCATAACATTGTTTTTTCCAACTCTTTTTGTGGGGATGTCACTCGTTATACGGAAATTCAAAAGAATATTCCCTAAGCTTGTATCAGCACGCACTATAACTTGGTGAATTTTACTTCCTTTTCCATCATCGACCTCCTTGATGTATAAAGTTCCAACACCACGGTCAGCATACTGCTTATCATTTTTAACAAAGACTTTGACCCTGAAAGTAAAATATTAAATTATTGATAAAAAAAAAAAATATAGTAATAATTTGTTACTTTTCTATATATGACTGGAGTCTATACAACTTCAGTCAAATGTTTCATAAATACATTTTTCTAATTACAAGTAAACTTCACTACAAATTTTAAATTTTTATAAATGTAAAGAATAGGTGGGTGGGAAAGTTATCTTCATGCAATTCTTTTCTGATGTTTATACATAGTTAACCAAAATTTTCCACATGTTCATTCTAGTAACTTGTCACATCAGCCCAACCAGAATTGGGACTACGATAATAGGTAATGATTAGAGATCACAAAACCAACAACTAATCTAATGGGCTTGGAATAAAAGTCTGTCAAACGGGTTATTGCTTAAACTAAGCACATATCCAACACATCAGAATATGATACACTGATGACTTCATCTCATCGTCTTATCTCTATTTCTCCTGGAGCAAGAAGTCTATGTAAACAAGAATTAAAATGTTATTAGACTTAACATGTTTTATGATTGAGGTACTTAAAGTGAAAATCAGATGAGAAGTGAAAGATTGTAAAAGAATGAAACCAAAAAATTACAAATAACTATGTTAACTTTTGAGTTACGAGAAAACATATATAAAGCAATAGTTGAAAAAAATTAAAATTCTAACAACAATGATTATATACAAATTTTCAAACCAACTCATAGAAACTGAGATATTTTGAATTTTCAATAAATCCCCTTCCCTGAAGGCCGATTTCAGACATTACCTAATATAATCTTTAGTGTTCCATGAAATGGTTAAAAATCAAGTTTATTATAGTGGTACTAGCTAAGGTTCCCGGCTTCGCTCGGGAATTCATTTGAGGTTTAATGATGATGGTATTTTTTTGGCAAGCCTTTACTTTCCACAATATTTTAACATTTCTCAATGTATACCCGTCGTTGCTGTGGATTTGTTAATAATAAAATTATTTGTTATGTAAGGCTTCACTGCTCACAATATTTTTATATTTCCCGTCTCCTGTGCATTTAGGTTTTTATATATATATATATATATATATATATATATATATATATATATATATATATAATTCATAATCATAGAAAGTATTCTGTCCACCAAACTCTGTTTGAATTAAACTTCCTTTCCCTTGATATGGTAAAAAAACCAACAGTGACCGAAAACCGTACAGAAAATGTAATATCGCGAATTTATATTTCAGACTTCTCTTATAACCGCCCCCCCCCCTCGTTTGAACCTAAAAAATGTAATGTAGCTTATAATCATTAAAGAATTAATGCTAATTCACATGCCGAGTTTTGTTAAGTTCCGTTCAATCGTTAGTGCCAAATACAATTGTCAGCTACCATTTTAGTATTCATTGTATATCTCGTTTTTACTTGATATACGACAAAACTGAATATAACAAAAGTTACTCTAAATAACAAAATAAACAACTTTTATCATGTACATACTTGCCGAAAACCAATAGAAAACGAAATATCTCTATTATTAATTTCAGGGCTCCCTTACAACCCCCACCCCTGCTCCTCCCTAGAAATGTGGGTACCGCTTATTATCATGCAAGAGTTAGTGTTTACACATATACCGAATTTTGTCAAGTTCCGTTCAATTGTTAGAGCCCAATAAAACTGTCTGCTCCCGCTTTGCTTTTTAGTGTATATCTCGTTTATACTTTGTTATAAAACAAAAGTGAATATAACAAACGTTACTCTAAATAAGAAAATAAACAACTTTTGTTATGTGCATATTTGCCGAAAAACCAATCGAAATATCGCTATTTTTAATTTCAGTCCTCCCTTACAACCCCCACTCCTGCCCGCCCCTAGAAATGTTGGTATGACTTATGATAATTAAGGCGTCAGTGCTAATACACATACTGAGTTTTATTTAGTTTGGTTCAGTCTTTTGTGCCAAATAATATTGTTGACTCCCACTATAATTTTTAGCGTATAACGCATTTACAATTCGGTATACGATGAAAGTGTGTATAACAAAAGTTACTCTAAATAACAAAATAAACAACTTTTTTTATGTACATATTTGCCGAAAAACCAGTAGGGAACGAAATATCGCTATTTTTAATTTCAGGCCTCCCTTACAACCCCCACTCCTGTTCGTTTCAGAGAATATTAATATAGGCTTAAGCCTAAGTTGGGTTAGTAGTAATATACATACCTAGTTTCATAAAATTCGGTTTAGCCGTTTTTGTGTGAAAAGGTAACAAACAAACGAACATGCACGAAAGAAACAAATTGCAGATTGAATGTCTATGACATGTGAAACGGAAAAGTATCATGAAATTTCGAAAAAAAAAAAATCAATGTACAGACAGAGGTTACAATTTTATATATATAGATTAGGCATGACTCATATCTATGAAGCGGTATTCCCCATTTTCTTTGGTTATGAGACTAACGGGTTTTGTTGTAAATGTCTATCCATTCCAGAAGTGCCCAATCAGCAACATGAGACAAATGAAGAGATACTTGAATAAAGGAGTTATGTATTTTGCTTTTGAATTACAAATGTTGAATGGGAGTGCAATGGTAACAACCACACCCAACAGCCAGGTTTTCCAGATACCGTTAAGGTGACATTAATTTCTGTTATAAAGTAATAATAATAATTTTAAAGAGTCAAGAATATTAAATAAATAAAAGTAACAAACGATTAACACCTCTGAGAAAATAAAGCATCATCTTCAGTAACTGGTTTGAAGTCATTTACAGGCGGTGCATCCTCGTCCCCATCTCCTTCTTTACTCTCACTGTTTTCAGCAACTGTTTCCATTTTTATTGTATTAGAATTGCTGTAAGCAGAAAATATGTTATGAGCAATCAGTATTATGTATGATGGGGCTTAAGTTAGCCGTGTGAGTTAAAGGCATTGCCTTTAATCTGACATGGAAACCAAGAGTGAAGAGTTCTATTCCCGCCTGGGCAATAGGAATTTATTCAGTGGCGAACTCATTAAATAAAATTCTTAGTTTGGTATCAGGAAGCCACCCATTTAAAGATGATTATGAAATAATATTTAAAAGAAAATCACTTTATTATTTAAAATAACACTTCTAGAATTTATTTTAATGACAAAATGTAATTATAATTTAAAGTTAGCCCAAAACTAGACAATGTCGTGGAGTAGCTACTTTATGCAGTTGTTCCCAGCCGTCGTTGCCTCATGAACTCTGTAAGGTAGCTGTCCATGTGATGTAATAATAAACAATCACCAGGTGGTGATGATAAACACCAAGTGTTATTAATAATCGATCACTCATTTTCAGATAACAAAAGAAACAGAATGACTAAGATAACCTAGTATGAACAGCCAAAAGCGATAGCAGTAACAGTGAATAGCGATACACAGTTTTGAACCAGTAAATATTTTATCTGTAAATAATGAGTGGTCTCTCGTAAACCATTTTGTCATTTATAAATTCTGGAAGTGTTATTTTAAATATTAAAGTGATTTTCTTTTAATTATGACAATTGTCTTTAAATGGGTGGCCTCCCAGTAAGTGATAAGTACCATAGCAAAAAGTGGACATTAATAAATAATAGTAATATTCTATATGATTATAAAGACATTTTAGAAATAACTTCATTATCTTAAATGTGTTTACTTATACTGCCGGCAGTGATTATTCAAATAATTAACAAAAAAAAAAAAGTGAATTATAAGCTCTTCCAATGAATACAATTTTAAAAATTTCCTAGGTAAAGCTGGGGACCTGTGAACATATTTACCTTTCACTGATGTATATATAATTATACTTTAATTCAAAACTACAATTAAACCTACAAATTAAAACTCATACTGTTAAGGCATGATGCTTATACTCCAGAGAAATGATTTGTGATAATCTAAAACCTTTGTCAATAATACATTAAGGAAGGCCTTTGTGAAAGAAAGGTTTAGGAAAGCCAAACAATACTGCACTTATGGCCGGGGAATATAAAAGTCTGTAATAAAGGGACTGATTACACAAGCAACCTTAAACTAACCAGATTTCCCTTGTTTGGAATGACACTCTCAAATGTTTTCCGCAATAGGAAACTCATGTTAATGCTACTTGAAATTTAAGACATTTCTAATGATATAACTGCTTTAAGTGACATTCCATGAGTAGGAAAGGGGAATAACTAAGAGCTGGAAATAAAAAATATGCAAATAATATAGTGGGTTAGTATCCAAGTTATGAAAATGTGTAGAACAAAAATTGTGATAGATTACAGTTGTCCCTCGATAATCCGACACTTTTTAATCCGACGTACTCGGTAGTCCGACGCGCTACAGGCAGCAACATGCATCTCCCTCCCACCGCTCCGGCAGGAAGCAAAACAAACCTGCAGTGACATGAATCCTCCTCCCTCCGCTCTGTGGGGACAGATCAGTCAAGTGTAGCTAGTTCAGCAGTTGTGTTGTATAGTTTCGGACGGAAAGTATTTACTATTGCTTTGTGTTACGTTTTGACAGTGTGATTGCGTGTAGTGACAGTGTAAAAAATTCCTTTTTTTTAACTTCATTGTGTTCAAACGCATTAAGAATAAAACATCTTTGATAATATGACATTTTTGGTAATCCAACATTTTCGGTAATCCGACACTCTCTCGGTCCCTTAACTGTCGGATTATCGAGGGACAACTGTATATTGATAATGAATTTAGCTAAATAAAATTTTTCAGAAAATCAGTTATATGAAATACATCGAAGCATAAAATTCTGCAACATATTTATTAGGTCAAATTCGACCAACTTTGGAATTAATGTCTGTGTTATCACATAGGGGGAAATATACAAAAAACTTATATACGTTCAATTTATGTAATTACGATGATAAACTTTTAAAAGTATAAAGCGAGTAATTATATACGTTCAATTTATGTAATTACGATGATGAACTTTTAAAAGTATAAAGCGAGTAATTAAAGCATGAGATAAAAAAGTCCGTCACGCAGGGGGTACGTAAACTAAGCAGATTTCCCACATGAAGTTTTACAGAAGAGAAATCTGCCTAATAACAACTGTAGTAGTAAGGAACCTCTAAAGCTATTCACGAGGGACGAATAGTTACGAAAACGGCCACCAGAGCTCTAGTCGGAAAGTCCGAACATAGCCGACTCCTGCCGACCACACGCAGAATACAAATGCAAATATCTCAGTTAATATTCAAGATACAGAATAAATGAATAGAAGAATATTTATAGTAAATATAATTTGCAATAAGATTCATTCTATACAATTTTTTGATCTGACGCATAATAACGGAGATATTTCGAATTTTCAAAAATCCTTCCCTTTAAACCCCCCCCCCTCCCACTGGTCCCATTTCAGGCATTAACAAACTTGATCTTCCTTTTTACATAAAACGATTAAATTCCGAGTTTGGTAACGATCAAATAAAAATTGCGACCGCTAGAGGGGTAACAGACAAATATATATAAATATATATATCTAGATATATATATATATATATATATATATATATATATATATATATATATACAGTTTTGAACGGACCTCACTTTCGTCATCTACTAGGTAGGATCGATGGACATTTGAAGAAAAATTTCGAAAATTCCGTCATGAGTACAACCTCAATAGCTGATTTCCCTTAAGGGAAATCTGCTAAAATAAAATAAGGTTAACTAATCTATGGTGGAAGGTCAAAAAAAAAAATAAAAATTAAAACCACAAATGATTATTAAAATCGTGTTTATTTCTCTCACTGGCACAGCTAGTAGAAGGTCCTATAAAACGATTTAGCACTTAGTTTAGTTGCCTTTTTGTATTAGAATTTTTCCTGATGAATTCTCATATGGATGCAATAATAGTAAAGAAATCAAAATGATTATAATAATCAATTAAGATTTTCATTTTTTTTTTTGTTGACCTTCTGTCATAGATTATTATTATTATTATTTATTAACGTCCACTTTTTGCAACTATTGGGCTAATTGGGACGGGTTATCTACAGGTTACCACCCTTTTCTAGCCAGGGTGGGATTTTAGGATGTTATTTAATGAATTTCGTCACTAAATAATTTCCTTTGCCCAGGCAAGAATCGAACTCGCCACTCTAGGTTTGCCATGTGAGATAAAGGTCAACGCTTTAACTCGCATGGTAAGTAAAGTTAAATAGGTCATATTTGGGAAGGTCCGGTGCGCCCCAGTGTCATGACCCTGGCTACATGTAGCCAAAGAAAGCCAATTAACCAAAATAAAAGTTAACCTTCTTACCCAAAAACTGTCATAGATTAGTTAAGTAAAGTTAAATAGGTCATATTTTCATAATAAAATAAGGTTTATTTTACCTCAGGAAATTAAACATTGGTGCAGGTTTCAAATTTGTTGAATTAGATGAAAGATTTGAAAATACATTAGTCTTGCTGATAGTACTAGATGATAACCAACTCGACGTTGTGGGATTTGTTGCTGAAGACGATATCACATTATTAAACTTATTGTCACTCTGAAGTGAAGAACTGTCTGGTGTCGAATTTTGAGTTTTATTGGTACTAGAGGCAAAGTTAAATTTAAAATTTGATACAACCTCATTGGATTTGGTTTCTTCAGTTTTTTCTGAAGATGGTTTCAGAGAATCAAAATGTTTTTCATAATCTTTAAATATAGGAGTTAAAACACATGAAGGGTTTTTCTTAACGCATTGTTGAATCCAGTCGATTAAACATCCATTCAGTGTTTTTATATTGGTTAAATACTCATTTTCAACTGCTGGTTTTTCTTCCTCATTTTTCTTTTCACTTGCAACAGGAACTGAAGTATTGTTTTGAGCATGTGATCCATTAACATTAGACAAGAAACTAAAGGTATTTTTTACATCAGGAACTGTATTAGCTTTTCCAAAACCACTAAAACTTGAAAACAAAGGTCTCTGTTCATCCTGAAACAATGATTCTTATATTATTATCTATTTATATTTTTCTCCAACAGTTTCTATAGTAAGCATATGCACTTGAAAACAGGCAATGAAATATTACAACATGGGGACTAACATATACTACTTTTAATAGTTATAGATTGAACATTAAATACACCATTTAAAAGACTTGAAGATGAGGTAAAGTAAAAACTCCTGAAAAAGACTAGAGAGGCATCATACAAGTAGTAAGGTATTGAAGTTAAAACAAAGTATAAAATACAACAATTGTTAGAAATTAATAGTACTTAACTCCCCTCCATAAAACGTTTAGCAATTAACTTCAATTAAGGTCTGCAAAAATAGAATTCCTGTTCATATAAATAATAAATATATTTAAACAAAAAATATTAATAATGACTTTTAAAGGAAACTCTAAAATGACGGATAATGGTTAGAAAAAGTATTCGGCACATTTTAATTTAAAATAGAATGTAACTGAGGGCTTACGTTTGGTTTTTGCAACCTTCGTTTAGCTACTTTTATCACTCGTTTACTTAATTCTTCTTGGCCAATAGCTTTAAAAGTTCCAGCCTCTTCTGGCTCATCATCCTGATCCCAATTATCACTATTCAACTCGGTCGTAGCAGTCCTTTTCATTGATTTAGACATAACTTAACCTAAAGTTCGTAAAACAAAGGAATGAAACGAAACCTCTCTTTACTTTTTAAACACACACACAAGGATATACTTTCCAAGGAGGAATCATACTTGATTTAGTCGAAGTAAAAATATTAACCCAAGACCTCAGATAGTATTCAAGGGTACTTCTTCCAATTTATTACTTTCATATTAAATTGTAATAGATATTTAACAATTTTGTATTTCTAAGAGATTGAAGAGGGCACGTTTAGGATTATATATATATTTGGCCAATCAACTTCAAGGTAGAACAAGTTTCAAATTATGAAATGCAATATTAGCAACAACTAAAAACCACTAATTGCCCAACATTTATTTCTTGCACTTCCATTACCACTGACAACTACAAAACATGGCTTGGATTTCTTACTTATCTTAAACTATTGTCTCCTGCATCAAGTTCTACCAGTTGCAGGTCGCCTGAGATCATTCAAATTCCACTTGGGACCGAGAGCAAGAGAAAAAGACACCAGTCTTTATTTAAAAACAGAATTATATGACTAAAACATTTCCTATGGGTAAAGAAGGATCCAATACCAGGCTTTCCATCCCAGCAATATTTCGGAGGAATAACTTAAGACATCAGTACTTCTCAAAGACAAGAATGGAGGTAAAAATCACAACGCAGCACCGGATTCCCCAATATAACTAAAATGAACTTTGTTGAATTATAGATTTGATTATAACTGATTTACTTCATAATAACTGTAAATGAACACTGGACTACGTCAAAAACTGTCTAAAGACTATCCCCGCCCAAAGACTGGACACCCGCCAGTATTATTTAAGGTTTCTTCCAATACGTGTCCAAACCATCAGTTAACTAGTGTACGCATGTGTAGTACAGTTGGCGGATTGTTTAGACCCAATAAAACTGTCAGCTCCCACTTTACTTTTTAGTGTATATCTCATTTATACTTTGTTATAAAACAAAAGTGAATATAACTAACGTTACTCTAAATAACAAAATAAACAGCTTTTGTTGTGTGCAAAATTACCGAAAAACCAATAGGAAACGAAATACCGTTTTTTTTAAATTTCAGGCCTCCCTTATAACCCCCACTCCTGTTCGTCTCAGAGAAAATTAATATAGCCTGAAGTCTAAGTTGGGTTAGTGGTAATATACATACCAAGTTTCATAAAATTCGGTTCAGGCCTTTTGCGTGAAAAGGTAACAAACAAACATATACGAAAGAAACCTATTGCAGATGTCGTGTCTATGACAAGTGAAACGAAAAAGTATCGTGGAATTTCGAGAAAAAAAATCAATGTACAGACAGAGGTTACAATTTTATATATATACTAGCCAATGTACCCGGCTTCGCCTGGAAATTCATTTGAGGATGAACGATCATGGTAAATTTTTGGCAAGGCTTTACTTTGCTTAATATTTTGACATTTACCCGTCCCAGTGTTTAGGGTTTATGCGTGTCGTTGCTGTGGGTTTGTTAATAATAAAATAATTTCTTACGGAAGGCTCAATGTTCTCAATATTTTTATATTTCCCGTCTCAGGTATGTAGTAACATAATATAGCTTATAATCATGAAAAATTAATGGTAATTTACATATAGTTTTGATAAGTTCGATTCAATCGTCACTGTCCAATAAAAATGTTGGTTCCCGCTTTAGCTTCTAATGTATATATCGTTTATACTTTGTTATACGACAAAAGTGAATATACCAAAAGTTACTCTACATAACTAAATAAACAACTTTTATCCTGTGCACATTTGCAGAAAAAGCAATACGAAACGAAATATCACTATTTTTAATGCAAGGCCTCCCTTATTACCCCCGCTCCAGTTAGAACCTAAAAATTGTATGTAGCTTATAATTATGGAAGAAAAATGATAATTCACATACCGAGTTTTGTTCGGTTGAATCGCAAGTGCCCAATAAAATTGTTGGCTCCCGCTTTAGTTTTTATTGTATATCTCTTTTACTTTGTTATTCGACAAATGTAAATATAACAAAAGTTACTCTAAATTGTTATTTAAAATGTACATGTAAAAATATGTTTATTTTGTTAAATAAACATATTTTTACATGTACATTTTTGCCGAAAAACCAATAGAAAACGAAATACGGCTATTTTTAATTTCAGGCTTGCCTTACAACCCCCACTCCTGCCCGTCCCTAGAAGTGTTCGTATGGTTTGTTATAATGAAGGTGTTAGTGCTAATACACGTACCGAGTTTTATTTAGTTCGTTTGAGTCTTTTGTGTCAAATGAAATCGTTGACTCCCACTATAATTTTAAGCGAATAACGCATTTAAACTTCGGAATACGACAATTACAAACTTCCGACACACGTAGAGCTTAAAAAAAAAACTTTATTGGTAATTTACAAACAAATAGAGATGTTACATCAACGGTAGCTGGGATACTGACTGAGGAGTAGGGGGGGGGGGTTATATAGGAGGAATGATGAAGATTGCTTAGTCGGCGGCTTGGTGTACATCTTGGGACTTAACTCCTCCCCCCTCAAGTTTTTGAGGTCCTCCGAAAAAGTTAAGTTGGGATTGACCATGGCTGGTGGTGATGGTTGGAAGGCTGCATCTGTAGTATTTCTTCTCGAGTGGTTCTTGAATTCTGATGAAGTGATGAGACTTTGGAGCTAAGTAGGCATCGCTTTGTACAGCAGTATATGGAATACAAGTTACGTAATAATAGGTAGGCTAATATAAAATATATACAAACATCTCTTACATCTAAGGTGTCTAGTACTTCAAAAGTTAATTGATTATAGCTAGGTATTGTTAAGTTGTCAAATGAAATATTATACATATGTATATAACTGGGTTCTTGATTAATAGCAATAACTTCTGAGTCAATTTGCTTAATATTAGGTAGCTTATGTTCTAACAATTTTTCGTGTGGTTCTAATTGTATAAGTGCTGTAACAGGTAAATATAGGGGGTTAAATATATTATTTATATGAACTACTCTATACTTAAAGCTAAGATATATATCAATATTATCATAATATTTTAAAAATGGTGAAGTTACAATTGTTGTAGTAGTTCAGTTGTCTATGAGACCATGAAATATATTGTCGATACATAAGTTATTAATTTTGGCGGTGGACTGACAATAATAGTTATTTAGAAATAGAGTACAATTAGCGTCAAAATATGTACTGTTAGTTTTTAATATGAAGGTGTAAGGAGTGAGTGTCGTATAAGATTGGGTGTGTCTCTCAATGGGTATTGGAAGTAGGTAATAAGAGGTAAGTCTCTGGGATTTGAGTTGTAACGATACAAAAACGTGCAATAGTCCTTGTGTGGCGGCACAATGCAGTTTGCTGGTTATCCAGAGGACTTTTGGTTGGGAAGAAATTAAGGTTATATTCTGGAGAGAGTTAAGATTTAATTGAGTGAAAATTGATGATGGAACTATTCCAGTTTTGCGAAATTCGAGGGTTGTTTCAATTCCCATTACTCTGATGTGTATATATATATATATATATATATATATATATATATATATATATATATCTATATATATATATATATATATATATATAGCTTAATGCCAAATATAATTCATTTAGATGAATTCGTAGTTCATCATTATCGATTGAATTGACCATTAATTTTAATTTGTTATTATTTACATTTAGGGAGTTAATGTCTTTTCGAAAAGTGTCAATAAGGTCTTTATTTGATTGAGCTCGGTGTTCAACGTTATGTTCGAGTTTAAATTCATTACGTTCTAGTTCGTTTATAAGTGTATCGTATTTTTCTTTATCTTTAGCGTCCATGTTTCCTGTTAGCCAGCTTATAGCAGAACCTAGTCCATTTATCAGTCCTCGTTTTCTTCTTGAGGCAGTTGGTTCGTGTATATTAGAAAGAAGTTCTAATTTATTTTTTGTGAGATGAAGGAGTCTTTTAGTTATCGTGTAAGTATTCAGGGATTGAAATTTCGGAAGAACTAGTTGAGTTTCAAGTAATTCAGTATAGAGGTTAGTGAAGTTTATATAGTAGGTAATGGTATAAGACTTGTCTAGTAGATATGCGGCTGGTAATTTGATAGGAGCAACGCCAGCTGTCTCGTGCAGGTCGGTCACTGTAAGAGTCAACAGTTATCAGTAAGACGAGTGTCTACCATATCAGGTTCAAGGAGTGCATCTGAAACAGAAGCACTACATGCTGCATTTGTAGCTTTGTTGTACTCTTTCCTGTGTCTCTGGATATTGTCCTTATGGACTTTAATTTTTTTGTTTTTTTCATCATTCTGAGGATTTCGGCTATCTGCTCCAGCGGTTGGAATTTTTGTTTTGCAAATTTTCAATGGAAGTGCGTCCATCTTCGTCAGGCATAAATTTGATTTGAATGGCTACTTCAATTATCATATGTTTGGAGTTTTATTTTATTTCACTATGGCTTTCCACGTTTCTGAAAGTATGACACCGTCCACGCCGTTTATAGTATTTGTCCTCTTATTTATTTCTAGGGCTTCCAGGACTAATCTTTTACCGAGGTGGTCCTCTCTATGTAAAACCTTTGTCTCGTCAAATTTAATTTGGTGGGGACAAATACTTGCGTGTTTGGCAATGGCGGATGTTTTTGTTCTGTTATGTTTTAGGTCAGCCATGTGTTGATTGACTCTTGTAGCTGTCTTCTTGCCTGTCTGCCCCACATAAACCTTACCACAATCACACAGTATCATATATACTCCACTATCCTGTAATAATTGGGTGTCTTTTGGGCTCTTTAAATATTCGTTGAATATTTTATGTGGCTTGAATACTGCTCGTAAATTATATTTTCGAAGTATTCTTGCCAGCCTTTCTGAGGTCCCCGCTATATAAGGAAGTGTAACGCTGTTTAATGGTTTAACTTGAGTATTTTCAATGTCTTGTTGAATCTTGTTGTCTAGTTTCTTCTTAATATTTCTTAATACTCTTGTTACTTCCATTTTTTTGTAGCCGTTGTGGTGGAGTTCTTCTTTCAACTGTGCTATTTCATTTTTTAAATGGGTTTCATTGCTGCACAGTTAATTAACATTTTTTTGTTTTTATCAAAATATGTTACAACCGGTTTATATGGGTTTTGGGATTTTAATCTAACTGGTGCTTTGACGTATGCTTCGCTTGGTACTTCAGGGTCCTCTCTATTTTCATTAAGTTTATTACAATAGTTCTAACATTTTTCTCAAGGGTTATTTGGTCTCTAACTATCTCATGTACTATTTTGAGTTGGTCGTGGTATTGTTGGACTAGTTGTTCATTTATTTGAGTTTCAATTTCTTTGTTATGTGTTGGTCCATATGTGATTTCGTTGGGTATCATTTTTAGCAGATTTCCCTTAAGGGAAATCAGCTATTGAGGTCGTACTCATGACGCGAGTTTCGAAAAATTTCTTCAAATGTCCATCGATCCTACCCAGGAGATGACGAAAATGAGGTCCGTTCAAAATTATATATATATATCTATATATATATATATATATATATATATATATATATATAGATATATATATTTGTCTGTTAACGCTCTAGCGGTCGCAATTTTTGTTTGATCGTTACCAAACTCGGAATTTAATCGTTTTATGTAAAAAGGAAGATCAAGTTCGTTAATGGCTGAAAACGGACCAGTGGGAGGGGGGGTTTAGAGGGGGGGTTTAGAGGGGGGATTTTCGAAAATTCGAAATATCTCCGTTACCATACGTCGGATCAAAAAATTGTATATAACCAATCTGATTGCAAATTAAATTTACTATAAATATTGTTCTATACATTTATTCGGTATCTTTAATATTAACCGAGATATTTGGATTTGTATTGTGAGTATGGTCGGCTATGTTCGGGAGGTTTCGCCGAGCGCACTAGCGCTAGTGTGGCAGTTTCACTAACTATTCGTCCTCGTGAGAATAGGTTATTACTAGGCAGATTTCTCTATTGTAAAACTTCACGTGGGAAATCTGCTTAGTTTACGCAGCCCCTGCGTGACGGACTTTTTAAATTTAAGTTGAGTGTATTATTATAGGCTATTGTCGTTAGTCGTAAACGTTGTTTCAGGGATTCTGTAGGAAATTTTTCTTTTCTTTTTTTTTTCTTTTCTCTTTGTGGCGCGTAATATTTCAATTAATTTAGAATGGTTTCTATTTGCAAGACCTAGGGAATTTGGATGCCTAGGAGTAGTGTAATATGCCTCAATTCCGTTTGATTTTAAAAAGTTTTCTATTAATCCGTTTTTAAATTCTCTCCCGTTGTCCATTTTAATACGTATTGGTGCTGGGAATAGTTATAAATATTCGGCAATTATGCCCATTATTTCGTGTGCATTAAGTGTAGATGTTAAGCGCGAAAAAAGTCGTTTTGAAAATGTGTCGACTAATGTGACATGTATTTTTGCTCACAATGTAAAGTGTCTATCATAATTTCGTGGAAAGGTTTAGTAGGTGTGGGTGTTATACAAAATTTTGTTTTATAGGGTTTACGGTCATACTTTGTTTTTCTACAAACCGCACATTGGTTCACATAAGTCATTATTTTGTCCTTCATTATGGGGAAGTAATAGTCACGTTTTAATTTCATGTATGTTTCTAGTCCTCCTCTGTGGCATGTTTTCCCAACATGATATGAGTCGATTAGTTCGTTTTGCTCACTGTCAGTTTGTATGTCAAGACATTTCTTTTTGTAGCGTTTGATTTTGACAGTTGGAATTTTATTCCTGAATAATGCGAGATATTTTATCAAATATTTTGTCAAATTCTGTTCGAACCACCTCTGAAGTGGGTTCAAAGTAGATGCCATAGGCTGTGTTAGGTTTTAGTATTTGTAGGAGCGTGTCGTCAAGGTCTTCTTTCCATGGGTATGCAGTCTCGATAAGCTGCCTGTTTTTGTTAAATGGTTTAACGAGTGTCATTTCCTGGTTTCCTCTGTGTTTAAAAAGTTGATGTTTTTCAACATTAATCGGCCTATCATCGGTTATGATCCAAACTTGTTGGTTGGATTAATCCTGTGGGTGTACTGTGGCAAGGTCAGATTCTAAGTCATTGGGATTCCTTCGCTATTATTATGTGCATATTTGCCGAAAAACCAATAGGAAACGAAATGTCGCTATTTTTAATTTCAGGCCTCCCTTATAACCAACCCCCACTCCTGTTCGTTTCAGAGAATATTAATATAGCCTAAAGTCTAAGTTGGGTTAGTGGTAATATACATACCAAGTTTCATAAAATTCGGTTCAGCCGTTTTTCGTGAAAAGGTAACAAACAAACATACACGCAAAAAACAAATTGCAGATTTCGTGTCTATGACATGTGAAACGAAAAAGTATCGTGGAATTTCGAGAAAAAAATCAACGTACAGACAGAGGTTACAATTTTATATATATATATACTAGTTAAGGTACCTGGCTTTGCTCGTACATTCATTTGAGGTTTAATTATGATGGTTTTCTTTTTCTTTTTCTTTTTTGGCAAGCCTTCATTTCCATAATATTTTAACATTTCCCGGTGTGTACCCGTCGTTGCTGTGGATTTGTTAACAATAAAATTATTTGTTATGTAAGGCTTCACTGTCCACAATATTTTTATATTTCCCGTCTCCTGTGCATGTAGTTTATATATAATTCATAATCATAGAAAGTATTCTGTCCGCAAAACTATATTTGAATTAAACTTACTTTCCCTTGATACTGTACAAAGACCAACAGTGACTGAAAACCGAACAGAAAATGTAATATCGCGAATTTTTAGTTCAGGCTTGCCTTATAACCCCCCCCCCCTCCCATTTGAACCTAAAAAATTTAATATAGCTTATAATCGTTTAAGAATTAAGGCTAATTCGGAAGCCGAGTTTTGTTAAGTTACGTTCAGTTGTTAGTGCCAAATACAATTGTCGGCTACCGTTTTAGTTTTCAGTGTATATCTTGTTTATACTTGGTATACGACAAAAGTGAATATAACAAAAGTTACTTTAAATAGCAAAATAAACAGCTTTTGTTATGTGCATAGTTGCCAAAAAACCAAGAGGAAACGAAATATCACTATTTTTAATTTCAGGCCTCCATTACAACCCCCACTCCTCTTCGTTCCTAGAAATAATGGCACAGCTTATTATCATGGAAGAATTAATGATAATTAACATACGGAGTTTTGTTAAGTTCGGTTCAATCGTTAGTAATATAAAATTGTTGGCTACCGCTAAAGTTTAATGTCTATCTCGTTTATACTTTGTTATAGGACAAAAGTGATTATAACAAATCTTACTTTAAATAACAAAATAAACAATTTTTGCCATGTGCATATTTGCAGAAAACCCAATAGAAAACGAAATATTGCCATTTTTAAATTCAGGCCTCCCCTACAACCCCCACTCCTGCCCGTCCCTAGAACTGTTGGTATGGCTTATGATAATTAAGGCGTCAGTGCTTATACACATACCGAGATTTATTTAGTTCGGTTGAGTCTTTTGTGTCAAATAATATTGTTGACTCCCGCTATAGTCAGTAGCGTATAACTCATTTAAACTTCGGAATACGACGAAAGTGTTTATAACAAAAGTTACTCTAAATAACAAAATAAACAACATTTATGTGCATATTTTCCAAAAAACCTATAGGAAACGAAATATCGCTATTTTTAATTTCAGGCCTCCATTATAACCCCCACTCATATTCATCTCAGAGAAAATTCATATAGCCTAAAGTCTAAGTTGGGTTAGTAGTAATATACATATCAAGTTTCATAAAATTCGGTTCAGTCGTTTATGCGTAAAAGGTAACAAAAAGGTTCTCGAGCAGTTATGTCATGTTAATTTCGAATTATCTCCGTTATTACAAATGGGATCGAAACATTGTTCAGAACCGATCTTATTGAAAATTTACTTTTCCTATAAATGTTCTTGTACGCATTTTCCGTCTATCTTGAAATGCCAAATATTATTTTATTGAACTTTTACTGTGTGAGATACACGGAAATAAGTAGTGTGACGTCTTCAATTAAGATTTTTAAGTTCTTGGCACGAAAATGTTTATTTGATCTGCACCGTACTCGATTAATTACCGTTTGATTCAACACTAAAGATCACATTAAGTCAAATCAGCCTTGGAGGAGGGAGAGTTTAGAGGGGGGATAATAGAAAATTTGAAACATCTCGGTTACTATGAGTTGAATAGAAGAAGTTTAAATAACCAAGATTGTTGGAATTTTCATTTTCTATAGTTGTAGCTAAATGCAATTTTGTCTTATCTGGAATATTAAGCGAGTTATATGTGTTTTGTTTTCAGCCTCAGTTGACCCCCACTTATAACTTTTATTATAAGTAACTGAGTACATTTCTGTTTACATATGCTTCTTATTACGAGAGAAATAGGGAATAGATGATGATGAGATGAGATACCGAGTTTAGTCATACCGGCATGCCCAAAATCTTCTTTATTTTCTATTCAACAATTTTTATTTTCCTTCACTGTGTGAGGATGGTAGTTCTATGTAGCGACTCAATCATGGCCTTGTCAAGCCGTATGAAGAGTTGAATCAAAATTATTGTAATTCAATCCATTCAACAATTAAGGACGTTGTCCCTTTTAGAGACACTAAGAATACGTTAACGTGCAAAGAAAGTAGATAAACTAAAATTTTTCGGGCAACGCTCTTCTGTATACATTTATGCTATTCTGACAAACATATTTTTATGTTTTAAAGACATGCATAATACTGGAAAATTGCAGGGATAGAAGATCTTGAGTATGACAATAGTTCTGTGTAGAGCCATACTGAACAGCATATGTAAAAACCTATATGTATACTCTGAGTGCCGTGGAATACATCAAAACAAAAGACTCGTATGGTTTAATGATTTTTTTTGTTATTTTAAGCCGAGTTACCTTAAAAAGAATACAATTTCAGAATATGATTTAGTCTTCAGCGAGTATCTTATTAAACTATCAATTTAGGAGTATTACGGCTACCTCGCTGGTTGCTGTTAGGTGTTACTGTGCCTTGAAGAGTCGCTCCCGTCGCTGTTGTACTTCAAAAACTTCGACGTATTCCAAGTTTTCTGACAACCTTCAATGTTATTATTTTAGAACCAAGATTTTGTCAGAGATGTTGAAATTTTTGACAGTACAACAGCCTCTTGAGAGCTATGCCACGGCAATTCAACACAAAATAAAAATTTATTCTAACTCTTTTAGAATACTTAAAGAATATAATGCGTCCGTGCAATAATTCAGCGTTTATTGAATGTTCACGAAAAATGATTTATTTATTTATGATTGATAATGCAATAGTTATAGAGAAAATTTGAATCTGCAGAATATGAGCACTACTCAAATATTTGGTATAGTTACTGAGATAAAGAAAGATACTGGGATATGTCTAAATAGTAAGAATGAAAACCTATTATTGTAGGTTTACAGACAGAAGCTTTCAAATAAATGACACTATTAATTAATGGGAAACGTGTAGCATGTTTTAGGAAGGCTTAAATGCCTTGAATGATTTATAGATGCATAAAAAAGATTAGAATTCATTTACTTTAGTTTTCCAAGAATTAGTATTCAATAGAATTGATAAGCATATAAAACTGATATTAAGTATCGGATTTCTTATATGAAGAGAAGTGAGTAAACAACCAAATATTTGAAATTAATTACTCACATATGTAATGTGACGGGTTTATTTTAAAAGTCTCTTTTAAAACTCTTTTTTTTATTAGTCAAATTATATTAGTAACAGACCAGGAGCGAATCTTTTGTTAATTCGTAGATAAAAAAGTTTTTAAATTGAGGGCTAAATGACAGTTTAGTTTCGAAAATAAAAGCAAGTACTTTTCTATCATTCAGAGCGACAGTGCTGCTCTAGGTTCAAAACAATATAACTTGGGTTCAAATCCGAAATTTCTTGGGTTTCTTAAGTGATCGTACTAAAGATAACTAAGCTGTGATTGAAGTTTAATTCTTTTCTTCTGTATACGATAGAGGGCAGTACGCACACCTGAATTTGAAAACTTAGTAAAATTATCTACTTTTGATTGATATTGAAGTTTTATAATTTTTGTGGAAAAAACACTTTTTCGATTAAAATTATATAATTTACTAATAATCTCAACTTTTTTTGACAATAATGGAAGCAAAATTGGAGCTTACTCTTCCAGAGAAAATAATTGCTGTTCAAAAGCAATTTAGAATTGCAATACAAAATCATCAAGTATGTATATTTTTATCATTCATTTAAATTTATTTTTAGTATAACTTGATTTAAAATTGAACTATCCCTATGATTTTATTCATATTTTATTTTCTGATTTGCAGCTACTTGTTGCGAAGAAGCTACAAAATCGAGTGAGTTATGTTTTATTGTGTCTTTTAAATTAAAATCCACAATTTAATGTAAATAATTATATAAATATTTTGTGATTTTTTTAGGAT
Source organism: Riptortus pedestris (assembly GCA_019009955.1). Lineage (NCBI taxonomy): Eukaryota > Metazoa > Arthropoda > Insecta > Hemiptera > Alydidae > Riptortus > Riptortus pedestris. The sequence goes on from CM032229.1 coordinate 135,142,784, forward strand.
GATAAAATTAAAATTCATTTGGAAGTTATTCAATTGGTTATACAGAATATGGGCAGGACTCAGGTAACGATAACATATTTATTTCTGCATTTTTTCATATTTTATTCTTGATGTGTATATTCCCTTTTTGAAATGCCTTACTAACATTTGTCCACTTTTTATGAAGGCATATTTTGTATAATGCATTCCTATACAATGATAATCAACTTTTAAAGTTATACTTATTAAAAAATAATTTGTAATTTTTTTTTTAAATTGTTATTTTAGAAATTAAAATAGCATTGAGAACTAAAGTATTTTACATCATTTTTATCATTAACAACATTTCTTTTTTTTAGGAGCAAAATTCTATTAATGGAATTTTCAAAAACTAAATTTTAGTAAATCTCTGAATTTAAAAAATCACTTCTTTTTTTATCGGAACTATTGTTGTATTGTTCCTGAATTATTTGAATAAGTCTTGATATAAATTTGGAAGTCCAGTAAAGAGTAATATTTTATTGCATAACCAAAAATCTTAACTGTAACTTCATATCATATGGAGACATCTTAAATTACCAATCATATTTTCCATTGAGGAAACTATTATGTTTTCTAATATTTCTTTTTGACTGGGTTATTTAGGGCCCAGAGATAATTCTTCCCAAAGGAAAGTTCATTTTTATCTTTAATACGATAGATCTTCTTACATGTTTCTTAATTTAACCCAGTATGTAATGCAAATGTACAATTAATTTGAATTTATAAACTTTGTCATTGGACCTGCTTTTTAGGAGAGGACTCATCATTTTAACACTTGCCTGTTTGATAAAAAAAATTCTGAAAGTTTGAAATTAGCTGGTTTACTTCCTAAATAAACTTACTGTATATTTGTTGTCCCATACCTGACCTCCAGCGTGATTTATGTGTAATTTAACAAGCATTTATATTTTATAAAACAGTATATATTACTATCTGTAGCTGAGCATAGTTAATAACCTCTTCTCCTTTTGGTTGGAGAAATCTTTCATTCTTGAATTGTTGAATATATATAAATGAATATGGACACGGACTATTTTATAATATTTGAAATTCGTAAGAATTGCAAATCTATTTGTGCCAGACAGTAATCACAGCTCTGAGCAATAAGCTTTATTCATATTCCGTATGATTATAATACATTTACTAAAAAAAGAATAGATCTAATATAGAGTATAATTTTAAAATTGTGCAATTGGCCAGAACCACAAAATATATTATTTATTAAACATAATAATGATTTATTCAGTTTATAAAATGTATAGAGATGAATGCAGCATATACAAATTATATTTCAATGTTTTATGTGATTTAATAATTTATTTCATTATATTTAACCTTACATATACTTGTTGAATCAAAGAGCCTAGGGAATTTTTAATGCTATTTTTGTTGATATTTATTTGGCTATGCTTGCAAATTAATCTCTTGTTTAAGGTTCTTTTACTTTTTATTGGTGGATAACACAGACAAAAATTCCTACCTCTGATATTGCGTCCAACTATATTGATTACAGTAAGAAAATAGGCCAAAATGAAGACATAGGATGCTCAGAAAAGAAAAACCTGGTCTTTGCCATTGTAACTACTCACAATATGACATATTATACTATAGAGAATATAGTGATAGCATTCTAGAGTAGTAACCAACTCAACACAATTAGTCAATACTTGCTGTTAACGAATAGGTACCACGAGAGAGGTATTATTTACCAATATTGAGTTATGAGCAGATTTATCCAAAGCGAAATCAGCTATTAAAGTTGTTCTAAAGAGGTGATTTTTCAATAAATTTCTTCTTGAAAGATGATGAAAATAATGTCATATACATAAACAAACATTATATATATATATAAACTTTTTTTGTACTCACAAGCACACACCCACATACATATATACTAAAGTTGAGTTCCTTAATCAGACAATCAAGGTTAAAATTTATGTTTAGAGAAGGGCTAAAATGTATGGTAGCATATATCTCCGCTATTATTTCTCAGATTGAAAAATGTTATTAACCGTGTTGTTGACGATGTAATGCACTATGATTAGTACTTCCCTGTAACTTGAATATTAACAAAGTTTATATTCTTGCATTTTTGTCATTCATTAAACCCTTACTCTTACTAACAAAATTCTGTCTATAAGATACTATGCCACTAAATATCTCATGTCCGTAAGTTTTGTTTACATAGAAAGGGGGAAATAATGATTACAATTGCATGGATGGTATCATCTTTGCTATGGCTCGTTGTGCTGAATCATGATTGCAATATATCTTTCCCGATGTAATTGTGTATGATTCCAGTATAGAGTCTACCAATGAAATGGGATGATTAAATATAGTAATTGTTTGTTGAAAAAGAATTTTTTAATGTTTTCTTACCAATTGAATATACAAGAATATCCATTATTGATACAATACAAAAAAACATTATTTCCTGTTGACTATGTCTGTCACATTACTTCCACCCAGTTGAAATGACTGACAAATTTTTTTGCACCACCTATTGCTAATTTTCCAGTGCTTAGTCAGGCACTTTTCCAACAAGATGAGTCTACAAGCCATACCACAACAATTTTATCAAATGCTTTGTTTTTGGGTTGACCCTAAAATGTCTTTAGGCTTCATATCAAGCAATGGTATATAATCAGTCTTCTTGATGTATTAATGTTCTATAGTTGTTCTTTATCACTAACCAGAATATTATTGAAGTATTTTCATTTTATTTATTTTTTAAGCAGTAAACGTTCACTCCCATTGATGCAGTTTTCATTATATCACTGTACATCTCATGCCTAGAGTATGTTTCAGTGCACTAGTTTACGTTTGACACTTAGATTGTGGAGGTGATGCCATCTCTCTGATATGGGGATACTCTGCCATCTCCATGTGTCAATCCTGCACATGGAGAATCTGCTTATACCCTGGTTGTCAGAATTTTTATTTTACATCATAAATAAAGATATTTGTTCTTTAATGTACTTGCAGCCACAATTTTTGTTTGTTGGTTCCAAACTTTCTACAGCATATTTGAATATTTACAATAAAAAAAAATGGTTTGGAGAGTCTTCTTGTCTATTCTGACTTTATTGAAGAATTTTGGGGATTGTTCTGTGGCCACCGAACCACAAGTCCAACCAAAGTTTTTCGAACAAAATGGGCTTATATAATAGGTAAAGTACAAATACACTGTTATAATGAATAATATTTAAAAATATTATATAACCAATCTTGCTAATAAAGTAATTTTCTGTAATCGCTGGTGTATACGTTATTGTCCAATATGAAAATTAAGGAAGTTACTTTTATTTTGGAAATTTGAGCCATCTGAAAGCATCCACTCCTATTCATGCAATTTTCATTTGAGGCTAGTATATCACTAAAAAACTCATGCCAAGTTAACATTTGAATTACCATTTATATAAGGCTCTAATGAAGAGAAATATAGAGAATATTATAAATCGTCTGTGTGTCATTTGAACTCATGAAAAATTTGTTTTGTTTTTGATGCACATTATTTTTGACTTATACCGTATAGTTTTTCCTTATTGATACTAATTATATAGTATACGGGCAATAAAAGATCTATAGGTCAAACAGAGAATATACTTAATTTTAAACTTTTATTTTTGTCTTATGTTCCTTCTCTACAAATATTCCTCGTTAAGGCTCAACATTTTAAGGTATTGTCAAATCCTAAGTGGTGACCTTTATTATTGGCTGAGTTGCATACATTTCTTGTTGCCTTTATTCTAGTTATTTGTAGACTTCAGTTGTAGGAAGCTACAAAATTATTCTGGTTTTGTATAAGTATTCTTACATTTATCCCCATTTAAATCCTACAGACAGTGTAGAATAAGACTTTATATAGTTATAAGTTAAATGATTCTTATCTTTAAATTTACCATTATCATTGTAAAACAGAATTGCCACCCATTTAAATGTCATTAACAGTGTAGTAAAATAACTTTATAGCTAAATTTAAGTAATATTTTGAATATTTACTAATTCAAATTTATATTCCTTGATTTCAGGCCTCACTTATGGGGAAGTTTCGTCATGAAATTGCAGTAAAGTATGACCTCAAGCCTAACAGCTCTGCAGTGACTAACCTAATGAAGAAGTTATTGGCTTTTCCTGAAGCCCCTAAAAATATACCTATCTATAAGAAGAGTTGTGCTAATAATGAAAATGAATGTAAAAAAATAGCCACATGGAAGCCAAAACTAATGAAATCAGTTCTTAAAGTTAATAATAAGAATGTTACAGATTCAGAGACTACTAGATTAGGAGTTGGAAATAAATTAAATGGCACAACTGTTCCACCGTTGGATGTATCAAAAATAAAAATCGTTTATAATAAAAAGAAGGACACTAGCTCTGTTGTGTTTCAACCACCTAAAAAGCTTCAGTCTGTCCTGAAATCTAAAAACATGAAACCTAACACTAATGATAAGCTGGAAAAACTTGAAAGTCAGAATTCACCCGAGGTAATATCTAACAACTCAATTAGTGATACAAAAGAAAAGGAAACCTCTCCTCTTCGTGAAAATATTATTGATGAAATTGATCTAACAGAATCACCAACAGGCCAAACCAAAATGGACACTCGTTATGGAAAGAAATATGAAGCAAAAATGATGAGCACTACAAAAATTAAGATTTTATGTGATCAAAATGCTCCTTCAAAAAGTAAGTAATTGAGATACGTATCTTATTTAGAGTTCATTTATTTTTATTTCATATTATGTTGTTTCCATTCTCTTAAATTGCATGCCGATATTAAAAAAAAAAAGTCAATTACCTTTGGGAATGTTGAGACAAGGAACTTTCCCATCTTGTACAAATTTGTGCTTAATACTAATAACATGCACATAAAATATGTAAAATATATATGTATCTAATTTAAAAATTGGTTTAGACTCATAGAGTTGCTCTTCAAACATTAAAATCAAAGATATTCAGGTTTATAGAAAAATTGTTATCAGTGGTTCATGTGGTGCCCACATAGATTTTTTTTGCTTGGGTTTGATTAAAGATGTGTTACAAGTGCCTACTCCTTTTCTTAGATGTAAAATAGAAGATAGATTATGAGAGCATTTGATTTGATTACAAGAGTCATACTTGACAAAGCTTTGAAAGAATTTTATTACTGATTAAATGTGGTTTGTGCTGGCAGAGGATGCCTTATTGATAATTTATTATGGTCAGATTAACTATATCTAGTGACATACACCTTTTTAGGTTCCTGACTGTGTTAAAATATTTTAGTTATTTATCTGACTTGATACAATATGTATTGTTTTACTTAGTAGTGATATTGTCCTAGGGATTGATTTCAGTTGCTGTGTGCTTCAGCATCTCAATGTAATTGAGCAGCCCCTCAAACTGTATGTAACTTTGTACAATAAAGTGATTCTCTGTAATGTTTATTTGTTAATCCCTTGTATGGGCTTAACTGTCTGATTGCAATACATATTAAAGATCACATTGCATTACATAAACTACATATATAATGCAGTGATGACCTTCAAATTATCCTCTTTATTAAGTGTTAAAATATTTGATATTATGGCCATATGTTTAATAAACTCGAGTGATACATCCTATCTGTGTGCCCCAAACTGTATAGAGTTTGGATTAGTGAAGTTCTGCTATGCAAGAAATAGGGAGATATTGTAATATTTAGCTTATTCTTTATAAAAATTTATTTAAAGGTGAGTTTTAGAGTTTGACTGAACTGAATCTGTTAAGTAGATAAATTTATTTTTATTGCTGGCCATTTCGGACACCGTTGGTATCTTATTTCAGAGCTACAATGAACAAAGATCTTACACTATGTTGTTTCAGTCATTGCAGCTTTGAGTTAGTATACCAACGTTGTCCGAAATGGTCAGCATTAAAAAAAACTCACCTACTTACTATATTAAGTACTTTTTGTAGCCAATACCCAACCATCCTAGATTGACATGTGTAGTTTAATGTTTCATAAAGTTATTTTAGTTGTAATATACTGTGTTATAAAAGTCATTTCTTAAATTTTGTTTATTTTAGAAGAAGCTGTTTGTGACTTAGATGTGAAAGAGACTTTTACTCCAAATTCGTCTACTATTACTACTAATTGCACTATCCCTCCTAGGTAAGCATACCTATGTATGTATATATTTAATACTTACAAAGTTGTATGTAATTTTAGCAGATTTCCCTTAGGTGAAATCAGCTATTGAGGTTGTACTCATTTTATATATATATATATATATTTGTCTGGTACCGCTCTAGCGGTTGCAATTTTGGTTTAATCATTACCAAACTCGATATCTAATCAATTTATGTATAAAGAAAGATCAAGTTCGTTAATGGTTGAAATCTGACCAGGAGGGGGGGGTTAGAGGGAGAGAATTTTTAAAATTCGAAATATCTCAGTTATTATGTGTCGGATCGAAGAATTGTATAGAGCAAATCTTATTAAAAATGTAATGTTCTATAAATGTTGTTATGTACGTATTTTCACTATCATGATTATTAACCGAGATATTTGCATTTTATAGTTTTCGGCCTTCAGTAACCTCCCCCCCTCCTATTCATGTAATATTAACAATAAGCTATTATATTATGAAGCTCATTAGTTAAAGCATAAATACCAAATATTCTTCTCATTGAACTTTTAATTTTTGAAATAAATTCAAATACGTGGCACATGTGAAAAATCTGTTTATTTTACACAGCCCCTGCGGGACTTTTAGGGTTAAGAATTAAAATAGTTTAAGGAATTATGACTAAATTTTATGTCTTAAGTACTATTGATTGATTTTCGCTTCTTTTTAAAGTTTTCTTCACCCTTACCTACATCTCAGCACTGAAAATTAAAAACAAATCACCTTCTCAGGAAATTGGCCGAAAAGATAAGTTAAATAATTTTAATTTAAAAAGGACTTAATTCAGCAATTCGAAGGGATTTTTTCTGACAAAATTATTTTACTAATCTTGTTTATATTGGGTAAAGACTTAAGTTTTCATATTTGTTTAGATATCTGTTTTTTGTTTATATATTTTTCACTAAAAGATAATGATAAAACAATACTTTGTGAAAGAGCTCCCTGGGGCAAAGAAAGAGTTTTATTACTGCCCTATATTATAAAGTGTTTCGTTTTATTACATTACCAACATAGCTTCCAATTAAAATGGAGGTTATGTTGGTAAGGTGGCGAGAGACAAATAGTTAGGTTATGCTAAGTGTGACTCAACATAAAAAGGAGATGAGGTTACTAATCTCAGAAGTTATAGACAGAAGCATGTAAGTATGTTAAATTGAATATTAACATAGAAGTAAACATGATTTTATATAGAATTATGTAACTTTATTTGTATTTATATTCTTATATTTTCATTGACATATCTTTTTAATATTCTAAGTTGGTATTCTGGCAGCTAGAAGTGACTTCTATTGCAGGTAGAAGGGTAAAATGGCTACACTTACACTGTAACAAATTTATTAAAGTGACAGAGCGCTTTCGATGCAGTACATCAACATTAGTGCTCTGTTGACACACAAAAAAACAATAATTAACCTATCTTCTAAAATATTTTAGAAAAAGTGTCGAATAGATAATATTGTCATTAAACAATAAAAACTTATCTTTACTAAAAATAAATAACAAAACCTTTCACACACATTTGTTTGTAACTCAAGTATTAAGTAAGTTATTCCTTCTTTCTTTCTTTTTCATACTTCAGTAATCTCCTACCGGATTTTTAATTGGAAATAGAGAATATATGGTTAGATGAGATCAGTAGTGTTTCTTCCCAGCTGTTCAGTTTACACAGCTCCTGCATGACGAACTTTTTTTAATGTGGTATGCACTCATAAATTGTTAGAATAGTTGTTAGTGTTAGCATAATATTGTTTGCGTTTTCATTCAATAATGTTTATTTCCTATACAAATATTCTGGCTTCTCATTCATTTACACACTCGGTATATTCAAATGGTACTTTTTCAACTATATGAACTCAGTTAATATAATGAATCTTATCTATGCTTCTCTGTGTCACCAATAGATACTAATTTCTATTTTGTAAATGATCTACAAACTCTAATAATATTAAATTAAAAGGATATATACATTTTTTTTTTTTTTTGCAGGTCGAACAAAACAAGACACCTGGATCAAAATCCTCTATCTATTGATGAATTAAACCAAGAAACTTTCCTCAGTATATTTCGTAAGTTTTATTTCCTTAAACAACCTAACCAATAATGCCCATTTTTTAAAACAAAATCATTCAGAACAAATTTTCTTGCAAGGGACTTTGGTAAATCACCTTTCATTATAGTCAGAAACATAGAATGTAGAGCCACTTACCAATAAAGAATGAAGAGACAAGGGTATGACATCTGTTTCCTTTCAGAAAGTAAAACAAAATTGATGTGAATGACACATGAATTATTCGTGCTATTAGATTAAATATACAAACTGTGTTTTTGTAGTTCATTTAAAATTATTTCATTAGAAAGTGATACATGATATCTCTGTTCCTATGCATAAGTTTGCAAAATGTTTTAGAACATACTTTACAGAACTTTTTATGATAAGGCCCTATACAAATCTTCTCCATCTCTAATATGTATGGGAAATTTGCAAAATTAGGGGGGGGGGAGACCTAAAATACAAAATGTCTTCATTACTAGGAGTCAAACCAAAAAATATTATTGAACCAATCTTATTAAACCATTGCACTACAATTTTTAATTCTATACATTTTTTCATTCAAATAAAATATTTAGCTAGTTATTCATACTTTCTTGTTTTTTGGCCTTCGGTAAAAACCCGATATTACTTATTGAATTTTTACTTCGAAACAGAAAATAGATAGTGAGACGAGATCATCTGTGTATCATATTCCAGTGTGTGAGAAATCTGCTTAGTTTCCACAGTACCTGCATGACAGACTTTTTACATATTAGTAACTAACCTAATACATTTGTATTGTCTTACCACTTATAGGTTTAGTGAGTATAGAAAAATGTGAAATGCTAAAAAGAAAGAGATGTGAAAGGAAGAGGCGGAGCGTAGCGGGTCAGAGCAGTTTGTATTCTGATTATTTTCAACCTCAACCAAAAAGGACATACACCCCTCGCAAGCCTGTTGTTCCTATTACAAGTAATAATGCCGTGATTGTTGAATCACCTGTTGCTGATGATGATGAAGATGAGAAAGTAATTAAAGCAGAAGTTTGCATACTCTGTCACGAGGAAGGTGAGTTAAATTTGCCTAAAATAATATATAGTGAAAGTAATCAGGAACTAGAAAACAAAAAAAAAATAAAAATTGGTTTCTATTGTTTATGGGAGTAATGTATTCTTACGTTCTTGAGATCACTTCTTCTTACCTCTTATTTTTGTCACCCTCTATGTTAAATGTTAAATTTGAGTGTCTCATTAGCTAATGTTTATGTGTATGTAGCTAATATTAGAGGTTTGACATTATTTCAGAAAAATACTATGTTAATACAATTATTTACATTTTTCTTAGGTGAATTGGAAGTTTGTAATTCATGCAGTGAGATGTACCATTATCGTTGCATACCTAGCCCTCAAAAAGGAAATTGTCCTAGCTGTATGGCTCAAAACACAAACATTCCTAGTATTGTGGGGGCTGCTTCAGTTGGAAATGTTTCTAACTTAGAACTTATCAAACGTTATTCTAGCGATGTTTTAGCATCAGGTACAGTGATTATTGAATATTCATTTTAACTTGGGCTTATTTATCTTATGTGTAGTTTCGTTTTCCACTTTATTATTTTATCTGTACTCCTGTAAATAGTTTGTTTATGCATTTCAAGAACATATGTTAAGAATTCTCAGGATTTGAGATATTGCACACAAATGTAAAGGATTTAGAATAAATGTCTTGTACTGTTCTTAAAGAATTTGCAAAAAAGATATCCTTCTTATTCTGGACCCAATATTTTTATATATTCTTCATTGTTTTATGGCAAGGGTCACCATTAAAAAACATTTTCTCGCTCAAACTTTATTCATACTGCCCTACATGTTTCGTGGTTTACATATCAACTCTTCAGGGGCTATCCCTTTTCAAAAAAAAAAAAATAATGTTATTATTTCTTGAAAAGGGATAGCCTCTAAAGAAATGGTATGCAAACCACGAAACATGTAGGTCAGTATGAATAAAGTTTGAGCGAGAAAATGTTTTTTAATGTTGACCCTTGCCATAAAACTATGGAGAATATATAAAAAAGATATCAAGTGTTCCAAATAATGTAAACATAGCGCTCCTAATTTAATGTCCAAAAATTATAAGTAGGAACATATTCATAATAATACCCTTAAAAAATTACTTTTAATAGAACGATATTTGAGAAAACTGAGACAGTTTCCTGTAAAAATGTGTTATTGAATTAAAACATATTCTTTCCTTGTACTTAGACTTGATCTGTTTAAAACTAACTGATTGTAAATAAGTGTTATATAAATTTGTCTGTATATATCAGCTATTTCTTTTTGTATATTGGATTTCAAAGTCCCTTATTATTGGGTTGACAAATAAGTACTTTCGGTTTTTCTGTTTATTTGTATGTCACTATGATACATTTCTTATCTGATGAACACTACTTAGTCCCACCCTGGCTAGAAAAGGGTGGTAGCCTCTAGAGAACCAATCCCAATTAGCCTTAGTTGCAAAAAGTGGACGTTAATAAATAATTTAATTTAATTATCTGATGAATTAATCATCCCTAAGGTGGATTGTTTATCCTTTTTGTAATATATCAACAACTATGAGTTAGTTTGTCGAAACTAGCTTAGTATTGTGATTGCTATTGCACTGTGAATATGGAAGAAAATATCATTCATTATCGGCATTTTTTTTTGTTTTATAATTTAAAAAAAGGTAAGCGTGCTGCAGAAGTTCGTAGAAAAATTTACGTTGATCAAAATTCCACCCAATTTGTGCGAGAGATTGCTATGGCCCTAAATGTGTCGCACACAAGCGTAGAAAACCATTTTCACAAGCTATGTTTCCAGGCATAATGTTTGGGTCCCTTACTCTCTAACTGAAGTTAACTTGGCAACATGCATTTCTGTTTGTGATTCACTGCGGAAACAGCAAAAAACAACCTATTTTTGAAAAGGTTGTAACAGGAGATGAAAAATGCTTATTTTATGGTATTGTAGTCCGTAGAAAAGCTTGGGGACCTAGTAGTGAGGCTCCTCCTCACCCGGATTACATCCAAAGAAGATAATTCTTTCCTTATAGTAGGATTTCAAGGGTATTATTTTCTATGAGTTATTGACATCCGGACAAACAATTGATTTAACTCTATATTGCTCACAATTAACAAAATTGGATCAATCAATTAAAAATAAACTCCCAGAACTGGCAAATTGGAAGGGTCTTGTGTTTTACCAAGACAACACTAGGCCTTACATCTCATTGGTCACTTGCAATAAATTATTGAGCCTTAGATGGGACCTATTGACCCACCCTCCCTGTTCACCAGACCTAGCTCCAAGTGAATACCACTTATTCAGGTCTCTGCAGAACTCCATGAATGGAAGAAATTCCAAAAGGAAAAGGACATCAAAAACCTCTCGGATTAGTTTTTTAATAATAAACCCCAGACATTCTATGAACACACACTTAGTGGAAAGATAGGAAAAAGTTGTATTAAGTAGTGGTAAAATAAATGTTATGTCTATAATACACAGAGTTTTATTTCACCCTGAAAAACCAAAAGTACTTGTTTGCCATCCCTTTATGATCATATTTTTAGAATAAGTGTTTTTGAACCTCATGAATCTTTGATTCACATATTTCTATCCCTTGAAAAACTTAATTAGAAAAAATGTTTGAAATAAATAAATTGCAAATATTTTATATTTAAGTTTGTGGACTCAGGTTAGCTATGCGAGTTAATGTTTGTCAACTTTGAGTCACAGATTCTATTCTTGCCTGCTTGAGGAGTAAATAATGAATGCTGGAAACACAATAGGGTAATTGAAGTGCTCCAAAAACACTATTTGATTAATTATTTTATACCTTTGGGCACCATTGGTTTTGAATTAGATCCACGGAAAAGGGTGTATCACATCCTTTTTTTTTTTAAATTCTTGGTCAATAATTTCAATAAATAAATGCATGTTTGTTTGTTTCAGACAATGCCACAAATGAAAAGAAGCCGGTGGAAACAGGAAATGAAGGAAAATAAGGAGTGATCTATTTTTCCTTTCTTTCTTCTATTTCTAGTCCAATGATCACTTTACTATTAATATGTTTGTTGATAATATCTTAAAACATTTTAATATTTTGTAAATAGTTCACTATCACAGTTTATGGTATATAAATGATACCATACTATAGCATTTTTATCTCTCCTTAAATTGTTTTAGTACTTATTTATATTGATTGTATAATATTTAAAAGAATTAAGTACTATCATTTTTTAAAAGATTATCAATTATAATACAAATGTGATCTTAATTTAATGTTGACTGACTGATCTTAATTATAATTTATATAAATTGTTTTTATTTATTTTTTTAAATGAATTTATCATTATTGTGTACACAATTGTTAATTAATTATAGTTAATAATAAAATGACATTTTCATATGTTGGTTATTAGCGTAAACTTAAATCCTGTCACTTACCTTGAAAACAAAGGCTAGTAACCAAAGTTATGTTACAGTCTTGGTCCACAATGCCTTGAATTTTATCCTAATAAACCCATAAACAGTTCCCTTTAATTTCAGGATTACCCTACAACAGAGTTTTTAAAAATAATACTTGTTAAGACAATTAGACCTCATAACTCAATAGACAATAGATCTCAACTTTTTCTTGTCAATTTATTTATGTTTACATTGTATTACTACAGGTAATGAGAGCAGCTTATGGTATCTACAAGTTACCACTCTTCCTTAGAAAAAAAATAATTAAATCATTAATAGCCTATCAGATTTATCTATTTGCACTCTTCCGTTTTAGTATATTTCCCCTATGGGAAATTAAATATTGATATTTTAATTGACACAATTTTCAAAACATTTCCTCAAATGACCATCACTGAAAATGACGTCCATTTTATATATATATATATATATATATATATATATATATATATATATATATATATATATATATATTGTTTTATTTATTTATTAGTTGTGTGCATTTAGGATGCTGGAAATAGGACTAATCGAATAAAGGGATGAAGAAAAGTCTTCTGACAATGAAGATTTTACTTAATTCACTAGCCCTTTCAGCACATCTGTGCCATGCTCTACTCAGATATTAATAATAACAGTGTTATTAGAGCATGGCACAGATGTGTTGAAAAGGCCAAATGTAATTAATTAAATTCTTCATAGTTGGAAGATTTTTCTTTATCCCTTATATACACACACATACGTATGTCTTTTACAGTTCTAGTAAATTTTGTTTCATTGTTACCAAACTCAATATATAAGGGGGGGGGGGGTAAACAGGGACAAAATTGATAATTCAAAATATCTCTATTAGTATGAGTTGTTTCAAAATACTTAACCAATTTTGTTGAACATTTAATTTTCTATAAATGTTGTTCTATACACTGTTCCTCTATCTTGACTATTAAGCAAGAATTTTTCTTTTTTTAATTTGCGGACTTCAGTAAACCTCCACTTTTAGTCATCCCACTTAAAGAATTAGAGAATATACCTCATCCCACTTAAATAATTAGAGAATATACCTATTCTATAAATTTTGTTCTATACACTTCCCCTATCTTGAATATTAAGCAAGATTTTTTCTTTTTTTAATTTGCAGACTTCAGTAAACCTCCACTTTTAGTCATCCCACTTAAATAATTAGGGAATATACCATAATACATCGTATTCCCAAATTGAATGCCAAATATTGTTTTCAACAGATATTTACTAGCTCAGATATGTGCAAATACTTTGAATTCAGACCAGGAATTGAAAATTCAATATATCTCTGTTATTATGAGTCTGATTGAAAAATGTTACAGAATCAATATTGTTAAACTAGTGATACTCTTCAAATGTTGCTCTATACATTTTCTCACAACTAATAAAGAAATATTAAGTGAGCTAAATCCAGGTAGTTAAACGTGCAAATATTAATTATGGTCATCAGACTCACACAGTAAAACAGAGGAGCCCTTTTGGTCTGAGAGAGACATGCCCTGAGAAAGATATTTAGAGCAGCACTCTGTAAGAATCAAAAGTAAAGCCTAACTGATGTTCTTAGTATAGTGAACCTGATGTAGCCTGAGCTATTAAGAAAATCACGTTGCGTTAGTTAGTGTTTGTTGAGAAAAAGGATCAGATTGACTAGGAAAATGTTATCTGCCTAAAATGAAATGGAGAGGAAGACCCATGCAGAGGTGGCTAGAAGATCTAAGGGAAAATTGCAGAGGTTAGGGGCCAAAAATGGCGGATCCAAACTGTGAACTGCATTGAAGACAAGAGTGGCAAAGGCCCAATTAAGGGCTAAGGAGCAAGGTTTAATTTAGCATTTAATTGTATACTCTGATTTGGGTCATTGAATTACACCGTAAATCAAAATTCTATTTTTTGTAGTTGCTGAGACATGATGCAAAACATATTTTCGATACTCTAAGGATTCTTACACATAAGTTTAAACCATTTAACTATAGACCAGGGATTAAGCGGTCAGTTCACCAGAGGTCAGCTTGCCTGCGCTCGGGATCTAGAGAGTCATAACAGTCATTCATCCAGGATGCTGTCATATTACATACTTGGTAGACTCTGGCTAATCTTCAAAAGCCAGGACACTAGTGTGATCAAGTAGCAAACTCGTGAATTAAATGTTTCTCTAGATGAGTACACTTTCAAGAGGTTACTGATTGTGAGTGAAGTGGATGTACCCATACTTTAGCCTAAACCCCTTGGGCTTTGAAGTTATTTGAGCCTACTAATGGTTTAATTATTGCTCACTTTATTAAACATAAAACACTTACGATATAAGGAATTACTAAAAACAGTTATCCAAAAATATACAGATTTAATAGAATACTTAGATTAGATATAACACTACACAACACTTTACTAAAATACAACCAAAATAAAACAAGAAATCAAGTCCAGGCCTGATGAGGTCTAACTATGGACCTTGGGTTCACTATTACCTGCCAACTGGACAAATGGAGGTATGTAAATGACTAGCAAAAGTCCATCACACAACGGGTGCATAACCTAAACAGATTTCCCACATGCTGGAATGACACACTAGTAATGCCATCTCGCCACTTATACTCAGTGTGTGTATTGCTAGGTTCAAATTCGATGAGTAGTAGTATGTATTTGCATGTGTTACATTATAAAGATCAGTTGTAAACAATATTTGACATTTAACCTTGGAATAAGAGGTTTCATAATATATTCGCTTATTGTCAAATTGCGATACTTGAAACTTGGGGTTTGCAAGAAGGCTGAAAATTAAAAAATGCAAATATCTCGGTTAATATTCAACATAGAGAAAAATTGTGTTTAACAATAATTATAGAACATTAAATTTCCAATAACAAATTAACTTGCACAATTTTTCGACCCGACGTGTATAATAAAAAGATATTTTGAAATGTCGAACTCTCCCCCCGATTTCTGCCATTAGCAAACTTGATCTTTAGTTTTACATAAATCGTTTAAATTTCGAGTTTGGTAAAGATAAAACAAAAATTTGGACAGCTCAAGCGATGTTTTCGTCATCACCTTTGTCTTTTGATTCATGGATCTTTGAAGAACTTGTTGGAAAACCGTATCATGAGCACACCACCTAAGGGGAAATCTGCTAAAACTTGACTTTTCTAGAGTTTTCGGCGGGCGGTGAGATGGTGTAGTATGAGGAACCATGGGTACCTACATTGATTCGATGTAAACCTAGAGTGCAAGTGGCAGCATCCTATAAAGCATAGTTCAGTTACTGATCATCATGAAATGCCCTGGATACAAGGTAAAGGTCAGTGATGACAAGCACCTTCTGGTCTGTTATTACCCCATTGGGAATCATTTTTGAACAAAAGTGATGGATAACCAGATGTTCTTGGAATTTTAAGCAAACAAGTATTTGTCCAAAAATGGATGACGTAGCCCATAAAACGTCATTATTCTTTTCCCGCCAAGTTAGATTGCCATATCACCTTGGTAGTCGCTTGGGTAGTCGTACCTTGCTTGGTTTTGCAAGTTGAGCGTTTTGGAAACATTTCTTTTGGTACTGTATTAGCGCATTAAATGATATGTGTAATTATTGGAGTCTTTTAGATAATTAGGTGAATAGGTAAGCTAACTTCTGTTATCAGTCAATGTTCTTTTAGTATTTTGTGCATGTTCTGCGCTAACTCCAATTTTCTTGTAGACCTAGGAATTTTTTGAAAATATTCACATCAATCTCATTATGGTCTTTTAATTATTTCGGAACTCAATGGTAGGTTAGCTATTAATTAAAAAAGAATTAAGAAGGCTATAGTATCATTGCAATATTTGAGCATCAAAGATCTGTCGATTTTAACTAACTAATAAGTGTAGTTATTTACAATAGAATTCACAACAGTAAAGACAGTTACCTAGGCACTTGCCACATACTAAACAAGTCAAAAAAGTTAATATTTTTAAGGATAAAAAAAATACTAATAAACTGTAAATAGAATAAATGTGAGTTTTAAGAAAATATGGAGACATTAACCCCGGTGTTCTTGGAATGGCTGACGTCATAGATGACACAATTAATTTATTGTTTCATTCCAAAAGCATTGTGGGAAATGAGATAACACATTCTATTGTATTCCAGCAGTGATGTATAATACATGCTTATTTTATTGTTATTTACGTCCACTTTATGCTACTATGGCTAATTGGGACGGGTTATCTACAGGTTACTACCCTTTTCTAGGTTCTATAATACCACCCTTTTCTAGGTTCTATAATACATACAGGCTCATTTAAATGTCTAATCGGTTAATGGCTTAATTCGCCGATACGTTACCCCTTTGAACCTAAATTTTTAGTGAACATTTTAACTCTATGTGTTATATTTCCATGGTTTGGTAGCCTAGAGTTTCCAATTGTGCTTTATGTTTTTACTTAACACACAATTCTTTCTTTATTTGGGACCCAACACTATTAAAATTAGGCTTACTGAACAC
Source organism: Riptortus pedestris (assembly GCA_019009955.1). Taxonomy (NCBI): domain Eukaryota; kingdom Metazoa; phylum Arthropoda; class Insecta; order Hemiptera; family Alydidae; genus Riptortus; species Riptortus pedestris. The sequence goes on from CM032229.1 coordinate 135,159,987, forward strand.
TTAATATTTTCTTCTAGACTCTTTACAGCAGAATTATCACCTAATCTTAGTTTTATGGTTTTAATACGCGTTGTATATAGGTTATTTTTATGTAACTAATATTGACAAATATCAAATTAAACCATTAAAAGTAAAAACAAAAGTGTTTAGGGAAACATAATTTTTGGAGACAGGTTTATATAAACAAAATCATTTGTTAAGTATAGAAATTTAGTTCATATTATCGTTAAAATTCCTGTAGTATAATTGCAAATTGCAAGAACTCTGTTATTTTTGCCTTTAAACATTTTTCTTTGGCCTTAATAATATTGGAACTCCCAAAGCCTTTAATTTAAACCATAGCACATTAGCCGTTAATCATACTCCCTTAATTACTTACAAGTCAGTCACGCAAGATGACTAGGAGCCGTCCTTTACTCATCCAATCTAGCTCATTCGACTTGGTTGGAGGCGAGAGTGCCGGAAACACTTAGTGCTTTTTAGTTGTTAGTGATCTTTTGTAGCTTCTTGGTACAAGACTTGGAAACTTCTTCCTATGGAATACTTCTTTAAATAAATTGAATTAAGCATCGGGAAACTTAAGTAACACGTTTTTAACCGAGGTTGATCTTTGCTCAACCATCCTTTGTTTGCCTATAATTCCAGTACGACGGACTGCAAATGGTGCTCAAGCTGTGGACACCAAAGCCACTTACAATTTTCATCAATTTACTTTCATGAATTGGTAATGAATTTCGGTCGGTTTAACAACTATTGCGTTCAAAACCCGAATAACTGTGCCAATTTCGCAGCAGCTTCTAATAGGATATCAATTCTCATCGGCTGTCAAACCAATAATGGGCGTCGTACTGAGCCGTACGCATGCTTGCCTAGGGGTGGGTGATGAAACAGCCACATCCACAAAATAACATTATAATAGCCGCACGAACGTTATTTCTAAGCAGCAAACGCTTTGATGATGTTTGTTTGACCCTACCTTTGCAGACGCAGGTCAATCAAATGAACCCCGAATTCCCTTTTGTGGTTTAAGGCAGTCACCTCTTTCTACTTCAGCTGTTGAAGGATTTGCAAATAAATTAAGTCTCCAGAATAACCCATAAACGCTTTTACGAAACCTTAAAATGTACCCTTCGAAATATAAACCAGCCTTGGTTGATACTTGAAGCTCTCTTTTTACCGAATGTTCGATATCATGCCAAATCTTGATGAAAAAAACTCTTAAGAGCCATTTTCCACTCCTTCGAATGAGTCGAAACTCCTACCTCAAATAAAATGGACCGGGGCAGGTGGTAACGCGCTGTTGCCATCTATTGACTATAGGCTGGACGAGTAAGAGGATCGAACTTTTGCTACTTGATTTTTGTTGCAGTAATCCGGTTTCAAAATACACAGGTCTTAAATTCTGATTATCTTCTTAGATTTTAATTTCTGATTAACTTGATCTCTTCTAGGGTTGGGGAGAACAGGTTATCCTGATACAGCTCACTAGTAGATGCTTAAAATGGTGTGTTACATATTTGCACTTTCTGGGTCCATGCAAGTGACGGCTAACTGCTATTTGGGATACTCCTAGGACTGAAAACGTTTCTTCGTGCGTGTTCTTTGATCTTTTCTACACATTTTCTTAGTCCCTAAACCAAGATATTTAGGGCCATCCACTGCGACATTTGCTTTCAAGAGCTAACTATCCTACGATTTTTTTATAATCAGGTGTATCAGCGCAGATTGACACTAAATCTGGCCACACTTCGCAGCTTTCACGGGCTGTGATAGGAAGCCGCTTTGTATGTTTGTTTAAAGTAAAAGTTCCAGGATAAATTGGGACAACTCCTCATGTTAAAACAGTGGTTTCATTGTGAAAGGTTAATCTGAGATTGACTTATTTACTCGTTTAGAAATAATACAACTCAGGTGAAGACTACCCTTCATTGACTAATTTTACTCGTTTAGAAATAATACAACTCAGGTGAAGACTACCCTTCATTGACTAATTTTACTCGTTTAGAAATAATACAACTCAGGTGAAAACTACCCTTCATTGACTAATTTTACTCGTTTAGAAATAATACAACTCAGGTGAAGACTACCCTTCATTGGCTAATTTTACTCGTTTAGAAATAATACAACTCAGGTGAAGACTACCCTTCATTGGCTAATTTTACTCGTTTAGAAATAATACAACTCAGGTGAAGACTACCCTTCATTGGCTAATTTTACTCGTTTAGAAATAATACAACTCAGGTGAAGACTACCCTTTTTTGACTAATTTTACTCGTTTAGAAATAATACAACTCAGGTGAAGACTACCCTTTTGTCTTTATATATTTTACAGACTTTTGGTTTCACCCAGGTAGCATAAAGTGGATACTAATATTTACTATTAAGTGACATTTAATTCCTGTGTAACAAACACTGACGTCACTTAATGTGTAAACTGAAAAAGGTTATGCGTTATTCCAGGTGTAGGAGAACCTCATTATATCTCGTGGGCTTATGTTCAATCACTCTCCTTAAATTTGAAGTTCCCGGGTACCTCTCTATTTGTATATACCAAAACCTAAAATATTTCACTCGTGCATATTTAATGTTATAAGTATTAAAGATGGATAGATATTTTTTTAACTTTACAAATGAATAGAAATGTATTTAAGTTAGTACTACTTAAAATTATTCATTTGTCTGGAGTTTGTTAAGTTTGGCAGGTCCCTAGTTTACGTCAACATGGCGGACGAACTTGAAAGTGGGTATTTTCAGATTTGTTTAAAAAGTTTTAGTACTTTTTTTTAGTATTTTCGTTTTTCTTTTAATTAAAAATAAAACTATAAATATTTATCTTAATTTTGAAACTCTATTCTATGCATTTTATTGCTGTGGAATGGAATAATTCAATAAGGGAAGTTTTGCCATTTCGAATTGGATTTATAAATTTCAAAATCTTGGCCCCCAATGGGCGGGACCAAACAATTTCTGAATTTTGCTTAATGTTACTGTACATTCGTAGGACATTTTGTTTGATGATGTGACAGGGAATTGTCATCCATGACATGGCAATTGAAAAATTTCTTTAGTTAATTTGAAGCCTCCTAATTATAGATTGTCATGCTATATCAAAATTTATATTATCTTGAGGCTAGGTTATGGATTTGTAATGTTAAGCAATCAGTGTATTTGACGTACTGTAGTCGTTGCAAGTAGTTTTGGTTATTATAGTTACCAAGATAGTTAATTGTTATTTTAATGTGATAATAATTTATTAATAAGCTAGTTCGTGGTCGGAATAGTTTTAAATTTTTAATAGCTTCTTCTGTATCAAAATAAAATTACAACCAATTTTAAATATAATTTTAAAATGATTACACATTGATAAAGGAATGCAAAGCTTACCAAGTATGCAGGATGAGGAGGAAAGGATAAAATGTAAAGACATATCATTGACATAGTTGTGACAATTGAATTTTTTAGATGTTTTGTGTTTCCAACATTGTTTCATTTTATGTTTACCTTCTTATCTGTAGATGCCTCTGAAGCTCTGTTGTCTTTCAAAAATGGTGTTTGCCTACAATCTAGTGAATCTGCTGAAGAGGAATTTGGCCCTGCATCATTAGGTCTACATAGGGTTGGCGATATGATTCCTCCTAAGCCTCAACCCTCTTCGCAGCCTGTTCTCAATAGGAGAGGGATGGTATGTGGTTATGATATTTCTAATGATTTGTTTCTAAGGATTAAATAATCAATAAGAATGACTAAATGTAAATGGTCACCCTGAGATGAAAATTTGTTTGTTGTTAACTGGTTAATTTGCATACAAGACAACTTTTGTTTAGAAAGAATTGTGCATTCCTTAGTGTTTAATTACCTATCGATAAGCAACATTTAGCATCAGTTAAAAGATAATAGTTTGCCAGATAATTTATTACACCAAATAATACAAGCAATTTTACACCTACCTATGATTGAAAACAATTTTTGATCTATGAGGAATTTTAGCCAATAGTGTTCAATTTAATCTTCAAAGTTGTTATAAAAAGCTTCAGTATTTTTTATCAATTTTCCATTAATTAAAAAAACTCATATGAACCATATTTATACTTTTCTTTTTTGGTTTGTAATAACCTTTGTTTTCTCAGCAATTGTAATGAGCGTTAATGTGTTTGTGTGGTCAATTTTCCTGGTTTTTTCATATAATTACAAACTTATATTATCTCGAATTTGTGTATGTATATATATATATATATATATATATATATATATATATATATATATATATATATATATTTATTTATTTATTTTAAATTACTGTCCTTACCCTTTTTCAACTTTTTAATGTTATTTATACTTCACGAGATTTGTAATTTTGATTCAGATTCTTTATAGAAAATAAATATTTCCAGCATTCATTATATTGTGCTGAATTTTCTCAGTTCATCTGGAGAAAACACCTCAATTTATCTACGAATCAAGGATTTGAGATTAGTGAAGTAATATTTCTGGAAATGATAGACCAATCCTTAGAATTTATAGAATGACTTTAAAAATCTTAAAATGAAAGTTTTAATGTTTTAAATTAAACATATTCTACACCCTACTCTTTATTGTTTTAAAACTTTACAAGTGAAGCCACTATCAGGCCTAAGCCTTGTCACCCTCCCCCTAATATTATTGAAACTACTGTTTAATTTTCAGGTTAGATTATTTTTATAAGGAGGGTGCTGTTAAAGTTACTATAAATAAACTTAATATTTCACTCTTTAAGGCTTAGAGACTTATGTAGAGGGCACTGTTAATGGCTTCTTCAAATACTCTTGAATTTGATTAAAGTAGAAATACTGGATCAAGAAAAAGATTTAGTAATTTTTCACCAATGCTATCATATTTAAGTTGTCCATACATACGGCAAAAGAAAGATATTTTTGATATTTTATTTTAAGGTGTTCCTGTTACGAGTCACCAAACCCTCAGTTTGGCAATGGGCCTTGTGCTTTTAATGGTTAATGTGCATACAAAGTGATTATATAAAACTCGTTCTAGTTATAGTAAAATATAGGTTGTAACAAATATTTAAAATATTAATTCTTTATATTTAAAAGGTTTTAGTATTTTTTACACCATTATTCAATCTGAATTCATCACATTATGGATAAATTTACCAAACATTTATCACATCTATTGTGTTCATGGGGCTGCTAATCTGTTATAATGCTGTTTGTAAATCTACAGGCTAAGCCTGGTGGTTGATCTCATGGGTTGGGAGTCCTGATTTATACTGAAACAAACGGGGAAGTGCTTGCAATTACTTACAGTGTTTTCCATTGCTTTCTGCATGATACTATCAAATTATAAGGGTCCGTGGAAGAGTAGAGAGAATTCAATTCGAGGTCAGAATTGTTAGAGAGACATTCCTCTGAAGCCTGCATAAATGCTTCATTTGCCAGTGTGACTACCAGTTAACAGTTATTGGTTTTCATGATACCAGGTAGAATTAAGTCAAAAAGGATAATGTACTATGATATTTGTGATTTTTTCCTGGACTAAATTTCTCAATCTTAGTGGCTTAATTATTTCTGAACCTGCCAAGTCTGAGATAAACATAGTTTTTGTTATCTTCCTGGAAATATTAATACAAAACCCCCTGAGCTTTGAATACCATCAATATAGCCGTTACTTATTATTTACTTTGTCTTATTACTTTGAAATATATGTGTTTTAATATGTTTAAAAATATATATAACATAAGATGTACATAACATATTTCATAATACAAATGAGCCGTTATTTGCAATCTGCCTTGATTTTTTTCTTTTATTATTCAACTTTTTTTTGCTGAGATATATTTTATTTTAAGTTGATGTATTTTTATCTTTTTAGCCTGTTCGAATAAGAAAAAAAAATAGATTATTTTTCGATGATGACGTAATCACATCGTCTGTTGTGCCTCGTGCTTTAGAAAAAAAGACTAGAATTAAAACCCCTGCTAAAAGAGGTCGAAAACCGAAAGAACAGAATGAGCCTGTACCTACGAAAGTTGAAAGGTAAGGGATTATCATGTTTTTCAATACATACCAGCAGATATCATATAAAATAAGCCGTACTAGCCACCAGATAAATTCATAGTTACAGACTAAAAAATGTCAAAACTCATCCATTATTTCAATACGAATATTCTTTATAATTATTATTCACTCTGGCACCCATTGATTACACAATTCAGTCAAATAACTGTTCAAAGTTTCATTTCCGAATATATATCACAACACACACACATTCCATTATTTATCTTCTACTAACGAAAGAAATATATACACTTTTATGCACAATACTAAAACATACTTATACAAATATGGTAGCTATGTAGCAAAGCAATAGGCATATGACACAGACAAGGACATCTGGTGGCTCAAATGGGCAACAGAGGCACTAAGATACTTTAATTTGATTTCAAATGCCTTATTAGCAATGAACATTCCCAATTTTTACTATAAAAAAATAATTTTAATTAACTATTTAAATAATCTGTTTGTATGCTTATGTATGTATATATAAATGCATTTATATATTTATATATACATAATCATAATATCGTGAATCCTAATTTAATTGCTTTTGGAATTTAATATATTTTTTTTTGTGTGTGTGTGTATATATATATATATATATATATATATATATATATATATATTATATGTAATTATTTGTAGACACAATTAAAGTAATGTTTTGTCATATTTTGAGGGTGAGGGTCATATAATACAAACACTTTTTCATCATTTCACATTTGTCCTACATGTTTTGAAACCTTTTGAAGGACAAAGGACACAGGATCATGAATCTATATTGTTTAACTTAATAACATGCTATCTTTAGTTTTTAATCCTGTAACTAGTTTGACCTTTTCCCCTTCTATCCTCATTTATGAAAAGCTTTGCTTGCATATGATAAAAAGTCTTCATTCTAGTGCCAACCTCCTTATTAATCTTGTTATTCAGTACCACAAGTTATTCATCACTCCTTCATTTGTCAATATCAGTTACCTTTCCTGTTCTGTTCAGGTTCCTTCCTGTACTTGAGATTTTATCATATCCCTCTCATTCTTTCACCAGATCAGAATCCACTGAATATTTAATAGTTTTACATTAATTTTATAATTTAAGCTATTTACATTTTTTTTTTAGTGGTGACAGAAAATTAGGACAAAAAATTGGAATGAGATTGAGAAATCTATTAAAACTTCCGAAGGCACATAAATGGGTTTGTTATGAGTGGTTCTACAGTAACATTGACAGGTAACTAAATTATGATATTATAAATTTAATATTAATTTATTTTTACCAATTCAGAATAATTATTATTAAATTATTGTATAATTTATTCATGACTTGTACTCTTTTTTTATGTGTGTGTGTATATATATGTATATATATATATATATCCACTACATAGTAACCCTATGAGTAGGAATTTTATTTTTATGCACATCCCATACATGTAAAATATTTAAGTGTTTTGAAAATAAAGTGTCGGGACTAATAATCCAAGTGAGAATGTGATTCTCTAACTTCATGTCTTGTAATAGAGTGCATTCAAGTGCCTGTTCAGTGTAACTGTCCCATTTACAGACTTTAAAGATATTAGTCATTAAAGCAGGGATAAATAATTTTAGATGTGATACTTTAATTGTTTGATTCCACCACTATTGCCACAAAGTAATTTTTTTTTCTTCGTAAAGATTTTAACACTGTTGGGGTAAATTTATTGTAAACGACCTCTTTGTTATATTTAGAGGCGGCGCTCTTTGTTGATGTCCTATATTTCATTGCCCATAACTCCTGCAAGTGCCTTGACCCATTTGAAGTGAATGGATTTAATGATTATTTCTTTTTATGTATTACTTATTTTGATAAAGTCACTTAACTATCATGGTAATAGTTTCTGAAGCAAATGTGATTAATTTTTAATTATTTCATATTGAAAAACAGAATGTTTAGAAACTGTTATTACAGATTTTTTTTTATTAATTAGCATTCACTTTGTGCTACTAAGACTTATTGTGATTGATTACCTATAGGTTCACACTCTTTTTAACCAGAGGGACTAACAATTTTATTTAATGAGTTTATCACTAAATAAGTTCCTATTCCACGAGTGAGAATCAAACGACTCTTGATTTACCAATTGAGGTAAAGAGAAACGTCTTAACTCACTTGGCTATCCTTACTCTCAATTAGAGAATTAAAATTGTATTTATCTTTAAAATAACTGTATTATATTAACATTTAATAGACTTTAGGATCATTCCACATCAATTCAACCCCACCATGATACCCACCATTTCAGATTTTGATGAATCTTATTTTGCGTGTTCTATTCATTGATGTGAGAAACCATGCCAAATGTTTTTGATATATCTTTAACGGTTTGGATTTTATGGCCTTTTATAGTTTTGAGATTTTCGTGTTTTTTATCGATAGGGAACAGTAAAATTAATTTGTTTTGAATTCAAAAATGATTTATAACTTTCTTATTTACAAACCAATTTTGATGATTTTTTTTTTTTATGTATTCATACATATCTTTTTAAAAACAATAAAAAAAATGTACCAAGTAAGTATTTGTGATCAGAATAAAATTACAAAGTGTCAATTTGAGTTTTTCAGAATGCAAATCCATAGTTTCACGTAAATTGAATATCTCCAAAAGGGAAAAGAATAATCATGGAAATATTTTTTTGTTTTGGTTCTAAGACATGTGATCTACCACCTAAAGTAATAAAATGAATGGTTATTTGACTCCTTCATTGTTTATTCAAAGTTTAAAAATAAATATTTAGAAAATTTTTGAAATGTGTATGAATTAAAAGAAAATGATAAAGTTAACTAAAAAGGTAGTTAAATTACATAGGTTTATTCTTAATTAAATACAGTTTACATTATAGTATACACCAGTTAAATGTGCTTTAATATTTACAATTCTTTCCCCTAAAGTGTTTGTTTTGGTTGAAGAAAGTTATGAATTATTTTTGAATTCAAAACAAACTAATTTTACTCTTCCCTATCGATAAAAAACACGAAAATCTCAAAACTTTAAGAGGTCATAAAATCTAAACCGTTAAAGATATATTTAAAAAATTGGTATGGTTTCTTATATCAATGAATAGAACTCCTAAAATGAGTTTCAACAAAATTTGAAAGAATGGGTGTCAAATTTATTTTTTTGTGGTTGATTTGATGTGGAACGATCCTTTAACATTTTACCTATCGACATAAACTAAAACAAATTATATATATATATATATATATATATATATATATATATATATATATACACATACATATACATATACATTAAAAACCTTTTTAGAGCATTAAATTTGTAATAAGATTGATTCAAATTTTTGAAAGTGCATGCATTGTGCGTGCGTTCCATGCTTGTTGCCCTAGGATTGCTTCCTCAAAATTGATAACATTAGTTTATGGTTTGAATTGGACATTGCTGAAAAAGTCCAAATATTTGTTTGAATTTTAGTATATTTATAAGTCTTGTTCACAATGGCAACTTGTTATATAATGTGAATTTGTAAATTTTTGTCTATTGCCTTTGGATACAGATTTAAACATTTCATCTTGCAGCTGATCTCAAATCAAGTGATGAATTATCTATGACCTAGTTCATCACAGATTTGTCATCTGCTGAATTTCTCAAAAATGTTTTAAATCCAAATTATACTACTGGTAGCTGTTGGCAATGTCATTTTATAAGTATTTTGTGAAAATACTTAAACAAATTTTTTAGACATTCAGTCAGTGTCGTAATCAACTGATGTTACTCGTACTTGAGCATCTTATAAGTTGCTTTTTAAAGTATAAGCTCCTGATGAGCTGTTGAAAGGACTTGGAACATATAGAACTTCATTGACTAATATTTAGTCTATTGGGGATATTTTTCTTACAACCCTTCGCAATAAATAAATATGGTAATAGATCCATATGCCATTTTTACTGAGAAGGTGAGTGCACGACCTTCCCCTTACTGATTTGAACGAAATTTTTTAATGTGTTGTGCCTAATGAAAATCAAATTTTGCTAAAGCGAGAGAACACACTAAAATTAAAAAATAAAATGTTAAATATTTGCCAGAATGTCTTGAGATGTTTTGAAGGAGAATATTTCGATCAGCTCCGGTGGTTCAGTTAGTAGCATTCTTCTTTTCTAACCGCAAGAACTCAAGATCAAATCTCGTATTTGATTGAACAGAATCAACAGGGCCACCAGAGATCTTTGAAATACACACCTACACAACATCTCTAGACATTTGGGCAAATTTTTAGACAAACACATGAGTTTCTCTCACTTTAACAGAATTTGTTTTTCATTAAGCACTACACATTAAAAATGTTTCGTCCAAATCGTTGAGGGGAAGGCTGTGCACTCCCCTTATTGAGTACTATACCTGGCGATTTCTTACATCTAAGTTATTAGGGATGTGTTTATAATGAGTTAATGTTATGTTGTTAATATTGCACAAGCATAGAGGGAATTCATGTTAAAGGAATGTTTTCTCTAAGAAAATTCTGAGGATTTTGTCAAGCTAACATGAAAAACATTTTGTTAATTAGCCCAATGTGTGCTAGCTCCTACACTGCTAACCAGTCTGTAATTCAATTACAGCTGGCTAAACTCTAGCTGTTATTTAACTCCCCAGCCGAGTAATGTTATTTATCTTTTCAGTTTTCATATTTATTTAGAAAAGCGAAAATATAAAGATAATTAATGTGAAACCTGCATTATAATAAAACTAATTTAATTGATTGAATTATATTGGTTTGCTTTTGTTAAATTTTTTTTCTTTTTTAGTGCTCTGTTTGGTGGGGAAAATGATTTTACTATATGTTTAAAAGAATCTTTTCCCCAACTTAAAACGTATATGCTCACTAGAGTCGAATGGTGTCGGATGAGACGAATGATGGGTAAACCAAGACGATGTTCTCAGGTAATGTTGTTTCCTAAGCTATATTACTATTGTATCTGTAACTAATTTACAGTTAGCCATTGCAATTTTCTTTATCAGTAAAATAAAATATCTTATTTTGGCTTGTTTAATGATGTAAATTATATGAGGGAGTAGTGATTTGTTAGTTTTGGCGCTAGAATGTTAGGCTTGTAAACTTAAGGTTTAATGCCAATCAAGTCCTCAGATTTTTCTTAGATTAATGGGCGTTGAACTCGCAATTTTACAAAAGAGATATTAACGCTCCATAGCGCTGGTTCTATGGTACTTTATAACTTGGTATGCTACAGATAGTCTACAGCCACATAAATTAATGTGTGATCCTAAGCAAAGAACCTGCCTGGATCATTGGTAGAGAAAAACAAATGGAAATTTAAGATTCATACCTTAGGTTTTCCATTCACACACAAACAGCAATTGATCTATTCCCTCCCCGAAAATATGTAATTACATTACAGCCTCAAGATCGATCTTTTTGCTTCAATGGCTCAAAAATGAATTTGTTTGGGTGTTTCAAGGTTTTGTGTGATGTATTCTTGTCCTGAACATTTGTAATAGTTCAGAGATGACTATTTCTTAATTATCTCTGTTGTACTTAAGGCTACCAACTTATGTTAGTGAAAGAAAATGAGCTAGAATAAGCAGCGAAGGTAATTGGTGAAAAACTTAAAGAATGTTATAGTATGTGTTATGAAGTTCATGTAAGAATTGGGTGAGGGCACGACAAGTTCAGATATGATTTAATAGAATTAAGCTCTTAACAGAGTTCCATGGAAAACATCTTAAGAAACAGGCTGGATGGATTAAAAAAAGTCTGACATATAGGAAACTGCATAAACTTAACAGATTTCCCTTGTATTGATTTGTCACTAGTGATCTCATCTCACCATATTCTCTATTTCTAAGTATACACCTGATTGAGTAGGAGTGAGGGTTTACTGAAGGCTGAAAAAAGAAAAGTTCAAATAGCTCACTTAATATTTGAGTTACAAAGAAGTTAGTACAAAGCAATTGTAGAGTATCAATAGTTTAACAAGGTTGACCCTATATCATTTTTCGATCTGACTCATAATAATAGGGGAATTATTAATTAATCAACTGATACAGTTTTAATGACCTCCCCAGTGCATTCGTTTCATCGAGTGTAAGTGGGAGTGATCACTTCATAACTAAAGGAATAGCACCAGAAGAAGCGGTATATAGACTATGAAACATGTAGGCCAATTTTTGAATGAATTCTACAATTAGGAAAAAATATTTTTGTGGGTGACTCTTGCCATATATATGAAGAATATTTGAATATTGTGTCCAGAATAAGAAATATATGTATAGTTTTGAACAGATCTCATTTTCATCATCTCCTTGTAAGATCGATGGATATTTGAAGACATTTTTGGGAAATTTCCTCATGAGTATAATCTCAATAGCTGATTCCTTTTATTATAGTGAATTGTGTTTTGTTTATAAATCTAAAACATGTAATTACTGTTATCTTATCTAATTTCTTGCTTTAAATATTATACATATTCATTCATTCAGCAGGCTCTACAATGACTGGGTTATTTTGATTTCATGGGGCCATAATTTTGGTCAGTGGCATGATTTTGAAATCATTTTTATGTTAAAAATGTCATAGAAATTTTCATTATTTTCTCATATTTTAACTACTGAAAAGTTGACATATCCTAGATCAATTAAGGATTCTAATCTAGATTCCTTAAAGTATTCTTAAATTGATTGTAATATATATATATATATATATATATATATATATATATATATATATATATATATATATATATATATATATATTTCTTCTTATGAGGAGTTCAGATGGTTTCTAGAAATATGAGTTTATGTTGTGAAATCTCTATTTTTTTATTTATATAAACAAATAAAATGTTTGGATCAACAATCTTGGAGTAGTTAATGTCTTCTGTTATTCAGTGCATTGTTAGCTATTAAAGTTGCTCCTGGATTTTTTCATTATATATGGGAGCTCACATATGCTATTATATATGACAGGGAAAATTGCCCACTGGGGTAATATTAACTCTAAGCTAAAGTTTCATATGAACTTTTCAAATGATTTGAGTATTGATTTTTTTTCTTTCTCTGAATATTTCAATATGCACTTTAGTGGCTGTTGCTCTAAAATTCTTTAGCAGTTTGTATCTTTCATTTAACAGGCATTCTTTGAAGAAGAACGTCGAGAATTAGATCGGAAAAGATCTAGAATTCGGCAACTACAACAAAGAAAACCTGCTGACATAAATTCCTGCAAGGATTTACCTCCTGAGATTCCTCTGCAGTTGGTAATTGGTACAAAGGTAATTATTTTTATCAAACAGTAGCAAACATCGAAAAGCAAGTACTCTAATCACTTATTTCTTGTAATTTTTTTAAATTGTGAATTATTTCACTTATCATTATAAATTGAATATACTATTTTGATTTGAAAGACTTGGTATTGGTCTGGACAAGCTTTCAACTGTTTTTAGAAAAGTAGAAATGGCTTAAGAGGCTTTGGCACATAAGTTTTAGAAGTTACTTTTGAATTATTAAATAAATCTATCTTTAGAACATAAAATAAGTAAAGTTTAATTTTTTTTTTTTACTATACTTTTAGGTGACAGCTAGATTAAGGAGCCCCCAAGATGGTTTGTTCACTGGATCTGTTGATGCATTTGATACCTCAAATAACACCTACAGGATCACTTTTGAAAGGCCAGGGCTTGGTACACATTCGATCCCTGATTTTGAAGTTCTTGTGAGTGCTTAGTATTACGGTTCTTATGAGCTTACATTTTCAATGCTTATCTCACCAACGGTGCTATTGTTTTAACCATAATTCTTATCAGACTAACCCTAGACTTCTATAGGTCTTTGATTCAGTCAGTTGTTGGTGAAATAATTCTTCTGGTAAAAGTTTTTGTGATGTATGTCAGATGGAAAACATGGTGCCAAACATTATCACGTCAAAGTATTGGTCATTTTCAGTTTACCAAAGATAGCTTCATTTTAGTCAGTTTTTACATTTGTATGAAATTGGGAGAAATTCATTTCTGGATTGATGGTTTTATCGGGGTTTAAGAATGTATAATGAATCATTCCAAATGAAGCATACCAAACAAAGACCATTACCTTCTTCTGATGAAATAGTTATTTACTTCACTAGTCTAGAAAGTGGCTCTTTACTGTACGAGGTCGAGTTTGACGAGCGAGGCGAAGCCAAGCTCGATAATTAGACCGAGTACTGTAGAGTAACTTTCTGGACGTGTGCAGTACATAATTTTACTTTATACTGAAACAAACTTAAATAAAATACATATTTCTATTAATATTATTTGGAATAATCATTTATTTAAAAAAAATAGGTTATACACGATGGAAAACATATGGTTTAGAACTAAGTTCAATTCATAAAAAGTCTACATATTTATATTTATATTTATCGTACAATTGCTATTATTACTAATATTAAATGCTTTTGGTGGTAATTTAAGGTCACGTTTGCGCATGTATCTTTTTCATTATCCTGATACACTGGAGAGTCTTGAAATAGATCATCAACCATGCAAAATGTATCGTTGTTACTTAAAGAATCATTTGCTTCATCAATAATATCTTGGGGAATACACCAAACATCACTCATTTCGGTCATAAAATACCAAATTAACAAACAAATTCTAACCTCAAATATTTTCATTAACATAGTTTCATTACCATATGTTTTTCTTTACGGTGTCTAGACACTGTAAAGATTCTTTACAGTGACTAGTACAGTAATGGATCTCTTTCGAGCCTAGTAACCATATGAGAAAGTACCACTTTCACACGCAGTATGAAATAAAATGTTTTGGTACTTCTTGTTTGTTGACACACTTCCCAGAAAATCTGCTTTTGCTATAGAGATTTATTTTTTGTCTCAAGTAATAATTCTCTGCAGAAAATACTCGGTTTTATTTTGGCAAAGAAGAGAAGAGCAACCGGTGAAGTTTTCACTTCACCGATCGCTTTAAGTTGGTAGAGCTGAGAGTTTCTGCAATTTATCATACTATTGTTTTCAGATTTTCTTTTACCAAAGTCGTCAGTTTGTTATCATTAAAGGAGGAAATCCTCCCACATCCTTCTGTATCTTCTAGTGAGAAATCTCCCATGCTCAAAATAAAAAAAACTCAATATATTAATTTAAATGCCCAAAATCGTCTTGTGTTCTGGTAAGGTATTGTGCTAAGGCACTTGTCTTTACACACTTCAATTCTCAAAGTCATGTATTTGACTCCATCATGGGCATGGAAGTTTATTTAATGGCTGCTTACTAAGTAAAATCTGATAAACTGTCTTGACTAGTGTTAGCTGCATATCATAAGTGGACATTAACTCAATAAAATAAAATAATAGCCTTTTTTTTCTAGTCAAATGAGGCAGTAGAAACAATATCTGTTTTGTCTATGGTTCATGCGCTGAGGCCTGTTAAACAACCTCCACCTGCAGTGCTGGACCAACCACCACTTTTTGATCCTTTAAAGAGTGATTCTACTATACCTGAGACGTCATCAAATGGCTTTCCTATTCCTGCTCTTGAAAATATAGTAAGTTTAGTTTTATTTTTGTCTTTTAAATTATTTTATATAATTCTATTATTTGTATACATGATAACATCTCCAAATTATGGCTATAAATTGACAGAAGAATAGGACATTTTTGAATATTTTCAAATTATCAAAAGTTATTAAGGTCCTTGTCATGAGGAGAATACTTTTTTTTCTCTAAAAGCTAGTTTTAATGATTTAATTTTGACAAGACATTTGTTCTTTCTCTGAATTATTGTTCTATGTCATTGGCCAGCTATGATAGGATTTGTGTGCTAATTGTTTTTATAGATTAATTCACCAAGTCCTTTAAAAATAGGGACACCAAAAGTTGAATTTTATTAATAATGTGGAAAAGAAAAACAATTTATTAAAGAATTAAGTGTGGTTGCTCACCAATGATGAGTTACTGACTACACAGTTAAATCATCAATTACATGACATTCAAAAATAAAAGTAAATGTTAATGAAATAAAAGTGAAAAGTAATTAAGAGTTAAAATAAAAGTAATAAGTTTCTGACAAAAATTAGGCCAAAAAATGTAATAAAAATAAAACAATATCTACAAATAAATAAATATATTAAAAAAAATTAATAGTAATTTAAAACTATTTATAAATATGATGCTTGATTATTCCTAATGAATCCAATAATGGATTCAGTTTGGGGCAGCCAGTCTTTTTATTCAATCCTTACTTTCTTAAAAACTGCAGTATTTTTCGGAATTGTACCTCGATCCAAACCATAGACACTGAACCTTAAATTGACAATTGCCAAACTCTTCACAGAATTGTTCTTTAAAGAATTCTATTGATTTTTAAGTAAGTAGATTTTTTTTTCATTTTGTACCTTTAAAAATTGGTTAGGCTTGGGGAAAAAAGGCAATAATGTCAGCGTTGACACAGTAAACTTCCTCATAGCATACAATACCTTTCTTCATCAGTATTTTGATGAAGAAGTGTATAACCCTGTGATGATGGTGGATGATAACGAAGCATGTTGTATGAACAATTCCCCAGCTCAAGGGCTGGTGTTCAGATTCATCATCATATCATATTCTTTGACATTAATATTTCTGAATCCCGAAGGATCTTTCTTACCAAAGTCTGGTGTGTCTTGGTTGTCATGCAATGGATAATAAGAATTAAAAAGCTTTCTTAAAGTGGAATGGATCAAATTTCAAATATATATATTTTAATTCACTTCATTTATCTATAATTACCTTTCTACAATTTTGTTTCCTTGACCATGTTTCTGGTCAACCTAGTGGAGAATTAGTTTGCAGAAGTTTCCACTAGGCTGACTGTCAAAACTTTGCCGAAATAAGTATAATAAAACCATAAATGCAATTTATTTTCTTTGTCAACCCTGAGAAACAAATT
Organism: Riptortus pedestris; assembly: GCA_019009955.1. Classification (NCBI taxonomy): domain Eukaryota; kingdom Metazoa; phylum Arthropoda; class Insecta; order Hemiptera; family Alydidae; genus Riptortus; species Riptortus pedestris. The sequence goes on from CM032229.1 coordinate 135,176,965, forward strand.
CAGAAGTTATGATCAAATCAGCTGTATGTTTCATCTAAAGATTAACCAACTAAATTTGTTTATAAGAACTGGAAAAAAATATATAAATTTGTTTTTGAATATAATTAGATAAATAAGTAAAGACAATTAATCACAAATTATTCAGATTAATAATAAAGTTATTACCAAGAGGCCTAATTTAATTGTTAATACATACTTGTTTTTATTTATTTTTTATGTTTTAATAGTCCTCTCCTTGTCCAAAATTCTAAAATGTTGATAGGCTTGTCCAATTTGAAAAACATTAATGAAAAAGCTTTATTATTCATATTATCAATATTTTTGGAATACTATTTTAACATTTTTTAGTTGATTACACCAATTATCCTATATGAATGCTATCAGTATTGCAACATTGGAAAACATTATAAAACTGCCATGGGTATTTTTTTACTCGATTTGGGGAGTCTAAACATTTTTCTCCTAACTTGAATTTATAAATCGTTGACTCTTTTGCTGGGTGCTTTGATTCATCATCCTTAAATGATTCAACAGTGAGAAGAGAATCTTCTCATGCCATTACAGCTAGTTAATGAGTTTTTTAATATGTTTCTTCCAAAACATGGATTTTATGTATAGATGAAAGAAATAGATAATTTAGAATGTTGTTTTATTGAGTAGTATGTCTCACATTGGAATTCACACTTTTGTATAAAGCTAACAAATTCATTTAGAAATTTTGCTAAGTGCTGCAAAGAGAGAAAGAGCTTTAGAATATTTAAAACCATTCTTTTAATTTATTTATTTTTTTATTAATTGTAACATTTATTTTTATTTATTTTTTAGGTTCAATTAAAAAAAATTTTAGACATTAAGAAAACAAAAGTAAATAGTTTAAGAGATATGAACGCTGAAGCTGAAAAGAGGCAGAGCTTTTCGCAAGGGTTAACTGATGAATTTGTAAGAAGATATGCTTCTTGTATAGTAGAACTTGAACAAATTAATAGCATACTTCGACGTCTTCTAGCCTCTGTTCAAGAACTTTGTCACGAGGTAATTTATTTATTTGATATATACTTTGCATCTATAGGAATTCTTGTACGGCCTTCCCCCCACCGATTTGAACGAAAATGTTTTAATGTGTAGTAACTAATGAAAAACAAATCCTGTTAAAGTGAGAGAACACACTTCTTACACTTTCACCTAAAAAAAAAAAAAAAAATGTTAAATATTTGCCCAAAAGTCTACAGGTGTTGCGAAGATTTATAATTTGAGGAGCACTGGTGGCTCAGTTAGTAGCATTCTTTTTTGTAACCGTAAGGTCTCTATATCGAATCTAGCCGGGAGCTACTATTTTTTGTTCCTAGGACGTTTATTTAAACTTAATTAATAAATATATAAAATAGTTATTTTTAATTATTAACGTGTTCCATATATTTAAAGAAAATTCGAATGCTGTTTGTATTTGATTGAATTGAATCGTAAAATATCATCTAGAGAGGATTGTATTAACATTTATTCTATTCTTCATCACTAATTGCCATCGACAATATTTTTTGATATGTTATGGTACTTACAGTATGCATGGTTTGCTTCGAAACTTTGAGGTGAAAGAAATTTTTTTTAAAATCAAGATTGCTTTTCTACAGACGTTTTGAAAATGCCCTGTACGTGGAAAAAATCTGCATTTATTACATGTGCAAGATGTGCCATAAATTTCAGTTTCATTTGATTTTAACATCATCATCATCATCCAGCATCTTGCAAAGGCACTACAGATGTCATTAATTAATATTACATATTATATTTTTAACAGAAAGTATTGGAATTTTCTGTAAATATATGGAACATGTTAATAATTAAATGCCAATAATTAATAAAAAAAAAACTTTTAGTGTCATTTCCCTCTTTTCCTGGTAATTAATATATATAATATATATTATTAATAGTTTTATCGTCAAAAATTTCTGTGTGGATTTGCCAGGCTGTTGTTCTAGTGTGGTAAATATGTGATGTAATTGGCCTTGTGATTTCATAATCAAATTTTCAATTTAATAAATCCAAATGTCATTGACATATCTGCAGTATTATGAGCATCCACTAAGATGTATTTTGGTTTGTCTATTATAGTGAGACATGGTTGTATTGTGTTTGCTCTACTGTGTAATAATACTTATCTCTTCTTTCGCCTCAGCGATAATTAGTATTGTTTACTCCGAATGATCTACTTGAGAGAAAGCACACAATAAAGTTAAGGCTATTTCCTCAAATTCCACATTTGAAAAACTTATTTGATTCAGAATTTCACTTAGTATTTTTAAATAGCTTGTACAATTATGTAGGTTACCTTCTAGTTAACACGAAGTACCTTATCTATTTAACCAATTTTAAATGTGATAATCCATTCTTTAGCTTCTCTTAATACTTGAGCCTAAATGAGGTGACATTTAAACTCAATGTTAGCTTCAAGCCTTTCATTTTCTTGCCATTTACCACCATCTGAGGAAAAAACATTAACCTATTTTGGACCATGCTACCAAATTTAACTAAACTTTTATGGAACTAATTTCTCAGTACTGCTTAAATGTAGTACTTAAATAAATACTTCGAAAATTTTTTAGAATAAACTATTCTTTACTTCAGATTGCTTAAAAAATTTACATAGTCTAAAATATCTACCATTGGTTTCTAAAGAGAATTGATGTAATTTAAATTATAATTGTTATAGGAACATTTTATTACTAATTTCAGTTGCTACCAGATATGAGTATGGCAGCAATGTTGACGCCTAACTACCTCAGAAACCAGAGCCTCGAAGATGCTAAGAGTATAGTTGACAAACATAGTGGAACCATAGCTGATGCTCACCCACAAATAATGGAACTAGTCATTGAACTTACTGCCCTCATGATTCAAATAAAGGTTTGAATGCAAAATTTTAATTTTGTAACCTTCTAGAATAGAATCACCTATTTTTTAAATTATTTATTTGTACGGTCTGAAGGTTGAAGTTATTGTCTCAGGCCCCTTCACTTAACTCTTTTAAGATAAAATATATTTCTTTTCTAGGAACTTCTGTACAATGCCATATCGGGTTGGTTTGTTCTGAACAATAATAATGATAAATAGAGAAAAGCACCACTAATTTGATATGGTTACTATAAAAATAATCTTTTTGGTTATTGTAATCCATGTTCTGGTTTTGCTCTTCAGATTTTTGAAATGTAACTGAGCCTATTAAACTCAGGGTTTATAAGGAAAGAACATAAAATGGACTCAGTAATGGGTTAATGCTATCATTTTTCCAATTCTTAAACATAATAAAAACATGGCTACATCATGTTTGGAAATACGTTTATTTCCATTAAATGTTTATATAACATAATAGGATTCGACAAATAGTTATGTTTTCTATAAACAATTTTCTAATATTTTGCCACTAAATTCTTTACAAATTATTGAATAACTTTATACTTATTTAATATATTCGTATTTATAATTAGGTGATAATCTATGATTTCATATTATAAAATCCATTAACTGAAATAATTATGTACAATGAATACATTTTGTTAACAATCTTAATACCACTCTAAACATATTATTATTGACAAGCAAATTTATTAAAGGATGCAAGCTTAATAAATGATGAGAAACTTGTCTCACCTTAATTAAAGAGACAATGTACCTGATCACAAATTATTTTTTGATCTATTTTTATGACAAATATTTTGAACTATTATTTCATAATTGAACATTTTTGATAGTATTCGTCTTGTTTATAAAACATCCTTCATACATGAAGTTCTTTAATTTATTTTTAAACAAAGAATATTTTTTAATAGATTTAATGCATTCAGGTATAGCGTTAAAGAGTTTTACTCCTGATAATAATACGGTTTTCTCGAAATATTTATACTAGTAAATTTAAATCTCCAAACAGTAGTTTAATATATTCTCATTATCTCGAAAATGCTAAGACGGATGCATAATAACCTAAATTTTTAAAACATCATGATTCTAGACTTTTATTTACAAAGATTTTAATTTTATTATTAAATATCTGAATACTTAAGAAGAAAATTTCCCACTTTATCTTTGTGTTTAATTAATTAAAAATATTAAATTTATTATCTTGCATACATTATTGCCTACTTTTAAATGTCTGATTAAAAATATCAGATTATTGAGTATTGTACATTTACTGGATAGTTAATTTTCTTCTGATAACCAAGATAAATATAAACTAAGTTTTATAAGAACTTAATTTATATTGGTTCTAATATTTACTATTTTTTAAAATCCATAAATTCATTGTATTTTTTTTTTATCTTTTTGAGCTAATCACTCCTATTATTTCTTGATATTAATTTAGTAAATTTATTATTAGAGTCTTTCAGAAGCAGATAGAAGTGGTTACGAAGTGGAAGTTCTTACAACTTCTATGGAGACTATTAAAAAGAAATTATCACCTGCCAACAAGAATATATTTGAAAGTACTGTTGAGGTTAGTTTATTATTTGTTTCACTTTTGGTTATTTATTTCTGCTCTACTTTGTGAAACTAAAGTTTATTGGGACAGCTTATCAATTGATCACCAGCCTTTGGTGGAGCTTGTTCCTCTCTTCATGCCTTTTATTCTTAGTTAGTCTCTATAGAAGGTATCGGGAAGGCTTTGGATGAGTAAAGCAACTAAATGCAGTCTTAGATTACATCAAATGGTACCTTTGAGAAAATAATAAAATAAATTCTTAGGAGAATATTGAACTATTATAAAGGACCTTGTGTGAAGTTCTTATTTTTACCTGTCGGCATTTCATTATTCAAATATATAACAACCTAATTGAGACAGGTCATTTTGGAAAATATTTTATCAACTAAAATTCCAATAAAAATTTGGTTTCATTTAGAATTAAGGTTTCTCTTTTGTTCAATAGTTTTGAAGTTTCTTCCCAAAGATAAAGGAAATATTAATTGAATTGTAATGGAATATATGTATTTATTTGTTAGATTGATTGTTGACTGGTTCTTCTTTTTGTAAAGATTTGACACAATTTATTTTCAGTTTCTATTGCATATCAGATCGTCATAAATTACATTTTAACTGATTTCCCTTAATAATCAGCTTTATTTATTTCTTTAGGGAAATCAGCTATTGAGGTTGTACTCATGCAATTTTTGGACACCAACGTCCATTCTATCTAGGAGATAACGAAAATGAGGCCTGTTCAAAATTGTATATATATTGGTTTGTCCGGAAAGTTTTTAGAGATTTTGAAAATAAGGTTTTATCTTAATTCTTTCAACTCATAATGAATACAATGGTTATTTTCGTTTATACACCATTAATCCTCAATGTATTAACTGTCTTCATACTTCATTAATTTATCTTTATCAAGGGTCAGTGTGTCTAGTTTCTCCTAACCGAACATGAGCAACGATAAAATCCATTTATGACACATTATGCTTTTCTTTTTTAAAAAAGGATAAAGTGCAGTCCAAACAACAAATAAGATTCATGCTTTTGTGTGGTGATGATTCAGTTGGTGATGGCGATCAATATTGAGGATATCACGTATGTTGTTGCAAACAATTCACATATTACTGTCTGCGAGATAGCTGCGGAATTAAATTCTTCTAAATCGAACTGTTTTTGAACATTTGAAGAAGGCTGGGTATGCCTGTTGGTATGATGTTCGATTTCCCCATGAGCTCAACAAAAAGAACCTTATGGAACGAATTTCCACTTGTAATGCCTTACTTAAAAAAAATTCGGATTATTCCTTTTAAAACAAATAGTGACTGTCAATGAAAAATGGGTTCTGTAAGTTAAAACGAGCCGGTAAAAATCATGTTGATTGCCTGGAACAGTACTGCTGGCAATGCCAAAGGCCGATTTTCATAACAGATTATGCTCTGTATTTGGTGGGACTGAAAGGGACTCATACACTTTAAGTTCCTTCTACAAAACCAAACCATTACTAGTGATGACTGCTTCCAATTAGGTCGACTGAAGGCAGCATTAGAAGAAAAACAACCAGAATTGACAAATAGAAAAGCTCTCATATTCCATCCCGACAATGCTCGACCTCTTGTTTCTTTCAGAACTCAGCTGACTCGTCTGACATTACCACCTTTTCCGCTCCTTCCAAAATTTTCTGCAGGATAAATCCCAAACTAAGAAGACACCAAAAAGGACCTTACATTGTTCCTTGGATGTAAAGACAGTGATTTTTGGAAAATAGTGATAATGAAACTCCCGAGCCATTGGGGAAGGCAATTGTTTATGGCGGAAACTATATTTAGTTTATATAAATAAATTTTAAACTTTTAACAAATCTTTATTTTTCCTAAATTTCTCTTATGTACTTTCTGGACAACCTAATATATTTGTTACCGCTCTAGAGGTCGCAATTTTTGTTTCATCTGTACCGAACTAGATATTTGAATGTTTTATGTAAAACTGAAGATCAAGTTCATCAACGGATAAAATCAGACTAGTTGGAGTGGGAAATTTTTAAAATTCAAAATTTCTCCATTATTGTACATCGTATTGAAATATTTTATAGAACTAATCTTATTTCAAATTTAATTTCCTTTAAATGTTATATACATGTTATTTCTATCTTCGATAGTAACTGAGATGTTGGCATTTCTTAGTTATCAGGCATGAAACACCCTCTTTTAGTTATCCCGCATTAAAAATTAACGAATCATGAAATGAAATTCCAAACATAAATATAAATATTGTTCTTAATTTTATACTTGCAAATAGTGTGATGGGATCAATAGTGTGTCATACCAAAATGTTGGAAATCTGCTTAGTTTACACAGCCCCTGCTTGACAGACTTTTCTAATTAGTATAAAATAAAAGGAAACAATAAGAGAAATCACGATGGTATATTATTGTTTATTGATTTATTTTCTAAATAAAATTTATTTATTTTATTATCAGCATATCTTTATGAAATGTTTGTACAAAGGACCCACTATCTTCCATACACAGACATTCAATATCTAGCTCTTTTTTTTTATTCTTATTTGGTTATCGATTAAAAACTATTGAATATAACATGAAGTCGTGTTAGAATAAAAATAAAGAATAAAATTCAAAAATAATTTTTTAATTCTTTACATTCATTTAAAACATAAAGAAACACTAATACTATTATTGTTGTAATTAGTAGTGTAAAAAAAAATTAGTAAACAACTTAGGTAATTTTCATTATCGTGGTTCCCCATAAGTAGGCATTAATGTGACTAATAGCACACAAACAAAAATAAATTGGTTAACTCGTATTGTATAATATTAAAGCTATTTATAACAAAAATTCCATTTTCCAGGTGCATATGAGGCATATCCAAGCTGGTTTGAATGGAGAAGCGAGTCCTTTTTCTATGTTCATGCCTAGTAGGCCATGAACCACTTTTTCTGACCACCATTTCTTTAAGTTATTATTGTTTATAAATTTGTTAATATTTTGTTTTTATAGTTGTGATAGATAATATATATGTAATTATTTTATTACCATTAATTTAAAAGACTGTACAATTTTAAGAGTTAGTACAGATTTTATTATTGTTTTTTTTTTTAATGAATTCGTGCAATGTTTCTGCATTATTATTTAAATATTTTATTTAATAGAAAAATTTTTAGAATTGTTTATATATTAAAGATTTATATTTTGTATATTTATGATTTATTAACGACTTATTTAATTTAAAAGAAGAGACCAACTAGTGAAATTAATTGGTTTAGATATATTTTATCATTGTATAGTGTCCAAAGTATATTTATATACTCCTAAAATATTTATAAATTCATTCTAATTTTAGCTTTTGAAAGCTATTAATTAAATGTTTTAAAATTTTTTATGTATTTAAAAAAATAGATATTTTTTTAGAAAAATAATTAGTGTTTTTTTTTTGTCTAAAAAATGAAGCAAGAAAAAAATGGTTACGGAGTTTTTATAGAAGAGACATAAACTGGAGTGATTAATCTATCTCATAAAGAGACAATTTGGAGTAGATTGAATCTATCTCATAAAGAGACAATTGGGAGTAGATTGAATCTATCTCATAAAGAGACAATTTGGAGTAGATTGAATCTATCTCATAAAGAGACAATTATCAGATTTATTTTTCATTAAAAAAGATTCTCAGGAACATAGTAGAAGAGGACAAATATTCAAATTATTTAACTAAATATCCAAGTGTTATGATTCATGTAGTGACACTTCATAAATTTGCAAGTGATGAAATAATATTATGGATTAAAAGTGTTAAATGAGTAGATATTTCCTTGCCAGTATGATTTTAGCCTTTTTACAAACCTCAAATTATTCCCTGGTACTATTAAGGAGGGGTAAAATTTGTAATACTTATCATTTGTAGGTTTGAGCCACTATCATCAAAATAGATTACTTTTCAGTCATGTATTCCAACTTTACTTGATCCTACATCTTTTTATATGGCTCGCTCCCCATTGCATTCTAAGGGGCTTGCAGAATTATATTTTGTTACATACCCTAACCACATAGTAAGCCATTTTTAATAGCACAAATGATTCTTGACTTGGCATATAACTCCATTGGTATGTCATATGCTCCTTACGTGCCAAAGTGGTTTGGTTGTACTCAACCATGGGAGTCATTATTCACTGATTTCCTGTGCACACCCCAGACCAACAAATAATTTTCTGTTTCTGATAGTACTTTGGCCCAAGACCTTATTTTTCTTGAACCTCACTCAATTTTTACTGTCTAAATATAATCTTAAGTGATAATGTTATTTTTAATTATAATAAAAAAATATGAACGGCATATATACCCACTATGTTCACATAGAAAAAACAAAGCAAGCCTACCTCCCCACTCAAAATCCAATGACTAGAGAATTAACTGCAAGAAGGACCTGTTACTATGCAGTCGAATTTGAGTTCATCCCTTAAACAGCCTTTAATGTTAATGATATAGAGGTCAGGATCTCTAACTAGGTAAATAACCCTCCCTATTCAGTCTACTTTTTGTTTTATATATAAATGTTTCACAACATGTCTGTGTGTATAAAATTTTTGCTTTAGTTGGCACATGAGAATTGAGAATCCTTTGGAAAGAATGTGCCGAATTAAACTTTACAGATCATTTTTCGGATCATGTACAGATTATAAGATGATTTCCCATGTCAGATGAAGAATTTGCACTTAAAGAACCTTAAGAGAAAAGATAGGCTTCGTACTGCAGGAGCCAAAAGATTTATTAAGAATTTCTCCAGCAATTCTCAGCAATCAGAATTTCAGGCCCAGGGATCCCCTTTACAAATGTTTTCTCCAGAGAATATAAATGTAATTGTGGCCGAGGAACCAATTAAATTTGGTCTTCAAAAATTAAGGAGCAAGAGACATTAAAATCGACATGTAAACTTTAGATAAATTAAAAACTTTTTGGAATAATAACCTAGAAGCAGAAGCCCAGCTAAAAATGAACACAAAAGTAGTATTACATAAATTCTTACAAATCAATGCAAGTGTATATAATATATGTACATACAATCAACAACAAACAATGCATACACAAACAATACTACCACCTCTATAAAAGTTTGTACCTAGACTATACTTGCAGTGTAAAAGTCCCATATTAGTTTAAAGTAAATTGTGCAAAAGGTTTAGTTTAGCTGAAACCTAGCAAAAGGTAAGAAAAAAGTGTTATAATAAATTCATTTACAATTTAGCAAATCGGCACAAGATAATTCAAATATTTTTTCTATTTCCAGAAAAGGGTAGCCAGACTTATGATTTGGTTTCTTATAACTTGATCAGTCACCGCTGTCTTCATGACCATCGATATAGCAAGAAAATAGGAAAATTTCAAAAAGTGAGAAAATACTGCAAAGGATGCTACAGGAAATATAAAAAGGGACAAATAACAAAAAATAAAGTTAAAAAGGTTATTACTTACTGTAATGACTGTGATATGAAACCGCACTATTGTTTGGAATGTTTCTATTTGTTTCATAATATCAATAAAAATTGAATTTTTTAATTGTTATCTTTATTTTATTTCTCTTTAATAAGTTTTATTTTAAAAAACCTATTTCAGGTATTTTCCTTAAAGCTTTTCAGACCCAGAATTCAATATTTTCCACATGTTTCTGTCGAGGATTACTTTAAATAAAAACATTCTTCAGAGATATTTATATTTTTGCCACATTTTCAAAGTTTATTTCCTTTTCAAAATAAACCTTTCGCGTTGGAGAGTGATAACGACCTCCCCAGTGCAGAAGCTTTGTTTTTGTGAATGAATATGGAATGAGAACATAGTAAAATTATATAAAGGAAATGGGCCCTTTAGACGTTATATTTATCCCATGAAATATGTAGGAAATATATGCAATCAAATCTATGAAGAAAGAAATTGAATTATTACATAATTTTCATGAAGTGTAAGAGTTCCATTGTTTCAAAGTTTATTTTAATAGATCTTCAACCTAATGTTTCCTTACTCCTCGATATTCGGCCTTGGAGTTGCAGCTAAACTAAACGTAATATAGACAAACATGAAATATTATTAACCATTTACATTAAACATTCCATAATAGCTATTAAAATGGGTTTAGCCCCAGGATTATTTATGTCAAGTGTGCATAGAATGGATAACATCCGCAATGAAATGTGTTTGTTAAATCAGGACTTGACACAATAAATGGTTACTAATTTAAAGGAATACAAATTATTACTTTATATGTTTGGAAAAAAGTCGATATACAGAAAAATGTAAATAAAAATATAAGATTGACAAATCTTATATTTGAGGTTTTCTTGAAAAAGTTCACTCAAATACTTTCAAATCGCAGAGTAATTATTCTTCATATAGTACTACCAGTATTACATGGCCAGGGTATATACAATTTCATTGAGGCCTATCTTTCCAGGCCGGGGAATTTCAAAAATTGACAATTTTTCTCTTGTTTTTCAGCCATGAAGAACATAAATATGTCTCTCGCTTCTCATTTTGACAACTGGGAAAATAGAGGCATTATTTAATACTGTCACTATTATTTTGAAGCTTTAAATATATAAAGTAACAATGGCTTATAAATAATCAATAGTTTTTGCTTTATTGATTCCAGATCATGTTAAAAAAGTGTTTAATTAGATTAATACTAAAGGATGTCAACAAGTGGAATCCGAGGTTATTGGCAAATCTCTGTGCTCCAGAATGCTTGTTCAGCAAATTAAAATATATGATCTGACGGGAGTATGGAGGTGGGACAACTCCAACTTATCATATTCATTATCTGAAGCACTTAAGTTACAGACATAAGTTAATAAATGTTAAATGTGCTTGGTAGTCATAAGGCACTACCATGATTATTTCTTACTTTCATTTCAAGTGGGATGAATTTTTTTTTTGCTGGTAAATTTGATTCCTGTAATTTTCCTGAAGAAAATAAATAAACAAGAAATAATGTTGAATGGCGCCCAACTCAAAAGCTCTAGAATGTTGAGATTTTTGTAACATCTAGATGTGCAGCTTACGTTTCACTCTAAATTGACTAATGGGAGGAGAGTTCATGAGTGCACAAAATTTCAAATGTCTCTGTACATATTAGAAATGTACAAAATTATAAATGATGATTTGTTTACCATTCAAAGAATCGTAAATTATATTGTGAGTTTTGCCAAAAAAGGGAAAGTACTATTTTACCTTCCAAAAACCAACTGAAGGGTCTTAATTTTTGGTCAAAATAAAAAAAGTCATTGAGATATATAAAATATAATTATTTTATACAAAGTAAAAAAAAAATGTAATTACATTATTCACAGTCGTATTAAAATAAATGTTGAGGCAGGTATCTCTTCACTTAAATTATAATATGAGCTCTATAATTTTACTGCCATATATTAAGGATTGGTAAAATTACCAAAAGTCCTATCACAGATTTAAAGCTTAGTCTAACTGAACCATTGCACAAATCCCCTTCACAAAAACACATGAAAACTTTTTCATGTCCCCATATTGTTGGTGCACATCTTTCCTCACCATCATCAGGTCCTCTTTGCAGACATACTCGTTCCGTTGCTGATCCATACTCTAGAGAATAATCAAACAAATAATTGGTTTTAGGTTTTAGGAAAAATAATTAATAATCAATTAATAATTAGTTAATGGGCATGAACCTATGAAAAAGTAATACTAACATAAAAGTTAACAGTTCTAATATCAATTTTTATATTTTGGAATGAAGAATGCAGTCTAAAACGTCTACCTGATGGTTTAGGACAACAACAAATAGTTTCAGAAACTTTAAAAAAAAAAAATAAATGTTTTGAGGACTGACAATTTTTTAATCTTCGGCCTTCAGTAAATCTCCTATTAACAATAAGCCAATATATCATGAAATTTCTTATTTCAAGCTTAAAACTCAAATATTGTTTTCAACAGTCCTTTACTAAGTGTGATACTTGCAAAAAAGGAGAGCAATGACTTCATCAATTAAGATTTTACAGTCTACTCAAAAATGTTTATTTCATCTATGCCTTACTCGATATTTAATGTTGTTATTCAACACTAAAGACCATGTTAGTTAATAGTTGAAATAAGATGTGGAAGAGGGGGAAATTCGTAAATTTAAAATATCCCCACGATTACTTATCTAATTAGGACTTAGAAATAGAGAATATAAGGTGAGGTGGCATTACTAGTGTGCCATTCCAGCATGTGAGAAATCTGTTTAGTTTATGTAGCCCCTGGACTTTCTTTTGTTGGAGTTTACTGAGAGAGTTATTGAATTTACCTCCATTAAATAAGGTCCCATAATTTCTTTACAGTAGAAAAAAATTGTGGCATTTTTTTAATATGACTATGTTTATCTACCTTCATCTTTAAAAGTGTTAGTGCCTCTGTCTAATATTTTTCCACACCAGCCAGAAGTACAAGGCACTGCTTCAACTCCTTGTACACCCTCAAGTGCAGAGGCATTACTGTACATAAACTTGTCTTTACAGCTTCCCAGTTCTCCACGGGACCGACATTTAAAACACCTGGTAAATGAACCTGTTAACAAAAATAAAACATATATACTATATTTATAAAACATACGCATACATAAAGAGATGCAATTAATTATTGATTTACTTTAGTCTTTGATGTTCTGATCGATTCTAGAATTTAATGTGTTTCTAAGGAAAACTTAACTTTAATTTTCTTCAACATATTGTCAGAGCCATCAAAAATATTCTGTACAAATAGAAAGCCAATATGAACTCTTTAATTGAGTTTTATAATTTTAAATGAATGCTTTATGCACTATATTTAAATGAATGCTTTATACACTGTATTTAAATGAAGCTGAATGAGTTTATGCAACATAACTACTATAAATTTGTTGATTTCAATAAGCTTAACTAAATTAGTAATTATTTTAATAAGAGTACACTTATTATGCTCCCATTTATATTTTTTTAAGTTTGTCTCATGCTTATACTCACAATAGAATCATTAATAATATGACCTTTAATTAACATATAACTGTAAATTTGCCTCACCTTGAGGGAAAATAAATAAGTTGCTATAAATCAATTAAATGCAGAAATACACATTACTTGGAAAACATTAATACCACAAAAATAATTCATTTATCTTAATTAAATAAAATATAGTTATCAGTTCCAAGAAAAAAAAAAATTCTTATAGAGATATAGATAGGTGTCCAAGAAGGATGTAAATCCCTCAAGGTCTTAAATAGCTTTTGTTGAATTGCAAAGTGGTATCTGTATATAGATACCCCCCCCCATTTAAATTTATACATAGATGATAAATAACCATTTTTTATTTTGTCTAGAATATTAGGACTGAATTTGAAATGAAACTTTTAATATGGCATTGGTGGAAACTAATTAAGAGCCAATGAGTAATAGGAAATATACAACTGTAAAAAGTATACATTTGTTTTTTTTTTAAAAAGTTAAAATTTTCTACATCCCTTTATTGAGGAAGATCTTGCTATTCTTTGTGTTTCAATGAGATTTCACCATCAATCCTACTAAGTTAGTTCCTTTGGTGTGCTTTGGAAATGTCAAAACACATTCAAATGTGACCTGTTCTGTCAAAATACAATATCAGTGAATTTAACTTAAATTGTTTAGTTTAAACCCTTTCTCTTAAGAAATTAAAAACTGGTATACTACTTTGGTCCATTGTCTTTCGTTTTAACCCTGTCAATCATAGTTAACAATTTTTTTTTATTTTTATGGGCTGAAGAATATAAAATACTCCTGCATTAAATCAAAAGAAAAAAGTTTTATCATTCAAATTTGGAAATAAATATGTCAGGAAATCCTTGGAAAATATTCTGAAGAGTTAAGCAATGTGATTACAGTAATCCCAGTGGAATGTCTTTAGAAACAAAAAGTGACACGAGACAATATTGTAGATATTTGAAGCAACATTTTACTCAAACAGTACCTTGAGAGTAGTGTAATAATAGTGCGATGATTATCCATCTGAGAAGATTCTTAAGGCGAGAAAATGGCTGGGACATTGTTTATACGAAAAGAAAGTAAAATTGACTAACGGGAAACGGAGGGAGGGGAGAGGTGGAGAAAGGATCAGGGAGGGGGAGGCTGGAGACTTAAAGGTCGGTATAGATTAGCTGACAATCACCGACGATGCTCTTTCACGAAGGTTATCACTCCATCTACATTACCCTATTGCATTTACCTCACCTATTCAAATTAAACTCATGACGCAATTTTTAGCATATTTCCTTCGGGGAGAAACCAGCTATTGAGGTTGTGAACTCTTTACGAAACAATTCTTCAAATGTGAATCGGTTCCTACTCTAGCCAGGGTGTGACGAAGGATTTTACTAAATAAATTCCTATTGCCCATGTGAGAATCAAACTTACGTCTCTAGGTTTACTCAGTGAGATGAAGATCAACGCTTTAACTCACTTATCCCCTATATCATATATATATATATATATATATATATATATATATATATATATTAGAGGGAGGTGGAATTCGAAATTTCAAAATATCCCTGTTATTCTGAGTCGGATCGAAAAAAGCTATACCCCCCCCCCCAACTCCTACATAAAAAAGTCCGTCACGCAAGGGCTGGGTTAACTAAGCAGATTTGCCACTCCAGTCACGTGTTTGCATTAATCTCAAAATGTAAAAGTTCAATGAGAATATTTGGTATTTAGGCTTCAAAGAAAGTACGTGTACAAAGTTAACGAACTTGATCTTCATTTTTACATAAAACGAGTTTTGTAACAATCTGACAAATATTGCGACTGCTAGAACAGACAATATTTATACATACAGTTTTGAACGGACCTTATTTCCGTCATTTCCTGGGTAGGATCGATGGACACTTGAGGAAATATTTCGAAAATCGCGTCATGAGTTTGACGTCAATAGCTGTATTCCCTTAGGGGAAATCTGCTAAAATTTTGATAGTTGACTCACAAATATAAAAGCTCATACGAATCTTGTACGTCATTTTTGAGCGATTTAGCGACAAAGGGAAGAGTAGACAAGTTTTTCAATTCTGATGTCATTGTTCTTAGAATGAGAAGCTAGACGGATTTGTTTTGAATTGCTGTTTCCCTTCGAAATATAAAGTCTGAATTAGCAGGAAGCATTACATAATTCAGTTATTGCCATCAAATTAGTCATATTTACAAGTTTAAGAGTGTAGCGTCTATTAAATGAGTATCGACGGATTTAATATCATTCTTAGGGTGAAATAAATCTAACTTCCCATCAAAATTAAGTGATTGGGCCATCTTGACATCCAGAATAAAACATTAGTCAAAAGTTTTTGTTCAAGCATGCTGCTGTTATACTATAGGAGAATGTTGACAAAAGTCGGAAGCAATTAAAACAATTGTTTTCTGCCTTTGACGGTAGAAATAAAAATGGTTTCCCGTGGAAATCTAATTTAATTAAGACCTTCGAATCCGCACTTCTATCAATGGTAAAGGAGCATAATAATTCATTCTCTAAATAAATATGAAATTCATATTCATCTTTTTTTTATGAATATAAATCAAATTTCATAATTTTTTGAGGCATTCTTATGAAGCACTATTTAGCCACCAAAAATTGGAAGTCAAAAGTTTTGAAATTCATAAATGTAAATAATGTCCTAGGTCGGGAAAATAAATCTGAGCACAATTCATTAAATTGTTTCCGATAAAATCAGTATTGACGAACCGGGTTTTGACACCCAAGTACCCCCCCACCCCACCCAGTCCATGGTAGCAAAATATAAAATATCCCCCGTTGACAATATTCATATGCCTGATACATATTCAAAATAACTCAGAATAACATATAGGCAACTTTCTCTTTAGGATTGACTCTGGGGTGGTATTCTGCCCTCACCATGTGTTGAGTGCCCCTTGCAGCCATTTTCCGTTTGAAACTTCTTGCTATAAACTGTGGCCATTGTTTGTGATGAGAGTGAAACCCTTTTTCTCGAAGATCTTATCTTAGGGATGGTGGCTGCTGTAGCCCTCTTCAAGGGGAAGGTCTCTATTCATTTCGAGACGTCTGTCATCACCAAGATGTATGTATAGCCCCTGGAGTCGGATTCGTAGGGGCCCATGAGGAAGATGGCGAGTTTCTGGAACGGATTGTGTGGCATGTGGGCGAGCATCTGATCTGGCGCTTATATGCGGCCACGTTTTACTGAGGCGCATGTGAAGCAAGTGCACCAGATATTTGGCATCCTTTGTGGTGCCCACTCAGCTGTAGTCCTCATTGGTCGCTCGGAGTGTTTCTTCGACTCCAGGGTGCCCTGCGAACTGAATTACATACTCAGGCACGTATAGCTTCCCCCTCTGTAGGAACGAGTCGTCGATGGTCGTGTAGTTGGGGTGAAGGCCCTCCTGTTCTCGGTGTCTCTTAATCCCAGGGTCTTCGGAGCTGCGTCTCCCTAACCTCGTACTGCAGGGAACACTAGTCTCCAGGGCTCCAAGATTTGTGAAGGCCAAAACCGTTGCTAATATTCGCTCCGCGTCCTCGAAACTTTCTTTCTGTTGTCGTTCCTTGACAGGTTGTCCAGCATTTCGTTGTCAGCCCGGGGCAGTGGTCAACTGTGAATGTGAATTCTTCTAGTAGCGTGAATTCTGTAGTCAGGAAGCGGTTGCCCGTCCTTAGTGTGAACAGTCGATCTTCCGTAAAGTCGGTACCTTATCATCTCCCAAACAGTTGCTAGGTATTCTTGTTCATTGATGTGGTAGTTTAGAGAGTTTAGTTCTTGACTAAGAGATAATCTTCCCTTATGGCCACATCTTGTATAAGATAGCTGCCATCCCAGTTCTGCTGGCGACAGTTTGGAGGAAGAGTACCGTTTTGTGTAGTCCGGAATGTGGAGGGTCTCACTGGTTTCAGGAAGGCTTTCCGTACTTCGTGGTAGTTGCCTCTACGATTTTGTCCCACTTAAATACAGACAGAAACCAGGCAGATATTCCCGTAGCCAGACACACACTCCCAGAAACTTCTTAACGTCCTTTTTCGTCTTTAGTAGGGGGAACTGTGTGATGGCGGCCAGGCGCCGGTCCTCTGGCTTGGTGTCTTGGCCTGGCACTCTGTGTCCTACATGTGTCAGCTCTCGTTGTGCGAAGTGGCATTTTCTAAGGCGCAACCCAAATCATGTTCCATTAATCTTACTAATACCCTTGAACTTGTGTTGACTAATGTGCAAACACTGGCACCCGCAGTCGAGAGTGGCTTGTTGCTTTCGTAGAATATCCAGGGGGAAGTCGAAGAACGGCGCGAGGTCGTCCGCACCCGAGAAATATGGTGCTCCCCAGAGAGGCCACCCTAGAATGACCACCTATGCAACATAGATTTTGTGGAATTCCTCGACTGATGCGTAGCACGAGGTCCATTGGTTGACCTGGCGCATAGAATGGTGGGCTTCCTCGGCCTGCGCATAATGGCAGGTCGATTAGCCCACACGCTCCATAGTCCGGTGGACTGCCTTGGCCCGCGCATAGCGACAAGTCGATAGGTCCACGCGGGCATAGGTTAACAAAGGACTAACTGGGCGATTCCCTTAACTCGGCTTACTCCCAGTAGCCCCGCTTCCAGTCGGCCATTCACCCTGAAGCTGCAGTCTGGCAGTGCGTGTGCTGGTCCACCTCGGAGCTGCCTGAAGTCAGCCCTATGGTAGGCCCTCTAGGTCTGATAGTCTTGGTAACACTGGTCGAGTCCTTTCGGAGTCGGGTTGGGTTGCGGAGCGCAGAAGATATGCCTGTTCTCGTCGTTGTGGAGATGTGCTGACAGCCGCGGTGACGTTGCTCTGGAACCAATGGAGTCTAATTCCCAGAGTAGTGTGCCCACTGGGCTGAGTCGATTGTCGTCGGCCGCGCTTGGTGGGTTTCAGTGTCCTTACAACCAATGGAGTTACCGAGCAATATTCAGGCCTTAATTAGAAACTTCCTCAGTAGAAGACATGAAAGCCTACATCCGGACGCCACAGTAAATATTATAAAGGGCAGCCCACATGGACTAGCTCAGGGGCTGGCTGGCACTGATAGATGACCTCACATGTACTCTAGTAGAGTTGGGGGGTAGTTGGGTAAGCGACGGAGACGATCTACACCATAGCCAACTGGCTGAAGGAGGCCAAACTGAATATCGCAGTGGAGAAAATGTATTCTTTAGTCATGAGGGGACACTTTGATACAAGACACCCTCACAGGATTCGAATACGACAGACCATCCTAAAATTCCCAGAGATGGTAACCTATCTTGGAGTCAGCAAGGGGCTGCACTTCAAATCTGAGACACATGCAGGGTAAGGTGAATAGCATAATCAAAATTTTACAGAGCATGTCGAGGGCCACATGGCAACTTAACTATAGGCCAACAGCTACAATATATAGTGCATGTTATTTAAGCACAGTCCTGTATGCCTGGAGTCCAATTCTTGAAAGGAACCAGAATTTGCATCACCTCTTTCGGAGCAGTCAAAGTTATTGCGGGCACCGACCGCTCTGATTGACCTTGTGATACAGGCTAAGGTAGCAGAAAGATGAACAATCAGAGGATGACAATCTCCAACCTCTAAGCCCACGAAGCTCCTGAAAGCATTGAACATCGACTGAGAAGAACCCCACTTTATAAAGAAAGTAAGCGAAGCAGCTAAAAGCTCACTGGCGAGTGAAAGAAGCGGTGGTGGGACAGTACTAAAGGGCTAAGGCATTCTTTCAGACACTAGCCTTCAGTCTAGAAAGGGAATGTATTTATACTAATCTATGATAAGCCAATTTCTGATCGAGCAGGGAATTTTGGAGACTATTTATATAAATTCATAAGTAAGTACAGCCTGAGGTGTGTGTGTTTTGTTTTGGAAATGCTACTGTCAGGTGGTTCAATTATTACTGTATTTAGATTGGAAGTTAAAGAGTCTTTATATCTGTACAGGCTGATTTATGTTCTATATGATTTCTACATAAACTCCAAACCGTTTTCTTCATGAACTCCTTGAATGCATAGTAAAGTTTGGAGGGGCAACTCCAAGCAACACATGGATGAGGAAGTGTTCACTGTCATGTGCATCATCAGAGGGAGATATTTATATTATTTTTATACACAATATGGATTATATCCTCTTTTTTTTTTCTGGTCCATTCCCCACCCAATCAAAACATAAAGTCTGAGTCAATGAGTGATATCGATTTCAGTTTTGACTAATTTGAGAATTAAATCAATGAAATTAAAAAAACTAAAAAAAACAAAACCGGTTCCTTCAAATAAACAGCATAAATGGAACATTAATGAATAATAAAGGCAACAGTTAAGTCTTACTGGCTACTGATCACTTTTCCACTGGTGGCTGATATAAATATTTTGTCAACTACTAGGTAGTGTTCATAGATAATTGGAGACATTTTTTGAAAATCGTTACACAAGTAAAACCTCAATAACAGATTTTGCACATTATAAAAAAGTAGACATTTAAATTTTCTGTATCTTTGATCGACACTCTACATAAACTGGAGGAAAGTTAGATAAGGTCAAAATAAAGAAGTTGAGATTGCTAAAAAAAATGTTTTATTAAAAATATAAAATGTATAACAATACTTTAATAACAATATAAGTTATTGGCTTTTTGTTTGCCTTGATAAAAATGAGTTTCTGAAGATATAATTTCAGTCAAAAATCACAGTAACTTCACTCCTATCTTTAACACTGAATTCCTTCAAAGTTGAGAATCTTGAAAAATTATCTCGAACTCGACAATAGGCCCAAGTGCTTCATTAGCTCATCAATAGCTGTTTTTAGATTTAAAAATTCATCAGGCTTGTTAAAATATCCCCAATCAAGGTTCTTTGAGGGTAAATACTTTCTATTAGTGTCAGGAACTTTCTTGGTCATTATTTTTTTATAAAAAAAGCTAATCATGTCTAAATCCAATTTATTTTTTATCTGAAACAAAGCAAAATAGTAAATAAATGAATTAAAAAAATAAAACCACATAATATGAAATAAGGCAATTTATGTACTGTTTACCTTCCTTGCATTTTGATCAGGGGAATTTAATAGAAGCCAAATGACAGTAGCTGCTTTACAGAATATGTCAGAATTTTTTTCAATAAATTTAACCATCAATTTAACAAGAACTTCAGGGCCGTCATAAACTTCCATACTCTAGAAAAAATAATTCAGACGAAGTTATTTTTAAAGTACTTTGTTCTCTGTATAATTTAATTTAAAAATAATAATATTAAGACTGCAATATGCACTTCTTCTCTTTTTGGCTATCACTTGTAATAAGTATTTTAAGAATTGGTAATTTTTTAACACATTAAACATACATAAGTCATTGAAAACCTTGTGAAATAAAATCATGAATGACTATGATGAAAGAAATTTGTGTTTAGCAAAATTTTAATTTTGTTAAATACAATCCACTGGCTGTGTGAACAACAGGCAGTACCCATTTGCTATGTGAGCCATAATCACATAATCCTTATTTTTAACAAATTTCCCTTTGGGGAAATCAGCTATTGAGGTTGTACCCATGACGCGATTTTTGAAAGGTTTCTTTAAATGTCCATTGATTCTACCTAGTAATGACAAAAATGAGATCCGTTGCAAGATGTCATTAATATATACATTTGTCTGTTACTGCTTTAGCGGTCAATATTTTTGTCTTATAACAAAACAAGATATATAAGCTTTTTTATATTTAACGGATAAAATCGTACTGGGGGAGGGGATTTAGAAAAGGCGAATTTCAAAAAATCTTCATTATTATATGGATCGAACAATTATATAGAACCAAACTTATAGAAAATCTAATGTTCTATAAATGTTATTCTAAACATTTATTTGTTCTCTATCTTGAATATTAACCAAGATATTTGCATTTTTTAATTTTCAGTCTTCTGTAAACACCTACTCCTACTCATGTTATATTAATAAGAAGCCGTTATACCATGAAACATTTTATTCAAAGTTTAAATGCCAAATATTTTTTTCATTGAACTTTTTCTGGGTGAGGAACTTGCAAAAACATAGTGTGATGACGTCTTAAGATTTTGTGTTCTTGACTCGAAAATGTTTTTTATATCTGTACCATACTCAATATATTATTGTTTTATTCTTCTCTAATGGTCAAATCAATTAATAGCTAAAACTGGACAAGAAATTGGGGGGGGGGCGGTTAGAGGGGAATTCCAAAATTCATAATATTTTTGTTATTATGAGTCACATTGAAAAATGTAGTTCTATACATTTGTTCATAACGCACATATTAAGCGAGTTATTCATATTTCTTTTTTCAGCCTTTAGCAAACCCCCACTTCTGCTCATGGATTTTAGAAATAGAGAATGTATGATGAGATGAGATCAGTAGTGTATCATACCAGCACGTGCGAAATCTACTTAGTTTACACAGCCCCTCTTTGATGGACTTTTCTATTTTCAGAGAGAGGTTGAACATTACAGATGGTAATAAGTCTTCTTGTCTTAACCCAGTGGAGACATGATAACTTTGCTAGGTAATCTGGCCATTGCTATATATCCAACAACTTTAGTCTGTCTATGTGGTCAAGAAATAGTTGATAGAAATCAATACCTCATGGATTTTATATGCCTATTAAGAACCTATTTGGCCAGGAGGAAACCTAATCTGGAATTTTCATATTTATATAAATATAGAGCTAAAATAATAATGCGAGAAAACAATATCAATGAAACACATTGCCATATAAAAATATTTCGATAGCATTTATAAATATATTGTACAAGTTAATATAAGAGCAATAATGAATGGCAATAGTTACACAGATTTCGAAAAGGTTTTACTTGGTGGGAGTTCTGAGTTTGAAGGAGTTACTTGAGTTACTGCTAGGAGCGCTGCTCAGATGCGGTGGAGACCAACGTATATCAAATTTGAAATGAAAATCTGATAGATAAACAAATTTATTTGATTTTCACAAATTTATTGTTCATTGTATGAACACAACTAAGTTAAAAAATATTTATGCGTTATTTTCTTCTTGGAGAAGCTATGAGGGCAAAAGTCTATGCTGGATTCTTCTTATTCTCTCTCTCTCTCTGGTTTTGAGCTTCAGACTTATCACATGGAAAAACTCTCTGCTGCTTATGTTTGATATGAAGAATTTTATTACGAAGCCTGCATCACATATGAAGAATACAGGTTTGCTGTGCTCGTTGTTATATTCGTCGTTATAAGTCCAGGCCTGGTGAAATTTGAAAGTCCCTAAATATTTGGGTATATATAATAATGTCTTTCACCATCTGCCCACATTTCAACCTAAGATGTATAAGTTAATACTATATATTTCTGATAACAAATACAATTCAATTTAATTACATTTAGAGTTGTTAATATCCCATTGAATAAATCACTTATTAATTTAAATAGCAGGATGAAAGTTAAAATAGTCCAAGAACAAAATTGATTGGCTCATAAATTAATTTATTTTTTTAAGTGGTCTTTAAAATCCACTTTTTGGTGTGACTAGAGTTAGCAAGTTTTAATAATCTATTAATTATTAAATTGTTTAGTACTTTATACATAAGACCAGTACTTTTTAGGTCACATGAAGTGAACCTATGCTTATAATGACACTAGCTAACTCTAGAACACAATAAAATAAATTTACCTATCAAGGGAATTAAAGAGCCATATGACACCAATATATAATTTTATTTCTCCATTGTATTAAAATATACACATAAATAAGTATTCTTTCTTACCATCAATAACACATTTCTGGCTTCAGGGAACTTTGTGAGTCTAATAAGAATATTGAGACCATGCCTAAATATGTCCAAATGCGGACCACACCGCAAACCTTGACCAAGGTCATTCCACAGACTCTCATAAAAGGGAGTATAATTGGATAGTTCTAAGCACAAAACTGGAGAAAATCTGATACAAAGATCTGAAAAAAGAAAACTTTAAAAAGTTAAAAAATATATAATTACTTCACACTACAAAATGTTGGACTAAGAAGGGGAGTGCACGGCCTTCCCCTCACCGGTTTGAACGAAAAAGTTTTCGTGTTTAGTACCTGATTAAAAATTAATTCTGTTAAAGCGAGAGAACGCACTTCTCAAGCATTCGTCTAAAAAAAATTGTTAAAGTTTGCCTGAATGTCTTGAGTTGTTCCCAAGGTATGCATTTCAATGAGTTGCCCTTGGCTCAGGGGGAATCCCTAGTTCGAAACTCGTCGGGAGCTACTATTTTTTTATTTTATTTTTTTTTCATTTTTTGCTTCTAGGTCGTTTATTTAATATTAATAAATAAATAAAAAGTTTTATTTAATAATTATTAATATAAATTGAATTGGTAAAAGTAAAGATTTAATATTATACAAGAAATATATTATTAATTGAAAATATGATATTTCTATCATCAAGATAACAATTTTATTGCGGATGACAATGGTGTTGAAGAGTAGAATGTATTTTGATACTACATGATGTTTTGCGATTCTGTTCGATCAAATACGAGCAGTTTTGGAGGCACTTGATAAAATGTTTAACTTGAGGATAGAAATATACATCAGTGATCCAAGGCCAAGCATAATGAAAATATAGCTATATCTTAGTAAACTGTTAAAGAATATTTTCCAGAGTTAGAAAATTTTAAATATCTTTATTTATTGTAACATAAAATAACATCAAATAAATTGGTAAAGATAGATAAAATTGTTTAAAACTATTAATAAAATATCTGTGTTATTGTTGATAATTGTTATATACTTAAGTTTTCAATGAATAATATTTTCTTATACCAATTACATTTTTGACAGAAAGCATTCAAATTTTATTTAAATATATGGAACATGCTAAAAATTTAAAAAAATTTTTTTTTTTAATATATTTATTAATAATAAATAAACGACATAGAAGCAAAAAAAGAAAAAAAAAATCCAGAAAAGAATAGTCGCTCCCAGCGAGTTTCGAACTCAAGATTTCCGATTACAAAAAGAAAGAGCTATCCCTTGAGCCATGGGGGACTCCTTGTAATACATACCTTGGGAACAACTCAAGACATTCAGGCAAACTTTAACAATTGTTTTTAGACGAACGCGTGAGAAGTGCGTTTTCTCTGGCTTTAACAGAATTGTTTTTTAATCAGGTACTAAAAACTAAAAAAATTTTGTTCAAATCGGTAGGGGGAAGGCCATACACTCCCCTTGTAAGATGCTCATGATGGAGAATTTGTAATATACAAGTTTTAGAAATCTCATTAAGTAAATTCAATGGCACATACAATTTGATAAGCTGTTTTGTATATATTTTATTTTGTAATAACTATTTAGTTAATTTTTTTAGTAGTATTTTAGAAGTAAGCACCTTTTCTAGTCAGGTTGGGCCGAAGTATTTTCTTGAGCGAGTTTATCACTAAATAAATTTCTATTGTTCACATGGGAATCAAATCATGACTCCAGGTTTACTAAGAGTATTAGGACAAATGCCTTAACTAAAACGGCTAACCTGAGCCCCTTATAATAATATATAACAACAATATGTTTATCCTATTTTCAATTCCAGCAACTCCTTGGCAAGAGGATTATTGCTTTAGGTACTGCCCTTGATCTCTTTATTAATAACTTTTATTTCCCTAAGTTTTTTAAGTATAGTATTACAGGTAGTAATGATGAAAAAATATTATATAAATACAGTGGAATCCCTCTTATCCAGACTCGGATAAACCGACCCTCCGTTTAACCGGTCGGCGACGCTGAGGCGGGAAGGAGTCGAGACTTGCCGACACATGCTCGCGGGCTACCCCTTCATTTTATCTCGGACGGACGTTATATTTTTGTTCTAAAATGAGTGACAAACGTAAACGAGTAGTTTTGAGTATGAAACAAAAAGTAGACGCTCTTGAACGTTTAGATAGAGGCAAACCAGTGAAAAGGATTTGTGACGAGCTACGCGTGGAAAAAAGTACTGTCAACGACAAGCGCCGAAACCGTGAGTCAATTCAGGATTTTTGTTTAGGAATTGAATTGGATAAGGTCCTTTCTACAAGATGCACACTTTGGAAACCGACAAATGAGATGGTAGATGATGCTCTATGACTTTGGTTCCAGCAGGAACGTAGGAGAGGAACTCCGATAAGCAGCCCCATTTTAAAATCGAAGGCACAAATACTGCAATCGAAACTAGAAAATAAAGGTGACTTCTCAGCAAGTGATGGGTGGCTGGACCGTTGGAAAAAGTGCCATGGAGTCCATTTTATGAGCGTATCTGGTGAGAAACTATCTGCAGATCCAGTAGCGGCAAATGACTTTTCACAGAAACTCAGATGTTTCATTAAAAAAGACGACTTACATCCAGAGCAAGTCTACAATATTGATGAGACTCGGCTAAATTTCAAGCTTTTACCACACAAAACTTTTGCAACTGATCAGGAAAATACAGTCTCAGGATTCAAAACAAACAAAGAGAGGATTACCATGGCTCTTTGTTCAAACGCTACAGGCACCCATCGACTTCCTCTTTTCGTGATTGGGAAATCGATGAAACCACATGCATTCAAAAATGTCAACATGAAATCGCTCCCTGTTTACTATAGGGCACAAAAATCAGCTTGGATGGATTCGTTTTTATTTAAGGAGTGGTTTAATTACGAATTTGTACCACAAGGGAAAAGGCATTTAACCAGATTGAAAATGCCCATTAAAGCAGTTTTAGTTCTTGACAATGCACCATCTCATCCAGAAGACCTAGAAAGTGAAGACGAAAGGGACATACAAATCTTGTTCTTGCCACCTAACATTACAAGCCTAGCACAACCAATGGACCAAGGCGTCATTGAAAGTTTTAAGAGGCGCTACAGGCATAAACTTCTCTTAGAAATCTTGAGCAAACTAGAAACAGAAGACACTGGATTAGTTACTGTCCTGAAGTGTATTAACGTTAAAACCGTAATATACATGATAGCCAAGGTTTATGAAGAAATGCCTCAATCTACATTTGTTAAGTCGTGGAGAAAACTCTGGCCAGATGTCGAACAGGCTATTAAGAACAACATTGGTGATAATCCAGACACTCTTGACAATCCGAGAAAATGATGACACTCTTCTCAGTGATTTGAGAAAACTACCTCACTGTAATGAGCTGGTGCGAGAAGATGTACAGAGATGGGTGACTACTGATAACGAGCTCGAAAATGAATTCCTTAATGATGACGAAATTATTCAGGCAGTTTTTATCACTGACAGCACTGAGGATGCTAGATTTTTTAAAATAATACATGTCTTTATTAAACAATTCTATTGCATACTTTTCTTTACTCTGACAAGAATTCGGTTTAACCGGCCATTTCGTTATCCGGCCAGGCTCCGGTCCCGAAGTGGCCGGTTAACAGAGATTCCACTGTAAAGTAAACTAGTTTAAAATCAGTCCATAAACCAGTGGTAGAGAATCCAACTTTAGATGACCAAGTCAAACAACATTGACCATGATCAGTACCAGAAGATACCACATAGTTGGCTAAAAGAGTGTGCTGGCAATAGTGGAAAAGGAAGAATTTTGTGAGTAAACTAGTCTGACAGCAGTATAATGAAGGACATTGACTCTCATAGATCCCAACAACTAGCAAAGTGGCCCTTGATCTGACCCCTAAGATGTGAGACCCATCATTCTACTGGAGACAAATGATTCCAGGTCCTCCTTGGCTAATGGGGGGGGGGTATATCAAGCTCATCACTCATTTTATGAAACACATCACGAATCCCCCAAGTCCTACTCCGGGGCAACTAAGGATCTCTAAACTCTATGATGCCAATTGAAATATAAGTATATATATTTCTTATAGCTTATAAGTATATATTTTTTATATTGAAGTGAGTGAATGTTTACATACTACCTTTTCCTTACACTAGTAATATTATGTGAATTAATTTTGAAAACTTATTGTGAAACTTATTTAGAGAACTTAAAAGATGTTCATGACGATGTTTAAAATTATGAATTTACAATACATACCAATATCTTTATAAGCAAAATACAGTTCCCCTAAATCCTTTGTTCTTTGCTTCTTTTGATGATTAAACAAATAAAGTCGTTCATGAAACATATCAGAAAGTGTTACACCTTCTGAAGACTTTTTATCTTGTGAACATTTCCTCAGTAATTTTTCTAAAACAGGTTTCATCTTTTTTCGTTCTATGTATCCACGATAGTAAGCCTATAAATAAGATTAATAAATAAATAACTAAATATTTATAATTTTTCTTAAATTGATCTAGCTTAATAAAAATCTGTGGCTGAAGCAACAACTTTTTATTTGGCCTAACTAGTAACAGGCCTAGCTTCTGTGATGAGGGTCTACAATTAACAAATATATACATGTGAACAAGAAATATGACATTATTAGGTTAATAAATAGCAATGATAAACAATTTTGTTGAATGTGAACTGATATATAACCCACCACATTATGCTAAGGCCTACTGGAATGTGTTGAGGAAGGTGAGGTTACCACTCTTTTCTAGCCAGGGTGTGTCTATGGATTTTGTTTAGTGAGTTTTTTTACTAAATGTATTTCTATTGCCCATGTGAGAATGAAGCCATGAAACTATGTTTTCCAAGTTGTTAAGTCCATCCAAATAAGCACACGCGGCTATTTTTAGCCTCCTAATATAATTGTATTATACACATGTTAATTTTAGAGCCTGATAATAATAACAAAGGCTACTAGTTAGTCTAATGTGCCTACAAAAACACAGTTCTATCTTATACTTGAAAATCATGCCACAAACTGGCCTTTGGTTACATGATCTAGATATGATTGTAGAAACTAATATTCATGATTTAATTTTACTTTTATTGCTTTACGAATGTTTTTCAAGTAAAAGAAACAATCATAAAACAAAACTGGTAGTATACTACTTTATCAACCAGATTGGCTATATAAAATTTGAAAATCTAATATATAACAATAGATATATAAAGGAATATACATTTTATCTGTTATCTTAACTTCCGCTCCTCATGGTCTGATTTTGATCAATACCTTTTCTATTATATTAATCTTTTTCAATGTTCTAGGATTAACATTAGTTGTATAACACATAATGCTAGCAAGATACTGTTTGAATGTTTTTTTTTTGTTTTTTTTTTGAAGAAATATATCATATATACAGAAAACATTACTCATTAATTAAGTTGTTAAATGAAAACAATAACTTTTCTAAATATTACAAATAATTATATAGCCTTATTATCTGTCATAACTATTTTTCCAAATTAAATGATTTAAGGGACTCAGGTTTATCATGTGAGTTAAATCGTTGGGCTCAAATGGTAAGCCTAGAGAGGCGAGTTCGTTTCCCAATAGGCAATAATAACTTATTTAGTGACAAACTTAATAAATAAAATCCTGGCTAGAAGAAAGGGTTAACCTGTATATAACCTAACCCAATTAGCCACAGTAGCAAAGTATGGACACTACTAAATAATAATAATAAATGATTTAATATGGAATAATTATTACATACAATTGATTAAGACAACCAAATACATTTCTGGTTGCTTGGCCTATAAGTATATGTTCGTCAAAATAAAGAAAAGGGTGGCAATGGTCCAGTTAAAGCATTGGGCTTCTATGCCAGAGGTTCCATATTGAACCCTGGATTCACATTCTAAATTTGTTTCACCTCTGTGATCACTAGACTTTGAAGTTGAACTTCTATCTATTTTCCGGTGCTCACACAGCATTTGGAGGAAATTGAGTAGGAACTTCAATCAAGAAGTAGTAATCTTCATTCTAAGTTGGTATTTTAATAGGTGGAAGTGATTTCTATTGCAGGTAGAGGGGAAAAAATGCTATACTCCCACTGTAACAATTTATTAAAATGACAGAGCGATTTCAATGCGGTGCACTATAGTTGACACACATTTTTGTGTGTCAACAGGGCACTGATAAATCATTTTAATAAATTGTTACAGTGGAAGTGTAGCCTTTTTTTTCCTCTACCTGCAATAGCGATCTTGGGTTTGTAGTGCCACCATAATATGGCAGGACAGCGAATGCATCAAGACTTGTCCACCCATCAAACCCTAGTGCAGGCTAGGTCTTCTTGATTCTTGTAGCTAGTTGAAGTATGTTTAAGAGAGGGATTGTCATGGAGAATTATAGTATAGAAGCAGCTGGTTTTAAGCCCTGCAAAAAGCAGTCTGCTTAAAGATTCTCTCCAAAAAGGTGAAAGTACATGAAATATGGTGAACAGATTAACAGTTAAATATCACAGTGAAATGTGGACTTCCATCAAGGCAACCAGGAGAGTCCTGTTGGTTTGGGAGAGAAGAGTCCTGAGAAAGATATTTGGAACAGCCAGAGAGCTGCACAAATGGATGATCAGACACAATACTGAACTGGCAGACATAACTGGAAAGCCTGATACCACCTGTGATGTTAAAAAAGGAGAGAATGGACTCCAAGAGATTGCCCAGGAAAATGTATGGTACACCAAGTGGGGTGAAATAGAGGGGTGACCCCGGGCAGAGGTAGGTGTATAATCTG
Organism: Riptortus pedestris; assembly: GCA_019009955.1. NCBI lineage: Eukaryota > Metazoa > Arthropoda > Insecta > Hemiptera > Alydidae > Riptortus > Riptortus pedestris. The sequence goes on from CM032229.1 coordinate 135,206,993, forward strand.
AGGGAGGACTTCTGATGCCAGGGGTCTCAAACTGAAGCATTGCTACAGATTGTAGCACCTAGAGTAAAGGAACTAACATTTTAATTTATGTGTTATTGTGGCTAACCTGAATAAGGGGAGGGGGTGGCATTCACTAATAACATATTTTAATTAAAAAAAAGAAAAAGAATAATGTTTACCTGAATGAGAACAGCAGCATTCATAATCTTTTTCATTTGTTGGAGCTTTCTAGCTATTGTTACTTTTCTATACCAATGTTGAATTTTAATAGCTGCTTTCTTCATTTTAATAAACATTTTACGTTCTTCTGTCAATTTATTGCATTTTCTATACCAATTTTGAATTACTATAGCAGCAGAAATTTGTTTCATGCGGAGCTCTTTCTGTTTTCTTAATAATAGTTTATGCCTATACCATTTTTGAATGGAAATAGCAGCTATTCTTTTCTGAAGGAAAGAACGTCGACATTTCTTCATTTCTACATAATTTTGGAAATATTTTTGTATGATGGTTGCAGATTTATTCTTCAAAGCTAACTCTTCACGTATTTTTTTCATTAAACTGAATTTTCTAAATGCCCTCTGAATTACTACAGCAGCTTGTTTCTGTTTCAAAAACATTAATTTAAAAGGCTTACATATCAATATGTTTCGATACCACCTTTGGATTTTGATAGCTGCATTTTTCATCAGTAGAAACTGTTTATGTTGAATTTTACAACTTAATAAAGCCCTATATCTTTGTTGTATAATAATGGCAGCATTTCTTTGTGCCAAAAATGATTTTCTTTCGTTTTTAAATAATAAAACATTCCTAAACCACTTTTGGAGGATTATAACAGCATTCTTTATTTTCAGGAAGTTAGATCTACACAATTTCATTTCGGCGTATTTTCTGTAGTAATTCTGTATGACAATTGCAGATGTTCTTTTTAATAAAAATAGCCTCCTTTCTTTACGTACAAGCAGAGATCGTTGATACCATGTTTGAATTTTAATGGCGGCATTCTTTTTTTGAATAAATTCTCGTCTGTATGTAAAACATTCCCTTTGACGTCTAAACCACCTCTGAATTTTAATTGCACTTGAAGTATGCTTTTTAATCCTTCTCCTAATGAGAAAACCACGGACAATAGCTTGAATAACTACAATGTTCTTTTTCATTAAAATTTGTTTTTTAATATAAACCTTCAAATAATTTTTCCTCCACCAATACTGTATTTTTCTTGCAGCAAACTGATACCTAGGTGCTAAAAATCCATGTAAAATTTGCCAGAGAAGTGAGAAAATTTTCTCACGATGGCCATTCACTATATCTGTTGGTGAGATTTCTGATGTTATGTGGTAACCATTATTTTGAAGAGCAGAAAGAGCAACTTGAACATTGTGAATTTTTTGTATCCTAGAAAGTGCTGGTGTCCATAGTTTAGAGGAGTATGAAGGGTCTTTCAGAATTATTTCCATAGTTCGTGTAAGTCTCACTCCATCTCTTAAATCAATATGAGAAGAAAGACCATAATCAAATTCATCAAGGTATGTCTGACGATATTCTAATTTATAACCAAGAGCTTTCAGTGTTTTTTTGAATTGGCCAACACATTTCAAAAATTCCTTTATAAATTCATTTAGTATTCCTTCACTTTCCTAAAATTAAAAATATATAATTGTATCAAAATTAGGAACTATTTAAATTATGAATAATACTTGGTAACATGAAATTTTCAGCCCTAATCTATAGGGTTGGCAAATAAGTCCTTTCGGTTTTTTAAGTTGAAAGAAAACTATTGTATATTTTGAACATAATTTTTATTTTAATCTGCAATGTAATGTCCATTATTTTCTATTGCTTTACCCCATCTCTCCATCAGCTGAATAATCCCATGCTCATAGAATGTCTGTGGTTTATTAGCTAAAAAATGATCAAGGTGTTCCCTGACACCCTGTACGTTTTCAAACCGTTTTCCACCTAAGGAATTTTGTAGAGACCGGAATAAGTGGTAGTCACTAGGAGCAAGGTCCAAGGGCTAACAATTTGTTGCGGGTGACTAACGAAGTATGGGGCCTGGCATTATCATGATGGAAGATGACACCCTTTCGATTTGCCAGTTCTGGGCGTTTTCGTCGAATTGATTCATTCAATTTTGTTAATTGTGAGCAGTATAGAGTGGAATCGATTGATTTACCTTGTGGCAGCAGGTCATAAAAAATCACACCCTTGAAATCCCACCATACAGAAAGCATTATCTTTTTTGGGTGCAATCCCGCTTTAGATGTGGTTTCAGGTGGTTCGTTGCTAGGTCTCCAAGATTTTTTTCGCACCACATTATCGTAGACAATACATTTTTCATCCCCTGTCACAAGTCTTTTAAGAAATGGATCGTTTTCTTGACGTTTTCGCAGGGAATCGCAAATGGAAATGCGTTTTGCCAAGTTGGCTTCGGTCAGAGAGTGGGGGACCCAAACATCCAGCCTAGAAACGTAGCCGAGCTTCCGCAAATGATTTTCTACGCTTGTATGTGATATGTCTAGGGCCTCAGCAATGTCTCGCACTGATTGGGAAGGATTTTGATCGACTATAGCCTTAACATCAATGCTTTCAATTTCTTGTGGACGACCAGGTCGTGGTGCATCGTTTATGTCAAAATTCCCTGCCCTAAACTTGGCAAACCAATTTTAGCACGTGCGCTCTGTTAAGGTTTTATCCCCATAGACCCCGCATATTTTTTTATGAGCCTCTGCAGCTCCCTTTCCTTTTTTGAAATAATACAGCAAAATATGCCTATAATGCAATATATTACCGTCCATCTTCTCAGCTGGATCACAAACGCAATACTGACCTAATCTTAACAAGTGTCGACAGACATAACTGTTTACATATTACAAATAGGATAAACAATCCTCTGTTGGGATTAATTGCATCAGATAAATGTGACATATTGTAAACAAAACATGAATACAAAAACCGAAAGGACTTATTTGCCAACCCTATACATGCAGAAACCATTTAAAATTTAATGTACAAAAAATTAACAAAACAAACTTGACTTTTTGAGAATAAAAGTAAAATCAACAGGCCTCAGGTTCCATCACATAAGATTTAAAATTCAATGCTTCCTTGCATATGTCTAATTAAAAATCCCCCCCCCCCCATAAAATGGATAATACATCATTAATTACTACCCATTTTGTTCAAAGTTAGTATAAAAATTAAATCAAAAATGCAAAACTGTAGTGAAATTTACATTTAATTGAAGTTATAAGTGGTTTATCAAAATTTTCACTAACAGTAAAATTAAGAAATCCAAAAAAATTTTTTATTAGATTTACAAAATGGTATCTCTTCTAAGGGTGAAGACAGGGGAGGAGGACAGAAAAATTTCCACTTCAGTAGTTCTAATCTCATTTTTGATTTTTATGAATACATACTTCTAAAAAGTACCCAATGAAACATTCCAAGGATGTATGACAATACAGGAGTCATTGGCAATGTTTCATTGCCCCCAAATTTTAATAATTAAGAACTGTAATGCTCAAATACTTATTGAATTTCATAAATTGAAATCATCTCGTTACAAAGTTGGACACACACTGGTAAGACTGTAGGGGTCTTTATTTTTAATGATGGACACTAAACTATGTAAGGGGAGGGGATTATTTAAGTAACTAAAATTATTGCTAATATACATTAAATAAATAATAAAGATGAAATACATTACCTTTATTGGAGAATCTTTACAAAATAAACATGGATCGTATGGTATTAATTTTCTTTTTTTTGCTTGATCTAAGAAGTAAATTAAGGTAAGAAATTTTAATATAATGAAGTTATTCATATCCACCTGAAAAGAAGTGTAATCAAAATTTCTGTTCTCAAGACAAATTTGAAAAAAAAATCTAATTTATATATATATATATATATATATATATATATATATATATATATATATATATATATATATATAAAATTGAATAAGTTAACTCACTATGAAAGCAGGTCCCTGAGGGAGATTAGACTTAGTGCATTTATGCTTTTCAATTACTCCTTGATCAGAAAGGAAGTTCTTCTTGAGAAAGTAAAGAAGCCCACGATGAATTTTTTTTTCATGAAGTGGAATCACTTGTTCATAGATGACTTCCAAACCGATTCTCAGCCATAAAGGATTGTAGTACATACACATTTGCACTAGTTTTACTTTAGCACCTGCAGGGGGGGAAAACTCAAAGTAGTTATTCACATAATAATTTTCATATTGAATGGTCTGTGGTCAGGAACAACAGACCTGAAATTATTAGGATATTACTCTTGAATAATCAGTGAATTCTCAATTACTGAACAAAATAAAGAAGCCTAAATATTTTTGGCGCAACATAATTTTAATTATATTAGCTGCGATATTTTCCTATTACCTTTAGTAGGAATGCTGATATGAGAGGGAGTTGAGGCAGGAAAAAGGCAACTTCAGCAATTTCTTCAACATTTTTAAGTATAATAATGACACCTATGCCATAAGGTGTACACGCATGAGTTTGTAACAATCAGAACAAGACTAGCGTGCTTATTACCCTCCTATTCAAAAGTCAACTACATGTCAAGGTTATCGCATGGTCTGTCCTCCACCATTTTCGTAGTGTTTCTGTCGGTAGGTGTCGTATTTGACACCGCCTTGTTGTTTAACTTCCATTTTGTTCAATTTTCTATGACACTGAATTCGCTATTTATCACTGAAGATGAGATTAGAAATGAACTTTTAAAACAAATGGAAGAAAGTGATAGTAATTTATAAATAATAAAAAAATAGAAGAGGTACCCGTGCTGTAAATGCCAAAGAAGTATTTGCGGTGAACACATAGTATACACTGTTTCCCTGAACGTTTTGCCAATAACGAATCGTCAAGTGAATAGTTTCATGTTTTTTTGTTTTTTTTTTGGCATTATTTTCCTTATAAATGAGTGTCCTTTGATTTTTTTTGTACTGTGTAGGCTAATATTTGTATATAATTTTAGCAGATTTCCCTTCAGGGAAATCTGCTAAAATTATATATATATATATATATATATATATATATATATATATATTTATTTGTCTGTTAACGCTCTAGCGGTAGCAATTTTTGTTTGATCGTTACGAAACTCGATATTTAACCGTTTTATGTAAAAAGACAGATCAAGTTCGTTAATGGAAATCTGACTAGAGGGAGGGAGGGTTTAGAGGGGGGATTTTCGAAAATTCAAAATATCTCTGCTATTATGTATCGGATCGAAAAATTGTATAGATCCAATCTTATTGGAAATTAAATATACTATAAATATTGTTATATACATTTATTCTCTATCTTGAATATTAACCGAGATATTTGCATTTTTATGGCCTGTGGTCGGGTATAGTTCAGATTAGGTCGGTCGTTTTCGTAACTGCTCGGTTCATTCAAAGGTTAAGCCGGTAATAAAAGATTTTCAATGCTACTAATCCTCCCTTACACAAATTCGTAAAGGAGGTTGGTTTTAAATCTTGGATTTCTAATATTTTACAGGAAAAGACTGTCTCTTAGCTGCGCCTAATTTTATTTTTTATAATTTTTGCTTAAAATATATTCCTAACTAATCCGTAAAATATTTTAAGCCATACGTATTGTGCTAATTCAATATCAAATTTAAGTGGAGTGTAAATGCTCCAGTATTCTAAATAGAGAGGTGGAATTAGATTATTATTTATTTTTCATTCATGGTTCTAAAACTATAGTGATTCACACTCACTCTCTAATGCCCACCAGCTGTGAGTATACCCAAGGAATATTCTTATTACTGCTATTCTTAGGGTATACTCACAGCTGATATGTGTGCTGAAATATGAATGAATTGGTTAGTGCTATTGAAGAGGAGTGTATGATGTAGGACTCACCATAAATACACAAAAAACCAAATAGATAAGAACGTCACGAGTACAAGGGAAATGCTATCATTTAAGGAAATTAGGAGTTTCTTCCCTATTCAACATTTAAGGATCAGAGGTTTAATGATGGGGAGTAAAACAGATACTGAAATAGAATATAACAAAGAAGAATACCAAGAAAAATTACAAACCATACTAAAGTGGTTAAAGTCCATCACGCAGGGGCTGCATAAACTAAGCAGATTTCTGAACTGAAGTTTTACAATAGATAAATCTACATACTAGTAACACTTAACACCACCGTAAATAGTAAGTGAATAAATACAAACGGTAATGAGAAATCTTTCAGTCAATTTTAATAACCTTCCAATGGAGAGCACCTGAATTGTAAACAAACAGGTCTGCCAACAACTCAGACCTGAACAGATAGATAAAAATATTCTTCACCGGAAAGATAAACAATTACTGAAATAAATCAAAATAATTTTTATCTCAATCACTCAAATTTTAGTAGTCCAAGAGCAAAAGAATGGGGGGGGGGGATCAACAAAATGTATTTGCATAGATCTCACAAATTAGAAGTCCAATGAAAAGAATATTTGGTATTTACCCTTGGAATGAAGTGGTTCATGATATAACTGTTTATTATTAATATGACATGAGTAGGGGTGGGGGTTTGCTGATGAGTGATAACTGAAAAATACAAATATCTCGGTTAACATTCAATAAAGAGAATAAATGTATATAACAATATTTATAGTACATTTAATTTGCAATATGATTGGTTCTATACAATTTTTCAATGACATACATAACAATAGATTGTAAACAGACAAATATGTATATATTACATATATATATATATATATATTTGAACGGACCTCATTTTTGTCATCTCCCAGGTAAGATCGATGGACATTTGAAGAATTTTTTGAAAATTGCGTTATGAGTATGACCTCAATAGCTGATTTCTCCTAAAGAAAATCTGCTAAAAAAAAAAAATTAAGAGAGGTAAACCCAGGGAGTGGTGGCTAGATAACCCTTAAGAAAGACACACTGAGGTAGGCAAGCTAAAGTGAAGAAGAAACTTGATTAATTATTAAAGATGGTAGCACTTTATCGACAAAAATCAAAGATTTTGTTTCATCATATTTTTAAAAATAAAAATTAAATATAATTATTACCATGGTTATGAAATAGACTGATGCCATCTTTTACACTTAAGAATCCACTGTCAATCTTCCCACGAATATTGTAAACTGTTCCTCTTATCTGGTCAGATCTAGCTAACAAGGTAGCTGATTTCCTTATGAGCGTCAGCCTGCTTCCATCAGACATAACATAGTCTTTACAGGCATCTTCTCGGGAAGGTGCTATCTTTAAATCTGATGCTGTTGACTGATCCCATAACTTTATTACATCAACACCTATAATATTAAAAAATATATATAAATAATACATACATTTTAAATACTAAGGAAACCATTCTAAATATTTCTGAAGCCATCAAGAGTAGGCAGAATCTACCTGTTCTTCAGAACACAATGAAATCTAACAAAAATAATTCATTTAAATAATATATTTCTCTTTAACAGAATTATTTCTCAGAAAGTATATAAATATGGAGAAAAAATCTTAGTTTATGCCAATATTTCGAGAATATTTATTTTCTCTTCTTCAGGGCTAAAAAGTACAGGTACTACTTTATACTTTTTACTTGTTTATTTGGGTTTTAAATACATTTCACAAAATAGAATAATAAAATACTAATAACAACAACATAATTCACCTAACCTTTAATACTTTATAAAATACACAATTAATAAGGGGGTCCCTAACCCCTTGGATGTCCCTAAAATATATTATAAAAAAGGTGCTAGCACCAAAAAAAAAGAGTTCTTTGCCTTAACCTAACACGTATCTCTAACAAAAACAAAATATAAAGAAAATAAATAAAACAGAAGAGAACAACAAAAAAAAAAGCCTCATACATAATTGTTTAAAAATAATACATCATGATCATAAATATACTCATAAAAATAAAACAAATATAAAAAGTATTGTACACAAGTGTTGCACTTCTGGTTACATTAGGAGTAACTGATTATAACCAAAACTCCAAAAAACAACAACACCATATATATATTATAAATTAGGTTGAAAAAAGGATACCTGGATATGGGTCCTTGTGTAAACTATTTTAAACCTATTTAAAACACGTTTTCTCTTGTATAAAAAGAAAAGAAAATTAATTATTACAGCCAGAAACCAACAAAATTTATAACTTGACATTTAGCTTTAAATGAAATTTTTAAATGTTGAATTTGGGAACGATTATAAACAAACCATAGTATTGACTAGTTCTAATAAGAGTATTAACAGACTAATGTAAGTATGTTTATATAGTAGACAGTGGTCCAGTAGCAAAATACTGAAGAATGTACAATTATAATTTTTATATAAAGTTCTAGTAAAGCTAAAACATAAGTGGTTTTCCATTAAGGAATGGATTTCAGTTAATAAAATTAAAACAGAATAGATTGATTACTTAATTTACAAAAAATATAATATATTTATAAATAAGGAGAGAGCTATAATAAATTAATTAAATTAGCACATCAAATACCTTCAACAATGCTTCCGAATTCAATAGGAGGAGTGAGAAGAGAATTCAGCCACTTTATCAGTTCTAATTCCAGTTTTTCTAACCATTCTCGGGGATGTACAGCATGCCTATAGTTAGTAATAAAAAACAAAAAAAAAGTTTAAAGACAAATGTATTTTTCAACTAAAGAAAGCATATTTTTTTTTTGTTAGACTTTGAAAAAAGCATAAAACATTATCCTTCATCCAATAATATTTAGTTAAAATAATACATAATTTTTTCATTAATTGAATTAATACGAATATTATTTGTATTGCCAAGTAAATTACTGAAACTTTTACGTTATCATGAACTAACTGGTGAGCATTTGATTGGAGCTTTCACAGTTAGATACTGTTAAAAAAAAAAAAATTCTGTAATCAGATTCCTCTTAATAAGCTCATTATAATAGAATAAAAAAAAAATCATGAAGAGGTAGAAAGAACAAGAACTTGGAAGGTTCTTTTATGCTTCAATAGGTTAAACACTAAACACATTAGATTTTAGTTTATTGAACTCTTAAGTGCTTTGCAAGAACCATATTTCAATGTTCAGAGCAACTGTACTACAACTTATTACCATACAGCTTTTTTGCATTGGCATTTGAGCATGCTTCAAAAGTAATAAAAAACAAATACTAATTTGTAAGTTTTTCAAATGAAGGAAGTTCACATCTGAGGTTACATTTTGTATGAGTTATTCAAAACTGTAAGTATTAAGGCTTGTCACTTTGATGCAAAACCAAAATTCCCCCGATTTAGTGTATAAACTCTTCCAGTTTAGAGACACGATACTGAGGAAAACAAGAGAGTGGGCAGGGGGGGGGGAGAACTTTACAATTTAACGTGTAAAAAAAAAAAGATAACTTTAAAAAGAGCACTACTGCTTGGACATTCTACAGAAAACAATCTTATCCCAATAGGAATACTCACCTTGAAAAAGGATCAGCAATAGTTGTGACACCATATGGATGGAGTAAGTAGTTTGGCTCATCATACAAAGATTTCTTATCATTTGTATGAGTAAATACTGAAACAAATAAGCAAATACGTGTTTATATATATATATATATATATATATATATATATATATATATATATATATATAAAACTTCATAGACTTCCTTGCTAGGCAAACGTCTTTTCTGAGTATTCTGCTTCAGGGGTTTCACCCTCATTGGGAGGCTAATTTTTGATAACTCTTTGGTTACCTTCTTTCTTCTACTTTCTTTGTAACCTAGCAGTAGTAGCGATGACCAGGCTGAAGAAGGCAACTGAAGATTTGTCAAGAATTAGCCTCCCAATGAGTGCGAAGACCACTGGAACAAGTTAGAAGAAAAAAAAAATTGTTTTGAGTAGAGCTAACCTGAGTTATCAGCTTCCTGAGTTGACGTCATAGTCTTAGTAGGCCCTTCAGTACCATGTCTTTCTCTTTTTTGAAGTCTTAACTTAATAAAATCAGTTAAACTTTTCTTCAGAACTGGCCTAACAGGAGATATTTCGAAGCATGTAGACTGAGGGGGAAGGGATGTACATTCTGACTGTGGGATTTCAAAACTAATGGGTTGTTGAATTGAATGAAAATGAGATTCTTTTAAACTATTATAATTTGATGTAGTACTAACTTGGTAGGTGGTATCAAAATACTCTGATTTATCAATCCTATACTGGTTATCATTTAAGGAATCAGAATACGTATTATTTTGATGTGATGCAGTGAATGACCAGCAATTAGCTTGAGTGATATTTCTCTTAATGGGATCATTTCTACGAGCTTTTGGTGAGAATGTTCGGTTTGGTGAAGATTTTTTAATATTCATAGAAATTTCTTCTGAGATTTGGGACCAAAATGATCCACTCTTATTTTTTATATTACTGCCGTTGTAAACGGAATCAGGTGAATCAGGATGCGCTAGATAAAATGATTTTTCCTTCTTTGGCGTAACTGCATTTCCTCTAGAGTATACATGACAGTATTGCTTGTCGTTGGGCGAATAACATCTTGGAGATGAAAGATTTAATCCGGTGGTACTCTCGAGACTATCTCGCTCAAACGAAGTGTTATCCATGTCAAAAGAGTTTGAATGTTTTTTCTCAATTTTTCTTCTCTCTGACGTGAATTCCTCTTTTATATGGATTGATGGGGTTGGTTGAATGTTGAAATTATATTCTTTTAAAGGTTCTCTGTTTTGTCTAAAGCAGTCACTATTTACTTTGGATTGTGGACTAGACGTAAATATCTTAGAGCTAGAAAATGTTGCCTCTAGTTCCTCTTCAACAGTTTTTTCATTTATAGAAAGTGGATTAAATATTTTAATTGAAGGAATTAGACCATAGTCTGAGTAAGTTGGCTTAACAAGTTCATATGTTTCTCTTCTCATAGGAGTCACAATGCTGCAAGGTGGTAGTCGGTCAGATTTAGAAAAAGTTTGTATTTTGGCTGTCTGAGTGCGTCTAGGGGTAGCAGGTGCTTTCTTCTTCGTAACCTAGAAATTCAATAGTGAAAGTTAAAAAACAAGTGTAAATAGTTATTGAGATTAAATTTGATTTTATTCATGCTAATATACTATACAAAGGGAGAAGCACGTGACTAAATTACCTAAGAGCCGTCAAAGACTCAGGGTTGTGGGATACTATTGCAAGAAATGCACATTTTTCTAACAACAACATAAAATGTTAGTAGACTTATTATCAATTAATTAATAAAAATGTTGAGGTTCTTACATACAATGAAGAAAACAGTAAAAATGATCTTATTTATATGGTTAGCTTAAGTGATCATATTTTAAAGAGATATAATTCTTTTTATTTTTCCTTTGGAACTGTAGAGAACATTCAGTGTTTATATATCCTCTGTGATAATACCCAAAGGTATGAAAACACTTCTGAGCAGTTTTATTTCCTTGTATGAAGTTCAAGAAATATTTAAATTAAAATTGTTGGTTTTGAGATTTCAATTGTATTATCCATTTTGACCATCCCTGAACCCATTTTAATTAGGTTAAGCATGTATCTCACATAACAAAAACGGTTTGCCTTAGAATGTTGAAATTTCACATTTAAAACTGGTGTAATATCTAGTTGCCTCCCTTATTGACCAAAAGCGACAAAGAAGGAGGAGGAACTTATAAAATGCTGAAAATAAAAATTTCCAAATTTCTATGAGATAAAGAAGAATTATATAAGATCGGTATTGTTAACCGCAAAGAGATCTATACATTATCTTCTATGCTATTTTCGATCTGATACATTTTACTTTTTAAACATATTTTAATATTTAAATTCCAGAAGAAAGTAAGAAGGTTATATTTAGGATTGTTATAACATCTAGTTGAGCAACTCTCCGTTTGATCAAAATCGAATGTGGAAGGACAGCTTTGAGGAGGATGGACATAAGAAGTTCCAAATTTCTTATTACCTATTAGATACAGAAATTTTTTTGCTAGGACTTGTTTTCCCATCAATATATGGAACCTAAAGTTTTCATCAGCCAAGTCCTGATAAGGAAGAGGGAGGAGAAAAAACAAAATTAAAACTATGGTTACATTCTACCTGAGATGCTCTCAACATATCTGTTTTCTATATCTTTTGGAGATTTTTTTTTGGCACCTTAAAAACTGATAGTAACGGCATGTTTAAATGGTTTCTTGTTTGAAATATAAAGACTAAATTAACTTAAGTACCAAGCCTCTCTCTTTCCTAGAAATACAAATTTCCTTACTGCTATGTTATTCTCATATCAATGAATAATGAGAGCAATTAGTCTTGGGGCAGTAATACATGAATATAAAAGTTCATTGAAATCATTTAAGCTGTTATTTGATATGTTTCTAAGTAATAAACAATATTGCTGGTACAACTGAAAATAGCCTGGAAACAAAGATTAATTGTACACACCAAATTTATTATAGAATACAAGAAAACCCATGTATTTTCATTTATATAGATAAACTATGACTCATACCTTTTTTGAAACTGGAGCAACTGAAGAACAGGCAATACTAATGTATGCAAATTTCTTATCTCCATTTATATGTTTAATAGGCACTTTTCCTCTCCATTGAATAATGATGGTTGGAGTCCATTGTATTTTAAGAACTTCAGTGCTACTTGGTAGTAAAGAAAGTTGTACTGAACTAAATTTTAATCCAACTTCAAGAATGTCATCAGACAACTCCAGTTGAATCTGGGAAGGGAAAAGACAAAATATTAGTGAACAGTGCAGTTGTGATTCTTTTATAAATATTCAACTTCAAAATCTAAAAAGTCTGTCATACAGGGGCTGAGAAAATAAGCAGATTCGACATGAGCTGGTATATGATCTCAACTCACCATACTCTATTTCTCCCATAATAAGAAGCCTATGTAAACAAGAATCAAATACCAGCTTTATGACATGTTTAGAGACTCCTTAAAGAAAATCTGCTAAAATTCAAACAGGTCCCCTGTTCTTATGAGGGACCAAAAAATGAAAAAAAAATTATATAACTAATCTTATTATAAATTTAGTTTCCTATAATTGTTGATCTATGCGTGTTTTCACGAACAGTAACCTTGACTGAGATATTTGCATTTTTTTTTGGTTTTCATTAAACCTCAACTCCAACTCATGTCGGATTAGCCAATATGTCTTGAAGCATCTTATTTCGAGCTTCAATACGTTTTCTCTTAACGGGGCAAGGATTTCAATGTTATTATGAGATGGGTCATAAAATATTATGTACACAGTCTTGTTGGACATGTACTTTTCAACAATTGTTTTTTTAATGTATTTTCTCTGATATTACCCAAAATATTAGCATTTTTCAGTTTTAGTCTTCTGTAAACCCCCACTCCTGAGACACTAAACATCTCATTTTCAGCGTAAATTCTAAGTCCTGTTAACATAGTAGTTCGGAATCTACTTAGTTTATGGGCTTGGTGGACTTTTTTAGTAGTTTGTGCCATGGAAGAGTTTTCAAACCTACCCAGAAAAATGTATTGTATAAAGAGTGTGAAAAGAGGAAGTATATATAGAGGAGACTGCACGATCTTAGCTACACATTAGACTAAATGAAATAAGGTGGTGGCGGAAGTCCAGATCCAACAAGGCATGTTATTTTTTAAGTTTTAGGAAGCTTTATTAGTAATAAGTACTGTCTTCAAAGCAACTTATTTATTTGATAGTACAATAAAACAAATATTCCAAATATAATTTCAGAAATAAGGGAAACTCAATATTTCATAGTAGTTATACTTACTTCAGTTAGGAGATCTGAGGGATTACGTATAATAACAGTAGACACTGAAGTAGTATTTAAATTCACATTTGTAAAACACACTTTTGGTATAAGTGCAAATGGTGCAAGTGTTAAAACTGTGGGAGGTTCTGAGTCTCTTGCCTTCTTTTGCTTTGGAGTAACATTCACCTAAGAAAATATAAAAGTTGTAATAGTAAATAAGATCAGAGGATCATTTTTTGGTATTGTAAAAAAAGTTGAAATTAATTACCTCAAAAAAATCAGTTCTTCTTTTAATGCCTGCCATTTTACTTAACCTAAAAATGAAAGACAATCAGAATAATCTGTGAAACTGGAAACTATAAGGAAAAAAGAGGGAACCAAATAAAACAAGCTTCAGGAGATAGGTAAAGGCATTTTAAGAACAATTTAAATTGAATCTGATACATATTCGTGTCCTTAGCCATATAACTATATTATAACACACACACATATATCATTTTTAGACATCAATAAAATCTAATAACTAACACAGTTCTAAATAATTTTTTTTTATTTATTTATTTGGGTTGAACAACTCTGAGGTAGGAAGGGGTTAGGCGAGATGGCTTTGGCGAAAGTTCTGCCATATTTGTTGGGGCACATTACAGAACAAATTATTTATTCAAGGAGCTCCTCAATAGCCTCATACTGTTGAGCGAGTGTATATAAGCCCAATATCAAACCCTAGTAGTTGCAAAGCTCAATAAACTATAGGGAGTATAACCCCCGGGGCTTGAATTCAGTAATAATAATTTTTAATTTCTTAGAGAGTATAGATTATTGTGGTGAAAGTTTATGAAAAAAAAATATTCCTATGTGAAGTTGTTGAACCTCTAGTATAACAGTGTAATGCATTACCACTAGACTATGCCCAGTCTATTCTAAAAATTTGGAAAGGTCAATTTAAATAATACATGATGGATAAACTCAGTTTATAGTAATGAACATATATATGTATTTGGCACACCTTGCTCATTTGAACTCATTAACAGTATAAATCAGAGATGATAAATTTAAAATTGAGGACAAATTTATAAGGTGGTCATCAGAACTACAGGGTGAAAGTGTAGTTTAGTCCCCCTTCCCTTAGTAGTGCACTTTTCAAAATGACGTCTGCGGCCATTTGGTTTTTTTAACTTTATCTTTTTTAACACTTTAGACTTTAGTGACCGCATTCAAAAATTTCCAAAATACGCCATCGGTGGTTTTAACTGAGGGTGGGGATTTTAATTTTAACTTAATTTTTTTTTAACTCACCTAATTTGTTGGATCCTTAGACGGTGAAAAAACAAGATGGCGTACGGAGGGGACTAAAATACACTTTAGCCGAACTTTTAGTAATTAGTAATTGTCATCCCATCAAGAAAAATAAGATAGCCCTTCTATTAAGGAAGGGAAGGGTTCTAAAAAAATATACTTGGAGATGTAAGACAGTCAAGTAACATAGGAGGGTCAGATGTAACAAACCCAAACTAATGGATTTCTATGTCAATTTTGATTCTGTCGAACTTAAAAAGACTGCAGCCCTCTTGCTTACCGTTGAGAGAATAGAACATAATAATGTTCATGAGTATAGGTAAATTGGATGGACTTTTTGTCATTTCAAAACATTTTTATTGAA
The DNA here is from genome assembly GCA_019009955.1 of Riptortus pedestris. Taxonomy (NCBI): domain Eukaryota; kingdom Metazoa; phylum Arthropoda; class Insecta; order Hemiptera; family Alydidae; genus Riptortus; species Riptortus pedestris. The sequence continues at coordinate 135,222,408 of CM032229.1, forward strand.
AGACCTTACCCAATGTAGGCACAGATGTTATATTTTTCAAAAATATTAAAGCCAAAGTTTAAATTAAAATATATTAGTAATATTCTGAGCAATTTACTGTGCAACTTTTACATTGTTTACTGCCTTAATTACACCACTCCCCTGTGTTTTAGAATGTTGAATTAAAATGACATCAAAATAATAAGTAAAAGTCTATCAAGAAATTAAGTGGAATCTCATTTGCCTATATATGTATGATGGTCTATCAAATAATTTTGAATCCCTATCTCTTAAGAACATGAGAGTGAAATTGGTTGCTACAATATAAAATAAAGAGCTTTCAATTAATTAGTTTCAGCTTACTACCTAAGAAGATCAATTTACCCATGAAAAGGATATTTAGTAGGGAAATGCCACATTTCAATATTACTCTTTTGGCATTAAAAGAAAAAATATCTATAATATTAAAAAACATTCATAATAAATGATACAAAAACATATAATTTTAACTTCATCATATTCACTTTAAAGCTGAATTGTGGAAATATTTTAACCAAAATATCACTTTTATAAATAAAGCAATTCAAATGTTAATATTATACAACTGTAAAAACATTGATTTATCAATGTAGTGCAAATTTTGTGTAGGCAAAACTCATATTTTAGAGGTTTTTATTTTATATTAACAATTACAATGAGCAAGATAAAAATACAACTTATATATGTCAAATATCTATTAACAAGAAACTTACATACCTTAGAAATCATACATAATTACGATAGAAGCTTACAGCATGAAAATATATTCCTGTCTGAAGTTGTCCGAACTCAAATGTTTAGTTAGAAGTCTTAAGTTATTAGAATAATCCAAGTTCAAAGTCCACACATTTGCCTCATAAATTCAAACAACCAAACGGGCTTTTAACTGCCATTCAACCAAAGAGGTTTATGACAAAGATATATTTTGTAAGGCGTGTAGATAGTCAACTTGATGGACTGTTGGAAGTATTAAATGATTTTGTGAGTACGTCAAGCTCATTTATTAAGATGTATTTTACTTAAAATATTCTTAATAATTAAAAAAAAATAATACAACGTAATTAAATGCAGCTGCGGCTAAGAAGAATGCCAATTGAATTCCTTACCTACATCGATATTTTATTGTGTATCCTGTCACGTTTATATTATAACTGTTCCACCATCCATGAATTTGGCTAAATTCATCTAACACCTCATGCAGGAGTTTAAGGGAGGTGGGGGCATGATAACATGTTTTTTTGAAAACTTTCCTCAAATGTCCATCGATCCTACCTATAAAATGTCTGTTACTGCTCTAGCGGTCGTATAATATAATATAAAATAGCTTCGTTATTATGCGTTGGATCGAAAAAGTGTATAGAATCAATCTTATTTTACATTGAATAAGAAATGCATTTCCATAATGTTATATGGATATACATCAATTTCACAATTACCTAGCTTGAGATATTCTGGTGGATCAGTAATAAATTCAGTGAAAGTGTATTTTAGTCCCCCCCCCTTCATGGCGAACGATGACGATGGCGGGCATGTTGTTTTTCTATCTTTTTTAACACTTTAAAATTTCCAAAATACGCCATCGGTGGTTAAAACCGAGGGTGGTGGTTTTGTTGTTCTAACTTTATATTTTTTGACACTTTAAGATTTTCAAAATACGCCATCGGTGGTTGTAAGTGGGGGCGGGGATTATAACGAAACAAGACGGCGCGTAGGGGGGGGGGACTAAACTGCACTTTAGCCATAAATTCTATTGGTCCGCCTCAAAATGGAAATCAGAATTTTCAAAATAAAAAAAAATTAAGCGACGTTTTACGACCAAAAAACACATTTTAAACAAAATATGTTTACATTTTTCCGACAGATTCAATATTATTTAAAATATTGTTAACGTAAGTTTTGACGCCCCAGTAAACCCTCACTCTAGACAGCGGTAGTAAAGCCCTCGTTAAGAATATTCATATTATACATACATAAAGTTCAACACGCAGGGGCTGCGTATACTAAGCAGATTTTCCACGTACCGCATTGATATTCCCACATGTTCACACTGAAAACTAAATACTTGAGTCACGAAAAAATGCATATAATAACAAACAATTCCAGACCATCAATAGTTTACCAAGATTTGCCCTATAATATTTTACGATCCGACTCATAATAACAGAGGTATTTTTAAATTTGGAATCCCTCTCGCTCTAAACCCCTACTATTCCTGCTCCGATTTCTGCCAATCACAAATATGATCATTACTGCTGGCTGATGCGGTTGAATGTAGAGTATGGTATAGATCATGTAAACATTTTCGAAGCAAGAACGTAAAATCTTAATTGATGACATCATCGTTCAACGAATTTGTATGTATCTCGCATAATAAAGGTCACATAAAAACAATATTTGGTATTTAAGCTTAGAAAAAAGGGGTTCGTATTAATAGCTTATTGTTAGTATGACATGACTAGGAGTGGGGTTCGCTGAAGGCTGGAACTAAAAAATCCAAATATCGCAGTTAATTCCTATTCATATTAGAAAAAATATGAATATACACCATTTATAGGCAATTAAATCTCCAGTATGGTACTCGGTAATCTCTTCATGAGTACAACACCAATAGTTGTACCCCCTTAAGGGAACTTTGCTAATACAAACCATTTCACAATTCTAGTTAGATAATTTTATTTAAGGATCGGTAGTCAATAGTTTGAAATTCATAAATCTAAGCAGGACTCAGAATGTATACTAAATACAATTCATTCTTTACTTTTTCCGACAAAATGAGTATTAAAGAAAATATGATTTGACGTCGAAGTCAAGCCCACCCCAGAGAGTGTTAGTAAAGTATCAAACCATCATATTAGCAATATTCATTGCCTAAATACATATGTCTACTAACACTTTCCCATATCTAATCAGACATTTTCATGAAACATCTGAAGTCTTTGGCACCCGGATGTAAAAATTCCCCAATTAATATATGTAAGTAACGATTTAGGGCCAAATTCGATTTGTATAAAAAATGTTTCTATAAAACCAATGCTAACGAAGTTATTTATGAATGCGTATTTACAAAGTGTGAATTACCCCCCCCCCCCAGTAATATAACTAAAACTTGTAATTTCAAATATAAACTAATAACAAATACTGATATGAATCATATAAGGTATTTATATTCCGAAATTGTAGGTTTTGGACTCATTTTAATTTCCTACTTCTCTTTTAGCTCTTAAATTAATATTATAGAAGGGGATATTTCTAACTCAGCGAGAAATTATCCTAGACATTTTATGACCTTTCAGCTTTGGGGGCTACTGCTGGTGCATCCACTTTTTGTAATGAAATGCTTTGAACTCATCATCATGAGGTAGTTAGATTTTTGAGACAGGATTCATCATGTTCAGGTTGGGATGGTATATTAGGGCAACCTCAAGCTAGTTTTATTTAATCTCTTTATTTGTTACCTCTTCACATTTCCACAAATATTCTAAAGGTTGCATATTGTTCTTTGGTTAGGATAATGTCTCTTTGTTTAACTGCTGACAGCTCATTTATTTAATCCTAGCCAAGGTATGTCTGTGGCGGCAGACTCCTCAGCATCCCTGTAGATGCAAGCAGGGCTGTTTCGGTTTTTATGTTCTTTTATATCTACCTGGATTCAATAGGGTATTGTCACCCCTAAAAGCTTTCTATGCCAGTAATAAGCAAGGAGAGTAAAGGAAATGAGACTAGATATTCACATTGTCATTATTATGGGATTCTTGATCCCTTGATCAACTTATTTATAATGAAAAAACAGAAGTATAAAAGACCAGAGCTTAGGTTGGCAGTTAACCTTCTTGACCAAGTTAAGTGGGACTCGCTCTGAGCTCTGCATGACCACTCAAATGTCTTCATAGGCTATCATCCTACAAGAACTACATAGTCCAAAGATGTGGTCCAAATTTATTTGGTGTTATGAACTTTTTTTCAATTCTTTGTTGTTTAAGCTTTAAACTATTTAGCTGTTTCAAAATCACATTTAAGCTCAAGAAAAATTATTTAAGAAGGGGTTGAACAAGCTTCTTTCTCTTCTGTTATTCATGTATACATAATGAATGAACAAAACCACTGTAAGAATGTTCAACAGTATATTGCTCAATAATTTAGAAAGAAGAAAATAAAAAGTATATATTTGTATGTATGTTTATATAGATTAAGCTTTTGATATGAGTTTTATTGTTTCTTTATAGACAAATAAATCGATGGAAAATGTTTTCTTTTAATTTGTAATATTTTATTCAGAATACTTAACATGTGTTAAACAGCATACAGAAAAGCTTCCACAAGATCCAATGGCTTAATAGATATTTAGAGAAAATTCAAAAACACACAAAAAAAAATTTGTCGTTGATTTAAATTATATCATTATACACCAGCTGATTAAGGTGAGTCAATATATCTCTGTATATAATTTTATGATGCATAATTGTAATTCATTTAAAGCAGCTGTGGTTTTAAATAAAGATACTGATTTTGAGTAGAATATAATAGGTTATTGATTTACAATCTTTTGAGTTCTTGTTTACTTGTTGCTCTACATAGCAACAAAACTTTAACATGGAAAGAGCTAAAAGTGCGTTATCAAACGACCTTCTTTATGGAAGGTACTTTATTATTTTATAATTTACTAATCTCATTCCAATTCACCAATCAATCTTAGAATAAGGAAAATATTCTCTTTTTTTCAAGAGAATTGAATCGATTACAGATCCTGATAGATTTTGTTTTGTATACTTTTGCTTGGTGTACACGTCATATTGTGAATATAGGCTCCATACATTTTTCTTTATATGTATACATCTGTGAATTAGTTATTTCTTAAATTACAATTCACAAATGAATTTTAGTTCAACAATTCATTAAATTACCAACATTTGCCAGCTTCTAGTTAGATTAAAAGGATAAATCTGCATGGACAATTTGACTTATTAATCAAGTTAAAGCTAGCATTTACTATTGATTCAGTGCAATTAAAACTGTTATTTGAGTAATTGCGTGTGAAACTAAAGTTAGCTGTTTTAAAAGTATGACTCAGAATATTCTTAATACAACTATTAAAATGGCCAAAAGTAAAAATAATTTATATAATTCTTAGAAATGTGACTAATAAAATAGTATACTTTTGTTACAGTCTATAGTTTAATAATAATGTTTTAAACAGTTTTTAAAATGTATTCAGTTTTTTTAGTATTCTTTTAAGTCAAAGATAATTTTCTGTTCAGCCTAAAATTTATAACTTTTGTTGATTCCATATATTGTTGCAAAATGTATTTTGCTATGAGGTATGCAAGTAAAATAATTTTAACGTGGTGCCCATGATTGTAGTGTAAATGTGGCTTTATAAAATATAGGATTTGAGGGGCATAATTGTATGATAATACATGATTGTATGATCACTCAATTTAATTATTTTTTAAAATCAAAAATAAAACATCCAGTTTATTCCATTGAAGTTACTTGCCATGTAAATAATTTAAAATATTAATTTTTGAGCCAAACTATCTGGGTATGAAATGTTTTTCACATATTGGGTTCTTTTCAAAAGTGATATAGAATAGTTTTAATTCCTTAGAGTGGGCAGTGATCTTTATCTTTTCTACATTACTTACAATCTCTGTTCACTCATTTATTAAATAAAGATAATTGCAATTATGTCTGAAAAAGAATGTTCTGTTTCCATTTTAATATGTCTCATTTATGATTTTTGTTAAAGGATCAATACAAATACTCCAATGAGGCAGAAAGTAACATTTTGTACTGATTTAGAAAAGTCAGTACTCACTTCCAATTTTGAGAAAAGAGGTTGGACTCAAGTTGGACCAGATGAAGATTGGAACTTTTATTGGTATATTTTCTTACTTTTTGTTTTTTATACTTTTAGTGGCTTTATTCACAAGTATTTTTTTTCTATTTTAGGGCAGGGATTCAAACCTGTCGTAACCTCTTCAGTGTTGATAGTGGTTATCGAATGCATGATCATCAGTGAGTATAGATCGGTTATTAATTTTTAAAACTATTTTCACTTTCGTTTAGATAAAACCATTTAAAATTACTTCCAAATTTTGTATTATTGATTCCTTATTAGCCATTTTTACATTTTAATTGTAATTAAAGCCAAATTTTAAACCTAAATTTATAGTTTCATAAACTTCTTCACTGTGCTGAATGTTCTTCTCCAAACTGGCTTGCTGCTCCAGTGTTCTTCTTGTCAAGCTTCACTGTGCTAGTTTTAGCAGATTTCCCTTAAGGGAAATCAGCTATTGAGGTTGTACTCATGATGCGATTTTCAAAATTTTTCTTCAAATGCCCATCGATCCTACCCAGGAGATGACGAAAATGAGGTCCGTTCAAAACTGTATATATATATCTATATATATATATATATATATATATATATATATATATATATATATATATATATATATATTTGTCTGTTACCGCTCTAGCGGTCGCAATTTTTGTTTGATCGTTACCAAACTCGATATTTAGTCGTTTTATGTAAAAAGAAAGATCAAGTTCGTTAACGGCTGAAATCGGACCAGTGGGAGGGGGGGTTTAGAGGGGAGGATTTTTGAAAATTCAAAATATCTCCGTTACTATACGTCGGATCGAAAAATTGTACAGAATCAATCTTATTGCAAATTAAATTTACTATAAATATTGTTATATACATTTATTCCCTATCTTGAATATTAACCGAGATATTTGCATTTTTATGAAATTTGGGCCGATAACGAATTTTTGAATTTCCCGCGAAAAGCTAGTTTGGCCCTTTGCCGTAACCGTTTGGCTCTCGTATGGAGATTTCTCTATTGTATAACTTCACGTAGGAAATCTGCTTAGTTTACGCAGCCCCTGCGTGACGGACTTTTTAGTAATTCTACAGCTACAGAAAGTTAGCCCAGTGAAGCAAAATGAGAAGACCGCTAGAGCAGAAAACTGGATTGGAGGAGAGGAACCTAAATTTATATAAAGTTCCAGTTCTTAAGCATAAACTTTCATAATTGTACAAATGCTATTAAAAAGGAGTGTAGTAAAAAGTAATAATTTACACTTAGCTTTGAAAAAAAAAAAAAATTATCTGTTGTTTTCAATAACCATAGGATCATGAATCACTTCCCAAATCACTTTGAATTAACAAGGAAAGATCTGCTTGTAAAAAATATTAAAAGATACAGGAAGGAGCTTGAGAGGGAAGGAAATGCCCTTGGTACAAAAATCATGGGAAAATACATCTATTTGGATTTCATACCAGTGACATTTGTTTTACCTGCAGGTAACTTAATTGGCAATAATTAAATATATTTAAAACTGTAAATAATAAAATTAATTCAACATTACAGATGGCTTACTTATTAGTATTGTTACTTTTTAAAAACATAACTTTGGATTCCATAGCCAATAATGCATGAACATGAACTGCAGAAAAGTCCCCACATTCGATTTGTCTAGTTAATAAGTAAGAGTATCGGGAGTGGGTAAAGTAAATATCTGTAAACCTTCAGCATGATTCCAGTATGTGGAATGTATACTTAGTTTCACAACCTCTATATGATGGACTTTCTATTAAAGGCTATTTGACAAAACAAATGTTTTGAGCTCAGCTATTGAGGTCATACTCATGACACAATTTTCAAAATTTTTCTTCAAATGTCCATCGATCCTACCTAGGAGATGAAGAAAATGAGGTCCTTCAAAACTGTAGATATATATTTGTTTGTTACCGCTCTAGCGGTCGGAATTATTGTTTAATCGTTACGAAACTCGATATTTATATTTGCAGTTTTATTAAGTGTGCGCGTGATAACAGAGTTGAGTTTGGCTGAAGTCGGTTCTATTGGGGACTTTTCGCTGAAAGCTAGTTCGGCCGTTTCCGTAACTGTACAGCTCTAGTGAAATTGGTTTAGAGACTCGTTACTACTACTGTTATAAGTAGGCAGATTTCTCTACTGTAAAACTTCTGGTGGGAAATCTGCTTAGTTTACGCAGACCCTGCGTGATGGACTTCTTTAATATCCCATTCCTTTTGTCAGGTATTCTGTAATTTAAAAACTTCCTATCCATTAAGCATTTAAATTGAATTTCCCTTTTATGAGTTTCTCCTAGTATTTTTATTATAATATAGACTGAATTATCTTTCAGTCATTAATAATACTTTGCCTTAACAGCTCATGAAATGTCAGAGTCCACCAATTTGTGATTGGTCATATTAAAATTTAAAATTAAAATTAATTTGTGACAGTCCCTTCATTATCTACAGGATTCCAGTTTTAAATTAAATTGCATTAATCCTGTATTTTTTTTCTCTAACACAATTGTTCATAAAATGATTTTTTTTGTACATATATGTAAACTTTGACTTTGAATGAAGTTGCTAAAAATAAATTTAAGCTCACTAATGCGACAATTCAAGGAAATAGAAAGTATGCTGTACTAGGATTCTTTGTCCTAGCAATAATAAATAGACAATACAGGCTGTTTAATTATCATGAGTTTTGTGAAGGATATATTATTAATACAATATTTTTGAGCAGACTATAACATGTTTGTGGAAGAGTACAGAAAAAATCCTTCAAGCACTTGGATTATGAAGCCTTGTGGAAAAAGTCAAGGAGCAGGAATTTTTTTAATTAATAAACTATCAAAATTGAAAAGATGGTCAAGGGAAGCTAAGGCTCCATTTAATCCAACAGTAACTAAAGAAACCTATGTGATTTCTAAGTACTTATCTTGTTTTTAATATATATATATATTGGGCTAGAATTGTAATTTTTAAAACATTGTTTTTTGACATTACAGATATATTGACAATCCTTTACTAATTGGCGGAAAGAAGTTTGATATGAGACTATATGTATTGGTTACATCATTCCGACCATTAAAAGCATACCTCTTTAAGCAAGGCTTCTGCAGATTTTGCACTGTGAAATACGATACAAGTATGCAGGAGCTTGACAATATATTTGTGCATTTGACTAATGTTTCTGTTCAGAGGCATGGGGTAAGAAAATTCATAGTGTATATAAGTTTTTGGGTAGATTCAAGATGAGGTTAAAACCTTTTGGTCATAATACACTGAATAACATAAGAATAAACTGAAAATCTCAAGTGAAAATATTAACTGAGAATGAATATTATAAGCAAAAAATTGTTAAATAAGTAACATTATTTGTAAAATGTTTAATTTTATTATTTTAGTTTACTATTTAAACAAACGTGTGTACAAAATTAATAAATTCATCATAAGAAGTTATTTATTAACATCCACTTTATGTTACTGACTGATTGGGACAGTATATTATAAAAAACCAGGTTGACTTATTTAGTTAATCATTTTCTGCTAGCCATGGTGGGAAAAACCCATGACACCTTATAACTCATAGATAACCTGACCCCATCCTCTTCTCGAGCAGTACATCCAGTTAAGTTTAATTCTTATATATTAGAAAATACTAAAAATGGAACATAACATAATTTAAGGTAAATTAAATCCTATAAAAGGCCTCATGACTAATAAATGTAACAATCATTTCACTGTTATTATTATTTAGTTGCGGGGCTCAGGTTAGCCATGTGAGTTAAAGCGTTGGACTTAATCTCACATGGTATACCTAGAGTGGCGAGTTTGATTCTCACCTGGACAAAGGAAATTATTTAGTGACGGAATTCATTAAATACCATCCTAAGTCCCACCCTGGCTAGAAAAGGGTGGTAACCTGTAGATAACCCGTCCCAATTAGCCTTAGTTACAAAAAGTGGGCGTTATTAAATAATAATAATAATTATTTAGTTGCTTGTCTTTATTTCGGTTGCACTCTACTAAGTGATCTTAGAAAAGGTATATTTTCTAAAAGCAGATTTTTTCATTTGTGGTCAATCTTCTAGAACTAACTGTGAACTGGCTCTAATGAAACAAAACTAAAAGCTGATAGACTACTAATTTGTTTTAGGGTGACTACAACAGCATGCATGGAGGAAAATTAAGTGTGGATAATTTACGACTTTATCTTGAAAGTACCAGAGGTAAAAGCGTCACTGATAAGTTGTTCAAAAATATAATTTGGTTAATTGTTCACTCATTGAAAGCTGTAAGTGGTATAATGACCAATGATAAGCATTGTTTTGAATGCTACGGATATGATATTATCATAGATAACACCCTTAAACCATGGCTTATAGAGGTTAAGTATTGTTTAGATCTATATAACTACTGTAATAAAGATAATTTAGATTTTGCTGTTGACTCAACATCTGTTTTAGGTGAATGCTTCTCCATCATTGACATCAACTACGGTGAATGATAGAATTTTAAAACACAGGCTCATTGATAATATTTTAAGTGTTGTTGTTCCTCCAAATGGCATTCCAGAGTAAGATATAAGTATGATTTATTTAAGTAAAACTTTAACTGATGTGCTACAGTTCCAGAACTTGGAACCAATCCTGTAACTGCAATTGCAGGCCACAGCTCTCCCTTAGAGCTATCTAGCCTTTTTTGACATGCCTGGTATACAATATAAGATACACAATGAATCACCACTGAGTATCCCTCCCTACTAAACAGCAAAAGTGATGTCATCATCACCAGTGGGGATTGTATCTGATCTGCCTCCTATATAGCTTTTCAGATTTCCCTCGAGGAAAATCAGCTATTAAGGGCTCTCCCTCAATCATGGGTGCACTTCTGGTTTTCTAGAAACAGTTATTCTAGTGGCTACACATATTGGGCCCCTGACAGTGCTTTTAAAAATTTCCAGCTTTGCCTTGTACTATTAAACTGAGAGCTTACAGTGTCACATGAAAGTATCTGGTCCCTGTGATCATATTTAGACTTTTACAATTAATGTTAATATGAAATTATGAGCATACTATGGCCATAAATGGCATGTCATACAGTTTTGTGCCTCAAACTATGATTTGCAAACAGCAATGATTTTAGTTATCAGTTAAAAACAAATTGTAGCAGATCACATCAGATGCTAGTCTGCAAGCTTATGATGGTAAATCAGTACTTTGAAAAATTAAGAATTTGACATGAGAAATAAAGATTATGGAAGAATGATAAAAAAGTTAGCAAATTGTCACATTTTTGTATGAAAACCATGGGAAAGATGGGTTCCAGATGAACTGAATGAATAACGTAAAGAAAATGGAACCACTTGATAATGACTACTCCTCACCAGGTAAATAAGAAAGTAATTCACCAACAAATAGAAACAAGTATTGGTACTTCAAGAACTCTAAATTTAAAAGAAATGGGTAAATCCAGGCAAACCAATGACATCGATTGCAACCACTGTGGAAAGGAATAAGTGCTCTTTTTGATGGGGACAGAGGGATGTCATTTATTATGAGGTGCCAAAACCATTAACTTGAATGCAGCCAACATCAAATGATCCAATTTTAAAAGCATTGCATGTGAAGTGACAGGACCACAAGAAAATGATGTCATTGAGATGGGAAATATTTCTGCATGCAGTTTATCCACTTCTGACCTTTATTTATATAGACTCTTGCTGAAGTTTCACTTCTTATGAAAATTACCCAATCACTGGTTTATTTCAAAAGAGCAAGTTTTATTGGGGGGTGGGATTCATAGTCTAAGAGAAGAGAAAAATGTATAGCTAACAATGAGCAATATTCAAAATATATTTGTCATCCTTATTAGACAATAAGCCCATACTCTCTACACAAGAAGTTTGGATTAATAATTACAACCCTGGTTTGTGAACTTCCTTGCTATTCTCTTACTATTTCTCCCAGACACTTGATTAAGGAACCTAGCACTGCTCTTAATCACTAATAAGACTTCACTGTCCTCCATATTGTCATATTTCCCGTCTCCTGTGCATTATGCATAGATTTCAGTTATTAAGGACAAAATATTAACGTAGATTTGAATTAATTTTTCCAGGTGAGGAACCTGATAGTTCAAATTGGAATGAATTGTTGAGCATATCAATATTTCTACGCAAATTACTTGCTCCACACATTGTTCCTGGAGAAATGTATAAAACAAAAGTTAATCTAAATAACAAAGTAAACAACTTTTGTTATGTACATGTTTGTCGAAAAACAAATAGACAATGAAATATCGCAAGTTTTTATTTCAGGCCTCCCTTATAACCCCCACTCCCGTTCTAACCAAAAACTTTTAATATAGCTTATAATCATGGAAGAATTAATGCTAATTGACATACCGAGTTTTGTTAAGTTCGGTTCAATCGTTAGCGCCCAATAAAATAGTTGACTCCCGCTTTAGTTTATAGTGTATATCTCGTTTATACTTTGTTAAAAGACAAAAATGAATATCACAAAAGTTACCCTAAATACCAAAATAAACAACTTTTGTTATGTTCATATTTGCCGAAAAACGAATAGAAAACAAAATACCGCTATTTTTAAATTCAGGCCTCCCTTAACAACACCCACTCCTGCCCGTCCCTAGTGTATAATGTTGGTATGGCTTATTATAATGAAAGCGTTAGTGCTAGTACTCATATCGAGTTTTATTTATTTCGGTTGGGTCTTTTGTCCCAAATAAAATTGTTCACTTCCGCTATAGGTTTTAGCGTATATCTCGTTTATAACTCGGTATACGAAAAAAGTGTATATAACAAAAGTTACTCAAAATAACAAAATAAACAACTTTTGTTGTGTTCATATTTGCCAAAAAACCAATAGGAAACGAAATATCGCTATTTTTAATTTCAGGCTTCCCTTATAACCCCCACTCCTGTTCGTCTCAGAGGATATTAATATAGCCTAAAGTCTAAGTTGGGTTAGTAGTAATATACATACCAAGTTTCATAAAATTCGGTTTAGACGTTTATGCGTGAAAAGGTAACTAACAAACATACACGAAAGAAACAAACTGCAGATATGGTGTCTATGACATGTGAAACTAAAAGTTATCATGAAATTTCGAGAAAAAAATCACTGTACAGACAGAGTTTACAATTTTATATATATATAGATTGATGTCTACAAAGAATGGCAGACCAATAAATATTTTGCCTTAAGGCAATGTGTAATGAAAATCTGCCCAAAACAGGCTAGTTGATTAAAAGATCTTGAGTTGCCATTATTTTATATGAACATTTCCCAAGCAGAAATCCAAAGTTAAAACTACTTACTAGCAGCCAAACTTTTGTTGTTTTAATTCAGTATACTTTAAATTTACAAATAACTTGATAATAACTTATATTTCTACAGTGCTAAATGGAGTAAAACTCCAAGCCAGACTGCACTGGGTAATTTTGAAATCCTAATAGATGAAGAAGCAATGAACCATAATGAAAATACAAAGAATAAGAAAAATATTAAACATGGGCCTACTCCGCACATAATTCCATCAAGAAATATCAGGCGAAGATGATAAATATGTTTTAACACTTCTGAGAGAAAACTAAAAATAAGATTTCAGGTAGATAAAATCCATACAAAAGTAACAAATTTATTTATTAAAATTTTATTTGTATTTTATTATTAAAGGTTTCACTGTGGAGGAGCACCCCTGCCTCGTCCATATCCACCTCTCTGAAAAATGTTATCAGAAATTAGTAAAGCAACATTAAAAAACAAAGTTGAATTAATTAAATTCATTTAAGGATAATAAGATTAATTATGAAGGAAATGAACATTGCAAACATTAATAAAAATGTAATTTTAAAATAAAATCCAATAGAACCAGTGTTGTATTAATTGATAATTAAGTAATAATTGAAAGAATAAGACAGATCTACTCTGATCATTGTCACAATTGGAAGTTGAAATGATTTTTCAATTCAGCAAAAGACTAAGTTAGATCCTATCCCCCCCCCCTTTCAATTATAGATGAAGATCCTTCTTCTTGCTCCAATACTTTCAATTACATCAAATTCTGTAAATGATTCCCTTCTAGATACAAAATAAGTTATTATCAAAATAAATTTTCAGTACTGTTTTGAAATTGTAATAATATTTCATCACTATGATATACAGTCTAGTTAGGTAAACAAACATTTTTTTGAACCGACTCCTTGGACTACGGGCCACTGGCCTCCTGATTCGTATCCATTAGTGAGCTTAACACCAAATTTATAAAGCTATATATTATTTATGCCATGGTCTTCGAGGATGTATATGGCATTTTGAATTAAAAATAATTATTTGACAAGTATTCAATGTTTTTCTTTCATAAAAGTAAATTTTCTGATGAGCTATTTTCAATTTATACCCATTTTAGGTATAAATTACCAAAATTATCATATTCAATACAAAAATGATAAATCTATCTAGGCACCTTACTATACACTAAAACTACCATTTGTTCTAGATCATGAAAGCAAATATTGCAATTTCGGAATTGTTAAATTACACATTTTTGACAAAATAGAGGTATTTAATAAATTCAACAACCAACACTCTGAATCCCTAAGAAGAATGCTTTGACCTAACTCGACATTATTTCATACTTACAAATTCAAGGTCAACATTTCCAGGACCAACATCTGCTTTCTTGTCAGGCTGCTGTGTGGGCGCCCTTCTGTAAGCAGACCTGTCTTCATCAGGCCTAGAAGTATCAGCTCTAGATGTAACAGGCCTTGGTCTGGCAGTTTCACTTCTGCTTGGCCTTTTCAAAGTAGCTGGAACAATCTACGGAGAAAAACATTTCAGAGATTTGTATTTTCCTGGTTGAAAAAAATTAAATTAAATGCACTTTTAGGCCTTCTTAAAATTTTTAAAATCCATACCAAAAGAAATTACTTTTTTTGCAACGTGATTCCCGACCACCCAGATCAAGGAAAGATTTTATATAAAAAAAACTTTGAAAGTCATGTCAAGTTCCCCTACTTTCCCAAATTTTGTATTTTAACACACACACTCATCCATACGAGTAAATAGAAAATGAAATATTTGGGGTATTATATATTATGCAAGGAAAGTGTATATTCATTGAAGAAGAAGGTTAGAATTTAGTTGGAAAAAGCTTTATTGAAAAAGTGAGGTACCTCTTTGATTTAACAATTGACCGATCTTTTAAAGGAAAAGTAATTAGAAATAGTACGTTTATGTATTTCAAATCCAAAAAATATGTCGTATATCATTAAAAAATGCATGGGACTTTATGACCCTGTGCCGGCCTGCAGAGTGGTATTTGGGCTCAAGTCTGGTACGGGGTTATATAGTCATATGATTGTAATGTGTTGTAATTTAAAGTTAATTCATATTCACCTATTTTTATGTATAACAAAAATTAAAATCCTTCATTGAAAAAAAAGCAAGGTAAATACACATTTATAAGTCACACAACAAAAAATTGATGAAAACACGGCATGCGACTGCCATATATCTTTTGATGCTCTAAGAGTAAAAAAATGTTTGAATATAGCAATTTAGTTCATTTTACGAGTGGTAGTAGCGCATCAAAAGGGGACATAAGTACGGGGTCAATTGACCCCGTGCCGCACTTAACGTGTTAATCAAGCATTTTAGTTTTTTGGTGGTGATCAATTGACCCTGTGTTGCACTTGTGGATAGACCATTTTTTTTAAGACCACACTGAACGTGGGCAGAAGATAAAAGGGAGAAAAATCTTAAATAAATACTTCAAACAACATATGATTCTAGCTAGTTTAGTACTAATATGTAAAGAATTCTGAAGGATCCCAGCAATTTCAATTTTAAGTTAAGTTGTAAGATTGAGATCTTGATGATTGAAATGTTTACTCTACCAAGAAACCATCAATACTTATTGTAAACCATTACACACGCATGCATGCATGCACACACACACACACACATACCACTGGACTGGCACTGTCAATGCATTTATCAAATTACCTCAGCAGGAAGGTGTAGATAGTTTCGTAAAAAGCTAATTCCCTCATTTGTAAGATACCAGTAAAAATGTCTCCAAGCAAACTGCTCCTTCACATATCCTCTTGATTTTAAACTCTGAAAAAAAAAAAAGAAGAAATATTAGTAGTAGCTGATAAGATTATTTTAAATAATATGCCATATAAGGTTTACCCTAATAAATCAATATCTAATAGCCAAATATTCTTGCAGAAGATTTTAAAAAAACAAAAAAAAAACAACCCTGTTTTAGAGTGTGGCTTAAAGCAAATTATAAAGATGCCATTTTCCATATAACTTTTCCACTTTCATGTTTTTATTCTCCTATTTACTTAAGACTCCTAGCCAAGAAACAAGTGTGAAAACCTTGTTATAAGGACTATGATATCACTTATTTCCTTAAAATCTTTCCATCGTGCAATTCTAACATTAAACTTATTAATCTGTAGAAATACAATTTTAACGTACCTGATTTACTAACTACTTTTCCTAACAACTAAATGGCAACTTGAGCCTTATATTGATCAACGAATGAAACTAAACAAGAGATAAGAGAAAATACAAATCAACATAGAAGGAATACTATATCTTATCACGCTTTAACAAAATTTCAAAAGAGTCAATCATTAAATTTCACTAAGCTTGAGCAGGCTTCTTTGTACCAGCTGGGACAATTTTTTTACTTGGAAAATATAAATAAAAAAAATATCAGCATTTTTTAGGTATTTAACAAATTCTTGTTAATATGCATAAGAACTGCAAAAACAATTTCATATAAATTAAGTTAGGGACAAACTGGTCTTTAAAAAAAAAAAGCCATAATGATACTAAAAAATAAAAGGTTTAGATCAGTCAAACCTTTAAAATGGTGTCCCAATTAGCCTTCAAAATACAAAGATTTCACTATACCTATTCACAGCATAAAATGGAATAGGGATAGTTCAAATCGAAAGGGACGAAATATATAAGCATCAATCTTAGTTACCGATTAATTATTCCAAAAAAATCTTAAGAATAATATTAATGGGTAATTAAACAAATAGACATACATCTAAGACAACAATATTGGATTGGTTACAATAAAGGAGGGTATTGGGTATATACTGCTAAATAAAACAAATTGACTAATCAAAATTATTCAAGAATTGAAAGTTATATTTATGGCTCAGTTAGTTGTAGACTAATTGTGGTTTCATGACACTGGGGCGCTACGGACATTCCTTGACTAAACAAGCAACTTACAATAAAAATTCTAAGGCACAAAGGAAAAAATTACTTCAAACCATATTTGAGCCCTTCCGTCTTTCTAGAGATTTTCAATACAAATTAAATGTAAAAATTGAAGTGAAAAACTTTGATCAGCCTCATATATTCTTGGCCTTTAAAATCTCCATAGATTATTAAGTCTATAGTACAACGCAGCACATCACTTAAATATGTAGATGTAAGACAGATTTTCAAGCCATTTATGATGATACTTCACAAATAATGTACCATACTATGGCAAAAAAAAAACGAAATGCTCAATTATAAATTAGTGGTTAATACCATCTTATAACATTACTTTCTTGTGGATAAATTACTTGCTACTGGTGATAATAAAAACAAATCTCTAATAATTACAGCATTGTAATCCTTACCTGCATGGTTTTGATAACTTCTAGATTCGGAATAGTTTCCAAGTCGGGATGTTTCAAAGCATGATAGTCCTTTTTAGCTACCATCACTCCCTCTTTGAAGAGGAATTCATAGATTGCGTGTCTATTTTTCTTAGCAATCAACATTCTGAAAAACGGAGAATAAAACTGTTCACTGAGAGTTTACAGAAGGTAAATATATAAGGTTAGGTTAGAAGTGTAAAATTGAAGATAAATTGTCAATAAAGCAAAAATACACTTAAAATTTACAAACTACAGAAAAACAATGAAAGACGTATAATCGCAATATGAAAAATTTACAGGATTGGAAAGATATTTTACGATAAAATATGAACTCACATGAGCAGAGGTCTATAACAACCTTACCGCAAAACATGAAAGAAACAGTGTTGCAGCTTTCCAAATTGTAAATCAAAAGCTATCGATTGATTACTTCTTAACAATATTAATTTTTTTGCGCATAATAAACTTATTTGATAAATGAATCATTTAAGACAATAATTTTATTTTTTATTTCTGCTGAGATGTAAAATTATTAGTAAAAGTAAAGTTTGAATGTCGAACATACACTTACAAAAAATATTCAAAATTGAGATACAAGTGATGTACTATATCTCAGTAAGCATATTTATTTTGGTAATTGTTTTCAAGCCCTGGATTTAAAGTTTAGTTGGATCTTAATACTTACTAGCATTCTTTAGAGTTAACCGAATGAAAGACGGGGGGGGGAAGTCAAAACAAATTATTCTTTGTAACGCAGTGAACTCACATTATGTTGTTAAGAATGTAATACACTGATAGTAAATAATTAATGATTTAAATATTTAATGATAATCCCAAACGGGAACCATTTGAAAAAACGTCCGTCACGCAGGGGCTGCGTAAACTGAGGAGATTTTCCACGTGATGTTTTACAATAGAGAAATTTCACGACAGCTGAGCAGTTAGGGAACGGCCGAAGTAGCTTTGGCGGGAAGGACCCGTTAGCCGCCCAGATTTAATAAAAATGCAAATATCTCGGTTAATATTCAAGATAGAGAATAAATGTATATAACAATATTTATAATAAATGTAATTTGCAATAAGATTGTTTCTGTGCAATATTTCGATCCGACGTATATTAACGGAGATATTTCGAATTTTCGAAATTCCTCCCCTCTACCTCCCTCCCACTGGTCGGATTTCAGCCATTAACGCACTTGATCTGTCTTTTTACATGAAACGACTAAATATTGAGTTTGGTAACTATCAAACAAAAATTGCGACCGCTAGAGCGGTAACTGGGGACTCATAGAATGAAAATTTTAGTTTTGAAAAAGAAATGAAAATGAGTTCCTAATCAATCCTTCTTCACTATTTCATACGCCTTGAATAATCCAAAACAAACTCATGGATAGCATTTATTAATTAAATATCACCCATAATGAACATATTTCTTGTCAAAAACCGATCCGAGGACAAATTGTGTTCTCATTTTTATATACATAACATTATATTCGTAATAATAACTGTGAGTAGAAAGCAATTCTAATAATGCCAAATTACACAGGAAATAAGTTAACACAATTAACTGTGTTAGCCTCCGACAACTTCCGCTCCAGCATGAGGGTTATCAACATTGCTTTACTTAAATTATTTATTAAAAAAATTAAGCAATTCGAATATTGTAATATTAATATACCTGACGGAAATAAATATAATGATAAACTAAAGATAATTTAATTTATGTTAAAAAAGTGAGGTGAGGAGAAGAGATCGTAGCCCTCATAAAGGTAAGTATAATAGAAGGTAGCGCCATTCGCGAATAGCCAATCAGAATGCAGCAGGCCTCTACGTCACTAGGCGACAAGATTCGGAGCGGACCAGCAGAAATACGACCAATATAAGCAGTTTTCTGATTAATTTGGCGAATAAAAAATTGTTAAAATATTATATGTCTGTAAATGATAAAAATTACTTTAGTTGAATATATTTTATTTCTAATAAACCATGTACTAATTAGATTCAATTAAAAATAAATACATAATAGTTCCTTAAAATTGATATATGTTGGGCTACATTTAAAAATCATAATTTTTCTACGTAATTAGCTCAATAAAAAGAAAAAAAAAACCTATAAGATGAAATGCCAAAATTGGCACCCAATCCTTTCGACACAAATAATTATCTCCGTGGTTATACTTTTTGTTATATTTGTGTCGAAATCAAAATAAATTGGTTGTTTACAATCACAAGACAGACTTCTTACCAGTACAACTTAAACATTTTTATGGGGGCCAAGTATCTTGTCTTCAGACTGCTCATAAACAAGCCTGCTACCTATATTCATTTCATCAAACGACAAGATAATGAGCCGTTCGTTTTCAGTAAAACTCTTTCCTTTACTATCCATTAAATGTGTTACATTACTTAAAATTCCTGGATTGGATGTAAATGATTTCGTACAGCGACGTGAAGTTGTAAGTCCTGGAAGAGGTTCACCAATATGTCTGCTCTTTTTGAAATAGAGCGAAAAGTTAGAGCATTGGCAATATCCTCATTTGTCTAATGGCTTTTTACTTTAACCAGAATAACACCTTAAATAATCATATTGAAATTAAACGTATATTATCTTTTGTCATAATAAGAACTAAGTAACGTTTAATAGTTATGATAGTAACATAGTCGTTAGTTGTTATTTCAATAATGTCAACATATCGGATGAAATAATATAATATATACCACAATTTATGAGTTTAATTCCGCACAACTTCCGCTATCACACGTGCTAATTCAGCTTGAATGTTTAAATAAAGCTTTAAAAAAATTTAAAAATCGAATTGATCCTTAAAGTTAACATATCTATTAGAAATAAATAACGGGGTTATTTTCTAATTAAAATAAATAACAAATGAGGAGGGGAAGGGGCGGAAATTTATAATCTCCCTAATGCGAATCTATTATGTATCTATCTATATCTATACTAGCTCAGATACCCGGCTTCGCTCGGGAATTCACTTGAGGCTGAATGGTGATGGTATATTTTTGGCAAGGCTTTACTTTGCACAATATTTTGACATTTACCCGTCCCAGTGTTTAGGGTTAACACCCGTCGTTTCTGTGGATTTGTTAATAATAAAATTATTTTTTTATGTAAGACTTCACTGTCATGCATATTGTCATATTTCCCGCATAGATATTATATACATAGATTTGAATTATTAAGGAGAAAATATTGACATACATTTGAATTCATTTTTTAAGGTGAGATACCTGGTAGTTCATATTGAAAAGAAGTGTTGAGCAAATTTCTCTAAATAACAAAATAAACAACTTTTGTTATGGGCATATTTGCCGAAACCCCAATAGGAAACCACTATTATTAATTTCAGGCCTCCCTTATAACCACCACTCCCGCCCGTCCCTAGAAATGTTACTATGGCTCATTATAAGGCAGGCGTTAGTACTAATTCGCATACCGAGTTTGGTTTAGTTCGGTTGAGTCTTTTGTGCCAAATAAAATTGTTGACTCCCGCTATAATTTTTAGCGTATAACGCCTTTATACTACGCTATACGACGATAGTGTATATAAAAAAAGTTTCTCTAAATAACAAAATAAACAACTTTTGTTATGTGCATATTTGCTGAAAAAGCAATAGGAAACGAAATATCGCTATTTTTAATTTCAGGCCTCCCTTATAACCCCCACTCCTGTTTGTCTTAGAGAATATTAATATACCCTAAAGTTTAAGTTGGGCTAGTTGTAATATACATACCAAGTTTCATAAAATTCGGTTTAGACGTTTATGCGTGAAAGGGTAACAAACAAACAAACAAATAAACCCGAAAGAAACAAATTGCAGATATGGTGTCTATGACATGTGAAACGAAAAGTTATCGTGAAATTTTGAAAAAAAAAAAAATCAATGTACAGACAGAGGTTACAATTTTATATATATATATATATATATATATATATATATATATATATATATATATACTAGCTCAGATACCCGGCATCGCCCGGGAATTCATTTGAGGCTGAATGGTGATGGTATTTTTTTGGCAAGGCTATAATTTGCTCAATATTTTGACATTTACCCGTCCCAGTGTTTAGGGTTAATACCCGTTGTTGGCATTTGTTAATAATAAAATTAATTTTTTATGTAAGTCTTCACTGTCCTCCAAATTGTCATATTTCCCGTCTCTTGTGCATTATGCATAGATTTCAGTTATTAAGGACAAAATATTAACATAGATTTGAATTAATTTTTCCAGCTGAGGTACCTGATAGCTCAAATAGGAATGATTTGTTGAGCATATCAATATTTCTACGCAAATAACTTGCTCCAAACATTGTTCCTGGAGAAATGTATAAAACAAAAGTTAATCTAAATAACAAAGTAAACAACTTTTGTTATGTGCATGTTTGTCGAAAGACAAATAGACAATGAAATATCGGGAATTTTTATTTCAGGCCTCCCTTATAACCCCCATTCCCGTTCTAACCTAAACATTTTAATATAGCTTATAATCATGGAAGAATTAATGCTAATTGACATACCGAGTTTTGTTAAGTTCGGTTTAATCGTTAGCGCCCAATTAAACAAACAAACAAAAAAAAAAATACACGAAAAAAACAAAATGCAGTTATGGTGTCTATGACAAGCAAAACGAAAAGTTATCGTGAAATTTCGCGAAAAAAAATCAATGTACAGACAGAGGTTACAATTTTATATATATACTAGCTCAGATACCCGGCTTCGCCCGGGAATTGATTTGAGGCTGAATGGTGATGGCATTTTTTTGGCAAGGCTTTACTTTGCACAATATTTTGACATTTACCCGTCCCAGTGTTTAGGGTTAATACCCGTTTTTGGCATTCCTTAATAATAAAATTAATTTTTTATGTAAGTCTTCACTGTCCTCCAAATTATCATATTTCCCGTCTCCTGTTCATTATGCATAGATTTCAGTTATTAAGGACAAAATATTAACATTGATTTGAATTAATTTTTCCAGCTGAGGTACCTGATAGTTCAAATAGGAATGAATTGTTGAGCATATCAATATTTCTACGCAAATTGCTTGCTCCACACATTGTTCCTGGAGAAATGTATAAAACAAAAGTTAATCTAAATAACAAAGTAAACAACATTTGTTATGTGCATGTTTGTCGAAAAACAAATAGACAATGAAATATCGCGAATTTTTATTTCAGGCCTCCCTTATAACCCCCATTCCCGTTCTAACCTAAACATTTTAATATAGCTTATAATCATGGAAGAATTAATGCTAATTGACATACCGAGTTTTGTTAAGTTCGGTTTAATCGTTAGCGCCCAATTAAACAAACAAACAAAAAAAAAATACACGAAAAAAACAAAATGCAGTTATGGTGTCTATGACAAGCAAAACGAAAAGTTATCGTGAAATTTCGCGAAAAAAAATCAATGTACAGACAGAGGTTACAATTTTATATATATACTAGCTCAGATACCCGGCTTCGCCCGGGAATTGATTTGAGGCTGAATGGTGATGGCATTTTTTTGGCAAGGCTTTACTTTGCACAATATTTTGACATTTACCCGTCCCAGTGTTTAGGGTTAATACCCGTTTTTGGCATTCCTTAATAATAAAATTAATTTTTTATGTAAGTCTTCACTGTCCTCCAAATTATCATATTTCCCGTCTCCTGTTCATTATGCATAGATTTCAGTTATTAAGGACAAAATATTAACATTGATTTGAATTAATTTTTCCAGCTGAGGTACCTGATAGTTCAAATAGGAATGAATTGTTGAGCATATCAATATTTCTACGCAAATTGCTTGCTCCACACATTGTTCCTGGAGAAATGTATAAAACAAAAGTTAATCTAAATAACAAAGTAAACAACATTTGTTATGTGCATGTTTGTCGAAAAACAAATAGACAATGAAATATCGCGAATTTTTATTTCAGGCCTCCCTTATAACCCCCACTCCATCATCATTTTAATATAGCTTATAATCATGGAAGAATTAATGCTAATTGACATACCGAGTTTTTTTAAGTTCGGTTTAATCGTTAGCGCCCAATGAAATAGTTGACTCCCGCTTTAGTTTATAGTGTATATCTCGTTTATATTTTGTTAAAAGACAAAAATGAATATGATAAAAGTTACTCTAAATAACAAAATAAACAACTTTTGTTATGTTCATATATGCCGAAAAACGAATAGGAAACGAAATATCGCTACTTTTAATTTCTGGTTTCCCTTATAACCCCCACTCCTGCCCGTCCCTAGAAATGTTGGAATGGCTTGTTATAATGAAAGCGTTAGTGCTAATACACATACCGAGTTTTATTTAGTTTGGTTGATTCTTTTGTACCATATAAAATAGTTCACTTCCTCTATAGGTTTTAGCGTATATCTCGTTTATAACTCGGTATACGACGAAAGTGTATATAACAAAAGTTACTCTAAATAACAAAATAAACAACTTTTGTTATGTTCATATTTGCCGAAAAACCAATAGGAAACGAAATATTGCTATTTTTAATTTCTGGCTTCCCTTATAACCCCCACTCCTGTTCGTCTCAGAGGATATTAATATAGCCTAAAGTCTAAGTTGGGTTAGTAGTAATATACATACCAAGTTTCATAAAATTCGGTTCAGCCGTTTATGCGTGAAAAGGTAACAAACAAACAAACAAACAAATAAACAAACAGACACCAAAGAAACAAAATGCAGTTATGGTGTCTATGACATGTGAAACGAAAAGTTATCGTGAAATTTTGCAAAAAAAATCAAAGTACAGACAGAGGTTACAATTTTATATATATATAGATATATATATATCTATCTATATATATATAAAATTGTAACCTCTGTCTGTACATTGATTTTTTTCGCGAAATTTCACGATAACTTTTCGTTTCACATGTCATAGACACCATATCTGCATTTTGTTTCTTTCGTGTATGTTTGTTTGTTTGTTTGTTTGTTTGTTTGTTTGTTTGTTTGTTTGTTTGTTTGTTTGTTTGTTACCTTTTCACGCATAAACGGCTGAACCGAATTTTATGAAACTTGGTATGTATATTACTACTAACCCAACTTAGACTTTAGGCTATATTAATTTTCTCTGAGGCGAACAGGAGTGGGGGTTATAAGGGAAGCCTGAAATTAAAAATAGCGATATTTCGTTTTCTATTGGTTTTTCGGCAAATATGCACATAACAAAAGTTGTTTATTTTGTTATTTAGAGTAACTTTTGTTATATACATTTTTGTCGTATACCGAAGTTTAAAAGCGTTATACGCTAAAAATTATAGCGGGAGTCAACAATATTATTTGCCAAAAAAGACTCAACCGAACTAAATAAAACTCGGTATGTGTATTAGCAGTGAGGCCTTCATTATAATAAGCCACACCAACATTTCTACGGACGGGCAGGAGTGGGGGTTATAAGGGAAGCCTGAAATTAAAAATAGGGATATTTCGTTTCCTATTGGTTTTTCCGCAAATATAAACATAACAAAAGTGGTTTATTTTGTTATTTGGAGTAACTTTTGTCATATACACTTTTGTCGTATACCTAAGTATAAATGAGTTCTATGTTAAAACTTTAGCGGGAGCCAACAATGTTATTGGGCACTAACGGCTGAACCGAACTTAACAAAGCTCGGTATGTCAATTAGCATTAATTCTTCCATAATTATAAGTTATATTAAAATTTTTAGGTTCGAACGGGAGGGAGGTTATAAGGGAGGCCTGAAATAAAAATTCACCATATTTAGATGTATAAGAGACATGTAGTGGGAAATATAAAAATATCGAAGAGCCTTATCGAACAAATATTCTATTATTAGTAAATCCACGGCAACGACGGGTATCAATCCTAAACACTGGGACGGGTAAATGTCAAAATATTGTGCAATGTAAAGCCTGCTAAAAAATACTATCACCATTCAGCCTCAAATGAATTCCCGGGCGAAGCCGGGTATCTGAGCTAGTATATATATAAAATTGTAACCTCTGTCTGTACATTGATTTTTTTCGCGAAATTTCACGATAACTTTTCGTTTCACATGCCATAGACACCATAACTGCATTTTGTTTCTTTCGTGTCTGTTTGTTTGTTTGTTTGTTTGTTTATTTGTTTGTTTGTTTGTTACCTTTTCACGCATAAACGGCTGAACCGAATTTTATGAAACTTGGTATGTATATTACTACTAACCCAACTTAGACTTTAGGCTATATTAATATCCTCTGAGACGAACAGGAGTGGGGGTTATAAGGGAAGCCAGAAATTAAAAATAGCGATATTTCGATTCCTATTGGTTTTTCGGCAAATATGCACATAACAAAAGTTGTTTATTTTGTTATTTAGAGTAACTTTTGTTATATACACTTTTTTCGTATACCGAATTATAAACGAGATATGCTCTAAAAACTATAGCGGAAGTGAACAATTTTATTTGGGACAAAAGACCCAACCGAAATAAATAAAACTCGGTATATGTATTAGCACTAACGTTTTCGTTACAACAAGGCATACCAACATTTCTAGGGACGGGCAGGAGGGGGGGTTATAAGGGAGGCCTGAATTTAAAATAGCGGTATTTCGTTTTCTATTCGTTTTTCGGCATATATAAACATATCAAAAGTTGTTTATTTTGTTATTTAGAGTAACTTTTGTGGTATTCATTTTTGTCTTTTAACAAAGTATAAACGAGATATACACTATAAACTAAAGCGGGAGTCCACTATTTTATTAGGCGCTAACGATTGAACCTAACTTAACAAAACTCGGTATGTCGATTAGCATTAATTCTTCCATGATTATAAGCTATATTAAAATGTTTAGGTTAGAACGGGAGTGGAGGTTATAAGGGAGGCCTGAAATAAGAATTCGCGATATTGTGATTCTTATTGGTTTTTCAGCGATATTTTATAAAAATACCATCATTAGTCAGTCAACTACGATTTCCCGGGCATCGTCGGGTATATTAGCTAGATTGTATACAGAAAATACGTACATTATAGATGATATTTAATAATAATAAATGCTATCCATGATTGTGATTTGAATTATTCACTGTGTGTCTAACAGTGGAGAGGGAATGATTAGAGACTTATTTTCATTTATTCTTCAAATCAAAAATTTTATTTTCCCAACGGACCCTTACGGGAAGAAATGAGCCCAGACGGGAAGAGCAGTTGTACACGTTGAAGTATTTGCCAAAAACAAAATAGAATATTTCCGTCTCAAATGATTTCCCGAGCGAAGCCGGGTACCTTGGCTAGTATATATATATATATATTTATATATATATATATAGATATGTATAAAATTGTAACCTCTGTCTGTACATTGATTTTTTTTTTCAAAATTTCACGACAACTTTTCGTTTCACATGTCATAGACACCATATCTGCAGTTTGTTTCTTTCGTGTATGTTTGTTTGTTACCTTTTCACGCATAAACGGCTGAACCGAATTTTATGAAATTTGGTATGTATATTTCTACTAACCCAACTTAGACTTTAGGCTATATTAATATTCTCTGAGACGAACAGGAGTGGGGGTTATAAGGGAAGCCTGAAATTAAAAATAGCGATATTTCGTTTCCTATTGGTTTTTCGGCAAATATGAACATAACAAAAGTTGTTCACTTCGTTATTTAGAGTAACTATTGTTATATACATTTTTTTCGTATACCGAATTATAAACGAGATATACCTAGAGCGGAAGAGAACAGTTTATTTGGCACAAAAGAGCCAACCGAACTAAATAAAACTCGGTATATGTATTTAGCACTAACGCTTTCACTATTATAAGCCATACCAACATTTCTTGGGACGGGCAGGAGTGGGGGTTTGGAGGGAGGCCTGAATTTAAACATTTGCGATATTTCATTTTCTATTTGTTTTTCGGTTATGATGTATCTAAAACAGATGTCATCATTAAACTTTGGACCGCATCAAGGGAGAGAAACTTTAATTCATCCATGGTTTGGAAGACAGAATTCTTTCTATGATTATATGGTCCATTTAAAAAAAAAAAAAAAAAAAAAAACTATTTGCACAGGAGACGGGAAATATAAAAATATTGATGACAGTGAAGCCTAACATTACAAACAATTTTATTATTAGCAAATCCACAGCAACGACTGGACTAAACCCTAAACAGTGGGACGGGGAAATATCAAAATATTGTGGGAAGTAAAGGTTTGCCAAAAAAGTACCATCATCATTCAGCCTCAAATGAGTTCCCGGTCGAAACCGGGTAACTTAGCTAGTATATATATGAAATTGTAACCTCTGTCTGTATTTGCTTGATACCTTTTCACGCCCTAACTACTTAACCGAATTTTATGAAACTTGTATATGTATATTACTACTAACCGAAGTTAGACTATAGGCTATATTAATATTTTTTTCTTAATATTATCTAAATTGGGGGTTATAAGGGAGGCCTGAAATTAAAAATAGCGAATATTTCGTTCCCTATTGGGTTTTCAGCAGATATGCACTAACGATAGTTGTTTATTTTGTTATTTAGAGTAACTTTTGATATGTTCACTTTTGTTGTATACCGAAGTATAAGATATATTCGAAAAAACTATAGCGGGCGTGAAAAATTTTAAAGGAAATAAAAGACAAAACCTAACTTAATGAAACTCCGTATGTTGGTTAGTAGCATTTTATGTAAAAAGACAGATCAAGTGCGTTAATGGCTGAAATCCGACCAGTGGGAGGGAGGTAGAGGGGAGGAATTTCGAAAATTCTTAATATCTATGTTATTATGCGTCGGATCGAAAAAATGTATAGAAGCAACCTTATTACAAATGGAATGTTCTATAAATGTTACTATGTACGATTATTCACTATCTTGATTATTAACCGAGGTATTTGGATTTTTTAGTTTTCGGCACTCAATAAACCCCCTCTCCTAGTCATGTCATATTAACAATAAGGTGTTATACTATGAAACACATTATTTGAAGCTTAAATACCAAATATTGTTCTCATTGAACTTTTAATTTTTGAAATAAATGCAAATACGTGTAATCTGCTTAGTTTACGCAGCTCCCGTGTGCCGACCTTTTTTTTTTTTAACCGATGCAATGGAACAGGGATATCAGTTGAAACGCAACCAAAGATTTGGTTTATTTTATTACAAGTACAAAGAGCCCATATCAGATGTTGTAGTCAGGGAAATAAGTTTTTAAAATGTTGAAATTCAAATATGTATCGTGATGATCAAATTATTATTAACGCAGTCGTTTAATTATTAATTTTGTCGGTGATATAGGAATTTCTCTGAAAAGGAAAATTAATATATTGTTTCTATCTGCATTTGACAGTTTATTTGTCTGTTACTGATATTGGCGTTGCTATGGCAATCCACTATCTGCCCCTTCCAAAACAGGCTAGATGTTGCAGCTTTCAAGGCCCCAACAACCTTCATTGATAGAGACTCAATATCGGTAGAATACAAATAAAATGTCAAATGTAGACAGAAGGCAACAACATCATCATTTTTCCTTGTAAAATTAAGTCCAAGCTTTTACTTCCGTGTACGAAGTAAATGAAGTATTGTAATAGAGAAAAATTTCGGTTTTGAGATCTGGACTGAATTATGCGTTTTGACCATTCCTAACTTGTTTGGTGTGATGAATATACGTATCTCGGATGACTCAAAAACGATTAGCTTTAGAATGTTGAATGTTCTAACATATTGTAGTACAACGTTTATCATGTTTAAAATAGACTAAAGTAGATAGTGTGGAGGGGGGGGGTAGAGGTGGGTGAAAATAAAAAGTTCCAAATATTTCCGTAGATATTTTATTATAAAAAAAATTGATAGCTTACTAAAAAAAAAAAAAAATCTATGAGTTATGTTTTATGACATTTTTGTTAAGGTACAATGGAATGTCCATCACGCAGGGTCTACGTGAAGTAAGCAGATTTTCCTATGTGCTGGTGGGGTTAGGGGCACTTGTATTGTCATCTCAACGAGGTTTACAAAAGGCTGAACACAAGGATCTGCTAATAGCTAGCAGTGTTAATATTTGAGTTGGAGTAAATGTAGAGAATAGCAAGTGTAGAATATCAATAGTTTAACAAGATTGGTCCCATAACATTTTTCGATACCACTCATAATTAAGTAGATATTTGGAATTTTCTATATTCCCTCTCTAGACCCATCCCCCCTATTTCAGCTATTAACTAATATGATCTTCAGTTTTGAATAATGAAACAGCGAAATATCGAGTATAGTGTAGAACAAATAACCATTTTTGGGTTAAGAACGTAACATCTTAAATGGTGACGTCATCATACAACGTATTTGAATGTCCTCAGACAGTAAAACTTTAGTGAAAACAATATTTGGTATTTTAGCTTCCAATAAAGTTCTTCATTATAATAACAGCTTATTATTTGAGCAGGGTCATTTACTGATAGATCAATACTAAAAAAAGGCAAATATCTTGGTTAATATGCGTGATTGAGAAAAATACATTGAACACAGAAAAGAAATGAGATTGGTTCCACTCAATTTTTCGATCAGACGTATATAATAACGAGATTTTTTATTCACCGTCACAAAACATATGGTATTTCAATGTAAATTCCAACGTTATGGATGGTCGCTGGGGAAGTACTGGAGAAGGTAATGACGATGAATATGGACTGAAAAGATTTCTCAGGGGTCACAATTATGGCACACCAAGTCTCCCCTTGTATTAAAACAATTGCTGATTTGAAGAGGAGTAAAACGCGAACTTGGACATCCTGTATGTGTGTATACACAGGAATAGCACGATTGTTCTGAAAATGTTGTGAGAACAAACTTATATATAAATAGGTTTTAGCAGATTTCCCTTGAGGGAAAATCAAATGTCCATCGATCCTACCCAGGAGATGACGAAAATGAGGTCCGTTCAAAATTATATATATATATATATAGATATATATATATATATATATATATATATATATATATATATATATATATATTTGTCTATTAACGCTCTATCGGTCGCAATTTTTGTTTGATCGATACCAAAGTTCATATTTAATCGTTTTATGTAAAAAGAAAGATCAAGTTCGTTAATGGCTGAAATCGGACCAGTGGGAGTGTTTTTTTTTGAAAATTCGAAACATCTCCGTTATTATGCGTCGGATCGCAAAATTGTATATAATCAATCTTATTGCAAATTAAATGTACTATAAATATTGTTCTACTCATTTATTCTGTATCTTGAATATTAACCGTGATATTTGCATTTGTATTGTGTGTGTGGTCGGCAGAAGTCGGGACTTTCCGCCGAGAGCTAGTGCGGCCGTTTTCGTAACTATTCGTCCCTCGTGAATAGGTTTAGAGATCCCTTACTTCTACTGTTATTATTAGGCAGATTTCTTTATTGTAAAACATCATGTGGGAAATCTGCTTAGTTTACGCAGCCCCTGCGTGACGGACTTTTTTAACCAATCCAAGGGTTACTTACTAGTTAATGTAGTTTTGGAGAGATTTTACAATTTCCACATTTCTTTCGATGTGGGATTTTTTACTGTTTATATATTAAATATCTTCGTAGACCAGTGAGCATTAGAAGAAAACAGTTAAAAGAGGATACAGGATTGATGAAGAATAAAAAGTTAAACACTAATACATACTCAAGTGACATAGAAGAAGGATTTGAACTTTTATTTGTTACAATATATTAATTCTCGAACGCTTCACTTTTTCTGTATTATTTGAAAAAATTAACTCTTGATTTTTATATATATTTTTAAAATATGTGTTGTTTATATATCCATTTTGTGTAAATGATTCTAGTAATGACGGATTGTTTGCTATTCAGGGTGTTTCAAAAACACCCTGTATAGTACGTATTACTATGTATTATTTTGTCCAAACTATCGATCGCTGCGCCTCGGTTGGGCTATTGGAGGACCAAATTCATAGTCTAGTTTATGTTATAGCCACTAGATGTCGGTTGTCTTCTGTTTTGCATGGTAACCGTCATATGTTTAAAATGGCTACTCAACAGGACAAATCATTTTGTGTTCTCCAGTTTCCGAACTGCAAAGGCGTTTCAGGTTGAGGTACCAAATTAATTCTCCGAATGACTAGAACATTCTCTGATGGTATCGACAGTTTGTAGATACAGGAAGTGTATGTAAAGGAAAGAGTCCTCCTGTTCCTGAAACAAAATGTGAACAGCTTTCAATTCAAACATATGACGGTTATCAAGCCAAAACAGATGACAACTGGCATCTAGTGGCTATGATATAAACTAGAGTACGTATTCGTTTCTCCAATAGCCGAGCCGAGAGGCAGCGATCGATAGTTTGGACAAAATATTTTGTAATATATATATATTCTTTTAGAAACACCCTGTATATTTATAAAGTTCAGTGGGATACAGTCTGTCAGTTTTTAATTTACAAAGGTAACATATACAATCGATATTAAAGACAAAACAATTATTAAAAGTAAAATATAAGTATAACAATTATTTTTTACAAGATTTTAATAAGTTGTCTGACGAATCGCAGCTGACTAGATCGATTGAAGCGAGATGCTGGTGAACATACAGATGATCTGACTGAATAAGTGATACTAATAAGGAATGATTGTTACATATTAATAAAGTCCATAGTCTTTTAATTACAAAGATAATATTATTACAATCGATAATAAAGATACATAAATGTAAACAATAGAAAATTCAAAATACTATACAAGGAGAACGAAAATAATTTTATTCCATGGTTGTAATAAGTTGTCTGGACGAGTCCCTGCAGACTAGATTGATTGAAGAGAGTTGCTTGTGAACATGCAGAAGATCAGGCTCTGGAATAGCCGCTGTCACACGCACAAGAGTGTAAATTATCTAATCTTGGGCAGTGTCCAACAGCTAATCCAGGAACCTGTACATTATCCATAGGATGTCGCCCTCCTCCACCTGAAAAAGGATTGAAATAGTATTATTATATGTCATTCGACTGTAGCCAGGATCAAAACATTTAGAATCAGCATCTTAAAATCTATTTAATTAAAGCTCTACGGTTTGTCTGATATTCTATATAAATTCGTCGGGGGTGCATTGTTTTCTTATTTATTCTGATAAAAATCTGCCACGCAGGGACTGCGTAAACTAAGCAGATTTCACACGTGCTGATATGACACTAGTGGTCCCTAATCACTAAATATTCTCTATTTCTAAGTATAAATGTGATGAGTTGAACTGGGGGCTTACTGAAGTCTCAAAACGAGAAAGAACGAATAACTCGCTTAATATTTGAGTTACGAAAAAAATGTATGGACAACAATTTTAGACAATGAATAGTTTAACAGTATTGATGCAATAACATTTTTCGATCCGACTCATAATAATGGAGTTATTTAGAATTTTCGAATTCCCTCCTCTGAAGCCCCCTTATTCCTGGTCAGACTTCAGTCATTAACTAGAATGAGCTTTGGAGTCATATGAAACTGTTTAACATCGCGTGAAGTATAAATCAAATGAATATTTGTCTAACACGAACCTAAAATATAAGTTGATGACGACATCCCATAACGTAATTGAATATTTCTCACATAATACAGCTTGGTAGGAAATGATATTTCTAATATAACCTGGGAATAAGACTTCTTGTCTTATTTTTAACATAATCATTCAAAAGTAATCTTAAAAAGAATTTTATCATATTTTTTCTCTATGTCGTTATCTTTTTACAGAAAGTAGATTTATTTAAACTCAGGAATAAGTTCGTCAATATTTGGCCCATAGCCATTTCATATTTCACCCTTAAAACTATAATATTATTGTCATTTTTTGACAATAAAGGGATTGTTTACGTCTATTCAATGTTTATATTTCTTTGGAAAACCATTATTATTTCTATTCGTTTACTGATAACAGCTATTCTGAACGTAACTTCGTCTATTAACTAAACCTGGCCCATAATTTAATAATTTATATATATACTAGCTCAGATACCAGGCTTCTCTCGGGAATTCATTTAAGGCTGAATGGGGATGGTATTTTTGGCGAGGCTTTACTTTGCACAATATTTTGACATTTACCCGTCCCAGTGTTTAGGGTTAATACCCGTCGTTTCTGTGGATTTGTTAATAATAAAATTATTTTTTTTTTGTAAGACTTCACTGTCCTCCATATTGTCATATTTCCCGTTTTCTGTGCATTATGAATAGATTTGAATTATTAAGGACAAAATATTGTATTAACATACATTTGAATTAATTTTTCCCGGTGAGGTACCTGGTAGTTCATATTGAAAAGAATTGTTGAGCAAATTTCTCTAAATAACAAAATGAACAACTTTTGTTATGTGCATATTTGCCAAAACCCCAATACGAAACGAAATATCACTATTTTTAATGTCAGGCCTCCCTTATAACCCCCACTCCTGCCAGTCCCTAGAAATGTTAGTATGGCTTATTATAAGGAAGGCGTTAGTGCTAATACACATACCGAGTGTTTTATTTAGTTCGGTTGAGTCTTTTGTGCCAAATAAAATTGTTGACTCCCGCTATAGGTTTTAGTGTATATCTCGTTAATAAGTCGGTATACGACAAAAGTGTATATAACAAACGTTACTCCAAATAACAAAATAAACAACGTTTGTCATGTGCATAATTGCCGAAAATGCAATAGGAAACGAAATATCGCTACTTTTAATTTCAGGCCCCCCTTATAACCCCCACTCTTGCTTGCCTCAGAGAATATTAACATAGCCTAAAGTCTAAGTTGGGCTAGTATTAATATACATACCAAGTTTCATAAAATTCCGTTCAGCCGTTTAAGGGTGAAAAGGTAACAAACAAACAGACACGAAAGAAACAAAATGCAGTTATGGTGTCTATGATATGTGAAACGAAAAGTTATCGTGAAATTTCGCGAAAAAAATCAATGTACAGACAGAGGTTACATTTATATATATATATATATATATATATATATATGTATATATATATATATATATATAAGAATCAATAATTGTCCAAAATAATTAATTTTGATGGATAAAACGTGCTAATGGATGTTAAACTGAAAAAGACAGTTTAGCCAACATTTCAAACTTTATTTTACATTCTATCACAAGGTATTACAAATTTTAACGAACATATTTTTTAACAGGAAACATTGATAACATTTAAATGAATATATCTACCACAAGAAAATTGAAATTTATAAAATTCACTCCATGTACTGTAGAACTAACATTAGTCGGGCCACCCAAATCAACAATCAACAACGAAGTGATATATGGAGTCAATTTTTTTAATTGGAGTGTTATAAGTACTTGTTTGAATTTCCTTGTAATAGTTACTTTTGATTAAATGTTTTCAATATAATGTCTGTCTAAAATTATGTTTGTTAATATTTTTTTAGTACCTTGAGATAGAAAGTAAAATTAATCGAGAAGATCAAGTTGCCCCTGAGACTAGAGGATACTACAGCCGACATGACACCCCTTCTCAGACTCATCTACAACATACGGGATGAAAAGACGGGATGACGTATGTATGTATGTAGCCTGCATTACTCAAAAACGACTTGCTTTACAATATTTCAATTTCATATTTATGACTTTTGTACCGTCTAGTAGTGCATCTCCTCCTCTTTTGGTCAAATTCGACGAAGGGGGTGGGTTAGAGAGGGGTGACATAAAATATTACAATTTTCTTTGTACCTATTAGAGACACAGAACATTTATATGGAACCATTTTGTTTATTTTGAAAAGATTTATGATCTAATAAATTTTGAAAACCTGTTTATTGAAGATATCATATATTATAATACATCAAAACGTTTTACACTCGTCTAACCCCACAATTATCAATTTTCATGAAGAGGGAGAGTAAAACTAAATGTTAAACAGTAGTTCTAAATATGAAATTTTACCATTCTAAGGCTATGCATTTTTAACCTATGTGAGACACGTTTACTTACATGTATACCTATCACGTTCAATTAAATACCCTCTCACTGCAAAATCGTGTGTGCCCGAATTTATAAAAGGTTTTACCAATTATGATATTGCAATAGGTTTCCCTATTGTATTATGATATTGCAATAGGTTGACGTTGGTCTTATTACGTTTGGGGGGCTAACCTGAGCCCCTAATTCAATTTTCATGTTCCCTTATTAAAAGGCAAGTTTCTTATTTCTGTATATCTATTTATTGTTTGTTCGCTCTCTAGCAGCCGCAAATTTTGAGATACTAAAACTAATCTTCATATTTAAACTTTTATCCGGAAAAGAAAGGTCGAATTCGTCCAGTAGGAGGGGGCTGATTGTGGAGGGTAAAATAAAAAAATAAGCATTGGATTGGATTGCAAAATGTTATATAATCAATCTCATCGCACATTCAATATATTACAACTTTGATTCTATGCATTTATTAATACGGCTAACGGGCAAGGAGTTATGATAGTTTTTATCGGGTTTCCTTTAGAAAAATAGATCCTGAGGTTGCTCACAATACGAAATTAAATAAAAATTCCTTCAAATCTTTCCCAAAGTTGAATGTTTTATAATATAAAGTTTTTTAATCTATAATGCTTTATATATCTGGGGGCTCAGGTTAGCCATGTGAGCTAAAGCGTTGCCTTTAATTTCACATGGTAATCCTAGAGTTCCGATTCTTGCCTGGGCAAAGGAAATTATTTAGTGACGAAATTCATTAAATAACATCCTAAGTCCCACCCTAGCTAGAAAAGGGTGGTAACCTGTAGATAACCCGTCCTAATTAGCCTGAGTTGCAAAAAGTGGACGTAAATAAATAATAATAATAAAATTTATATATCTGTAAACATGTTATTGAATGAATTATAATTTTTATGGTCGGAGCTCGCGAACTTATTTTATTTTAATGTAGATTCATTAAAAATGTGTCCTGTAATTCTTAAGTGATTTTTTGTTTGCCTCGTCAGTTAATAATTTTGTATTTTTTAGTCATTGTCCTAGGTATTTGAGGTCATGATTGCAACTACTACACTGTATACCTGGCACCACAATTACATAGTAATCTGCTAGTTATCTTTTCAAAGCCCACAATCTCTGGTGCTAGATATTAAGTCTAGTGATTTGAATGATAAAACTGGCATATATTCCTAAAATTCTAGGTACCTAAAAGAACTGATATTTATGCAGCTTCTGTGTGAGTTTCTGTATTCAAGCTTCTTTAAATCCTCTCGCCATTAAGAAAATGAATAAATAATGAAATAATGAAGCTATTCTAATACAGCCCAAGTGATGTTTGGGTTGGCCCTCTAAAATGTAGAAAAATGTAATAGATATTGAGAAGGAACTCGAATATCAAAGGAGCTATTTTATTTATTCTGGCGTTTCCAACCGTGAGTAAAAGTACACACCTACTCGTGCTATTTCCATCTAAAACCACGTAAACTCACTAGTCCATCTTTAATTTTAAAATCTTGTTTAAAATTGGTTTTTATTAAGGTAGAAACAGACAAAAATAGGAGGTGATTAAGATTCCAATAAATCAAATATCATAAAGATGCCAATTAAATGATGTCCTAATAGTATAAAGTTGTTACTGGACATGTACCATGTTTATGTCCAAATAGATGTTTAAACATTACATTTAAAACTGTAGGTCGCGTTGCTTAACGGCCAAAATTGGTTGGGCGGGAATTGAGAAAGTAGTGTGGAATACAAAATAATCAGTTAGACCTCAACTATTTGCCGTTTCCAAAATCTTATTGCCAACGTCTATCTATCCAAAATCTTATTGCCAACGTCTATCTATCCAAAATCTTATTGCCAACGACTATCTATCCAAAATCTTATTGCCAACGTCTATCTATCCAAAATCTCATTGCCAACGTCTATCTATCCAAAATCTCATTGCCAACGTCTATCTATCCAAAATCTTATTGCCAACGTCTATCTATCCAAAATCTTATTGCCAACGTCTATCTATCCAAAATCTTATTGCCAACGTCTATCTATCCAAAATCTTATTGCCAACGTCTATCTATCCAAAATCTCATTGCCAACGTCTATCTATCCAAAATCTTATTGCCAACGTCTATCTATCAAAAATCTTATTGCCAACGTCTATCTATCTAAAATCTTATTGCCAACGTCATAGTGCCGTATATATATATTCCGAAATTCCAGTCGTCTTCTTCAGGTCTATTCGGTTCTTATAAAAAAAAAAAAAAATAAGCTCATTGGAGATTTACATTTTCCTTAGGAAGCACGGTTAAACTATTTGCGACTAATAGACCTAGTCGGTGATAGAAAAATAACTACCTCTTCATTTTTACTTAAATAATATGAAAATTTGCTTTCTTCATAAATGTCTATAACATTTTATACGTTAAAATTTTCAGTTTTAACTCCTAGTAGTTTATTATCATCTGTATTTTTAAAGCACTAAAGTATTAAAACTATAGTTTAAATGGGGAAAAATTTCAATTAGATGCATGACACAAATCTATTGGGGGGAGGGGTTAGTTTCATTAAAACGTTCAGCGGGGTGTGAAAAAAATTCACTAGCTCTAGCAACATATGTAGCAATTTTATTGGCAAAAACAAAATACATTATTATTGAATTCTGCAATAAAATCTCCATTTTTTAAAAATAACCAGCCCCATATTATTTTCTATTATACTTAAAACAGTTTTTGCAACAAAAGTTACCTGATAAGCTGGATTATGAAGTAATGGATCTATTTAATATGCAGATATTAACGTAGTTTTATATTTCCTGTGACTACCTTAAATCTAATTCTTTGAACTTATGAATCATTATGAGTGTTACCCATCGAAATCCTAAGATACTAGGTGTTGGATAATTTCTGATTTTTATTTTCTGCTGGTGGTAAGGTTGAAGAATCAGGTTATTCAGGACAGTTTTGTTGCTCCTCACAATATATTTTAGTATATTAATTAAGAGAGATTCTACTGGGCTGATCACTGGAGTGCATCGGCAGAGTTCAGTCCAGTAGCATCTCTCAAGGTGTGCTCTAATGCTCTAATGATGGGAAATAAATTCCTGAAAGTGCTAAGCGTTTTTAAAAATAAATTGTGAGGTGACACAAAACTGTCCTGAATAACCTGTTAGGGAATTTGACTTGAGAGAATATACTTCCAACAGCATTATAAGCTATAGGTTAACGCGATAACTTTCGAAGGAAAGTCTTATTATCCTTGAAACTCGGAATATAAGGTTTTTTTATTAATATATCTATTTAGTAGCGAAAATTCAAAATAATAAATTTATCGGAAGCTATAGCGAATTTGTGTGGGCCATTTTTACTTCCTTATAGAAAGCAAAAAAAACCTAGTTTTTTAAATTTCAAGGGAGTTATCCGTTTTGACACTCCCTGAAACCATTATAACTCGTTTTGGTATTACCTCTGTATGTATCTCACATAACTCAAGAACGCCTACCTAGGCTTAGAGTGTTAACATTTCTTTTTTAGGACTGTTCTAAAATTTAGTTGTTGTGGACCACCCCTTTTGTTTAGAATCGACTAAAGGAGTTGGGATGTTTTGGGGAGAGCAGAAATGAAATAAAAAAAAAAATGTTGTGCCTATCTACTAGCGGTATCGGAGGTTTGTATAGAACATTTGTCTTAAAGAGATCAATAAGTCATTTCCTTTGATAAGCTTTGATCCGAAACATCGAAACGTATATCACTTTCAAATTGGAATATTATAAACAAAGTGCAGGAAAACGTTTTCTATATTTAATTTCATAGGAGTGCAAGGAATTTATATGTCGCCCACAAAAGAATGATTTTTTGTTTATCATGAAGGAAATTGACAAAATACGTTTTAATTTGTTTTGTTTTTTGTGTGATGCATTGGGACGAAAGTATTTTTGAAATTTTGTCATTGGCACGCCCTTTGATGGAAGTTATTACATTATCACAAAAAAGTTAATACCGCATGTTTCATTCCCATGAATTAAAAACTTATTGTATTGTGCTGTTATTAGTGAATTGTCATCGATATAAAGAAATATTTAAAGTGGACTGGGGGCAATTTTATGCCTGGAAGGGTTGAGAGATGTCTAGGAAGTCTGAGCATATATTACTTACCTGAGTGCAGAGATCCTAGAGCGAGGAGCACCTATAGACCCACTGACTAGCACTAGAGTAAGGGCGGTGAGGCACTGGAGACTAGGTGGGGACTAAGGGAAGTGGAGGTGGGTTCCGGCGGATATATAGCCGCCAATGAAGGGCTTCTCCTAACCGGCTTACGGAAGAGTATCCTGTTAGCGAGCCAGCGCTTATTGTATTTCTTGACCCCCTCCCCCCCTTCCTTTGGTAATTGAAACCGGGGGTATATGGCTTTTTTTCAGGGGTATCACTCAACGAGGGCGTGCCGAGCTGGGCAAAAAATTCTTTCGCGCAGGGGCTGCGTAGGCTAAGCAGATTTCCCACGTGCTGCTATGGCACATTACTGATCTCATCTCACCATATATTCTCTATTTCTAAAACGTTCGCCACGCAGGAGCTACGCCAACTAAACAGATTTACCACGTACCGGTATATCACATTTATGATATAATCTCACCACATATTCTCTATTTATATTTTAAAAAAACCGATGAGTAGAAGACTCGCTCAATACTTGAGTTACGAAAAAGTTCATAGAATAACAATTATAGAACATCAATAGTTTAATAAGATTGATCCTAAAAGGAGATATTTTGAGTTTTCAAATCCCCCCCCCTCTAAACCTCCACTATTCCTGGTCCGATTTCAGCCAATAACAAATACGATCTTTAGTGTTGACTGAGACGGTTAAATACGTGATAGATCATATAAACATTTTCGAGTAAAGAATGAAATACAGTAGTTGATGACATCGCCACAAAACGTATTTGCATGTATTTCACAAAGTAAAAGTGCAATGAAAACAATATTTTTTATTTAACCTTGTAATGAAGTGGTTATATAACAGCTTAATTGTTAATATAACATGAGTAGAACTGGGGGAAGATTAGATCTACTAGGTAGGATTGATGGATATTTGAGGAAAATGTTTCGAAAATAGCGTCATGAGTACAACTTTAATCCGATGAGTAGGAGAGGGGCTTGAGTTAATGGCTGTAAAATGAAAAGTCTGCATAAACTAAGAAGATTTCTCAATTGCTTTAAAACACTTGAGATCTCATCTCACCATATATTCCCTACTTAGTATAACAATATTAGATTATCAGTAGTTTAACAAGATTGGGTCTATAACATTTTAAAATCCCACTCATAATGACGGAAATATTTGGAATTTTCGAATCCTCCCACGTCTATTCCGATTTCTGCCCAAAGTAAGTATGACGTTTAGTGTTGACTGAAACTATTAAATATCGAGTACGGTATAGATCAAATTAACATTTTCGAAACCAGATCGTAAAATCTTGGTTGGCGACGAATCATTACACAACGAATTTGCATAATAAAAGACACTGGAAAACAATACTTGGTATTTAAGCTTAGAATAAAGTGGTTCACGATATAAAAGGGTATTGCTATTCTGACATGAATAGGAGTTGGTTTACTGAGGACTAAAAAATAGAAATATCTTGGTTAGTAATGAAGATATAGAATGCTTGTAGTAAAACCGCTTGAACGGTAACAAACAAGTATATACATATAAAAATATAATTTTGAACGGACCTAATTTTCGCATCTACTAAGTAAAATTGATGGACATTAGAGGAAATTTTCGAAAATTATTAGTACTATTACTCCATTAGTAGTACCTCAATAGCAGATTTCCCTTAAGCTAAAAAAAAAAATAGGAATAATTCGCTTAATAATTGAGTTAAACAAAAATGAATAGAATAACAATTGTAGAGCATTAATAGCATAACAAGATTGGTTCTATAACAGTTTTCCATAGGACTCCTGATAACTGAGATATTTGTCAAATTCCCCCTTCTAAAGCCGCCCTTGTCTGAGCCATGAACGAATATGATCTTCAGTGTTGCATGAAACGGTTAAATATCTAGTATGACATAGATCAGAAGTCCCTCGAGTAGGAATGACAGTGAGTCATAGATCTGTGCATTGTAATCTATTTTATTCCCCTTCTACCCTAAACAGAAATATGGAAGTAAAATGATAACACACATGGCTTGTACTCCAAGTAGATTAAATAAACAAATTTTTTTTGAACTTCATTTAAAACGATCTCATTTGAATATGAAATCTATTTATTTGCATTGAATTGCTAAACAACACATTACTTTTGGTCTTCTCTAATAAATTTGCAAGTATTATATCAGTTAAGTTTTTTTTACATATTATTAAATAACAAACTTATATACTAATTTAACTATCAAATTAGCTCAAACTAAATGAATACATTTTATAAAATCTAAGGATTTAATAATTGTATAATTATATATCATTTTGTTAACAATCTTCGTAAGACTCTTAAGTTTATAAAATGCATTTTTAATTTATTTACTTGCATTGTTCTTAGCCGAAGATATATTAAAGGATAACGAACTTTATAAATGAAGAGAAACTTGCCTCACTTTAAAGAGAAAATGTGCTCGATCATAGACTATTTTGTTGCTGATTTTTATAAAAAATTGTTTTTAAATCAGGTGCGTTTGGTATTTGCATTTAGCTCAAAACCTACAAGTTCAATGAGAACAATATTTAGTTTTTAGGCTTCAAATAAAGTGCTTCATAATATAACATCTTATTGTTAATATGAAATGAGTTGGAGAGAGGGATTACTGAAGACCGAAAGCTAGAAAATGCAAATATCTTGGTTAATAATCAAGACATTGAAAAAACGTTTATAACAACATTTATAGAACATTACATTTTCAATAAGATTGATTTTATAACAATTTTCGATCCGACGCATAACAACGGAGATATTTCAAATTTTCGAGATTTCGAGGTTTACTCCTGAAAATGATACAACATTCTATTGCGTTTAACCTTAATACTCTCTTCTGCCAATTAAACTCGATATATAAACGTTTTGTGTTAAACTGAAGATGGAGTTCCTTAAAGGCTGAAATCGGAGAGAGAGAGGGGTGGGTTAGAAAGGGATAAAATAAAATATTCAAAATGTCTCCGTTCTACGAACCGAATTAAAAAATACGTATATAACCAATCTTTTTGCAAATTTGAGATTATATAAATTTTGAATATGTATGAATTTGTTCGTAAATTTTCAGACTTCAGTAAACCCCCACTTCTAGTCATCGCACTTTTTAAACAATAAGGGAATATATCATGAACTGTCTTATTCCAAGCCTTAATACCGATTTTAACAGATCTGTACAAGAAGAGTTACTTGCAAATCCGTTGTGTAATGACATCAAAATATTATTCGTGACTCGAAAAAGTTTATTTCATCAATACCATACTCGATGTTTACAGATTCATTCAGCACTAAAAATCATATATAGTTTCGTTAACGGGTGAAATCAGGCAAGGCACAGGGGGGATAGATTTAGAGGGATAGAATTCAAAAATTCTCTAATAATTCCGTTATTATGAGCGGGATTGAAAAATATAATTAGGACCCATATTATTATTATATTAATACTCTACAATTGTTGACAAATACACTTTTTCGTAACGGAATTATTAAGCGAGTTATTCCGTACTATGGTGAGGTAAGATCAGTAGTGTGTCATACTAGCACCTAGGAAGTCTACGCACCCACTGCGTGATGGACTTCGTCGAGGCTAGAGTACAAGTTTCACAGACATAACTATTGTTCTAGTGGCTTTATATATTAATTTTTGCATTTGTCTTTCTAGAGAAACATTTAAAGGGGAAGAGCATATTGTACATAGAATACCTTACACACATAAACCTTGATTTTATCAAGCTTCTCCAATCCTGTTTTTTTTCTAGAAGAATGAAGACTTTTCACAATTGCCTACAAAACGTTTGCTCTGGACTAATATTTCCAAAAAACGTTAAGAAATAGTGACAAAAATATTGAACTTTTCACGCATCATATTTGAAAATCCATATTTACTATTCTTATAAACCTATTTAC
Organism: Riptortus pedestris; assembly: GCA_019009955.1. Lineage (NCBI taxonomy): Eukaryota > Metazoa > Arthropoda > Insecta > Hemiptera > Alydidae > Riptortus > Riptortus pedestris. The sequence continues at coordinate 135,265,990 of CM032229.1, forward strand.
CAGCCTTTTAACTGATTCCGATTAGGCAAATACTATTTCTTATTTGGCATTTCATTCCCTGACAAATTCATTCATTTCGCATGTTATTTATACGGAGACGAACCACAAGGAACTTTAGGGTAGCCAGCATACATTCTGGACAAAATATTTCAGATGGGACTTCTGAGGAAACTCTATTCACTATCAATATTTAAAGTAAACTCAAGTGTCATATGTGATCATTGTATTTGTGCAGCTCTCTAATTATTTTTGATAGAGGTTTTAGTCCTTCCCGATGTATAATCGTTTCTATTTAACCATAAGAATATTAACCGGGAGATCGATGAACCCATGATTAATCCTTTCTCTACGTTACAATACTCGTTTTGAATTCAAAATTATCTCTATTAAAAACTGCTTCAAATTACATACTAATTTTTTTAGGAAATAGTGAGTATCCTTTTTTTAAAAAAATAAATATTACACAAACAACATATCACATTTTTCCAGGAGAGGAGACATATTTATTATGGTGGTAAGAGCACTTGACTTGAAATAGAAAGATCAATAACATCGTAAACTATTTTTTTTTTATGGCGTGTGTTGAAAATACTGTCAGGCTGGTTCCTAACTTCTCGAGGTGCCTACTCAGCATATTGAGGTAATTCGTAAGAAATTGAATAAATTGATATAGTATGTTCTGCAATGACGTCAGGTAGTGTCGTGACGAACAATTACCATGCTCTCATTTTGAACTCTTTAGGTACGATTTTTATGTTCATAACAGCTGCATTTTTTTGTTATGGATTATAATGTGAGCCTTGTTATGTAAACTTTATCTTGTTATTACAGCGTGTGTAGAAGACTAAGTTCTGCTTATCTACAATTCTTGGTAAAATTATATAAGTACTTTATCGTACTTTACATCAGCATCAATAGGTTGTCTATGCTAGGTCTCTAGCTACTTTTCAAAATATTCCGATGAGTTTTGCTTGGGTGTTGAGCCAGTTTTACTATTTGGCGCATTGCGGCTACTGCAGTCGCTACGAGCTAGCAACTTCTACACGACTCGGAAGGAAAATTATTAAATTCGAAAGGGAATTTGTAAGCCAAATATTTTAAAATATCCGATTTATTAGAAGCTTTAGCTAGTCAAGTTTGTTTCGTTAATAAAATTCAATATAAACAATTATTTTAATTAGTTAAATCTATCAATAGAGATAATGAAAATAACACTAAAATAGAAGCTAACAAAATGTAGATTAAAATATGTAAATACTTATAAAACATAAAAAGTAGTATGTATAAATAATTAGTAACTGATGTTTAATTCAAGGAGACATGGGTACTTGATGCTGGAACTTCATTCAGGTTGCGCAGAGGTCAACTCAGGAGAGGATGGGTTGGTTGCTGCTCGCTCCCTTATTGAGCTTTCCGCCCCTAAAAGTTGGAAAATATATTTTTTTGTTACTTTGGCCTAAAATACACGAGTGGGCGTGTCCTGGGAATTGCGGGGGTGGGTATCCTGGACGGGCCAATCCCTTCTCTCAATGGGAATGACGTCAGGGGGGCACGTGTTTGGCCTCCTGACCCAGTTTCTTGGGACACGTGGCAGAGCACATCAATGGTAGGCGCTTACATTCACCCCTAAGTCTCCTGGGCCAACATCATTCACAATTCAGCCATTGCCCAGAAACAGGTTTTCCTGAAGTTATTACTGAAGGGAAAGTGATATGGAGCTCTTTAATGATCCTTGTTAGTCAGATAATATTTCTTGAATGTTTAGTGGTGGTGTAGCATTATCACCTGAGCCTAAAATCTTGAGAGGTACATATAAGAAGTAAGTTCCACCCGCTTCGTGCTATTCGTTTGCTTCAGTCCATGGTCTGTTATTACAACTATTGAAAACAACGCTGGATTGATTGTTGAGGCAAGATCCATGAGAAAACTGTGCTCCATATGCTGTTCTGTCAATCAAGTTGATTCTAAAATAAAGACATTTCTTAATTCTGGGAATGTGTTTCTATAAAACAATGATATATTTCAATGAGGAGTGAAGAATGAAAGCCATCCTCCAAATTAATGAGATTTCTTTGGCTACTAAATTTCCATTGAGAATGAACTCTTACTTGAAGATAACCTCCGAATGCTCCTCAAGGAAAGAAGTTCGTTTGGTTTTAATTGCAACTAACATTGGTACTTGTGGTCCTCATTCAGGTCTTCAAAGGAAAGTCCTAAAGCAAACTGATAAGCTCAACGTCTACATCAAACGGAGAAAATCATTGGGTACATAAGAAAAGCATACCTCTGACGGAAAAATGAGACGAAATTGACCAAAAAGTGCAAACTTGTTGAATAGCTGGTCAAGGTATCACACGAATCTGTCACTTCTGTGCCCATGCAAAACTGTGGTTGGACACCTAAGAATGGATGCATGGCCCTTCAATTATCAAATGATCAAGTAGAATTTCCCTGGGGAGTACAGTATTAAATGTAACGCTGCTCAGTTTAGCTGTATTTGTTTAAATATGTCTCCGGACTATGAAAGGTCTCAAAAGATTTAAGCCTACTCATATTACAACCGTTGTGAAAACTAAACTATTTCTGCATGGACACGTGCATCTGGTTCATAGCTGTTCGGAAGTCAAAATGAACATCTATAAAAAACAATCTACATTAGCAAGGGACAAAGCTATCAATCCCGAAAGTCAAATACTTGCGACCAGTCGCCAAAGAACTAACCTATGTTGCTCACCTTCTACTACTGGATACTTACTCCAGAATCCTATTCCTTCAAGAACTCAATACTCGTCACTACAATAACTCCTCTTCCCGACTCCCAGACCACCTCAATCTTTATCTCAAATGGGAACCATAACTCCTTTTCTGGAACAGTCACCAACACCCTAAAATATATGACCGACCTTTCTTTTCATACTCACTCCAGAATCCTTTTCCTTCAAGAAGTCGATTAGTAACAAAAATAGTTCCTGTTCCCACCAACCAGGCCAACTCAAGCTCACCGCCAAAGCACTTCCGGCCTTCATTTCATGCCACTTTTGTAACTTTTTTCAAGAATAATATAATAGATATAATGGAAGAGAAGAAGTTATTTGATGTTGATAGTTTTAAATATAGTTTACTTAGGGAGGAAAAGTAAGGACAATTTTATTTTTATTAACCCGTTGTCTAGCGTTTATCTTATTTTTTTAGTTTTAACAAATAAGTCTGAGGACGGATTGCACGGCGATTAAAGAAATGAACAACTTAACGGTTGAAATAAAGTCCAAAAAACCCGTAGAAGGAAAACCAGCCAAATTAACCAACAAAGATTTAAAAATGGAAGGTACACTGGTGATCTTATCTCACCGTCTATTCTCTATTTATGCCTTCGTCAGAAGCTTATGTAAAAAAAGAATTATAATGTATGGTGGGCATGAGCTGATCAATGCCTCAGTTACTCAATATAAGCATTCGATGAGAATAAGTGGTGGTTTACTGGTAGCTAAAAAAAATAACATAGAAATAACTCCCTTCATATTCAGGATATACGAAAAAATGTATAGAACAACATTTGGTGAGCATAGTGTTTAGCAACATTAACTATATAGCATTTTTGATCCGAATCCTAATAACTGAGATATTTTGAACTGTCGAATTCCACGTTTTCCTGGTCCAATTTCAGCCATTGACGTTTGCAATCTTGAGTGTTAGAAGTAATCGTTAAATATCCTGTATCGATATAAATGTATGATATAAATATTTTGAAGCCAGAAAAGTAAAATTTTAATTGATGGCATCACAGATAACACTTTTGCATGTCTCACATAATTAAGGTTCGTTGTAAACCATATTGGATATTTAAGCGAGGCATAAGATTTTTCTACTTATTTTTAACATAGAACTAAAAAATCCTAATATCTTGTTTAATATTCGACACCAAGACAACATGTATGAACGTCATTTACAGACAATTAAATATGCAACAAGATTAGTTTTAGAAACATTTTCGATTCATAAATACGAAGATTTGGATTTTCAGTCCCCCCCCCCTGTCCGATTTAAGCCATTAACGAATGTGATCTTTAGTTTTAAATGGAACGCTTAAATATCGAGTTTGGTGGTATATACAATTGCGTATACATATAATTTTGGACGGACCTCATTTTCGTCAGTTTCAAGTCGCGACATGAGTTCAATCTCGATAGCTTATTTCTCCCAAGGGAAAATTGCTAAAACACCCGTAAAGTAAACCAAGTTAATGAAGATAATATCATGGTCAATAAAACTCCATTTATTCATATTTTTATGTGTGTGTTTTTAAGAAATGTCCATTATCAATGAAATGCAATATCAAAGCTTTTTGTATCAATTTGCAGATCTAAATTAATTGGCCATACAAATTAGTAAGGGTGTCTTTTGTTGTGTTTTCTAGTACTTTTGCTAAATTGAATTCACAAATTTACACGTTTGTTTGCATATCATTTATATTTAATAAATTTTATTTGTAAATGGTTCACCATTTGACCAACGTACGTGATTTCCGTTTCAAATGCATCTGATCAACTACTGTTTTAGAAAACTTAAGTATATATTTTTATGATAAACAATAAATGTCCGATACAAATCTTTTAAATTCCCAATAGGTCTGTAATTTATTACGTTCACTCCCCCTTAGTCGATTTTAATCAAAGGAGGTGGTGGTAAACAACTAGATGTTTCAGGAGTCCTAAATATGAAGTTTTAATAATCTAAGACTAGTTGGTTTTGAGATGACAGATAGGTACAGACGTCACGCCGAAACTAGTCAAAATGGGTTCAGGGCTGGTCAAATTGGATATTTCCGTTCAAATATGAAAACCGAAATACTTCAAGGTTACAATAATTCGTACAGAGAAGTAAAAATGCAGTGCCTCTTTTTATTAATAATTCTCTAATATAATTTAAGACAATGTAAAGTATTTAAAGGAAGACGGGATTATATAAAGATGTATTAAAAAAATAAAGAATATCAAACGTAAATAAAAAAAGCAATGAATAAAAAGATTAACTTAAGTCTTGGATTTAAACATCTTAGAGCAAGAAATTTAATGAAGTTGTAATTTCAGATTAACAAAACTTACAGTAGGAAACCTGGATGTATTATTTTCGAAGCACACAGATGATCCAGCCAACTCCTGATGTAATTCGGAAGAATTTTGGTTTCTTTAGCACCGTTATAACGCACATCATGGTAATGCTTTATACGAAACTAAGAATTAGCGTAAGGACGAGAAATCAATGGACGAACTTATCAATGACTCGGATCAGATCCCGAACACAGTAAATGGCAACCAGTCCATTGTAGCAGGTGCTTGCGTGGAATGATGCAGTTCCAAGTCTATCTTACGCAGTAATTACCGCTCCTAAATATAAATCTGGCAGCGGGTAGGTGGCTGTGGCCAAAACTGAACAGGAACCTCCCCCGACCACCTGCCTCCTTTTACTTTATCTTTAGCCTTCAAATGATATGCTTCGGGAGAGATTGACAAATATACCGAGGTGTCACTAAATGGCCGGCTAGGTGGGACGTTGATGAGGTGCTTGGTCGGAACTCTCCGCCTATAGCCGTATTATTAGAACACTCGGAAAGTTTTTCGTTGGAATGCGAAATATAAATAAGAGCTGTGAAAATTATTATAAAATATGTCTATTCATTATTTCCTCAAAACCGTGTAATTATCGCCTATAAGTCTTTATGCAATAAATAAAATCAGCTCCGTAAAGCTGCGTTAACTAAGGAGATTTCCCACGTGGTGGTATGAAACATTATTGATTTCTTCTCCCCCTATGTTTTATATTTCTAAGTATAAGTCCGAAGAGTAGAAGTGAATTTTTACTGAAAGCAGAAAACAAGAAAATACGACTAATTCGCTTAATATTTTAGTTACAAAAAGTATAGGACGACAATTGTTGAGCATTAATAGATTAACAATATTGAGTCTATAACATTTTCCTAAGCGATACTCAAAAACGGGGACATTTTGAATTTTCGTATTTAACACGAATACTCTGATTTCAGAGTAGTTTCTAAGGGCTATTTTCGTCCTCAAAAACCTCCACAGGAAATGTGGCACTCTCTTCAAAGAAGTCTTAGAGAAATCCGTAAAAATGTTTTTGGTGTTGAGATATTGCAACACCGACAGAGGCTCAGAAGTGACCCCCGAAATAATGGGGTTTTAAAGTGAATAAGATATTATCAGTTTAGTGAGACAGACAGAATGTGCTCTGAGAGAATTAAGTCTGATTAACTGTCTTAACCATGAGAATGTAAGCAAGGGACCAATTTGAGGGAACTAGGACAGACAAACGCAGTCAGAAGGACTTGGTGACCTTGTAGAAGACTTGCGGGGTGTAGGGATCCCTAATTGGGGGATCCTGGGGCAGGCCCCGTAAGTTGGAAGAGGCCCAGGTCCTAAAAGCACTTTATTGCCTCATAGTAAATAGGTAAGACTTAACAAAAGTGACATTCCACCAGAAACTCACTTGAGCACAGATGCCAATTGCTCTCTATACCTATTTCATGTCCAATTTTACTTCAATCAAATCGAGCTACGCCCAAGACAGATTAAGCTGTGTACTCAAATTCCAATAATTCCAAACCAATTCAAGCTATTTTTAATTCAAAATGAACCAGCCCAAATTCATTTCTTTTTCATTCAAATTCAATATTTTACTAAATCAATTGGAACTATATCCGTCTCCAATTCGACCTTATCTCTTGATTTTTTTTTTTTTAAATCATAATACGTTTGCTACTTCCTTGAACAATAGTTTGCTGGATTCGGTAATGAGTAGGAGGACTGTTTAAGTTCGTCCAAAAAATCATCAACCGGATAGCCGGATAATTAGTTCAAATGACGGCAGTAATCCTGACGATCCTAGGCAAGATCAACAACGAGCTTGCACAGAAGGTAACCAACAAGAAACCTACAGTATCTAAGTACAGAAGGCTATAACTGTCAAGTTATATGAAGATTGCCATGATGCGAAGGCAATTGCTGAAATAACAGGCATGAAGTTTGCCAGTGCAAAATCAGATCTCAAAAAATCTAAAATGAATATCATTGTCCCTAAATAATTTGAATTAAAAATGGAAAAAGTTGAATTTGGCTTGGAAATAATTTATTTCGATTTGGAATAATTTTAGTCTGATTGGATAGTATAAAAAGTCTTTTGTAAAGTTCTATTTCTCTTGAAAATCATCGCTAAATTTGTCATGGAAGGGTTGAATTCGACCTGCAAAAGGCACCCATTAAATCATTAATATCAGTGATTCACCCTGAAACGTACCTGTTCTCCAACGAAAACTATGTTTGGAGTTGCTCCATCGGAAATTACTTGCCACTGCTCTCTCCAAAAGAACACCTGAAATACATTTACTTGTTAGTTTAACACGCACTAAACTAAATATTACTTCTTATGTTGGTAATCAGGTTGACCATCTGAGTAAAGGCGTAGGTTTCAAGACACTTGGTAAACCTAGATCCGTGGCCTCGATTCCCGCTTGGCAATGTAAATTTATTTTAATGGCGAAGTCAACATAACCCCTCTAGCCGAAGATAGGAAACATATAGATAAGCCGGCCAAATTAGATTTAGTTACAACATGTTAACATCTATATAGGTAACCAAAATAATACAATTTCAAAATGTAAAATATGACTAGCCTTCATGAATGCTAATCATTTTTTAGCCATAGTAGCATAAAAAGATCTTTAATAAATATTTTATTTATTTAAATTAAGTCCCACATCAAAGGTGATTGGCATGATCTCTTTTTGGAGTAAACTATTTATTTCTTCATGTAAACCTTGATAATTTATTTATGTAGTATGGAAAATATCTGAGGCATTCTCATATTCGTACTTTGCCTATTAGAATATAATAAAAGCTATCCCTTATAAATCATCGTATGAACGTTCTAGACCTATTGTATTTTTATTCTATATGTATTAATAAATATTTATATGTTTTAGGTGTGTTAGTATGTGTGGAATACATTGGCTGCTGTCAGTTAGTAGTCTGTCATATCTTGGGGTATGTCAAGGTTTTTTCTTGGATGCACTCTGTCAGTATCGTCAGTGCTTTATCGTTAGGTGCGTGTTGCAGTATTTGCATATAGGCTTCAATAAATAAACATTCTAAGTAATTTAATAAAGATAAAAAACGCGCGCGCGCGTGTGTGTGTGCTTTTATATATATATATATTCTAGCCAGGGTGGGGACTAAGGATTTTACTTAATGAGTTCATCAAGTGGATACGAACTCGCCAATCTAGGCTTACCATATGAGTACATCGCCTTAACTCACATGCTTAACTAAGTAAACTCATTACGTCACGGACCCCATTGAAGGGTCAGGGCCTGCTTTCTCGGAAGTCAACATACGTCATTCCTACCGTGTGGGTTTGATAGATCTCAGATTACTGTTAAACCGAAGTTCGTTACGTCATTATTCTAGTAGGCTCTAAATTGCCTTCCAATACTGAGTGTGGGCGGATGTAAGGGGTACAAAGACGCCAGTTAATCACACACACCTAGCTAAAGATAATTTCCACTCCGGCACCAGAAGTTATACGATCCAGTTACATACTCGACTCTACTGAGCTATTCTTGAAACGAGCTTTAGAAATAACTATTGCCAGTTATCAGTAAAGGGCGTTCCTCACTATCAGTCGTAAGATAGAGGGCAAAAAAGAATTGTGGGCGTTTCGGTGAAGTGATTAAAGCTATGGAATGCGAATCTTATCTCAATGGCTAGCAATGAGTAAAAACCTGAAACATAAATCCCATTTAGGAATCTGGATAACCTTCGGTAAAACAAAGGTATGCTTTCATTTATTGGTATATTCAATTAATAATATAGCTTATCCTGCATTAGAAAAGATAATCTTTATTTTAATTCTCATTTTTAGCATTAATGTATTATTTGGACTTTAATATAATAAACTAATTAATCCAACCAAAAATAAGTCTACTAATTGTCGTTTGATTTGTTGTGAGTTATCAGCATATTTATTCCTTACGAAAAATGTGGATTTATTTGAATAATGTACCTAGAGGGGCAAGATAAGTAATGTGAGTGAGGAGGTCTTAATCCACATGGTGGACTAAGAGTCGTAGGTTTGATACCCGCCTGGGCAATAGGAACTTTTTAGTGGTGAACTCCCTTCCCTCCCTCGAAATCCTACCCTGTCTAGAAAAGATTGGTAACTTAGAGTAAACCCACCCCGAATAACGTCAGTAGCATAAAGTGGACGTCAAAGAAAAAAAAAATATATATATATATATATATATATATATATATATATATATATATATAATAATAATATATCTAGCAAAGTAAAATACATAATTTAATAGTTTACACATTTTTAATTCATGTTTTTTAAATAGTTTAGAAGGGCCAATTAGAAGCGGGTTATCTTCATGTCCACAGTTTAACGTTTGCTGCATTCAAATTAACAATTTCAAGTTTAGTGAATTTCAATTACGGGAAATGAAATGATTTTTCAATAATATCTCTTCATATGTGTCTGTATGTTATTTATAAGCACGAGCGCGTGTGCATGTCCAGTAGTCAACGCCCTCCCAAATATTTAATCAGCTCAGCGCTTTCAACAATGTCACATCGTCATCTTCAGAGCAAGAAGCTTCAAGCCTGCAGTCGGGCCTAATAGTTACTAACTGTAATTATCTCCCTAACCCAGTTTAATTAGATCAGCTGACACAGAGCACATCCTAGGATCTACCTACAATATTACACCACATCCCTAGTTACCTTATACACAGTTGTTTTCATAATCTAGAAGTCATGAATTCCCTGGAAATGGGAAAGAAGTGTGTCGCAATAAGGTGTAGTGGTTCCCCATTGTCTTCTGCATGAGATAACGGCATAATGAAGTGCCGAGAGAGCTCCACTCGAGTCTATATTTGAGAGACTTCCTTCTCTCTGTAGCTTGTAGAAGCTGACTCATGAATGATAAAGTAGTGTATTGAGGAAACTACAACTTTTTGCAATTTTTTTTCCGCTATGCAGGAGCTGCGAAAACTAAACAGGTTCCTTACCCCTGTAATACCACTCTGGTGGCACAAATCTGCATTATGTGTGGGTATTTTCACTATAGTTAACTTATGGCTTTATGCATTGGCATGGCTCAAAATATCGTATTTAATATGCAGAAAACAACAATAAGGTTTATAATCGTCATTTACTCACTAAGTAGCCAAAAATAATGCCTTTTCCTTCAATATATATATGCCAAATAATACTGTGTGTGGGACAAAACATGAACATGTATTACAGTACTAGTATAACATACAATCATTAAAAAAATACAAAAATATGCTTCTACCACAGACATAAATATTTCGAGAAAAACGTATCATTGTCAGAAGTAAAACTCTTTAACGCGTTGCCGGAATGAATTCAGTGAGAAGAATACATTCGTTCCAAGACTTTATATTTTTCATTTACATTCTCCCTTGTTTAAAGATGAATCACCATTGAAGCGGTATCTCAAATGAATAGATATATATTTTTAATTTCATCAATACCATTCTCAATACTTAATCGTTTCATATAAAATTTCTAGCTCAGATACCCGGCTTCGCTCAGGAATTCATTTGAGGCTGAATTTTGATGGTATTTTTTTGGCAATGCTTTATTTTGCACAATATATTGACATTTACCCGTCCCAGTGTTTAGGGTTAATACCCGTCGTTTCTGTGGATTTGTTAATAATAAAATTAATTTTTTATGTAAGACTTCACTGTCCTCCATATTGTCATATTTCTCGCTTCCTGTGCATTATGCATAGATTTGAATTATTAAGGACTAAATATTAACATACATTTGAATTAATTTTTACAGGTGAGCTACCTGGTAGTTCATATTGAAAAGAATTCTTGAGCAAATTTCTCTAAATAACAAAATAAACAACTTTTGTTATGTGCATATTTGCCGAAACTACAATAGGAAACGAAATATCAATATTTTTAATTTCACCCCCACTCCTGCCTGTCCCTAGAAATAGTATGGCTTTTTATAAGGAAGGCGTTAGTGCTAATACACATACTGAGTGTTTTATTTAGTTCGGTTGAGTCTTTTGTGCCATATAAAATTTTTCACTTCCGCTATAATTTTTAGCGTATATCTCGTTTATAATTCGGTATACGAAAAAAGTGTATATAACAAAAGTTACTCCCTAGAAATGTTGGTATGACTTTTTATAATGAAAGCGTTAGTGCTAATACACATACCGAGTTTTATTTATTTCGGTTGGGTCTTTTGTCCCAAATAATATTGTTGACTCCCGCTATAGTCATTAGCGTATAACTCATTTAAACTTCGGAATACGATGAAAGTGTTTATGACAAAAGTTACTCTAAATAACAAAATAAACAACTTTTGTTATGTGCATATTTGCGAAAAAACCAATAGAAAACGAAATATCGCGACTTTTAATTTCAGGCCTCCCTTATAACCCCCACTCCTGTTCGTCTCAGAGAAAATTAATATAGCCTATCTCTCAAGTTGGACCAGACTGCTCACGGTGTGTCAATTTAATTTAAAATCGGTTAAGTAGTTTAGGAGTCCATCGCGGACAAACATCGTGACAGGAGATTTATATATATAAAGATAGATTCAGTAATATCTGAGATCGGACCAGAAGATAAGGCCATAGAAAGAGAGGCGGAATTAGGGATGGTAAAATCGAAAATTCGAAGTAGCTCCGTTATTATGAGTCGGATCAAAGAATGCTTCACAAGCAAGCTTGTTAAAAATATAATTTTCACAGAAATTAGTTTCCTGTTTTTGTTTCCCAACTCGAATAATAACCCATTTATTTGTATTTTTTGGTTTCAGTAGTCAGTAAATCTCCACTTCTACTCATCCGATTTTCACTGTGGGTAAGTGAATCACTAAACACTTTATGTCCAGCTCATATTTTAAATCCTGTTTACATTTACAGTTTTTGATTGATGTATGATTTATAAAAGCAAAACAATCTATGTTTAAAGTATTTAAAAACTCTAGACAACAATATTTCATTAGTTAATCAAATGACAAAGCCCAAATATTGAATGGTTGATTTCTGGTCATTGAGTGGTGTTCGGTGACGTCACGAGGCCACGTGTATATGACGTCAAAGATGACCCAGTTCTCCACCCCCAACAGCTCCCTCGCCCCAAATCACTAGGCCTTCTCGAAACAGCTTAAACATTTAACCCTTCCTTCTCTAGCTCTCTAACCAATTCAGCTCTTATGTCGTAACAGTTTTCATCCAATGAATATTTTTATATTCCCAGAAGTTAAGTAATCAAGTACTGCAAAAAAAAAAAAGAAAGAAAACCTATTTATGAAAATATAACGGCTTTAGATTCTTATGTTAAAAAGTATATCTGTCACAAGGGGCTCCGTAATTACAGATTTTTCTAAGGTTCCCAGAATTTAGATGATGATTTTATTCGAAGCTTATTGAACAAATACATAATATGCATAATTATGACACATATTCTTCTTCTTCTCTAAACCTACTCCTGGTCCGATTTCAATCATTAATGGACTTTCATATTAAACAAGCAAATATCGACTTTTTTTACAATAAAATGAAGAATGTTAGTCACGCCGGTGCTACGTAAACTAGGCAGATTTCCCACGTGCCAAACGCGCTGCTGATCAGAGATTCTCTATTCTTCCTGTAATAAGAATCATATCTACAAGAACTGGAAATCTAGTCTAGGCTCGGGTAGAAAATAGCATTAGTGGAGGTTTAAGAATACTAAAAACTAAAAAAAAAACAACGTAAATATGTCGTTTAATATTCGAGTTATAGATAACATGTGTAAAAAAACTAATCGTAGGGAATTATTATTATTATTATTATTTATTAACGTCCACTTTTGGCAACTTAGGCTAATTGGGACGGGTTATCTACAGGTTACCATCCTTTTCTAGCCAGGGTGGGATTTTAGGACGTTATTTAATGAATTTCGTCACTAAATTATTTCCTTTGGCCAGAACATTTTCTTTGGCAAGAATCGAACTTACCACTCTAGGTTTGCCATGTGAGATAAAGGTCAACGCTTTAACTCGCATGGCTAACCTGAGCCCCGTAGGGAATTAAATATGCAATAAAATTGGTTGTATACAACATTTGTCAATTCGATTAATACATTGGTCCGAATTAAGTTGTTAATGAACCTTTGTGAAACGTTTAAATATGGAGTTTGGAAATATTCGCCCCATCTAGTGTACCAAACAAAACGTTTTTGGACAGACTTTAGGAATCCAATCCTGATGCCATCTTCTGGTTCTCCAATCTTAGAAGGACTTTCATGTTTTCCGCAATAATAGTCCAAGGTTTACTCGTATGAATAACTGTTGGCCGCTTTGTATACTTGCATACTTAGTTTCCTAGTTCTCCAGGTGGTCCATCTACCCCATGTGAATTTTCGGTCGTATATATCTGTTTCCATGATTTTGTTCTGCTCTACTATCACCCCCTGTGGAAACACCCAGTGTTGTTTCGGCCCGTGAACAACACTACTTCAGCTTAAGTCACGTCCTGCATTACCCTCTTTTTTACGACTTTACCAGGGTTTGATTGCACTACAAACGAAAAAGGTTATTATTGTCATATTAATTGTAATTTTAGAGTATAAAGTAATTTAAAAGGGTAATTTTTTTAACAAGGCGGTCGATTGTCTCTCTCTCTCAATACCTGTACACCTTTCACACCAATTTCAACTGATTTATAGGTGGGATGTAAATTTTACTTGATCACCTGAACAACAAAAATAGATTCACAAGAAAAACAAATCCGTTGAAATGAAATCTCAATATTTTTAAAATGACATGTTTCTATTAAAATTAAAATTAAAAATGCTTTCATCCAAGTTTTTAAACTTTGATCAATTCAGTCCGTAAATACATCAGTGAGGTGTTAACATTTCCTTCTCAGAAGTAGGTGTGTCGTGATAAACACTCTAATTTTCAATGTCAAAAACACCAAATTACATTTTCTTGGAAATGAGATAAATATTTTACATCAGCTTATTTTGTAGAGCGTGGGCGAATAACATTTAATCCTTAAAAACTGTTTCAGAAGATTTCTCTTGAAGCTAATCAGCTATATAATTTCCTCAAGTGTCCATCGATCCTACTTAGGAAGATGAGGACTGACAATGAACAATGATGATTGTAGGGATTGTAACCCAAGGAATTGGCTTAAAGATTTTTTAGTAATGAAATAATCTACTTAATTGATGTTTGCCACCCTGTCGACCATTCTACAAGTTATTGGCTCTAAGAATCTTTAATTTGATTGGTAAAAATAGCAATTCAATTTTTAAGTGTTTTTTGCTTTATTTGCCCCAATGTGCGGCTCTGTAATACTAATTTCATTTTGTCAACAATTCCATTTTTGCAGAGTCCTCCCCCCTCCCCCCAGGGAAATCTGGTATTGAGGCTGTAATGATGAAGCGATTTAAAAAACGCATACAAAACAGAAAAACGTTATTTAAATGTCTAACGATCTTATCTAATAGGTGAGGAAATGGGATCAGTTCACAGGTCCATAAAAGTCTCATATCTTCACAGAGTAAAACATTGTATAACAGAGTGATTTCTAAATAACTGGCTCATCTTTGGCTCTATTATGACAGTTTCTCTTTGATCACCCGAAACTTCTATCTGCTGGAAACCTAGCAAATTGAGGTTATTTCAATGAGGTATTTAGAGAATAGAATGCGCAGATGAAATCATCCGAGCTCGAATTACATGGGAAATCTACTCTTCACGACTGACTTTTAATTATTCAATCGGCAAACTATCAATTTATATTATATATAATTTTATTCCCATCTTAAATCGCAACACAAGTTGGGGAATGTTGCTTAGAGAAATCTTTCGCCTAAAGCAAACCGGGGAACAAAGAACTACGTTGGTGAAACTGATAAATAATATATTATTATATTTTATTAGTAAATATTACAAAATCAGTTGTTACTTTCATATAATAGTTATTAAGTAAACAGACCAGTTCCTGTTCTATACAAAACGAAATGGTTAAATTGGGCTCCCACTTAGTTGGATTATCTAAACTAAAAAACACAAATAAGTTAAGAGCAATAAGTGCATAATATTGGGAAAAGTGTCGACAGAAAAAGTTAAATATCGAGTGCAGTATAGATAAAATATACATTTTCGAGCTAAAACATAAAATCTTAATAGACGACGTCATCACACAGCGAAGTTGCATGTGTCTCGCATAATAAAGGTCTCTTGTAAACAATATTTGGGATTTAAGCTTAGAATAAAGTGGTTCATGATATAACAGCTTACTGTTAATATGTCATGAGTAGAAGTGATGGTTTACTTAAGGATGAAAACTAAAAAAATCAAAATATCTCGGTTAATATGCATGGTAAAAAAAATATGTAAATTACAACATTTATTTTGAATGCACCTCAGTTTCGTCGTCTCCTAGATAGGATCGATTGATGTTTGAGGAAATTTTTCGAAAACGGCGTCATGAGTAGGTGCAACCTCAATACCTGTCTTCCCTTAAGGGAAATCTGCTGAATAGGACTGGCTGTGTGTCGTCCTGACCTGTATGCCCTGAACTCCTGCCATTGAAATTATAACTGATTGACGATGTCTTTCCAGATATTTAAAACATGATATTTACTCTTATATCGTACTTCCCCAAAGACGAGATGACCTTGTTTCCCAAAGTTATTTAATATGACTTGAAGGAATTTTTAAGCACCTAATTGTGCTCTCAAATCAACTACAATAACTACTTCTTCAAATGAAAAACTTCCGATATTTACAAAATCCACCCTATATTCTCGATTAAAGTATATCAGAGCGAATACGCAGAGAATTTTCAAAAATCATGTTTTGTTTAACCCTCACAGTTAATCTCCATCTAGGGAAATCTGCTAAAACAAACTTTTTTTTTGTTTTTTTCGGTTTCATGGAAAAGTAAATGATTGAATATTTTTTTTTTGGGAAGGTGAAACGTGCCTCTATCTCTTCGCTGTTTAACTTTAATTAATTCAGGTTTATTGATTGAATTCAGCCAATAATTCAGGACTCCTATAAATATTTAACTGAAGACACCCCCAAATCGATATAAAACATGTAATTACTTCACCACCGTCGTACATAAGTCATATACCTTTCATAATATGTATATACGAACGGATATACACTCAAACATTATGGTAAGCAGTTTTTTAACGATCTAGTTTCCAGCTTATTCGCTTCTAGTATATAAGTACAACCACTCAAGGGGTGCGCAAATTAAGCAGATTTCTTTTGTCCTTTAATGAGGCACTGACCTCATCTTACATTCTATTTTTCATTTCTCTAATAGTAGGAACATTGTGTACTAATACTAGAACATTAAGCTGGTTATTTGATGTTTAGTTTTATATGCAAATAAATAAAAAAATTAAAAAAAAATTCCGTGAGTGGGGGTTCACTGAAGGATGAAAGTACAAGGGACTAACTAGATTAACTAAAAGAGTTAAATAATACAATTTAATGCTGAGTTAATATATTTTACTTACGTAAGGGAGAAACTGGAATCATGTCGTTATAGAAGGCTAACAGATAATAAATAAATGTATCTTCTATAAAATAAAAATTTAGCATTTTATTGATACCAAACTCAAAATTAAACAAAATATTTACATCAATTTTCTTCTTATAACAAAGGATATTTGGTGACTAGAATTAGTTTTACAGAATTGTGGAGGTGATTTCTATGGTTTTTCTTGTTTTAAAAAAATGGAACGCTCGTTACGCTTGGTCTGTGCTAACAAGCATGACTTTACCTGGACATTAAATTCATTATTCCTCCCTTAGTAGTCGTCTTAGATTCGATGTGCACACCACTTAACTTCTTTGTACTCCTACTAAATGAAATAAACAAAATGCTGCACTCCATTTAAAACGATTTCATTGGAAAGTGATATATGATATACTCCGTTCCTGTATATAACATTGAAAATGCTACAGAGCAAAATTTTGTAGATCCTTTGGTGACAAATAAATAATTTGTGTAAATCGTCTGCATATCAAATTGATAGCATGTGCCTTCCCGAAGAGACAGTTAAAGTAGAGAACGTTTTGTAGGGCGTAGAAGCATTAAGTACCTTCTCTTATATGAGTTTCCAGACTATGAATTACCGAATCTCGTCCAGGATATTTAAATGCCCTCCAACTAGGAAACGTGAACATCCTTAAATTGGTCAGGACCATCGAGTCACCGTCCGTTAAAAGGTTCACAAGTACTTGGTCTTCTCCATTCTTATTCTAAACCATATATCTCTTTGACAGCACAACATACGTCACTTCCAGCTATACACGATATTCTCAGCCGTCATCAAAAAGTCGTCAGAAGATGCCATGCGACACATCAGGCTTAATCTAACTTCTTAGCTTGCTGCTTCCAGCGCTACTTTAAACTGTACTGGTGGCAAACATGGCTGGACAAATCCAGTACAACCATATGTTCATGAAGTATCCCGAATAAAAGAAACCCTGTACTGGAAGGAGACGATTAAGATTGTAAGATGTGAACACATGATATATGGATATACCAGAAACGAGTTGTCCATCGACCTTGATGAAACTCCATATTTCTGAGCTATGTGACAGTTTGCTCACTGATAAGATTGCTGGTATCTAGAAAGGACATTAATTACAAGCGAATCAATTAGTTCAGCTTTATATCGTAGAAAAATAGCTACTTGTTCAAATAAATTGTGTTTCAGTGAAGTATAGGATGCCAGTTTTACTCCACATTGCCGTGTGTTGCTTCCTTTTAGTTTGATGTTTGATAGAAAATCAAGTTCTTAACCTACACATTGTTCGCACCATTGTTCTGGCATAAATGTATTCATCTAACTAGCAACCTTCATGGGAATACAAATCACCATCGTAAAGGAGGTCCATTTTAAGGGCAAGGTACTTCCAGGATGGACTAAAATTACATTCATAGCTAAATATCATAGATGTGGCAGATATCCTAAGTGGACATCAGCTTTTGAGATTGTATGTGTGGCACAACTTTTGAAATATTTTTTGTGACAACCGAACGTACGTAGCTGATGATGAAACTGTGGTCCACTGTAATATATATATTATTCAGGTGTGACATGTAAAGTAGAATATATCTCCAATGATTATCATATTGAAGAATCTTACGTAAAAATACTTATTTATCATGTCATTCACTGCAATAGATGCTTATTTATTATGACATAAGTAGATTGTTATTTGTGTCATTGGAGCAAATGCTTTTGTTCTACTAGTTTGTCTATAATGATTATGGAAATCGATTGATTGAGGAGTTAAATAACCGATATTACATCAGCTGATTAACTGATTTCTATAGTCAGGGACTTCCTACACAAATCACTACTTTTGATTAGCCTTGACGTAGCTTTCTGAGCGGTAGATCGATGTCTATAAGATAGATAATATAAACTCTTGAAGAAGCTTCGAAAGAAGCAAACATGTTGAAATTTGGAATAACTATATTAAAGAAGAATTTTTCCCTCCCAATGACACTCTACAAATCTATACTCAATTGGGTGAGATAGACGCACAACTTTAATAATGTTTTGTTATTGGTATCGAGACCTACGTAAATCCTCCTTCCTACACTCCCGATTTTAGCAGCAATCTATTACAACTCAGGGTCAGTTTAAATACAACGTATTGTTTACATCCGCCCCGTACCAAGGAGATACAGAAGAACAAAGAAAGTTAGATGACGTCACGGGGAAGCTGTCAGACAATGCTGTGACGTCCAGTAGCTCTAATATTTACTTGGTCTTTGCCAACCTCGATATTTAAGGATTTTATACGTAGTTTAAAGTTTGGTTTGTTAAGAAGCAAAATAAAACAAAGAAGAGAGTATACATATTGTGTTAGTGATATATGTATGTTTATTTGTCTTTTAACTTTTTTGTACGAAGTAAGGGAAGTATTGAACCACGAAACACATTACGTTTTCAGATTTTAACAGGTATTATCTGATTTGCGATCCCTGAACCAATTTTAATTAGTTTTGGCTTGATGTCTGTTCGTATGTATGTACATATATAACTCAAAGACGACTAGCCCTAGAATGTTGTTATTTCGACTTTCAATTTATTCTACCCTGTAGTTGTGCACCCTCCGTTTGACGAATATCGACTAAGGCGGAGGGAAGGTAGTTTAAAGGGGTCGCATATAAATCGTTCTGTGTATATATAGAAAAGGAAATATCCTGTATTGCTTTCAAAAGAAGAGTGCATATTACCATTTTGTTTATTTTTATTATTATTATTTATTAACGTCCACTTTTTGCAACTTAGGCTAATTGGGACGGGTTATCTACAGGTTACCACCCTTTTCTAGCCAGGGTGGGATTTTAGGACGTTATTTAATGAATTTCGTCACTAAATAATTTCCTTTGCCCAGGCAAGAATCGAACTCGCCACTCTAGGTTTACCATATGAGCTAAAGGTCAACGCTTTAACTCGCATGGCTAACCTGAGCCCCCTTTTGTTTATTTAATTTGTGTTTAAATGAGCAATGGTCTTATGGGTTGTCACTATATTTAAATTAATACAAGTACAAGGAATTCATATGGGGCTCAAATCTACGTGGTATTACTGTTAGGGCATTGCTTATTTAATTATTTTTAATATTCCTTGATTTCAAAACATCAGAATTTTTTTTCGCAAGCTGATATATTTTATCTCTGTCTTCCTTTAAATATTTTACATTTATTTGTTGTGTTCAATTTTATTACAATGAACTCATTATATGGTATTTAAGTTTGGCGTTGTGTGTAGAACCTGAATAGTTGATTTCGCTTAATGGTACCGTGTATGGTATAGATTAAATTAATGTCAAAAAATAAAATATGGGATTTAGTGGGGGAATTCAATAATTCAAAATATTTCCGTTATTATGAGTTGGATCGAAAAATTGTATAGAACCAATCTATTTAAACGATTGATGCTCGACTTGTGATGTATATATATATATATATATATATATATATATATATATATATATATATTTTCGTAGCTCTCATATTAGCGAGTTATTCGTACTCTCTTGTTTTCAGACTTCAGTAAACCCCCAAATATACTTATCGGACTTTTATTTAGAATTAGAAATTATATGTGTAAGCCCAACTCTTGAGAAATATGCTTAATGAAAGATTTTGCAGCTTTCAGGATAAAATAAAAAATGTCCTATCCAAATCTTGTGTTGTTCTAATATGTACGGAGAAATTCCTTTTGCCTTGGATCAAAAGTGAGGGTCAACTTAACTTTATAGCTTGCACTGTTCGAGTAATTTCAGCATTATGATAGTAGTTGTGTTTGAGTTTCGAGAGATACTGGAAATAGATTCCAGAAGGTTTCAATGGATATTCTACTTGAAAACTTTTGGCACTTCCAATGCTTCCTATACTTGTTACGAGGAATTATAAAAAGTCCGACACGCAGGCGATGCGTAATCTAAGCATTTCCCACGTGCCCGTATGACACACTAGTAATCTCTACTCATTACATATTCTCAATTTCTGAGTATGAGTAAAAGTGGGAGTTCTGAACTAAAGTCTCAAAACCAGAAGTAATGAACAACTAGCTTATTATTTCCGATAGAAAAACATAACAAGACATACACCCCCCCCTCTCTCCTTCCACGAATCCGATTTCATCCATTAACAAACTTTTTCTTTTTTAGTTATTCTTTAGATTTAGTGGATATGTATACATTTCATTTCATTTGGTTCACCTACAATTGTTCGAAAACGACGCCTTTTTCTGTTGTAATATCTAGCCGTCATCTCTCATTCGGATTAAAATCGGCTTAGGACTTTAGAAGGGTTTTAGAGGGGTAGAAAAAAAAAATTGTAAATTTCGCCATCCCTACAAGAAGTTTAAAAACCATTTTGTATACTTAATTTACTAGGAATGCAAGGTTGTCATGTGGTACCCATGTCAGATTATTTAAGTTTTTCAAACCGTTTTTCATTTATTAACACACCCACAATGAACTACTGCGGCTAATCGGGACGGGTTATCTACAGGTAACCACCCTTTCCTAGCCAGGTTGGGACTAAGGATTTTATTTAATGAGTTCTTCACTAAATAAATTCCTATTGCCCAGGCGAGAATAGAACTCTAGGTTTGCCCTGTGAGATTGAGGCCAATGCTTTAACTCACATGGCTAAACCTGAGCCCCAATAAAACGTTCAAATATTGAGTCAGCGCTCTAGCAATTTTTTTTAACGTTACCAAACCCTATAAAACGTTCAAATATTGAGTCAGCGCTCTAGCAATTTTTTTAACGTTACCAAACCCTATAAAACGTTCAAATATTGAGTCAGCGCACAGTGGGCCGGATGGCCGATCTAGGTGGAAAAAACTGCTAACTTGTTATTTTTTAATGTTTTATCGTTTTATTATTATTATTATTATACAATTATTTAGTCGTAAATAATAACCACAATATATAAAGAAAAATCCAAAACATAAGTAACAATTGAAATCACAAAAGAAGAACAGTTAATGAGAGATATTATCAGTTAATCATCACTATCACTATCGCTATTATCGCTTTCTGAATCTTTATTTATATTAGAACTTGGAGGCTGCAAAAGCGGTAGCACATCCTTATGTAAACGTTTTCAACTTTTCCTGGTCTCCTTCCTAAAATAATTAATTAAAGGATCTGAATTCAACAACAGCCTTTGTGCTAAATCCGTATTTGTATCTATTCGAGAGCATTTCCGGGTATGGCACTCTCGAAATCGCCTCAAATCTTTATTTCGAGACTCCTGAGCCTCCTCCGGTAGCATTCCGATAGGCACAATGCAATTTTTAATTATTTGAGTGCTATGGGTCAAAATTTTATGAACAGTCACGGGCATGTAATACCATGAATATGTACTTACGTATAACGTTCTTGTATTTTGAATGTATATCTGGAATTTGTCGACATTAATCTCATAGGCAGATGACAAAGTAGTCAAGATGATGTAAAATCTTTTTAAAAGTTCGTCGTCTAATCTGGTTATAGTGGCACTTTTTTCGTGGTTTTTGAAAAATCGTCTTGCCGTATTTCCGTCATTGCTTGTACCAAATCCGGGTTTAGGCCTATCAATTATTAATCCCATCTCATCTTTAATTTTTTTTTGAATTTCCATTTTTCGATTTTTTATTTCTTCTTTGTGTTCATTGGTTGTGATAGCCCATTTTTTTATAATAAGTCTGTAACTTATATGAATGAAGCATTCCAGTGACCTAATCCAGGCATGCAATGGGGAAATTCCAAAATCATAATTTTCTTTGATATCATGAGATACTAATGGATTAATAGCATTCATCAATTTAGGAGTTGCTCCACATATATAACATCTCTTGACTTGATTTGGTCCCTGTTAGAGCATTACAAACTTTTCCGTCCACCATGGTCAGCAAAAATTTGTAATGAACACTGATATTTATATTTTCCAAAGTTACTTTAGTAGGTTGCAGCGAATCTATTTGTTGTTTAATTTTATTTGTTTCGGTGATAGTCAAATCGGTGGTTTCTTTGGAAAACATAAACTTTAGCGGCCTGCAGTTTCGTGTGGACGAAGGAAAAGGATTGCTCCAAACTAAATTGTCTACTCTACTTCGTGCATTTTTACAGGAACAAATGAATAAGAAAATAAATACTCATCATCGGCATCCTGGTCTTCAAATCTCTGCTTGTACCTACTATGACCACTGCTACTATCACAACCCCATTTACGTATCATTAGAAATGTTGTTTGAGAGGGGAAATTTAGAAAAACTTTGCTGTGGGCAAGAACAAGTCTCATAGTTGTCCAAAAATCCACTATGGACTGTACATTGAAAGTGACGCAATTCTCAGTAACTACCATATCTCCAGGTCCAGATGGATAACAATCGTTTTTTGTTTTTCCTAATTGATAATAAGATGGATATATTTTATGATTAATGTTTAATGCATGATTCCGAAGCAACTTATATGAATTTTTTGACAGCTTACAGTCAATGAAAATAGCTAACGCTTCTTCGTTAGTAAATGGGCGGGTTTCATTAAGATTACTCATTCGAAGTTTTTTAATTTGAGTAGCTACATCAGATGAACAAAGAGCTACTTCTTTAATGATGTTAGCTGCATCACGTTTTCCCGACTTTCTTACAGCGACTTCAGAAGCAAACATTTCATTTAAAAGTCTTTTTATAATATCTCCTATTTTTGTTTTCTTCGTTTTAGCACAGCAGTCTTCAAATGGCTTAATTGGTCGACCTCCATAGGTAGATGGCAGCGGTTCCTCTTCATCACATATACATATAAATGTGAAAATTTTATCCAACCAAATAGTATTTTTTTTAAGAAACAAATCTTTGTATCGTCCAGCTTCTTGCCGTTTAATTTTAATTTTTGACAAGAAAAGGTTTAAATTACTGGTCAATTTTTCGAATGAATGTTGTTGGATATTTTTCACAGCAAATTGTGACAAAATGGTCTCAATTATTGGCTTTGTGTTTGAACAGCTTTGCCAAAGAAGAAAAACGTCCCGTCTCGTAATCGTGATTTCTTTTTCTGAAAATAGCCCGTACGACAAAGTTAGCAAATATTAGCAATTCTATTTTTTATTAAATGTTAGTTTGTATTATAAACAACAACAGACATAATTATCTTAGCGGTATTATGCGGTATATTTTTTTTACAGATGTTAAAATTTTTTATTTCGTATAATTTTGAGATATTGTTGTACTTTTATTATTAACTTACCTATGGATATGGTGTCCATCTTAATAAAACTGTTTAATAATTTACTTTCGATAATTTAAATACAGAAAAAGCAACCTTTCTAAGTAAATTTTTAGGTAAAACTGAGCTGCAAACTTGTTAATCATTAGAATGAAAACATCGGATTTGTCATTGTTTGTGTACTCTTGTGATGTTTGTACTGGTGCTAATTCCAAATGCCATGCCATATTGGATTAATAGACGTTCCAGATTAAGGCAAATAACTTAATTAGATGTTTTGATCTCATGAATTATTTCCACCTAGATTGGCCATCCGGCCCACTGTGCAGCGCTCTAGCAATTTTTTTTAACGTTACCACACCCTATAAAACGTTCAAATATTGAGTCAGCGCTCTAGCAATTTTTTTTAACGTTACCAAACCCTATAAAACGTTTAAATGTCGAGTTTGGTAACATAAAAAAAATTGCAACAGCTGGATCGTTAACAGATATATGTATATAGTATGAATGGAACTCACTTTTCTCATCTCCTGATTTCCCTTAATGGAAGATTGCTAAAATAATAATAAGAACGGTAAATATAATCATATCTACTCCTAAATTCCCATGAGTGCTGACAGGAACATGAGAGGTGATGAAAATCCTGTCCTGAGCACAATTCCAACAGCTAATTTCTCTTTGGAGAAATGTGTTAAAATAATAGGCTTTTTCCGATGGGCAATTGCGGCAATAGGAGTGGGTACGTGGAGTGGTGGGGGGTGTGTACGAAAGTTTTGACTGGCCGCCCCCGCTCGAGCTGGGGGCCTCTAAATATAGAACGGTTCTATTCTTAGCCCGCCAAGAGGGGAGGCAGGGGGTGGCTGTAGGGGTGACGTCACCGCTGAGGGCGCATCCGGGTCAGCGTGGATTTAGGTCAATATGGCCGCCGGCAGCGGGGGTGGGGCGCAGTCCTTGCACTTACCTAGTTTTTAGTTATCTCCCCCGGCCTTCGGGTCGATAGAGTGCGCCTCCACCACTACTTGTACCCCCTAGTAAGCCCTCTATTACGTCATAGCCAGATCGGCAGTAAGCTAGTGACGAAGTCGAAACCCATGCCGTATTGCGGAAGTTTTGAATGGAAATGTTGTCTGCTTAGGTCTGCCAATAAATGGACCTACTAGTAATATCTCAACTATACATACTGCTAACATTGACCAAACATCAGGTTAGCTATGTTTATTTAATAGTTGGCCTTACTACCCTGCATTAAACGAAAAAAAAATTCGTCTTGCAGGGGCTGCGTAAACTAACCAGATTTTCCACTTGCTGATATGACAAACTCGTGATCTTTTCTCAGCTTACATTCCTTCATTCTAAATAAAAATGGGATGAGTAGAAGAGGGGATTAACTGAAGGCTCAAAACAAAAACGTAGGAATAACTCGCGTCATATATTAGTCAAGAAAAACTTATAGCACAACAATTGTAGAGCATCAGTAGTTTAACAAGATCAGTTCTACCTTAAACGTTTTTACATTTATCCCACATAATAAAGCTCCATTGAAAACAATATTAGGTATTTAAGCTGGGATGATAACAGCTCATTGATGATATGACATAAGTAGGAGAAGGGTTTTACTGAGGGCTGACATTTAAAAATACAAATACCTTAGTTAATATTCAAGAGAGAAGGAAAAAAAGTCCGTCGCGCAAGGGTCGCGTAAACTAAGCAGATCTCTCACGTGTTGGTATAAGACATTAGTGATCTCCTCTCACCACATATTACCTATTCCTATTTAAATAAACAATGAGCAGAAGGCGGAGGTGGGAGGGGTTACTGAGGACTGAAAACAAGGAAGTATGAATAACTCGTTTAATACTTAAATTATGAAAAATTGCTTTGAAGAACAATTGCAGAGCCTCAATAGTTCAACAAGATTGGTTCTTTAACATTTTATGACCCCAATCATAATAGTGGAAATATTTTGAATTTCTATTTCCGTCTATTCTTCCACTATCCCATGTTCGATTTCTGCCAAAAATAAATGTGATATTTATCGTGGATTGAAACGGTTAAATGTCGCGTATGATATAGACTAAATAAACATATTCAAAACAAGTACGTAAAGTCTTAATTGAAGACGTCATCAAACAACGAATTTGCATGTAACTCGCATAATAATGGTCTCTTAAAAAAATAGTTGTTAGTTAATATTAGATTAAAATGATTTAGGATAAAATCAGTGTATTGCTGTTCTGACATGAGTAGGAGTGGTCCTGAAAGCAGAAATCTAAAAATGTCCAGAAGCTGCGTAAACAAAGCAGATTCCCACATGCTGATATAACACACCAACCTTGAGTAGAAGGGGGGGGGAGAAAACAACTGTCTTTTACTGATGGCAGAAAACAAGGAAGTATGAATAACTCGGTTAATTCTTGAATTACGACAAAATACATGGAACAACAATTATGGAATATCAATAATTTAACATCGTGGTCCAGGCAACGCAGCTTTAATCAGCAGGCACTGAGGATGGAGCATTGACTCCGAAAGTGCACTCTGCATTATATTAAAAACCAGTAGAGGACTTGGCCTTCTTATTGATCCTTATATTGGTGGATTGGTTCTATAACATTTTACGACATATAATAACCGAAATATTTTGATTTTTCGAACTCCCTTCCTCTAAACCCTCACGATTTCAGCCTATAACAAATATAATCTTTATTGTTGACTGCAACGGTTAAATATCGAGTATGCTATAGATAATATAAATATTTTCGAGCAAAGAACGACAAAACTTAATTGATGACGTCTTCACAATGTATTTGCATGTATCTCACAAAGCAAAAGTTATTTGATATTTAACCTTGAAATGAACACATTCACACAGCTTTCAGTTAATATGACATGAGTAGGAATGGGGGTTTAATGCAACCCGAAAACTGAATAATCCAAATATCACGGTTAATGTTCATGACAAAGAAAATATACTTTGAACAACATTTACAGGACATTAAATTTGCATTAAGATTGTTGTATAAAATTTTTCGACCCGGCTTATAGTAACGCAGATATTTCAAATTTTCTTAACACCCCTCCCACTGGTCGGATTTTTGCGAATCCACGAATTTCGACCACTAGAACGTTAAGACACACACATATATACACGTGCCGAATGAAAATCGTGTTTTCCTATAATGGAAATCAGCTACAAAGACGAACTCAATTTCCGCTTGGGCTAAGAAATTTATTTTTTAGTGCTCCTTGAATAAAATCCATATTCTGACCCTGTCCAGTCTCTCATGAATGAATTACTTCATTGGCTGTTTTTCTTAGGTACCTAGAATTTAGAGAATACATTTTATTTCATTTAATAATGATTGACCGTTGCTTTCGAAAGGAAAGGGGTTTCTATTGCCTTGAGAATGAAATAAAGGAAGCTATGAACAAAGCGTTTTATTAATTAGAGTTTTCGCTTGTTTTGTATTTTAAATTCACGTTATGTTATCTCCAGAGTTACACCTGAATGGCGAACACTGATGCTAAGCAGTAAAGGGAAGGATTTTCCCACATTACGAACTCCTGGAAGTCGGTATCCGAGTGCCATTTGACGCAGGAGTCCCAATGAATGTTGCTAACCTCTTTCTGTTTAATAGCGCACTGTATTATGTACTTGTATGTTTTGTTCCATTTGACCAATCCATCCAGAGATTTCTCTAAAATGTCACCTATCCACTGGTTCACTGCTACTTCTTTATACTCCTTCCCCTTCAGTACCTCTTCAATCACATCCTTGACGATTCTGCTGACTGTATCCCTCAGGAAAAGAGCTGTTTCCTCATTCTTCTGGCTTAAAATTTCCCTTCTTATGTTTTCCATATCAATAAAAGTAAAAACTAAGCAGGTTACCTGTCAGCATATGTGTTTTCAAAATATGAATTCAAATATTTCAATGTTAGAACAGATGATTTTCTAACGCCTTACAATTAAGTTTGAATTATTTATATTGATTCCTTTTTCAAAAGGAAAGCTAATAAGAATTAAATGAATTCCCAACAATAAGCAAAGCAAAGACTAGAAGGTCTCGTTCCTCTGAAGTTACCATGGCTCATGATTTAATTCATTATATGCACAAGGGAATCTTAGTTGACTTCAGTGGGTCCTCACACTTGGGGCAGAAACTTCCCCGTTATAGGTACAGTAGAAGGTCTCGTTCTTCTGAAGTCACCATGACTCATGATTTAATTCATTATATGCACAAGGGAATCTTAGGTGACTTCAGTGGGTCCTCACTTTTGGAGCAAAACCTTCTACGTTATGAGTGCAGAAGAAGGTCTGCTTCTATGTTTTGTAATGACGTTACCAGTTAAGATTTTACGTTTTTGACAGGAAAATGTTTCTTTAATCTATACTATGTTTGCTGCCGTAAGTGTTGATTTTAGTCCCATTAGCTGCACACAGACTAAAGACTACGGGAGAAAGTCTTCTTTTAGAATGGGTATCTCAGATACTGCAGCCCCGGTGTCTGAGGATGCCTGTCTCGTCCGCTGATCTTTGATGAAAAGGCGGCGTTGGGCTACTGCGGGTTCAGTTAACGCCATTTCCGATCCACTATTTAGTTTTCCCCAGGCTTCGTCTTCTTCCTATCCCAGGAGCAGGGTTGCTCACACTTCCGAGCTTTGTTTTTAAATGTAAAATGGTAAAAACATATCCAATTCGGATTTTTATGGTTGCGTTTAGCGGCTATTTGATCTACTTCGACAAGGATTTTCCTTGTGATAATTACCTCGCTGTTGGGGGTGAAGATAATTCTGCTACTTGTCGGGATAATCTTTCAATTTTTTTTCTTCCAAGCTTGCTATTATACATGCACTTTTATCCAACCTGACATCCGGTCTATCGGCGGTAATTGAGCAAAGTTCTCCTAGTTGGGTAACCTTTTGTTTTTTATTCGTGATTTCTGATAATTTATCAACATCATTTTGTTCTGTACTGACTTAAATAGTGTGAATGTTTTGTGGAAGTGCGGGGAGCCATAGTGTTTTGATAATGCCGTCCGCAACAGCTCACCCTGCTAACTGATTCATATGAGGTAGTAACTATGAAGACTTTTCTTCCCCTAGTTGTTTCCCTTTCAACAACTGGTGGATACGCTTCGCTTCCGAGTCCGCATAACTGCTGATCAACCTGGCTTTTAAGTCCTCAAAAGGCAGAAGCCAGAGAGTCTCGTTGGTAATCACATCGAGGGGATTACCACTTTCACGTTATTCGTTAAATAATTACATGACCATTTGCAGAACACGTATTTTATTAACACAACATTGGACTATAACACAAGGCACATAACATAATCCACATATTTACACGCTGGTCTCCGTCATTGTATAACCTATAAGTAAAGGTTCAGGTTAGCCATGTGAGTTAAAGCGTTAGCCTTAATCTCACATGGTAAAACCTTGAATGGCGAGTTCCATTCTTGCCTGGGCAATAGGAATTTATTAAATAATATCCTTAGTCCTACTCTGTCTAGAAAAGGGTGGTAACCTGTAGATAACCCTTCCGAATTATTATTAATATTATTAATTAACGTCCACTTTTTGCAACTGAGGCTACTCGGGACGGGTTATCTACAGGTTACCACTCTTTTCTAGCCAGGGTGGGATTTTAGGACGTTATTTAATGAATTTCGTCACTAAATAATTTCCTTTGCCCAGGCAAGAATCGAACTCGCCACTCTAGGGTTACCATGTGAGATAAAGGTCAACGCTTTAACTCGCATGGCTAACCTGAGCCCCTCCTTCCGAATTAGCCTTAGTTGCAGAAAGTGGACGTCAATATAAATAAATAACCTATATGTTTCCATGGTAACCTAAAAATTGTTTAAGCACCTAGTACATCGCTCTAGGCAGGCTATCTTGCGGTTACCTCGACCGCCTATCGAGACACATGTTATTAATATTATTCAGGCGCACCCCCGCCACACTAAATTCGATATTCAACCATTTAATCCATGACTGAAGATCATAGTTGTTAATGGCTGAAATATCAAATAGGGGCGTTTAGAGGGTGAGGGATACGAAAATTAAAAATATGTTAAACGATCATTTTCTGCAATTGATATTCAATTCCTTTTTTTTTATCTTGGATATTAAGGAAGTTATTTGTATTTTTTATGTGTTCTGATGTAAGTAAACCCCATCTTATAATCTGGGCATCTTATAATTTTACTTTCAGAAACTTAGCCAATAAAAACCTCATTTCTAGAGTATATTTCAATTTCTGTTTACATAGGCTTCTTTCTATGGGAGATATACCGAATAGATGTTGAAATAAGATGACTAGAGTGTGTCCCTGTTTGGCGTACTTGTAATATACAGTCCAAGATGGTCCCAATGCTCAGATACCAGATAGCACCTGATATTACTATATTTTTGGAATGATTAGTAATAGTTTTGAATTTGTTAATGACATTTATTTCAACTCCAAATTCGTGAATTGTTCGGGCTAGTTGATAGAGGAAATCTCTAAAACTTGACGTTAGCCATGCTGCGGTTAGATTATGATTAAATAATTGATTGACAAGGTTGAGGCCAACTCTCTTCACAAAGGAATCAATACAGATATAAACCAAACCCTTTTATAGGGACATCGATTCTTTCATCTGAAAATAAATCAATATTACCTAAAACTATACATAATAAATAGAAGTCGACCTCGAAAATGTTCACCCTTTTCTTAAAAATGTAGTTAATATTAAGGCCAAAAAAGAACTAAAGAATAAAGTGTTAAACACAATAGACAAACAACGTAAGTTTGGTCACTATAAGTGCATAAATTGTATTCAATACAATATCCTGTTTTAGAAACAATTCAAAGTAAATACTAATCACAGAGCATCCCTAGATAACCCGTCCCATTTAGCCTTAGTAGCAAAAAGTGGGCGTTAATAAATAATAATAACCTTGTTGATAATGGAGATATTAATATATCATTGGTACATGAACCACCAATACGGCAGAACAAAACATGGTTTCAGGATTCAAGCATCAGTAGTCTATAAAATAAATCAAAAAAATATTGTTGCTTTACTATTAACAGATCTTTCAAATGAAGTGATTCTAATTCAATTGTTTAGGTTAAAATGCTTAATAAACAACGCTTATCCATATCCAAAAATATAGAGTTGATGTTATTTATTAACGTCCACTTTGTGCTACTAAGGCTAATTGGAATAAGTTATCTGCAGGTTACCACCCTTTTCTAGCCAGGGTGGGACTAAGGATTTTAATGAGTTCGTCATTAAACAAATTCCTATTGCCCAGGCGTGAATGGAACTCTCCACTCTAGGATTATCAAGTGAGTATAGAGTTAGATTCTGAAAAATAATTGTATAAAATATAAAAATATAGAGTTAGATATTGAAAAATTATAGTATAAAATATAAAAGTATTGAGCTAGACATTGAAAAATAATAGCATAAAATATAAAAAATATAGAGTTAGAGATTGACAAATAGTAGTATAAAGTATTAAAATATAGTTAGATATTGAAAAATTAGAGGTAATATTTAATAAATATAATGGTATCAACATACTACTGGTGTAAAGCCCTCTAAAGAACATGTGACGGATTATTCAGTAGAAAAAGTTTTTCCAAATAAAAAGAAGTCCGTCACGCAGGGGCTGCGTAAACTAAGCAGATTTCCTACGTGAAGTTTTACAATAGAGAAATCTGCCTAATAACAACTGTAGTAGTAAGAAACCTCTAAACCTAAAAAACATTATTTAGGGCGTAATAACCCAGTAGTTTCTAGCCCAAAAAACAGTTAACCTAACCTCTAAACCTATTCACGAGGGACGATAGTTATGGAAACGGCCGTCAGAGCTCTCGTCGGAAACTCCGAACATAGCCTATTGGTGACCACACGCAGAATACAAATGCAAATATCTCGGTTAATATTCAAGATAGAGAATTAATATATAGAACAATATTTATAGTAAATTTAATTTGCAATAAGATTGGTTCTATACAATCTTTTGATCCGACGTATAGTAACGGAGATATTTCGAATTTTCGAAAATCCTCCCCTCTAAACCCCCCCTCCCACTGGTCCGATTTCAGCCGTTAACGAACTTGATCTTTCTTTTTACATAAAACGTTCAAACAAAAATTGCGACCGCTAGAGCGTTAACAGACACACACATATATATATATATATATATATATATATATATATATATATATATATATATATATATATACAGTTTTGAACGGACCTCATTTTCGTCATCTACTAGGTAGGATCGATGGACATTTGAAGAAAAATGTCGAAAATTCCGCCATGAGTACAACCTCAATAGCTGATTTCCCTTATGGGAAATCTGCTAAAAAAGGCAATCACTAGTGAAAAGACAAACTGGCACTCCTCAGACAGAAAACAAATAAACTACGACGAATTTAACAACATAAAAAAACTGGTGAGAGAAAGACGGCATATTTAATCTGACACTAATTAACCAAAAAGATCAAACTGGCTTGGGACGATTTCTGCACATCCATCGAAAAATTAAATCTTTGGAATTATATTTATAAAATGTCATCGGGAAAACTAAAATCTGAATGTAAACTGAGAACTATAGAGGAACTCACGCTGCATATACTACAGACATAAAATAATCACTAACTTGCCTTCTAGATAATTTTATTAAAACTGACGTTTTTGGGACTGACGACAATTCACATAAAAACTTCGACGTGAACAGCAGGAACTTCGAAACACTCAATCTGACAAAAATGTTACGGACAATGTAATAAAAGCAGTTATTTCATACTTCAATAATAAAAAGAACGCAAGAATTGATGGTATTACAGCAACCGTTCTTATACAACTTTATAGTAAATTTGCATATTTTATAAATAATTTATATAAAAAAAATGCTTCAAAGATACAGAATTCTTGATCCGTGGAAAATATCAAAACTTCAAATTACTTCAGGTAATATTAGCATTGGTAACTACAGACCTATTAGCGTTATTCCTTTTGCAGGTAGTCTTAGACAAAATAATTTATAATCGACTTTTTTTCGATCCACTCCATAACAATCATTCGGCTTTTCACCTCAAAAAAGTACAATTCAAGGAATTGAAAAAGTATTAAATATAATTTCTCAAAATTTAAACATAAAGAATCATGTTTTAGTTCTTACACTTATGTTAAGGAGGGTTTGTCCTTGCATGTTAGCATTCTGTATTAAAAGGATTGAAAGCTCATGGTTGTCATTCTAAACTTTATATTATAATTAAAAGTTATTTACAGAAGAGGATTGCTCTTTTGACTAAAAATATACAAGTGTGCGAAAGCCACAAACCTTGGCACTCCTCAATGATCAGCAATATCACCATTATTGGAGTTAGAGTTTAAGAGTTTTACGAACAAATCTCCCTTTAGGAGCTGAACTGGTTGCCTTTGCTGATGACATGCTGCTTGTGTTAAACTAATTTTTTTAATAAATTGCAGAAAGTCACTATCCGGTACATACTATATTAGACATGGCAACTGCAAAAAACTGACACTTAATACAGAAAAAACGAAATAGTATTTTCACGACAAGGGCACACTTCGACATTAATGATTGTAATTGACAGGATTGTATTGCAAGAACTTAAATATTTTAAGTATGTATACTGACTATAGACAACAAAATAAGATTGAATTTACATATTACAAACTTGCAAACGAAACTATTAAGATTAGTACAAGGACTTTCCAATGGTGCTAAAATATTAAAATTGTTAAAGTTTATAAGAACAATTATAGTTATGCTTCAATAAAAAAAACATGGTTCTTCACAACGGAACTTACCCAGCTAATAAACTGCAATTCATTGTATGAATACAACAATGCCATTGTGACCTTCTAAAAATCATTAGAGTTGAGCTGGATTGATACCTAAACTGCTGTAATCTCTAATTATCAATTTAATTATTTTTATTTTATTATTTCTACTTCATTATTAATTTTTTTCATTATTCATTATTATTATTTATAGTTACATAACTGTTAATTCTATGTATATTATTTTATTTTTTTTCAATATAAAAATTTTAATTTATTTGTTGGTGTTAAAAAAAGAAAAAAGATACTTATATGCATTATCATTTATGATAGAGCATGGGAAATAAATTCCTATACTGCAGGGGTTCTGTAGTATAGAAAACATTAAAAAAAAAAAATTAGCTTTTAGTTGACCTTTGGGAACGATCAAATGAAAATTAAGACTGCTAAAGCGTGAACATACACACAAATACATATCTCTCGTATGCAGCTTTCTTTAGGGCATTGCACGGGAAAGTCCTTAGATAGAGAATAAATGAAATATCTTCCACTTATTTACCTTTATGACCCGCTCTGCCTCCTGAAGAAGCATCATAAAGTATGACCTTCAACGAAGATGGACGGAGCTCACATTTCAACGAGATGAAATATTTTTAAAATATTTTCAAAACTACATTGCCATTAAGAAAATCTACTAAAACAAACGTCATAATTACAATTTTTTCATGAATTCTACAAATTTCTGGATGGCAACAAACACCATGTGTTTTCACAATTTTCATAGTGATATGCTCCCCGTTCTGTTGGAAACAGGTTTGCTTGTCCTAATAGAATGTTGAATCCAAGAGTATGAGTATTTCTAATAGTCCTGGCCAAAAAAAATGAAATTTTTGGCCAACTGCAGGGATTTCAACAAATGAAATAATACTCTTTATCAGGTTTCTCTGGCGATATACGTTGAAATTATAGCAAAACCGGAGAGCTTATCTGGTAATCTCATCTCGTATATTTTGTTTCTAAGTATAATGTCCCCTGAGTAGACGTGGGCATCAACTGAAGGCAAAAACGAGAAATTGCGATTTGGATTGCGAGAAAGTGAATAGAAAAACGATTGTAGAGCATCAATAGTTTAACAAGATTGGTTCTACAATATTATTTGATACAACTCATTATTACGGAGATATTTTGAATTTTCGAATTCCCTCTTTAAACCACATGTGATGTCATCAATTAAGATTTTATTTCTTGGCTCGTAGTAAGTCTATTCGATCAATAAATTTCTCGCGTTTAATTCAACATTAAAGGGAAATCAGCTATTGAGGTTGAACGCATAATGGGATTTTCGAAAAATAACCACCAATCCTACTTAGATTCGGCCTTTTTAATATTTAGTGGTTGTGTTATATTAAATAAAATCTGTTAAATTTAACCGCCTCATTATTTACATTTTTACGTTACATTTATTATTTTGAACCTGGAAGAACCATCACTATTTGGTTCTAATAAATCCCTTTTCTCTATTCAAAACATCATGGTCTACATAAACCATATCATATAATAATAATTTCTTTCCCGCCCTAAGGGGTATCTAAGCACACCAATGTTATTAGCTATTTTATGTACCTAATAAATTCTCTCCCAGCGCTCTCATTATTAAAGTTACCCTTTACATGTCGGAAGTATACACTATATATTCATAGTAGTACATGTAAGTGCAGTATGCTCAGAAATGTGGAACGCAATCTTAATAAATAGTAGAAATAACTGAGGACACCGCCCCATCGTTGTTTCGTTTTCGTCGGGTATAATCTTAAACATAAATAAATATAATAATAATAATAATAAACATTTCTCAAGATAATAAGTATATTAAAAAAATTGAAACTGTTGAATGATATGTAACCATAAACAAATATGAGCAAGGTAGGGGGCCTATAGCACTCCTGACAACCTGATTCATATTTTATACTAATAAATTAAATCTCATAATATGAAGTTTTTCACCACAACCCATTAAATTGTTGACTCTAGCTATAGTTTAAAGCGCATTTATTCATTATACTTTATTATTCGAGAAAGTGTACAAAAAAAAAAAAAATGCTCTAAATTCCTGTCTCAATGTTTTTCCTCCATAGACGGCTCTAAAGAATAAATTTAAATTAATCTATAATCTATTCTAGTTCAGAGTTTATTTATTTATTTCGAATCAATAGATAGCGCGTCATTCAATTGTCTACACCTGCAATACATTTATCCGCACATCATACCCATAGATTGTTATGAGAAATATATATATATATATAACTAAAAGTACTACTCTAAATGTCAAAGTAATCAACATTTTGACATGCTTCATGGTAGAAAAGCAAGACGGAAATGAAATATGATTTTTAATTTTAGACCGATCTTAAGACTTTACACTTCTGTTCACACGTATACTCTGCTCCATAGTAATATACTCTATAATCTACGTGATGTTATTGTTAAATTTCCTAGATAAACCTAAATACTTAGTTTTATTATATTCAGTCCAATGTTTTAGACACCATTAAATAATTTCATCGCACTAGTTTAATGTGCATATCTTGGTTCTTAGACTGATATTAATAAAAAGGTGTATAACAAAAAAATACCCTAAATAACAAAAAAAAAGAAATGCATAACAACTTGGTTGAGCACATGTATGCCGAAGAATAAATAGGATAAGAAATATTGGAATTTTTTCAATTCAGTCCTCCCGTATCCTACCTCCTAAGAATAGCCTACAGTATAAGTTGGATTACCAGTAATAAACATAGTTTTGATGAAATTCGGCTTTGCTATTTAGGCATGAAAAGAAGAAAGCAAATGGTTGTCTGTTTAATAGTTACCAAACTTCATGAAAATATAAAGATCTAGTTCGAAAATGACCGAAATCGTACCAAGAGAATTGTGGGTATAGATAATGTGTTTAATGCAGAATTGCTGATATCTATTTTTATGAGCCGGATGAAAAGAGGGTTATATTACTGGTTCCCTTTATAAAGCTATTTCTACAATTCTTTCATATATTTTCTGGAAGTAATTGGAGTTATTTGTATTTTTGTTTTCTCACCCTCAGTAAACCTCCTCATCCGATTTTTACATAAGGTTATTGTCACACTTCAAGAAACAAGTATTCATTGCAATAATATTTGATCGTAAGGTTAATGTGCATAGAGGAAGAAGGTGTAGTATTCATTGTTTTAACACATCTAACATATCATGAATTTCGGTGGGTAGAGCGTTATAATGACAGCAGTTTCTGAAAAAGCTCATTGGTTTGCTACTAAAAGGTCTGAGATCTTGATTACGATTATGGTAATCATAATATGAGCTAGGTCTTAATAAGGCTCAAAGTAATGTAGAAATATGAAGCTATGACGCCACTCGTATAACTCATTTTGTTTAGCATCTGCGAGACGGATTTATTTCTGGTATTATCAGATGCATTTATCCATGTTTTCCGATTCTAAAATAGGCTAATTGGTGGGAGAGCGACTAGTGGTACAAAATAGGATAAATGTAGTTTCTAGCAGAAAAAGAACAAAGAAAATCTTGAATTCCATTTATTGTAATGAAAAGCTTCTGCAAGTTAATCTTCAAGCTCTAGTCCATTTACTTAACAAAGATTCTTCACAATTTTATATTTGAGTGCGAATGCGTTTTCGAAGACTCTTGTATGCATCTAAACAGCTACTTGCATACATTGAGTGGTGAAAGCGTCAAGTGACTAATAAAGATGAATAATATTGTTGGAGAATTTAGTGGAATAGTGAAAGGTATCAGCTAAGATAACCTTGTAAGTAATAATTAGAGTAAAAATAAAATTTCAGGAAGATAAATATATAAATAAATAATATAAAGATAAATATGTCGCAACATATTACTCTGAATATAAAGGAATTTAATAATGTGGCTTTAAATTCAATCAGATAGAATAAACGATCAGCTGTTATGTTAGGAACCAAAAAGTAGACTCTCCAATTTTCAACATTTAACATTTGCTAGTCTTTTAGTGGAGATTCTAGGAAAGGTTTATAGAGCTGATATAAAGCAGATAGAGGATCAGTAGCAACTCAGCCAATGTCCTAGCTCAGCAAATCCAGTCTGCACTCAGCAAGACTTTGGAGGTTCGGTCTTAACCAAAGGGTGTATGTCCGACCTCAGTGACCAAATGGGAGAGATAGACTGATAACTAACCCCAACTATTTGGTCTCTCGATAGCTTAGGACGTATAAACTTGACAAGTTACTGATTGCTGTTGAAGAGTAATTTACTGATAAAAGCTACTAACTATCATACAATGCACACAATGTAAAAGTACGAGACTCGTCTTAGAAAGCTGAATCAAAGCTAATACTCATTGATTCAGTTCACTGTTGTAAGCGTTTCCAGTAGTCTTGGACAAAAAAAAATAGAATATATTTGTGACGCATTGCAGGGATTTTAACATTTTAATATTGATTTTTATCTTTCGCTTAACTGATATCAGTTAGCTATATGAATTTTGGAAA
The DNA here is from genome assembly GCA_019009955.1 of Riptortus pedestris. NCBI lineage: Eukaryota > Metazoa > Arthropoda > Insecta > Hemiptera > Alydidae > Riptortus > Riptortus pedestris. The sequence continues at coordinate 135,304,179 of CM032229.1, forward strand.
ACTATCCATCGATGCTACCTGATTAAAAGAGATAAATAAGCTAACTAATAATACAGATGTCAAGAGTTAACCGGCTCATTATTTACATTTTTTATGTTTTATGGCTCTCTGGGAAACATAGAGAACTTGTTCACTATTTTTGAACCTAGAAGAATAAACATTATTATTATTATTTATTAACGTCCACTTTTTGCAACTTAGGCTAATCGGGACGGGTTATCTACCCGATTAGCTTTTAGGTTACTAATAAATCGCTTTTCTCTATTCCAAACAACATGGACCACATAAATCATAATCATGAACTTATCATTATAATAATTTCTTTCCCGCTCTATGGGGACCCATTCACATTAATGTTATTAGCCATTTTATGAACCTAATACATACTTATTATTAAGGATATCTTTTACAAGTCAGAGGAATACACTATGTATTCATAGTAGTAGTACATGTTTGTGCATAGTATGCTCAGAAATGTGGAATATATTGAAGGCGCAATCTTAATTAATAGCAGAAATAGCTGATAACATCTCTTCAGTCATAAGATGTCAGTATTAGTGAGCACTAGGGCTTCCTTTAATCCTAAATTTAATTTATATATAAATAAATATATATATATATATATATATATATATATATATATATATATTTATTTATTTATTTATATATACTTCGCCCGGGAATTCATTTGAGGCAGGATGGTGATGGTATTTTTTTGGCAAGGCTTTACTTTGCACAATATTTTGACATTTACCCGTCCCAGTGTTAGCGGTTAATACCCGTCGTTTCTGTGGATTTGTTAATAATAAAATTAATTTTTTATGTAAGACTTCACTGTCCTCCATATTGTCATATTTTCCGTTTCCTGTGCATTATGCATAGATTTAAATTATTAAGGACAAAATATTATAATAATATATTATAATTTGAATTAATTTTTCCAGTTGAGGTACCTGGAAGTTCATATTGAAAAGAAGTGTTGAGCAAATTTCTCTAAATAACAAAATAAACAAGTTTTGTTATGTGCATATTTACCGAAACCCCAAAGGAAACGAAATATCACTATTTCTAATTTCAGGCCTCCCTTATAACCCCCACTCCTGCCCGTCCCTAGAAATGTTAGTATGGCTTATTATAAGGAAGGCGTTAGTGCTAATTCACATACCGAGTTTGGTTTAGTTCGGTTGAGTTTTTTGTACCAAATAAAATTGTTGACTTCCGCAGTAGTTTTTAACGTATAACTCATTTATACTTAGGTATACGAGAAAAGTGTATATGACAAAAGTTACTCCAAATAACAACATAAACGACTTATGTTATGTGCATAATTGCCGAAAAACCAATAGGAAACGAAATATTGCTATTTTTAATTTCACCCCTCCCATATAACACCTACTCCTGTTCGTCTTAGAGAATATTAATATAGCCTAAAGTCTAAGTTGGGTTAGTAGTAATATACATACCAAGTTTCATAAAATTCGGTTCAGCTGTTTATGCGTGAAAAGGTAACAAACAAACACACGACAAAGAAACAAAATGCAGTTATGATGTCTATGACATGTGAAACGAAAAGTTATCGTGAAATTTCGCGAAAAAAATGATATATATATATATATATATATATATATATATATATATATATATATATATATATATATATATATATATATATATTGAATGGAGAGCTAATGCCGTCGTCCCACCTGCTGTTTTCTATTTCTCCAGGAATATAAAAACTCTGCACATTTATGCTAGGTATGAAGTGATTAGTGTTACATGCTGCCTAATGAGAAAATCATATGTAGAAGTGGGGATCTACTGAAGTCTAAGAAAGCAAAAAATATAGATAACTCGGTTGATATGGAAGTAACCAAAATAAATAAACAATAGTACAATTGTCGAATGTTAGAAGCGTATGACGTTGGACAATAGCCCAAGTTGTCAGGTTTAACGATGATCCCGTCATCAGACAATCCGGAAATCCCTGGTGACTACCCACCGATTGTATTGTATTGAACGCCTGTTACTGTGTGTAGTCTGTATAAGATAAGAGACTTGCGCGTATGACCACGTCCTCCTAGCCTTCTTTTAGCCTAGGCTTAATGTTGGACTGAAACAGCTGGAAGTGGCGCTTGGAGCATGTGGTCTGTGGCTCAATCCAGAAAAGTGCAGCTTAGGTCTTCTAGACCGGGAGGTTCGTCAAGGTGCCCGGCATCTAGGCTCACGGTTTCTAAGCACCTGTTTGGGCTCTTGGAGTAGATAATGCCCTCTTTGACATTGGGGTAAGGAGGGGTCGTTGCCTGACTAGAAAGGAGACCTGACTAAACCAGACTCTGCACCGTTAACGCCACAATATAAGAGAGATAAGGACCTATATATCACCGCGATGGTTACATTGGTTGTTACTTGGAAGACCAATTCGCCAGAGCTCTAGCGAATAGATGTGCGTGCAAGGGGTTCGGCCAGGAGGTGGAAAACGTCCCACTGACTCGTGCTACGCTCTTATCCACTTATCAAGAAACGATGGTGGATCGGGTGTACCCGACCTAACTAAGACTATTCCATTTTTTTAGTACTTGAAGGCTTAAAATGTAGGGCAGGGCTTCACTGTGAGAGAGGCCCCTTTGAGACCAGGATCAAGCTTAGTGGAGAGCTGGTTGCTCCAAAACAAGTTGTGAGTGTTCGTGAATTTTTTGTGTTATTTGAACCCTTTAATTGTAAGGTGAATGTGATGAAAACGTAGAAATAATGTTAAAAAATCATTAAAACGTAATCAACTAAGTCTAATAAATTTTGTTTTCTTTTGTTTCTGGCTATTCCAAATCAATAAATTTTCACTAATTATAACATCCTTCACATAAATTAAGATAATATTCAGCATTATTGAATACACATATATAATATTCATCATTATAAAAATGTCTATAACTTTTATTTAAAACCTATAGAAGTACTGCGATTAAATTATTTCTTATACCTTGTAAGTGAAATATTTTAGTCCCCGGAAGACTCATAGAATTCATAAACCAAAAATGAACATTTTACTCGTTCTTATTGAGTTGGTTTCCTCCAACCTCTTAACTAAGACTCGTTTTTTAAAATTAGAAAATATAAATAAAAGGAAATATAATTCATTAAATGCAATAAAAACTCCCAAAATTTGATATTCGCCCTCAAAAAGAAACTGGAACATCCCCTTGGCTTATTCGATACACTACAGACTTACCGCTCACAAAATTTAAAAAGTCTGATACACAATCAAAATTCCATCCTCATACATGCATAGATTCTTCAAGTTCCCTTCAAACACTGCCAAATATTTTCCCAAATCACCCCTAGAAATAAAACAAGAAATTATCAGTTTAGATACATATACTACATTCTATTGGTTACCTAGACAGAGTAGAACTTGTCTTAGACGGAACCATCTGCATTAACACCAGTACTAACCACAAACAACAAACTATTTGTCTGTAGACCTCATCTTTCAAAATCTCTAGGAGAGAAGAACTAGTTCTTTCGAGCCTTAGAATCGGCTACACCAAATTAACAAGCTTATACTTAATAACTAAGACAGACATACCAACCTAAAGTTGTAATATTGACTTGGCGAAGAGACATATACTGGTAGAATGCTGAAAACGACATCAGGACTTCTTCTACTACTTACAAGGACTGTTGACACAAAGCGTTAGCAACAACATATTCACAAACCTATACAAAATTCATATGTACGACAATTGAGCTGCCATACAAATTAAGTCTGTGGTGTACTACGAAACTTCAAATTATATATATTAATTGTCGGATCTAGGTGTGTATATTGTGCGCGTGTGTGAATATATATATAATGGCAACAGCTCCCTCAAGGAAGATATTCCTACAAAAATTAGCAAAAGTACTATTTTGAACCATAAAATTCCTATTAATTATTCACCATCTTTGCTCATTGCCAATTTTTTCTTTTTCTTTCTCATTCAATCTATTCAAATAATTATGACGATGACATGATGAACAATGCATGAATCCTGTTCATTAGTCTAATTTGTTTTTATATTCTATTTTCTCTGATCAAGCCTGTTGTAATATTGGCAGCTGTTTCTGATTATAATCGAATGAATTTAACACTATATTTATTTATAAATTTAACTTTTGTTATTTGACATCGTATGAATTTGACCTTTTAAAGGGCATATCAACTTTGATGTGGCCCATAAAAAAATAAAAATAATAAACGCCCAACGAGGGAAATAAGATCAGACTGAAAGAAAGTGTGGTCTTGTGCAATACTCTTAGGGGTTTGAGTTGGGGAAACTAGGACGTTTTTAATAATCATGATTAATAAAATAGCCAGGTTGAAGAACAGATAAATAACCTTCCGGTGAGCTGCGAGATAGAAATTAAGTAGAGCAAGTGCTGTTGGTCTTTGCTAATTATTTTCTTGCCAATATCTATAATCTCGCACTATCAACATCATCAAAATTGATCAGCAAACGCTCCTCAAAATCACAGAGTTGTTCGCAAATTAGGCCATTTATTGTTTTGGTCTCATAGTATTACCGACTTAAGTTAAACTTTTTGCTTGCATGACAATTCATTGAAATGTAAGAGTTTTTTTTTAATTATGATTGAATTATGTATCCCAACATTATTATTATTATTTGCAAAGTATGTATTATATATATAATAGGATTAGGGCCATAGAGCTTTGAGTTAGGCCTACCTTGACTAGAGTGACGGAACGGGGCCATGGAGTGGCTATGGCTTCCCGTTACATCACGAAGCCCCACCAAGTCACAGGCTGCTAATCAAGTTAGCCTAATAGGATATTGGAGTGTCGTGACTACAATCACCCACCAAGCTATATCATGGATTAGTTTATTCTGGCTCATATTTCCCCATTAAATTTAAGCCCATTTAATATTTTAAAACCTTAATTGTAAGCAGCGTTCCTGTAAGAACCGATCTCTACTTCGATCTATGCAACAAAAAATCCAGTCAACCAGGAGCTGTGCAGATTTCCCATGTTCTGGGCACGATGGTGGTCTGCATTGTTCCTCCTATATAATCAGGAATTTAAATTTAATCTGGAAATAGGATGTATAAAGAGTTCAGGTGCTCTAATTGAAAGGCTGCGTAAACTAAGCAGATTTCCCACGGGAAGGTTTACAACAGATACATCTATATACTGGTAACACCACCGTGAAAGGTAAGGGAATAAATACAAATGGACATAAGGAATCATTCAGTCGATTTACAAGTTAATTATATCTACAACGGAAATCATCTAAATTGTAAACAAACAAGTGCAGCCAACTTCTCAGTGCTGAATAGATAGAATTATTCTAGACCGGAAAGATGAACAATTAATGAAATATATCTGAATATAAAATATCAATTTTATTGAAAACTACTTACTAGTGCTAGTGGAGTAACTTGAAATGAATCAGAATAATTTCTATCTCAATCATTCAGATTTTAGGATCCAAGAACAAAAGAAGGAGGGGGGGGGGGTGCGACAGAACGTATTTGTTTGTATCTCATATAATAAAGCATTGTTGAAAACAGTATGTGGTATTTAACCATGTAATGAAATGGTTCATGATATACTGGCTTATTATTACACTAGTAGAAGTGGGGGTTTACTGAAAGCGTAAAACTATAACACCCAAATGTCTCGGTTAATACCCATTATACGGAAAATATGTATAGATCAATATTTATAGTAAATTTAATTTGCAATAAGACTGTTTCTCTACAGCTTTTCGATCCGACGTATAGTAACAGTGATATTTCGAATTTCCGAAATTCCTCCCCTCTATATAGCGGCCACTATATGTATGCTCTTATGGCTAACTGGAACGGATTATCTATAGCTTACTACATGTGGTTTAGAACGGACATAATCTTCTTCATCTCTTACATATAAACAAAAGTTTTCGAGTCTAAAATGAGCCTTCAAGTGAACAACTGTAAAAGCTGATTTTACTTAAGTAAAATTTACTAATAACACGTTGAATAGTCTCTTCAGAGAATATTTCGAGAGGAAATAAACATTATTAATAAGATAAACATTAATTTATCATGAAAGAAGAATTAAATTTAATTATACTAGCCAATATTATGGACACTGTCACTGAAATACTCGAAATTAAAGCACACTGAAAGGCTCTTAAACAGTGATTGTCAAAACAATGTTTGTTGTGTTTTTCAATTAAAACTCATGTAATCAAATACTTAATTTTATTTGTTAGAAATTTTATATTTAAACGTTCAACGTAAAGCTAAAATATTTTATAATAATTTTCAATTAATAATAAAAAAGTAAGCTATTACTTTAAAGTGAAATGAGAAAAAAAAAATCTTTTGCTCATCAGCTCATGTAGAGATGTTCACACCTTGGGGCGAGGTATTAAACCCAAAATTCTTACTTTTTTATCCACGTTACAAGTTCACTGATTTACGATACTGAGTGGCCAAGGGAAGAAAACCAACCCTGAGAAGAGTTAACCTAGGTAACCGCACAGCTAAATGTAATTTAGTTACGCAAAGATTTTGGCATAGAACAACAGATAATTGTCAGCGTGAAAACTCTCATTGTATAACAGTTACCTTCCAGCAGATATAACAATAGGGGAACCGAAGTCGTTCTAGAAGACATAGAATATGCTTCAAATCCCCAACAACAAATAGTTAACTTGTGGCATTATGCATTGAAGCTACTCAAAAAATCATCCGTTAATATTTATATTGCAGAAGAGAGCAAAAAAGTTTATATTCCACAGAAAGTCTAGAGACTCCTGTGGGGCACTCTTTATGGAATCAAAAATAATGTTTCTTCCTTCAAAATATATGTACCAAACAACACTGTTTGCAAAACAAAGGATAAACTTGTTTTACCGTAATAGTATAACACATAATAAAACATGATACAACAATCTGCTTCTAACCTCCAACCACAAACAAAAATGCTTCGAGAAAAGCCTATCATCTTCAGAACCTGAGGATTAAATCTATTAAAAAACATTATTTGTTTCAAAATAAAATAAGGTATTAATTATTCATGTTTATACATAAGATGGATACCATCAAAAACTATTAAATAAAACTACAAAATATTTGTCATTAAAATCCGTCAACAAATAATTTATGATCAGGTTATTGTCTCATGAAGGTAGGGGCAAGTTCCCAACATTTATAAAGCAAGTCACACCTTAATAAGCCTAAGGCTAATGACAAAAGTATGATTAAATTATATTAAAAATGTATGTTATAATTTAAACTGGTTTTTAATTTATTTATTTTTTAACCTAAACTTCTTGCTACTATGGCTAATTGGAACGGATTGTCTATAGCTTTCCTAGCCAGGGTGGAACTAAGGATTTTATTTTATTTTTAGAATGGTTTTAAGTTTAAGATTTAACGAAATCAATTAATTATGTTCAATTCTTAAATTGATAGATTTTATAAAAGGTATTCATGGAATGAGCAAATTTCATAACGAATATATTATAAGTATAAATGCTGTTTAATAATATGTAAAGAAATTAATTAAGATAATAATAATAATAATTTTATAGAAAATAAAAATATTTGGCATATCCTGTCGTGTTAACATTTAATGGAAATAAATACATTTCATTTCATAGGATAGGGCACTCACTTTTAACACACTCCTACCTCAACTCTAGAACAGAAACACCACTTCCCAGTACTTGACATTAACTATTAAAATCTTACTGACTGGAGGAACATAGAAATCAGCTTTTGTTGTACGCATGGCGAGATTTTCGAAAAATGTCTTCCTGTAGGGGTTCAGAGCAGGAACGAAAAATTATACTAGACAAATCTTGTTGTATATTTAGTTTTCTAAAAGTATGTTCCACACACTTTTTCTCTAATTATAAGAATAATATTTACTGAGCTTTTTGCACTTTTTAATTTTCAGCCTTCAGTAAACGCCCACTTTAAATCATCACACTTAAACAATAAGCGAATACATCGAATTATGTATGGTATAAACCATCTAACAAGACCATTATTGGTTTTAGCAGATTTCACTTAAGGGGGAAATCAACTATTGAGGTTGAACTCATTATGCGATTAGATGACGAAAATGATGTCCGTTCAAAATTATATTTATAAAAACATTACTTTGACATTTCTCAGGAGTATGTGCCTCATTTAAGGAGCTTCTCTGACCAAATAAATAAAATTAAGAAAATAATTTAATTTTCCATCCACGAGTACAGAGATCGTCATCATCGTCAAATGATATTTGTAACAAAGCAACTCGTTAAGTTGTGATATGTTCATACGCCAACTGCTATTAGTGTAAATATATTAATTTAATGAGTGTTAGACAGCGAGAAGAACAGATATAAAGCTAGTACAAAAATCAAATACAATATACATTCCGCTTGGACATAAGCCCGTCTGGGGAATGTGGCAATATAAACATTTATTTCAAATACTTCAAATTTACATCACAAAGATTTGATTATTATGACTTTATATACAAACATGTTTTTAATAAGTACCAATTTTTTATTTATTTATTAATGTCCAACTTATGGCTAATTGGGACAGTTTATCTTTACGTTACCACCATTTTTTAAATAAGGTGGAATTAAGGATTTTATTTAGTGAGTCGTTCCTAAATAAATATCTATTGCTCTGGTGAGAATCGAATTCACGACTCTAAGTTTACTATATGAGTAAGTAACTTTAAACTATGTTAATTTTAATTGCCAATTTCAAAAATGCATGGCTTCAATAGCGTTTTCATTGCTCCGTTCTTGCTTTTTTTTACTTATGTATTTTCAGGGCTATCATATTTTCTCAAAATATGATATTCTATTATGTGATAATCATAAAGTTTAGTTTAAAGATGTAGTTGTTCTCCTCGACCTTTAATTTTTGTATACACAATTTTATTTTTCTTTCACATAAATAATACTTATCAGAAAAGTTAAAATGTAATAATGGAGCCAGCTGCTTAAGAACCTACAGCTTCTGACCGAACAGCTCATGTCTTTATTCACAGAATATTTCTTATTATAACTTACAATGAAGTAGCTTCTCCTGGATTATTTAAAAAGTAAATCATAACAATCAGGGGAATGCTAGCAAGCACTTCTTAGGGATGAAAGTAAACGTTTTCCATTTATTTATTTTTTGCGGGGGGGGGGAATTTCTTATAAATATTTCTTTAATGAGTTTTAAGTGATTGTAATTATAGTATTATTTTTTGTAGAACTGTACTGCAGATTAAATGTAAATTTAATTTAAATAAATCCTATAATCAAATCTATGAACTTCCCACTGCATTTCTCACTTTAAATATACCAATATTTTGATAGAAAATCGTAGACAGCTGTGGGAAATCTACATTATTATATTTATGGGCATAGAACTTTGAATTTAAAGTTTTGAAAGAATAATGAAATATATGATTTTTCACGCCATACGAGGCTGTCCTGAATATTTAGCAATCATTATGGTATTTAAAAAAACGGTTTTAATAACTGATCTCTATTCTAATTGGAGTAGGAGACATTGAATATTTGTTTTGTTTCCTTCTGTTTCTTACTAAGGGAGAAATACAGAATGGAATATCTAGTGATCTCTTTGTAATTTTTGCACTTAGGAAGTCTGCTAGGACTTTCCTTCTAAAGATCATTTGGTCAGAAGTCATCAGAGCCAAGTGTTGTAAAATGACGTTAACTAGTGGATATTCCGGAATTCAACATGTGTAAATTCTTAACGCAACCATTTTCATTGACAGACATCATACGGTAATCATTTAGGAGATCATTGATTCTTATTTGCCAAAAATAAATGACCTAAAATAAAACGAAGGTGTGTCTATAAATATACTTAGTGGTCCAAATATTCCCGGTTTTCCTCTTCTTATTTACTCCTTCTTATGTAAGATGAGGCAACGTTATATAATTAACTTTAAATTGTACTTTCACAACGTCTCTCGTTTAATTAAAGATTCGGAGGTTATTTGTAGTTTCTTTTATTTATTCCATTCATTTCAAGGCCTAAAGCTGTGGAACATGCAAAAATTAAATCAAGCAATAAAATTATAATTTTAAGGTAAATTCCTATCTCCACTTTCTTCGCCGCTCTATGAATAGAATATATTAACTGTTTCAAGAGCCTTACATGCATCACGAATAGTTTCCAAGGCATAATTAAACTTCAAAATCCGCAGCTCGAATGCAATGTATAAACCTATACATAATATTGGTATATTCAAGAAGGACATTGACTTTTAGCAGATTTCCATTAAGGGAGGTTTAGGTTGTAAGCATGAAAAACCTTTTGAAAAATTGTTTTGGATGTCCATCTATTCTACCTAGGAGATGACGAAAATGATAACTTCAAAACTATATTTTTATAGATCGGGCAGGTGGGGAAGAGAATGAAGGAATTTTGGAAAATTCACAATTTTTCCGTTATTATAAGTCGGAAATAGTATAAAATCAATCTTATTTCAATTTAATCTTCTATAAAAGTTGATTTGTTCTCTCTCCAACATTAATCGAGATATTTGCATTTTTTTAGTGTTCGGCCTTCAGTAAACCCCGACACTCCCAGTCATATCATAAAAAAATAAGCTGTTTTAGCATGTACTACTTTATTTGAAACTTAAATACCAAATATTGTTTTCGTAGAACATTCATTGTATGACATATGCGCAAATACTTTCGGTTTGACGTCATCATTTAAGATTTTACATAATTTTTATTTGATCAACACCACACTTGATATTAAAGCATTTCATGAAAAATTAATGACTATAGTAGATAATGGCTGAAATTATCCTTGGTGAATAATTTAAAATTCGGTATCTCGGTTACTAGGAGACGGATAGAAAAATGTTATATAACCATTGTTATTGGAATTGTAATTTTCTAGAACCATTTTACAATATATGTTTTGTCTGACTCGAATATTAACGTTGTTATTTGTATTTTATGGATTCAGGCTTTTGTAAAAAAGGCTTCTATTTATCCAATTTTCACTTTAAGGACCTCAGACACTAAACATCGAAAGTCTAACTAAGATTTTAATACATATTTACATGGGCTTCTTACTGTGGGAGAACTACAGAATAGATGGTGAATGAGATCATCAGCCACACACTCCATTGAGCAGGAAATCTGCTTAGATTCCCTGCATGACGGGCTATTGCACTTTCTGTCATCTAATTTTTGTGGATGATAATCAAACATAGATTCCAAAAGATTCAGACTCTCAACACAACTAAACTATATTATATTTTATTATACGTTATATATTATATTAAGCTTCGAAAATGGCTACTACATCCAGCCAATAAAAGTGATTAATTTTACTTGATTAAGCAAAATGTCAGCAACGGATGCAGATATTTTTCCTAGGCTGCGTTGTATTCAACTATTCTATTGCACTAAAAGTTCTTCAATTTTCCTATTGGGTTCACCAACTTAATATGATAAAATATTAAGTTTCTTAAACAGTAATAATACTTGTCTGCACAAAATTAGAGGAGACCAATTTGAATGGAGAAGCCCTTGCTGAGACAGTAGACTGAATCAATTGGGAATTTAGAATATGAATAACCGAGTTAACCATCGAAATTATTAAAATTAAAGCTAACATCATCAAACTACTTATATATTACTTTTTTTCATCAATAATATGACCTTAAAAGAAATTTAAAAACAACGATATATTCTATGCGATTCTTCATTTCCAATACATGAAGGCAGTATATTCTCTTATCAGCTCGTTGCTTATGCATTGAAAGATTATATGCTAATTATTGTAACTATCGGGGTGCATATGTTATGAAATACGTTTGTTATACGTTGCATTGAGTCGTCTAAATCCATAAAAACCGTTAAATAATAATTAAAAATGTGGTTATTATTATATGGTAAGATATATTAATATTTTACAAAGATATGCCACGCAATATTTATATTAAGTGTGCAGACAAGACACACACACACACACACACACACACACACACACACACATATATATATATATATATATATATATATATAAGTAGAAAAATTCACCAACATTAATTATCAATAAACCTAAATAACAATATTAATTTTGAAGGTCTGGAGACTATGATATTGTTTTTTTTTAATTGATTGAAACGGTGCTTTATTCTGGATTTTGAAAATGAGAAACAAGAATTTTACACCAGCTTGATCATAGTCTAGTTCGGTTTGAGCTGAACTGGGCACCATCAGTGTGATAGAGAATAGCAAATTCATTAAAATGATAAGCTACTGCATAATAGAATTAAAGGGCTCACTCGGAAAAAGTTTTAACTGACATTTCAAAACCACTGAAGTCTAGAAAAATGCAGCAATTTTACAAAACAATGTTTCTTCTTATAGTGGATTTTCAACACTCATCATCTAAATATAACTTAAACATATAAAAAAGAGATCAACCGAGATCAGCATCAGCCAGATAACTTTAGAAAGGAGCTTTTTTTACTGAAAAATGCATTTGTAAAATATCTAACCTTTCTAGAGTGAGTACTGGGCTGAAGAATGTAAAATAAATCTTCTGAGATGAAGGGAAATGATCTTATCAAAATGTAATTTGACAGTGATGACAGTTATGGTTAAATGGGAAGAAGACTGTACTTTTATGTTCAGTGAAATTTAGCTGCATAGTTTTAGAAAAAAATACCTGATAGCCCGCTGGGAAACATATCAGAAATATAGTTCCTTGGTTTTTCCTTAAAATTAATTAAGAAAAACCTCGGAATGTTTGACAAATGGTGAATTTCAATTACTGAAAACCGTATATCATATTAAATATTTACTTAAACCAAACAGTAATGGTAAATCTGTCTCAAATAAAAAAGATGATTAAAATAAAATATCAATCCTATAAATCGTGATTGGTTTTTTTATGGTTATAATACCAGTATATATTTACTTCCTTGTACAAAGTAAAGAAAGTGTTGTAATTGCGAAAATCTTGGTTTTCAGATTTCAATCTCTTGTGACATTCCCTGAAATTCCCTTACAGGAAATCAGGTTTTGAAATAGATGATGTTGCATATCAATTCTCTTGATTCTTGGAAATTACTTATTAAACTTTTCACTTTATTAAAAGCTCATGCGCTACAGGATAAATATTTAATAAGAATTATCAGTTAGCTATTTAAATTAATATGACTTTACCAATCATTATGTACAAACAAAAACGGCTATCTCAAAGGCAGGAAGTTGAGCAATGATAGATAGACATATCTCTTAGTCGCAGTCATGGTAATAATCAGCAATGTATTCATATAATATATTAAATCAGGAGATTTTCAATGTTTTTGATGTATTTGGTTATGAGTATTTATAAACGGTCATGCATTTTACTTCCTGCTAATAATCCGTGAACACACTATTATAAGTGGTATAAAAGGTTAAAGAACATGTTTAATAGAAGGATATTAAAGGTACTTTAACTATTTTAAAATAGCAATAATTATTCAATGAAAATTTAAAAATAATAATTATATCGATTCTTAAAGGCAAGTTGTAGGATTTAATTGTGTTAATATTGTCAGTCCCCTTTTTCATGTTGATAAGGTTTGTTGAATAGCCAACTATGGTTTTATAAACAATATAATCTTCTTGCATTACAATAAGTATTTTAATGGCATTAAAGTATTTACAGAGCAATTAGCAGTACTAAAAACACCTTGAAATGATAGGTCAAAACAACACTATGCAACATACATTCACTATTCATACAGACAGCAGAATAACTATTCAAAAATTAACTGCAGCCGAATTTATAATGATTTGCCGGTAAACTTTTAGAAAACAATAAATATAATGTAAACAGCAACATATAGGTGTTTGTACACAATGATTAAGACACAATCCGGAAACATTGGAAATGAACACGCTCACAGACTAGCAAAGGCCTCATTAAAGATCGCTGACAGAAAAATACCTAAAACTAACAAGACAAAAGACATTTAAACAATAGAAAAACAGATGGACTAAGACAATAAAGTTAGTCATTTACAGACACTACCAGATAATACAGAACATAGAAAAGTCCGTCACGCAGGGGCTGCGTAAACTAAGCAGATTTCCCACGTGAAGTTTTACAATAGAGAAATCCGCCTAATAACAGCTGTAGTAGGAAGGGATCTCTAAACCTATTCAAGAGGGACGAATGGTTCTGGAAACGGCCACCAGAGCTCTCGGCGGAGAGTCCGGAACATGGCGGGGTTCCGTCGACCATACACACAATACAAATGCAAACATCTCGGTTAATATTCAAGATACAGAATAAATGTATATAACAATATTTATAGTAAATTTAATTTACAATAAGATTGATTCTATACAATTTTTCGATCCGACGCATAATAACGGAGATATTTTGAATTTTCAAAAATCCCCCCCTCTAAACCCCCCCTCCCACTGGTCCGATTTCAGCCATTAACGAACTTGATCTCTCTTTTTACGTAAAACGCCTAAATATGAAGTTTGGTAACGATCAAACAAAAATTGCGACCGCTAGAGCGTTAACAGACAAATATATATATATATATATATATATATATATATATATATATATATATAGATATATATATATAATTTTGAACGGACCTCATTTTCGTCATCTCCTGGGTAGGATCGATGGACATTTGAAGAAAGTTTTCGAAAATCGCGTCATGAGTACGACCTCAATAGCTGATTTCCCTAAGGGGAAATCTGCTAAAAAAGCTAAACGTAATCAATAATTGTATAACAAGTGCTGGCAGGATATAGTCCGACTAGAAGCTGTTTACATAGGTTTAAAGTAATTGAAAACGGTCACTGCATTTATGCTGGAAGAACAGAATAGACATGTGGTCATATGATATTTGAATGTAAACTATTTGAAAAACCAAGTTAAAAACTCATAAAAAGAATAATGATTAGTGGACGTAATTTGCCTGTTGCAAATCTTTCTTATTATTACACATTTTTTTCGTATATTTTATTTACTTACTTGTTAATGGATTTTATGTTCATTAAATTTTATTTTAATTGAATTTGTAAACATAAAACTAATTTTTATTTTGTGTAAAATAATTCTTGAAAATAACCTACTCCGCTGAAAGTAATATCGAGAGATAGGCCTATTCTTTTTTGATATTACGTACAAGTGGAGAAAATTGTATAAATCTACTCTCTCAATTCAAGAACCAGAATTGAAGAACTGAGGATAGCATTAAAGTTGATGTTGGAAGGTTCTTCATAAGTCAATTATGTTTGGCCTGAGGTATAGGAGGTGTAAGATACACCCCGGATGATGTGGGGGAAACCTTACAAAATTGAAAAAAACCGGAGGTTAATGCCTAAGTCGGTACTATGGCGGCTTCGGTCAGGCTTCTGGCTAGGATGTACCTTGGCTTCCCAGTAGTTCTACAGGGCTGCAGGTATTTGTAATGCAAGAGGCCGATGTGCTCATTTGGCTTCATCCCAAGCAACTAGCACAAATTGCCATAGACCATTTTCGGAGAAGATGAGAAACGCTTTTCGCAGGGAAATTCAATTGCCGGAGACGTCTCAAAATAAAGGTAAATAATCTTTATGTGACTACCTGTTACATAGATATAAACCAACCGAAAAGCGAGATATTAGGGCGTTCCAAAAGAAGAAACTCCTTTTTCAAACGACAGATGCTTTTCATAGCCTGGCTCCTAATTTTGACACAACATTGCAGATTTAAGGGAAATTTTAAGAGGTCAATGATTTATTAAGTACTCATTAGTTCACGTTTTATTTATTAAGAGTATTTTTGCCTGCGTGCAAACGGTTGGGCTCTACATACCTGGGCCTATCTTCCAACTTTGGAGGACCATTTCACAAGTTCCCTTCAATTGGAAGTTTTTACCAGACATGAACTGACCCTAAAATGTTAACACTCTGCTACCCAAAATTTTAATTTGATCACTATCAAACTCGTTATTTAAACTTCTACTGTAAACCTAAAGATCAAGTTGGCTAATGGCTGAAAACGGACCTGCAGAAGTGGGGGTTTTGAGAAGGGGTAAATTATAATCACCCTTTCCCCACCTCACTCTAGCTTATGCGATTTTCCCTTAACCACATAATACACATGGCCGGCTTAATTTTAAAGTCTTGTTTACTCGAGGTGGACTTCAATTATTGAATAATTCACAACAAAAATTATTATTAGAGCCCAAACTTCAAAAAATCAAATAGTCAATCCAGAACCTTAATTTTTATAGACAGATATTTTCCAGATTAATTTAATAGTTACTTTTATGTAATATTTTTATTATTTTATTACCTAGATAAAGAAGTTAACTGTGCTCTTAATAGCTCAAATTTTCATACTAATATAAACAATTATTTTAATAATAGTATTGTTATTTCTATTATTTTAAACATTATTCTTCTGGGAATATATATAAGTTCTTCAAAATATTCAAAAAATCAATATCGACATAGAAAACTACATAATAGAATTGCACTATTTGACAGTGAATTGCATAAAATAGGGTCATTCAAACATATTGTTTTGTTAAAATCCAAGGGTAAAATGGTTTCAAATATTATATAAATTATAAGTCAAAACTATATATGATCTATTTAAATATGGTGGAAACAAAATCACTCAAACTCAGAGTTAATGAAGAGAAAAATGATCACTAAATTATTAAGTTTTTAGCTCGTGGAATTAAACTATATTGTTCAGAATTTGTATTTCTCATTAGGATCAGTATTTGTTTTGTTTTTTTCAGGAGGCTTTAATTTACATTTTATTGAAATGTACTGGACATTAAACATTATGAATAAAATATACTGTGGCTGGCAGTAACGTTTGCACAATTATCGTTTAATTAATGATAGAACGTAAGTGTAGAATAAAAAGTAATACTACTAGCCACTAATTGAATAGTGCAATGCAAATGGCCTGAAAAAAAGTCATTCGGTGAACTTGAAATGTTGAAACAAAGATATTACATGTTGTACATTTGTAATTACAGTACCTATATGGATTTAATAGAATTATATTCCCTAAAATTTATATGTTAGTATATCATAATTTGATATTAGCGTGTTCAGTTTTCACTTTCTCTTATAAATTCGTCTACTTCAGGTTATGAAGTTAGTATTGGCTGTTTGGTTATGATTACTAATATTGAAATTCTGTTTAGTGATGAAAAAGTAGGAATGAAATCTAACTGTAATATTGAGGGTTTATATAGACTGGTGATACTAAAATCAGTTGCCATATGTTATATAATTAATAACTTAAAAAGTTTAAAATTATTGTAGATTGGCCCATTTACATTTAATTAGTGACTCCTAATTTTATTTTTACTCCCATGAAATATAAATCCAAGAACGAAGCGCATTTATCAGGGAAAAAACAAGAAAATGAAGACAACTTCTCATTTTATAGTTGAGAGTGAAATTGATGGTCAAATGTAAGCCAAATACAGTTTTATCAGATTATCTAATATCTACATAAATCTTTATTATTCTATTCTCTAAACTGAATGTTGACTAGTATTAAATTCAATCATTTCCTAAATTTTAATGCTCTGTTTATCAAATCAATGTTTTAATATCCCCACTTCAATCTAAATGAATTTAAACAAAAGTAGAATCCGCGCACACATGCATACTGCAGTCTCAGAAGCATGCATATTTGTTCAATACTATAACTTAACTTAGGAAATACTATAACTAGCATTGCCATGGAATGTTCTTTATTTTCTATACTTAATTTTGTCTTTTTCGACGATATGAAATTCAAAAATGATTGAATGACAACAAAATGTAGGACGTCATAATCATTGGTAGTTGGAGCGGACGCCAAAACAGTTACCCAAAAACTGACGGCCAATTATCATATAGAAATACGATTAATTTAATTTTAAATCAACATCCCATTCATTCATTTCAAATCAGTCTTAGGATCAGTCTTTCTTTAGAAGTCCACTCTATATTCACTTATGAGAGAAGGAAAATGTACACTTCTACACACAATAAAGCCATTAAGCTGAGTTTAATTTATTGCATATGCAAATGAGCAGTTCTTATGTTCTGATATATCTTTTGAAATAAAATTGGACTTCTTCTGATAATTTTCATCTGTCTCTTTATGATATTCATCAATTTATATTCTATATATACTATTTATAGTTGTACAAAGATCTTTAAACCTTTTTTTGTACACATAAGTTGCAGTTTAAGACTGCTCTCTTATTCTTAACAACTTCAAAACCACTCATTAGGCACATTAAATAAGGAATGTAAGGGTACAAAATTAAAACATCTTTTCAAAATAAGTGATTGTAATACCTATAAAGCTTTGTATCGGGATAATATTTGCTCAAATGAGTTAAAAAACACCAAAAACAAGCATCAGAGAAAACAAAAACCTGATGGAAATGACTCTATTTTTGTGATTTAACTTAATGACACATATATTTGCCATGCAATAAGCCTATTCTGAAGAAACAATGTAGCTATTATGATTAATTATAACAAGCTGCTATATTATGTCTTTATTTAAAATGTCACACATTAGGAATTTTCTCAAACCCGCGATAATGTAGAAAACATCTTTAAGGTTACCTTAACAAATTAGTGGGATTATAAACGGTGCTACGAATTATCAAATTAAAGGTTGTGAGATGTTAATATTCTGTTCAATTTTAAAATTAATTATAACAAAATTGAATTATTTTATATTTAATTTTGGCTAGAATATTAGCTCTCAAAATGGAATGTAAATGATAATGTATCAAAAGAAGGAAATTAAAATTGTAGTGGTTAATGTTTACCGTTTAATTCTGAGACAAGAGCATATTTTTGTCACCTAAACTTATGATTATATATTGACAAATTATTTTTTAATCTTATGATGTATATTATCTTTTTCTATTAAATTCGAATTGATTGTCGATGTGAATATTACTACACTCTATTTTATAACATAAAAAGTTTTAGAACCTGAAAATAGCTAGATTTTACAATGTTTTTAATTGAGGTATATTTAAAAGCAAAAACTTAATTCACACGGTCTAAGAGGGGAGAAAATCGAAATTCAGGGGTAAATTCAAGAATATTTATATGTTTATTTTATTTGGTTCTTCTTTGAAACAATAATTTACACTCATTTGCTCTTAAACCGCCAATTGTAATTACAGCACAATCTTTTAACATTCATTTAATCGAATTTCGATTATTTCAGCATCTAATCCACCGTTATTATAGAATTAGTCGAAACGTATAGCTACTATAAATATATACACAATTTACTGTTCTAGTTAAAAGTGGTTATATTACTTTCAATAAACAGCTCACGTAATCGAAGATATTGAACATAAATAGTGCTAAAAAAATAGAAAGATTTGCCAACGTTTTCGTGGATGTATCACCTTTATCAGGGCCTTTCTTCTTATGTACAGGTAAATACATTTTTAGGATTAAGTGCTTAGAGTTAAAAAGTTGTAAATTTCAACATAAAATATATTAGCATTTGTCATGCTATTTTTACTTACGATAATAGAGCCTTCGACATACAATTTTCAGAAATATATAAATTTAATGTCCAGTTTTGTCTATTAAAAATCACTATTATTAGTGTGTTATTGTTTTTTACAAACTGTTAATTTGTCATTAGGTCTTGAAAAGGTGATTGCATTCACCAAAAAAAAAAAATACAGTTTTATTATCTATCACAACATTGTCAGCCTATATCTTTAGGAGGTACTACTTATAGAATTGTCACAGCCATCTAACTACAGTTTAATGTAAGTACTTCTGGTCAATAAATAATGTGGTAGAATATCTAAATGAAATCTCACATTTAAAACGTATTAAGGCCCTTTTTATTTAAAACATTTCTGAAAAATTATAGATTCCTGTGTTCAAATACTTGAATTATGAAGATAGACAACATAAAGAAATCTTGATTTCAAGTTGATTATGGAACTTATGAATAAAAGAGTAAATATTGAACCATTGAGCGATCAGATTAATCCGTTCTTGATATATGTTTAGAGAATGTTACTACCTAAAATACATATATTATTAGCCCAAATATAATTACAGGCAAGAAATTAGTTTTAAAATGGTCTAAATAAGTCATCTCTTTAAATAAGTGACATACTGATTTCCTATGAAATGAAAAGTATATTCCCTATTTCAGCAGAGTATTACACGTTCCGTTCTTTTTATGAGTAAATTAGTATTTATTAAAGCATCAATTTGGGAAAAAGTATTAATAAGATTCATATATTGGTAGTATAGTTTATTTTAATAATCTAAAATAATTTATAATGATTAAATATGAATAATTAATTTGATACAGGAAGGAATTTTTGTTTTTTCATCTGGTCTTAGTCACACATATAATTTCTCTCTTATTTACCAGAACTAAATATTATTATTTTATTTTCACAAATATTGTGAGAGTCTAGTTTAAAGATGCAAATGTTTGATGTATTTTAAAAAAAAATACAATATAGACAAAAGAAACAACCTTTGGTAAGAAGGGAAAATATTTTTATTATACTTATCTTAAGATAAATTAACTATTAAGGTTGTACTTACTACATGATTCTCAAGAAGGTTTTAAACAATTTTACGAATTAGAAGAAAACTAAAGGTCAAGTTCATTAAAGGAAAAAATGGACTAAAAAGAATCCTATTTAAGGAAGGGGTATAATGAAAAAATCTCTATTTTTATGAGTCGAATTGAAAAATATTATATAACCAAACTCATTGAACAGAATATTATTCTACAATTGTTGTTCTATGTAATGCACCTGTTTGAATATTAGCTGAGAACTTACTTTTATTCCATTCGGTACTGCCCAAACTCATGCAACTTTCAAATTACGTACTGTATCACTAAATACAGCTAATATTTCGAGTCTATCTAAGGATTAAGCAAGCAGAAGGCTACTTAAACTAGGCAGATTTCCCACGTGTTTGTATGACAAACAGGTAATCTCATCTTGCCATAAATTCTCTATTTCTAAGTAAAAATGAGAAGAAGTGGGACTTTACTGAAGGCTGGAAACAAGAAAATACGAATAACTCGGTTAATATTTTAGTTATGAAAAATATATAGAACAATAATTGTAGAGAATTTGTAACATTGTATATGTAATACTAATAATATGCCATAAACATTGTAGAAAAAAGTATAAAACAAAAAATGTAGATCACCAATAGTTTAAAAGTATTGGTTCTATATCATTTTTCTAACCGATTCGTAATAACGGAGATGTTTTGAATTTTCAATTATGTTTTGAGTTTTCAAATTCCCCCTCCCTTTAAACTCTCCCATATTCCTGGTCCGATTTCAGCCATTAACGAATATGATCTTTAGCTATGAATGGAACGGTCACATTCCTGAAAAACCACACCAGCCTCAATAGCTGGTTGCACTTAAGAGAAGTATGCTAATAGAATCTATTTACCATTCCATTAGGGAAATTTTCTTAGATCTTTTCAAATATTTTTCCATAATAATATATTGAAGTCTCAATCTTTCTATTGTAAATTAATATCATTTTAATTCACTTTTAAAGGCTACACGTATTAAGTTTAAGTTATTTAATAATATTTAATTTGGTTGCTCGATTTGATCAGAATGCTAATATTATAAATTGTATTTCGAAGAAATTATAATATTAAGAAAAGGTTTTTTTCTCTTTTTAGCGAAATCATGGCACATTTTTAAGAATATTTGATAGCCAACTTAAATATTTTAACGTGGACATACGATAAAAAGAAGAAGACTTATTAAAATATAAAAGGGCTAGTCTTTTTTAGTGCAGAGCACTGTTAGTAACCATGTGCAACATTAGATATAAAATTAGTAATTCTACAATTCGTTTCTTATAATATATATAATAAGGTTCTGAAAAATAATCCCTCAACACAATAATAATACAGAAGAACTATATATTTTTTAAATTAAAAAACTAAAAAGCTTTGAAATACTATCGATGCAACATATTCTAAAAATATTATTAGGGAAGTAATAATATCGAATTCGACATTGAAAACATTTTATTCCGCATATCAAAAATCGGAAACTAATTTGAATTTTCTAATGGAGTTAATGGAATATGAGAATGTCCATTTATATGGAGACAAGAGTTCTGAAATAAACCATTTATTGTTATTTAATTAAATGCTATATGGACAATATATCAATGCCCGTATACTTTTTTATAATATCACTTTTAATCAACAATTTTGGTTTCTACTCCAAAGATGTTTAAGAACCATAGAAACAATTGGTGTTCTAAATCTTCTTTGCTGATATAAAAAAAAATGAAGTACATGATAATTTTATAATAATGTGTTTGGTTTTTACATTCATTTATAAACCTGTCTATTTCCTGTTTTGAAGGTACTTTGACTGCTTGGTTATGAGTACTAATATTGAAATGTTGTTTAGTGAACAAAAAACAGGAATGATATCCAGTTTTAATGGTGAGGGTAATTGATTGTAAATACTGAAATTAATTACCATGTGATATATTATTATTAATAGTTTCAAAAGTTTGAAATTATTGTAGATTAGCTTGAAATTATTGTCAGGAATCAGCTCAATTCTAAGTCATTGATTCTGTTCTTCAGTCATTTAATTTAAACTAATAATTTCAAATATTAAGTCATTTAGTCGAATCAGGTTTAGCACATCATTTACACATATTTGAAAGCTACAATTTTAAGAGTTTTCCATTTCTAAGTTTAGTTTATGCTAAATGTAAATTTAATTATTTGGAAGGATCAAAATATTACCCAGAAAAATCCTTGACTCGGTTAGTAGTATTATATATTATAATAATTAATTTACATGTTTGTAGTAGTAGTTAATATTTCAATATTTTAGAGTAGATTTTCTTATAAATTTAACTCATGAACACCTGAAGGGGTTTATATTGTATCTATTTAGTTAATGAATTATCCAAAGAAATTAAAGTTATTTTTCAAACCTAAAACTACTTATAATATACTGAGTAGGAGATTAATTCCATTTCTTGTATCTATATAAATTTGTTCTCATGAGTTTGTGTTACCTTATCATAACGGGATATTTTTCACATTTAAATAAAAATCGAATTGTATTTCAAAACTTTATTTATATCAAAGAAAGAAAAAGACTCTTCAAAATGTTTTATTTTCTGCAAACCTTTCTTTATGCTCTACATTGAATTCATAATATTTTAAAAAAAAAATGAAAGTATTGATTACTGAACTGCATCAACCATTAAATGAAATCAAGAATTATTATATTTATTAGCCACTGTAAATACTGATGAAACCAATTAGAAATTTACAATATGTTAAAATTAAATTTTATTTATACTGAATATAAATATGGTTGTAAAACACTAACATAGATTTAAACTACCTTAAAATATCGTTTGTTTTATTTATTATAATAAAATATAAAATTTCTACTTTAAGATTTTTATCATTGGGGTTTTCATTTTTCAATTACTTATTGTAATTGCTTCTCTTAATCTCAAATCGTGAACCTAGAGTGGGCAGTTTGATTTCCACCTGGGCAATAGGAATTTATTTAGTGACGGACTCATTAAATAGAACCCTTTGTCCCACCTTGGCTATGAAAAGGTGGTGACTTGTAGATAACCCGTTCCAATTAGCCTTAGTAACTGAAAGTAGACGTTAATAAATAATAATAATGGCATTTTTACCATGGAAATGGAATTCATGTCTTGTGTACAAGTTTGAATGTTATAACAAAAATCTATGTATGCATTAACTGATGTTCTATTTTTCAATCTATGCAATTCAACTTCAAATGCAAATATACGAATTTTCAAAGAACTGTTATTTTGAAAGCAGTATATATATATATATATATATATATAATAAAATAAACTTGTTGAAAGCTCAAATGAGTAAGGAATAATCTGGAATGAGTGAAATAAGTACGAAAAATACACAATTAATAATTTCCCATGAACCATACCTGTGCCTTTCAAGGAACGTAATAGTTCACATAATTATGCATTCAGGAATTCAATGACGTGGTTAACATTTGTGCTTGAAGCTAGAAAGTGGTCTAGAAAAAACGTTAAACAATATAATAATGCATAAGTATGCTAATTAATGAATACATAGAAATAGAATTAGGTAACTAAGTAATTATTTATACACAATGTACTGCTTCACCTTGAGAATAAAGAAATATTTCAGTATGTTTCAGACTATAAGAACTTTTTTACTGCCAAAACTATTTATTTAAAAGTGGAAATGATATGTCATTAAAAACCAACATTTGTATTCAAGCTATGATGAAATTACTGGATTTATCATAAATATGGAGGCTAGATTTTAAATTTCATTGTGTATTTGAAAAGAAGCTTAACCAGAATGGTAGTTGTTCAACTCTGAAATGTCTAACAATACTAAAATAAGTCATTCAGCTCATGCTATATGATTTTAGGCGAAGTGACAACTGTCACTGAAAATAACTTACAAATAAGACATACTTATGCATATATGAAGATATCTGTAAGCCTGAAGGTCGTCAAATCGCATCAGGGTTATTGTATCTTATTTTATTACAAATGGAAATGTAACCTTACATGCGTATAAACATTTCTAAGTCAACTTTGCCATGCTGTCCACTTAGTCCGATTATTCAATTTCATATTTTGTATGTAATTAATTGAAAAGTTCTTACCTAAGTATACAATGTGGTAATGAGAAGGCGAAGGGATATTAAAAATGAAATAATCAGGACACCGATGAAGTGATAATCCAACCACACCCCCCCCCCTCTTTCTTTTTCTTCAACTACTAAGGCAGCCTATTAACATCTATAACTTTACCAATTTTATGCAATGACACTTAATTTGACGAATTTCTCGTGATGTTTAATACATCCTTTAAAAAAACACTTGATTTGAACATCTAGATCGTTATATTAAAAATATAAAACTAAACTACCATCAAATAATTTAAATTTTAAAAAATATATTTTTTTAAATTTCTCATTAAAAATGTATAGAAAAATTGACAGAAGACGTTAAGTTCCCATATTAAAACATCCAACTATAAATATAATGTTTTATTTTATTACACTGTTTTACATTAATGACGTTCTACTTGTGTATGTCTAAAAACAATTATAATGGTAAATTTTAATATTATCATATTCAAGCTTTTATGATAGTATATGTTTCAGTTTTGTTAAGTAATACATTAAGTGAATTTTATCAATTCTAAATACATATTAAAAAATTGTAAATACTTTCTGTCAATAAATGTAAGTCAAATTCACTTCAACATTATTTCAGGTGAAAATTCCGATGGAATCTTACATACAATAAATAGTATTTGTTCATCACATAAATAATAAATATATAAGTATAAATAATTTGAAATAAAATTTAGAAGAAAAAAGAAATAGTTTTTTTATTTATTACGGAATTAATTTCTGCCAAAATATTAACAGGTTATGCAATAATAACTATTTACAGTTTATACAGTAATAACAATTTTTCAAACCCGAAGATAACAAAATAAATAAAATAAAAAATACCTGGAATAAATTCTTGATTTTTCTTATATCTAGTTAAAATCACGTTTTTATATAAAATGTGAAAAAGAAAGATGTGTGAAAAATATTTGTTTATTTATTTAGGTTTCATGACCAAGTAAAATCGAGATAACTCTATGTTTACTTGCCAAGATTTCTCAAATCAAAATTTTAAACGAGCACAACAATTTTTTTTTAATTTATTTCTAAAAAGTAGAATATAACTTTATAAAAAAACAGCCGATAGAGGTGTCGAAAATCATCATTAGAGCCTCATTTATTTATTTTTAATTCCCTAATACTCGGAAAATTGAGTAGTTGAAAGAAGGCTGAGCCGTTTTGGCCCAACAATGACTAGAGCACTTCCTATCGGCGAACTACAGGAAGCGGCAAGCCAAGCGCTATCCCCTAGGGCCATCGAGCTGCGTCACGTCAGACTGTGACGTCAGCAAGGCCCTATTGACGTCATCAATGCGTATTGAGCGCCAACCAGTAATTACTGCCATTTCCAGTTTTTTAAGATATTAATTAACATTAAACCGTTTATTCTGACAGGCGCGATAATATTTTGGCAGACTCGATAATTCCTGACGATTTCCTAAGAGGTTTGGTTAAATTTTTCCAAGGTTCTGGAATACTTGAAATTTTTTTCTTATTTGAAATTTTAAACTTAAAAGTTCTCACAAATTTTTGATTACTGTTTGAAAACGTCAAACAACAGCATAAAGAATATTATTTTTAGCGAGCTTGAGGACTTTAAAGGAATATTACGGAAAACATAACCACAAAAGTCAATTAGGGGTGCATTGGACAGAACGGATGCAGTGTTTATGCACTTTTGTCTGCAAGCTTATTTGCAGCAAAATCTAACATAACTGAATTAGAACGAATACTCAATTTATTTAGAACCAAAATTATTTATGAAAATTCATTTATTCATTTGCAAGTAAATTCAGAATGTTTAATTATATAATTTGAGTCCTAGTGTTTTAAGGATAGTTGATAAGTACACTGGTGGGTTTGGCAATTATTTTAGGTTTAATGATTTTGTTGGTTGGTCTAGTTTTGTTTTGTATGCTGAAAATTATGAAAGAAATGATAGATTGTGGTGTAAGTTTTAAAATGGCCAAGTTCCTTGACGTCAACAATTGAAAAGAAAGACTAGATGGTATACAAAACCAGGAAGTTTGATTTCTTAGAAATAGAGAGGGAAAATGAGTATTTTTAAGAAAAGCAGTTGAGAATAAGTTGGAGTAAAAGATTTTGTACTTATGGGATTTGGGGTTGAATGAACACGAAAATGATAGTTTAAGTAAAATGATTTTAGTCCTGTCAGGCCGAGTTTTATTAAGAGTTTAGTCCGGTCATTTTGATTTAATGTGCCTAAAGGTTGATTGCATGTCTGTAGGGACTCACACTGATTGATGGTGCGGGTCTAGGTCGTGCTCTCGAGACGAGCCTGGAGCAAATGTCCCTCCTTCCTTGGAGTCAGGCGGCCGACTGGAGTTCTCAGTTTGAACGGGCGCTCATGTTGAATGGAGCTGGCATCCCATTGGGCGAGAGAGGTCTGACGTCAGGGGAGGGAGGGACGCGAGCTGAATGGTCAGCAACCCCCACCCCCTCCGCCTTCCCTCTCGCTTTCAAAACCCCCGCCCCGGTATATACCGCTTCTCTTCCCTCTTTGACTGCTTTAAATAGCGCCTTTATCCGTCCCAAACCTTCACCCTCTCCCCCTGTTATTTTTTTTATTTCTTTTTTTAAGTTTTTTTTTGGAGCAGATTTCCCCTAAGGGAAAATTAAGAATGAACTCATGAAGCTATTCTCAAAAATGTAAATTTTCATGGATCCTGTCTAGTAGACGATGGAAATGAGATCCCTTCAAAATTGCACGCAAATGGGAAAACTGCTAGCACTTATAACAACATTTATGAGCGTTAAAGTTAACAGTTAAAATCCAGAAGCTCTATATGCCAGTGAGATTCTTAACCTCAATTACAAATGTGCCCTCGTTAACATAAAGAAACCTCATATCATCAGAAAAATCTACTAAAAAAGGAAGTTCATAGAAAACATTTACACACAGTTACAGAAAAGTACTCCAGCTTTGAGAAAGATTTTCGTAAACGCCGACTGAAATTCTTTGTACACATCGTGAGACTGGACGACACTCAAATGAACGATAACATGGACCATATAAATCAAAATTGACCTAGCAAAACTCAAAATCAAAATAACAGACCCCAACGACCGTAAAAAGGTATCGTTTTGGGCCTTTTTATAAAAGACCCCCAAAATCTACGGTTACTAGGTAGGTTGTGCCTATTGTTGCAATATAAAGTTTTATATTGTATGTTTCAAGACCATTTACAATTTTTTCATGTTCTATGTAAGAACAATCATTTTTCGAAACCTGTAATGTAATAATTTATATTGTAACATAAATACAACAAATGGGAATGACTCCTGTTAAGCATCGGTAGTGAGACCCGCAAAGTCGATAAACATTGCGGGTCGGCTGACATGATTTCATTCAGCCATATAGAAATACCAATGATTGAAGGATTTATAGCGCTACAGGTAATTATAGATTATGTACTAATAAATGATGGTCCGCTTTTGGAGCCTACTGAGGGATGGCTCTCAAACAAAATTCGGCCCCAAGAATCTTTGAGTTTACCTTACCCACAGCACAGGCTGTAAAGTGGTTATTAAAGAACCACCCTTTTCTAGCCAGGATGGGACTAAGAATTTTATTTAATGAATTCCGTCACTAAATAAATTGCTATTGCCAAGGCGGGAATTGATCTCGCTACTCTAGGTTTACGATGTAGGATAGAAATTAATTTATAGTCATAATAATAAATTTTACTTGTTCAAAGTTACTATTGCCCTTCTCGATTGATTATCAACAACGAATGGGCCTAAGAAAATGAAACTGAACGAACCTTTTACTACAAAACCGTCTTCACTTGATTGAATGTTGCTGCAGAATGGGATATGATTATTATTATTAGTTGCTAACGTCCACTTTTTGCTACTATGGTTAATTGGGACGGGTTATATACAGGCTACCAACATTTTAACGAGTAACTAAACATTAATGGTGCGAAATGTTAAAAGAAATAGAAAGTAAATGTGGTAAGTATTCATTAAACTTTGCATGACAATGATTTACACTACTTTTAACTTTTAATAATTTTGTATTGTCCTTAGAAATGTAAATTTGTTTAAATATTATAAATCATTTAATCAAAACAATGTTAAAGAGATTGAAAGTATTGAGGAAGTGTATAAAGTTATGTCTGCTATTCATTAAAATTGCTCCGTTTGTATGTTACACAGAAGAGAGCATACTATGACAAATAATGAATAATAAGTTTCTTCGTCAGGCATACAATAGAATATTTTTAAGAATGGCCATTAAATACATAAAATAGTTACATTTGCTATGCTTATAAGCGCTTTTGGGAATAGAAATTGCTAATATTACATAGTTTATAATAAAAAAAATGACATCTGCTATTGTGATGTTTATGAAGCATAATGTTATGAACAACGAATTGGGATTGAATAGTAACCACTTACGTTTACTCTGAATCAGAGTCTCTGACAGACTCAGCAATTGTACTGATCTAACTAGTAATCGATGGACCAAGTTCCGCGAAAGCAGTAACATTTAATAACAGTAAATACACTGACAGGAAATGTAAATAGACAGGGTTTATTATAGCCGTTCTATGAATAAAATTCACACTCATTAATAAGTCAAAATATTTTCCTTGCAAAGCTACCTCGGTAATGGTGTTTAATAATCTTTAATGAATGCTATCCATGATTAATATTGTCCACAATATTTTGAACAGCAAAACGGATTGATCAGGCAATCATTTTTTTATTCCTCAAGACTAAAAGATTGTGTAAGTTCGCTTTAGTTACTAGATAATCAGGTATAAACCCTAAATACTGAGACAGAAAATATAAAAATATAAGTTATAGTAAAAACTTGGCAAAAATTAATACCGTCATTATTCAGCTTCTTCAGCTAGTTATGTATATGAATGACATATGATTTAAAGTTTTTTGGAACAGTTCCACAATATGTGCAGTTTACCGATCACAGGAATTATCTTAAACCTTTAAGGGCATAGTGATCAGTGTAGACGATACCTTAATGGGCTCTGTATGAGCCTTGATCTTTTTATATATATATATATATATATATATATATATATATATATATATATGCGTATGTTTATATAAGTAGTTTGAAATTTGAATCAATGTTTGTTGAAAATGAAATCACATGATTGACCCTGCAGACCAAGATACATTTTATATGATTTGCAGTAACAAAGGTTCCACAAAAGGAAAATTAGCTAAAAGCTAAATTAATGAGCTAATGATTTAACAAATACATTTTGTTACACGAGATTTGCGCAGGCTGGTGGAGGCCCATCATCATCAGAAGGATAAGAAGGTAACCTCCACTCTTAACAAGTCTTTATTATCTGCTGAGTACTTTCAGGGCGAACTTCTTCTTCAGTGCTCTAGAGTTGGTCCCTATTCATACGGGGTTTCCGGTATATCTGAAATAGTAATAGAAAATTGAACCTTTCATATAGTTGGATGACTCAAAATATCAATTATTGGGGAAATTTATAATCTTACTAATGCACAGTTTACAGCACTTTATAGGACAAATCTGAAAAAAAATATGGCAAACATTCGGAAAAACATGAAAGATTTTGTGTTGTACAATGTGATGTGAATCAAGAGTTTGGCAAACTCGGAGCGGAAATAGAGCCAACCATGGCCTTTATTGGCAATTATGAATCACACCAATGAGTGGGTGTGCAAAATGACCAAACTAGGCAAAATTACTGATTTGGGTCGACAAGAGTTTATTTGACCTTCAACAAGAAAATGAACGTAAATACTTGTATTTATATATGCTGTTAAATTCTTCCTTGCTTGTTTTGATTTTTATTTAATCTAAAATATCCGCCAGAGATGCAAATAAAACTCGAATACTGGGTTTAAACTTAATTTTTATAGCAGTGCCGATTATTTGAAATAGGAAAAGAAAACTTAATCATGAAGGGAAATTTATGAAAAATTATTGAATTGGAAAACCAGTTGTAAATAACAAGAAATAATCTTTATTACTAATAATGATGTTAAATATTTGGCTCGTGATAATGAAGAATAAACTAAGACCCAAAACAACGAGCTGTCAAACGAATTTTTGAAAAACGTCTACCTAGTAAACTATGCAGATTTCCCACTTTGAAAATGAAGTTCTACATTCTATTCTCCACTTCTCCCTTAATATGAAACCTTCATAACCAAGATTTGGAATTTAAACTGGATATGAGATGTTATTATATATATATAATATGAGATGGAGTGGACGTTCACTCAAAGATGAAAACGGAAGAAAATGCAATTACCTCAGTTGCAAGATGGAGAGAAAATGTTAATGACATTAATTTATTCACAGTAATGGTGATATCAAGTTTTTTTATTGTTAATAACGAAAGGTTTTTCCGTTCTCTAAACCCTCACTCCACCGTTTTCGGTCATTATGTGCTTGGCGTTTAGTTTATCATGAAAAGTTGTAGCATCCAGTTAAGGGTAAAAATAAAATAAAAGTCTGTCATGCAGTAAATTTTCCACTTACTGGAATATGACATGCGGATGATCTGATCAAGAGGAGTGGAGGTTTCGAGATTTCCGATTTCAGCCGTTAACAAACTTTATCACTCTCTCTCTCTCTCTCTCTCTCTCTATATATATATATATATATATATATATATATATATATATATATATATATATAAAGTAGTACCTGTACTTTTTAGCCCTGAAGAAGAGAAAATAAATATTCTCGAAATATTGGAATGAACTAAGATTTTTTCACCAACACTGACCAAGACTCCAAAAAACAACAACACCATATATATATATATTTGAATGGTAGATTATGGTCGATTTTCTCATGACCTGGATAGCATAGAATCATGAGTACAACCTCTGTTCCCTTCTGGAAAATCTGCTAAAAATTGTGGCCGCAAGAACGGTAAGGAGAGAATATATACATACATATGAGCGAAATCTATTTTCGTCATCTAATTGGCAGGATCAATAAAAGTTTTTGAATCTCACATCATGAGTACACAAATAGTAGGGTAATAAAAATTATTTTATCCCCAGAGGCTTTTCTTATTCATGATGGAATGTTTGCTTTCAAAACGATCGGATTAAATAATCTAATATGGGCATATAACTCCCTATTGCTCAAATACGAACACTCATATAATAGTCATTTATTGGATTGAGTCATAATCACTTTCCTCGGATTGCCATCCAGTGACAGGTACCTCCCATTCCGGAGTTTCAACAACTCCTGAATCTGGTTTACTTACTTTCTTTGGAGAACTATATCAAGAACTAGCAATCTTAAGGTCAGATGATTCCATGACCAAATATTTCAGTAATAATTAAGTTTGCTAGGTTGAAATACGTTATTTTTTTGTTCATGTCTTTTAAAACTCAATACTTTAGCATGTATGTATGTATATATATATATATATATATATATATATATATATATATATATGTGGGCATAGAAAACCTGCTATATATAAAAATGATTCCAATGAGTTGTATGCTGTTTGTGAGTCAGCTTCATAAATGGAATCAAGAGAAATGTCTAAGCAATTTTGCCCTATAGATTATTTTTGATTAGAGTGGCTTTGGAAAAATATGGTATCAAAGTTTATTTCGAGAAGCAGGGCAAATTACTATTTAAATATATACCATTAATTGAAAATATTAGTCCATTTACGATGTGTAACCACAGATCAATTAAGACATTAAACGGAAAAGGTTTTCAATAGGTCAGACTTACACAAGGTTACAAAATAGCCTTCTCTAGGTTATAACTGTTTCCTCAAATAATTGTGGGTCTTACAATAATTTATTTTATGATAAAAACAACATTAAAATGTCTAGTTACGAGTAGGAAGAAGAAATATTGTTCAAAAACTAATTACTTGAAAATAAACTGGCTTACAAGATTATTATTACTTACTTGGTTGCTAAGTAATATCCATTGTTGTTCAGGAGTTTACTGAAAAAAAAAAATGTATAACTTGAAAGAAGAATGACCACACTAGACCTAGACGCTAGTGAAAATGATCTCTAAGACTAAGAGATATTCTGATCTCACTGGGGCGTAATGACTCTGACGTGACGTAAGTGTTGCTCACCAATAGTGATATCATGGGCAAAATACCGCCCAACCCAAGCAAACGGAGGACCTTGTCGGAATCAAAAGCAATTAGGATTTTAAAGAAGTCCGTCACGCAGGTGCTGCATAAACTGTGTTGTCCACGCACTTGAATATGATTAGCTGATGATGTCTTTTCAACATCTATTCTCTATTTCTCCCTTAGTATGAAGCCTATGTAAACAGAAATTAAAATGTTAGTTGGCCATCAAATTTTTAATGACTGAGCTACTTAAGTGAAAATCGGATGAGTAGAAGTGGGGTTTTACAAAGGCAGAAACCGAAATGATACAAATAACCAAGAAAACCTGCATAAAAAAATAGTTGTAGGAAATTAAAATACCACCAACATTTGCGAGGTACATATTTTTTGATCCGACCCATAGTAACCCCCATATTTCACATTTTCATTTATTAAATCTTATATGTATAAGCTTCTATTATTGACGTTGTACTCATGACACAATTTTCGAATAATTTCTTCAAATGTCCCTTGATTCTACCAGGATATGACGAAAATGAGGTCCGTTCAAAACTATATATTCTATTTTTGAGGCTGCATCGCTGGGAAGTATCGTCATTGTGAGGATTTCGGCTATCTGCTCCAGCGGTTGGAATTTTTGTTCTGCAAATTTTCGATGGAAATGCGTCCATCTTCGTCAGGCATAAAGTTGATTTGAATGGCTATTTCAATTAATTATATGTTTTGGAGTTTTTTATTTTATTTTAGAATGGCTTTCCACTTTTCTGAAAGTATGACACCGTCCACGCCGTTTATAATATTTGTCCTCTTATTTATTTCTAGGGCTTCCAGGACTAATCTTTTACCGAGTTGGTCCTCTCAGTGTAAAACCTTTGTCTCGTCGAATTTAATTTGGTGGGGACAAATACTTGCATGTTTTGCAATGACGGATGTATTTGTTGTTATGTTTTAGAAAAAAACTCCAAAACATATGATTAATTGAAGTAGCCATTCAAATAAAATTTACGCCTGACGAAGATGGACGCATTTCCATCGAAAATTTGCAGAACAAAAATTCCAACCGCTGGAGCAGATAGCCGAAATCCTCACAATATATATATATATATATATATATATTATATACATATATATTATATACATATATATTATATACATATACATATATATATATATATATATATATATATATATATATATATATATACCTCACTTAAGTCGTATTATAGGTAGGATTGATAGACATTTGAAGAAATGTTTCTAAAATCGTGTCATCAGTACACTGTCAATAACTTATTTCCCTTAAGGAAAATCTTCTAAAGGACTTACAGAGATGAGGCTTTTGAGTTTTTGAGAATTAATTTGCACTCTACCAGTAACAGATACCGCCATTGCAGCAAAGGTCTTTTGAAGAAATAGTAAAATATTATCAAATGCAGTTTGCCGGCCACATTAAACAACCGTCTTTACGATATTGTAAGGAAGGTCCAAAAATAAATAAATGAAATCGTATTTACCTCAATTTCAATGCAACAGGTTGATAATAAACCTTATCAGTCATAATTTGTTTAGATTTTGATGATAAAAGGCCTACAAAATAAATTGATGAAAAATACAAAATTTTGTTGTTCTGTCTCCCGCAACCAGATCAGAAGACTTTTAATGAGTTAATCAAAATACAGACTGACTCAATCTCAGAACGAGATTTGAGGAAGGTAAATACGAGGAATCCTCAGCTGAAAGTTTGATTGTTTGCGTGACCAATACTCTTGAAGAAGCTCTAGCGAAACATGCAAAGTGGTCTATATAGGAAGTGAAAGGAAGAAAGTTATTTCATTTTATTACTTATTGTCAGTTTATATATCTCATTATACATATATTTGGTAAGATCGTTTGAAGTCATGTTTTCTAGTATAGCGGACATTTCCTTTCGTGTTAATGGGCATATATAGAGCTGACTAGTTGATTGTTTATTTCCTTTGTCACATACCTGTGAGTTAGTCAGTTCCTCTTCGGATATCCTGTGAAGTTGCGTGCTGGCTTCCGATTTAATTCCACCCTAGACCATTAATGAGCCTCCTCCGAAACTTAACCTATAAGACATACCTGTAAGCTGCCTACCTCTTTATCAACAATTACTCCCATCTGACGAGTGCAGAGTAAATCTGTACTCGTCGCTGAAGAAAATCTACCTCCAGTGATCTTCCTGACCTTTGTTCCAGGTGCCGCCTAGTAAACGCCAGTCTGGAAACTTTAGGAGCTTTCGAAAGAAGCGAGCTCTAACGACGATAAGTTGCGTTCACTAAGACATCTTCTCAAGGCAGAATTCGAAATTTGAACATTTACAAATCCACTAATTAGTCCACCTAGCTGATTTCCTACGAAACTACGATTTCTGAAGAAAGCTAGCCAAAGAAATTGGCAATCTCGAGCCTTAGACTTTCTTGTCTGGGTCTTGTCTACTCTGTATCGACTAAGAACTCTAGAGATTCTGAATTGACGACTCAATGACTTAAATTAAACGAGATTTTCTTTATTAATACATGCACTTTAATTAACTCATAAAAAAAGTGGAAGTTTAAATATTACAAAGCCCCACTTATTACTGTATTCTAGGAAGCGAACTTCATGGAATATTGTTGGCCCTGGATAACACCAAAAATACACAACACAATGGGACTGACTCACGCTCACTAAACTACATTTACGCATACCATCCAATAGCAACAAGTAATATACACTTAACATACCAAGACAAGAGGACTTGGGACTGACACTTCTGAAGAACTCAAAGGAAAAATTAACAAACAACACTGAACAACTGGACCTACTCCATGAATATGTGACTAGACAAACAACACAGACTATTTTTACGGTAGGGCTCGACAACTGGACATACACAAGAAATAACCACTCAATGATAATAAAGAGCAGAATATACGAGTGGAGATAAAGCTTTGGAAGCTCTAGACGAGAAAATGTGCTCAATGGACTTTGAGTCACACGTCAAAAATATAAATATTATTAAAAATATCTAACAGCATATATCATTTCAACGCGCATATGTTGTATCTTGCAACCAATTAAATTTCGGGTAAATAATTCTAAAACATGTTGAGTTTACGAACTGCCCACTATTTTCTGTTTACTGATGTCATCTGATCACAGTAAAAATCAAAAACCAGAGAAATGTACCCCCCCCCCCCATGGCAAAAAATCATCCAACACACTCAAAAATGGATTTTAAACGTTAAAAGGTGCTAAACGCTAAAGAGGTACAGCATTATGCAACAAATAAATAAATAAATGTAGAAAAGGTAAGTTGTTTATTTAGGAATGATAATCTTCTTTTAGCAGATATCCCTTTAGGGAAAGTCCATCGATTCTACCGAGGAGATGACGAAAATGAGGTCCGTTCAAAATATTTTATATATATATATATATATATATATATATTTATTTAAATATTAACGGTTTAGTGGTCGTAATTATAGTATGATTTTTACCAAACTGGATGTGTAAACGTTTTATGTAAAAATAAAGATCAAGTTTCTTAACGTCTGAAATCGGACGGGAGAGGGGCGGTTTAGAGGTGAAATTGAATTGGGTGGATCGAAAAATTGTATGGAACCAATCTTATTGCAAACTGAATGTTCTATAAATGTTTTTATATACGTTTATTCACTTTCTTGATTCTTATCCGAGATTTATGCATGTTTTACCTTTCACTATTCAGTAAACCTACTCATGTCATATTAACAATGAGTTGTAATACCCTGAAACACTTTATTTGGAGCTTAAATACGAAATATTGTTCTCATTGAATTTTTACATTGTGAGAAAAATGCAAATACATTCCGTGATGACGTCATCAATAAGGATTAACTTCTTTACTCGAAAGTTTTTATTTGATCTATACCGTAATCGAGATTTAACCGTTTAATTCAACACCAAAGTTCAAAATAGTTAATGGCTGAGGACAGGAACAGAAGGGGGGGGGGAGTTAGAGTGGGAAATTAATAAAATTCTCCGTTATTATAAGTCGCATCAAAACTTGTAATAGAATCAATCTTATAAAACTATTGACTCCCAGCTATTGTCCTACAGAATCATTGTTAGAATAAATATTAAGCGATTTATTCGCACTTTATTGTATTCAGCTGTCAGTAAATCCCGAACTGTACTTATCGATTTAAAAAATATATAGGGAGAGGAGATCAATAGTTTGTCAAACCAGCTCTTGGGAAATCTGCTTTGTTAACGCAGTCCCTGCGTGACGGACTTTTGCCATTAACGATTACGATAAACCAATCTTCAACTCTTATAACCTTTACAAGTGACTGTATTATCCTTGTGTATAACTAGATCAAATACTAGGAAATATAAATAAACAAATAATAGCTTTCTAGATGTCTAGATCTATACTGCTCAAAAGTGAATAGGGATATTGGCTGTTTTGTGGTATTTATGGGGCCTAGCATTTTTTTTAAAATTATAAATATCATTAATATTTATGAGAAATTATTGTCTTTTCCCCCCATAAAAAGTAATTTAATTAAGGTGGATTTAATCAAAATTAATAGGATAAGAAAAAATAACCAATATCCCTATTTATTTTTGAGCAATATAGTTTAGATGAAATTTTTTTTTAATGATAGAGGTGGAATATATTTGCACGGCAATTTATATATATATATATATATATATATATATATATATATATATATATATATATATATATGATGGTACTGAGAGCCACATTGAAGCAGTTGGACGCTTGAGAGAAGGCATTCATTGAGCTGCGTGTAGAATGAAATGATTGAGGAGAAGCCAGCCCTCCCAACTAATCAATTGCCATTGATGGCATCAGCCCTGTTCTTGATGAATTGCTCAGCAGAGCATGTCGAAAGGAAACATCCTCGTGTCCATTGGGGTTATTCAAGTTCCCAACCCAAAAGTGGTTCTCACCAAAACATAATTCTGTTTTAATATAAATCATTTTTTTTTTTTTTTTTTTTTGGAGATCTCCCTTAAGGAAATCAGCTATTGGGGTTGTACTCATGACGCGATATTTGAAAAATCTCCTCAAATACCTTTGATTCTACCCAGGCGATGACGAAAATGTGGTCCGTTCCAAAGGGGATAATCATATCTATATATATATATATATATATATATATATATATATATATATATATATTTCTCTTAATACTCCATTGGTCGCAATTTTAGTTTGATGGTCACCGAACTCCATATTTAAACGTTTTATGTAACAATAAAGAACAAGTTTGTTAATGGCTGAAATCGGGCAATTTGAAAGGTGGAATTTCGAAAATTCGAAAATATATGTCAGTTAAAGCTCTAGTAGTCGCAATTTTTGTCTTCTCATTATTAAACTTGAAATATAAGCGTTTTATATAAAACTAAAGATCAAGTTTGTTAACTGCAGAAATTGGTCGGTGTTAGGAGGGGTTTAGAGTGAAGAAAATTCGAAATATCTTTGTTATTATTAGTCGGATCGAAAAAATGTATAGAACCAATCTTATAGCCCATAAGTATTGTTATATAAATATTTTCTCTATCTTGAATATTGAACTAGATATTTGGATTTTATAGTTTTTCGCTTTGAATAACGGAGATATTAAGAATATTCGAAATTCACTCCCCCGGAGGATAAGTGGGAGCACTTGTCGAATTTCAGCCATTAACGAACCTGATCTTTTACGTAAAACGCTTATACATCGAGTTTCTTAGCGATAAATCAATAATTGCGACCGCTAGAGCGATAACAGACTAATATATATATATATATATATATATATATATATATATATATATATATATATATATATTACAGTTTTGAACGAAACTGTCATCTCCATTTTCGTCATTTCCTAGGTAGGATTGATTGACATATGAGGAAAGTTTTCGAAAATAGCGTCATGAGCACGACCTCAACAGCTGATTTTTCTTAAGGGAAATATGCTAAAACTACTAGCCCTAGAATGTTAATAGAATGATGGCTAATTGTGTACCTTATACATTGGTATTGAGGGAGGAGGGTTTAGAGAACAGCTTAAATTTAAAAAATGCAAATTTCTCAGAGCCTGCCAGTTAGAGATAAAGAAATTTTAGTTGGACATTTATGTTCATTGTAAAAATATCTATATGGCAATGTCTTTCAAATCAAGTGTAGTAAAACGTTTTGCATATTTGATTTAATGTAATAAAAGTAAGTTATTTCGTGAATGATGATTTATTTTCTTGACTAGAAGAAAAATAATTTGTATAGAGTTGCTAAAGATGTTTAAAATAACTTTGAAGAACAAGTAGAAAAGTAAATAGAATTCCCTCGTCTCTCATTAGAAAATGGCAGGTTTAACCAATTTGTGTAACTTAATAAGATGTTAAGACGTTTCGCGATATATTGTGAAAACCCATGAGTAGGATGGAAAGTTTACCTATCGCTGAAAATAATGATATAAAAGAAATACCTTTGGGTTTTCATGTAACAAAATAGAATGAATAAAACACAAATTTTAGTGAATAACTTTTGCAGTATGACTGGTGATCTAACGTTTTTCAGTGCGACAAGATTTTGCTTTTCCTCTTTCAACAATCCACCACATCTAGCTGCCCGGCTTCATCCTTTAGAGAACTTGAGCTCAATTTTACAATGCACATTTAAATATGGAGTCGGGCAACCATCAAATAAAACTCGTGGCCTCTACAGAAACGAAACATATAAATGACACATGCATACATAAGTAATATATATGCGCTGACCTCGTTTTCGGCGTATTATTGAGATGGATGAAGATTTTCTGAAGAAAATCCCCCCATATGGACAAACAGAATAATTGATTTTCCTTAGAGGAAATCTCTTAGTAAAAGTAATATGAAATACTTTCCCTAAAGGAAAAGTCTTTGGACAATGAATATAAATTCTATTATCGCTAATGCTTCAAATAAAAACAGAAAAAATAAATCATCCTTTTATCCTTTTTTGAATTAACTTTCCTTAAATTAATTCTGTTCCTATATATTCTACATATTTAAATGATATCTGGAATAAGACAGCTAAAATGCTTTTCCTGGTCAAACGGATGGTATGATATTAACATAAAATAAACCACAGGGTCCCTGCCCTTAGCCTCTAGTTGAATTATCTAACATTAATTTCCAAATTAAACGGCACATGCCAGACAAAATGTTGGTTTTTGTGCTACGATCCCTTACTATTTATCGTTCTTTTGTAGATCATATTACGTGCACAAATGTCTTGCAAACAGTACCTCAGTAAGCTCAAAGTTAAATTTCTTTTTGGGGGGTGGTCGTATTCTAGCCATCTTAGGCCAACTGTTTGGTAATTTCGCATACCTTTTGGAGGTGTGATATGTGCATTCAAATTCATTTAAAACCTGGTTTCATTCTCGAAGGGAGTCCGGTAATAATATATACAAGATCTTCAGATGAGATTAATTCGAATTTAAGAAAGGTATTACCCACGATTCCTCCCAACTGAGTATGCTTGGCTTTAATTTGAAGGCTGGGTTAGCAGAAAGCTCTAAACAGTTGTGAAGTGCCCAGGAACAAACGGGACAAATGCAGAAAGTGTTCCCTATATGCCCAGCACATGTTACATAACTCTCTGCAAATATTAACAGAGCACGAGCAGCAACACAAATGTGTGTTTGACGGCAAAAACACCAGAAGAAGGTGGACTAAATAAAAAATCCAACTTTGAAGTTTTGAATGAGGTAAGATATAGAAGAACAACACTTGCTAGAAAATTCTTCCAAAGCAATAGGAGCAATATTTTAACTAATAAGCATACAAGTATTTATGCCAAAAAAATGTTTGCTAAATCTTCGGTTTCGATTATACTGGTTTACGGGAATGAAAGATGGATTCTCAACAAAAGGGAATATAATAGATTCGAAGCAATGGAAATCTGGATTCAGTGAGGATCAGCAGAACAAGTTGGATTCGAAAAAAACCCAACGTGCAAGTTCTAAATGAGGTAAATGATAGTTTCGTCAAGGCTGTTAATGGATATTTGGAGCAATAGCAAATGGTCACTTCTTTATTTTTCTGTATGTGTAATAAAAGTGCACTTAGTGCGGTGCAATACTAACCCACTTATCCATGGAATAAATGAAAAATTTATTCATATTCGCTCTTTGCGGTCGCAATTTTTGTCTTATCGTTACCAAACTTGATATATAATTGTTTTGTACAAAAAAAAAGATCAAGTTCGTTAACGGCTGAAATCGGACCAGGGGGAGGGGGTTAGAGGGGGAGAATTTCGAAAATTCTTAATATTTCCGTCATTATACGTCGGATCGAAAAATTGTATAGAACCAATCTTATTGCAAATGTAATGTTCTATAAGTATTGTTATGTACATTTTTTTCACTATCTTGATTATTAACTGAGATATTTGCATTTTTTAGCTTTCGGTCTTCAGTAATGCCACACTCGTAATCATCTCATATTAACAATATTATATTATGTTATGAAGCATTTATCTGAAGCTAAAATACCAAATATTGCTCTCATTGAACTTTTAAGCTTTAAAATAAATGCAAACACGTGGCGCACGTGGGAAATCTGCTTAGTTAACGCAGACCCTGCGTGAAAGACTTTTTTACTTATCATTTAATACTTTACTAGATACATGCAGTACACTTAAAAGAAATAACAAAAGCTTTGGAAAGGAAAGGATGGGTGTAACGCCTTGGACATATCACAGGCTCAACGATGTTATCAAAAATATATTTGAAAGTAAGATTATTTATTGATCATAAGCGTTTTATATAAAACTAAAGATCAAGTTTGTTAACGGCAGAAATTGGTCGGTGTTAGGAGGGGTTTAGAGTGGAGAAAATTCAAAATATCTTCGTAATTATTACTCGGATCGAAAAAATGTATAGAACCAATCTTATACCCCATAAGTATTGTTATATAAATATTTTCTCTATCATGAATATTGACCTAGATATTTGGATTTTATAGTTTTTCGCTTTGAATAACGGAGATATTAAGAATATTCGAAATTCACTCCCCCGGAGGACAAGTGGTATCACTTGTCGAATTTCAACCATTAACGAACCTGATCTTTTACGTAAAACGCGTAAAAATAATTGCGACCGCTAGAGACAGACTAATACATATATATATATATACATATATATATTACAGTTTTGAACGAAACTGTCATCTCCATTTTCGTCACTTCCTAGGTAGGATTAATTGACATTTGAGGAAAGTTTTCGAAAATAGCGTCATTATTACGACCTCAATATTCTTAAGGGATATCTGTTAAAACTACTAGCCCTAGAATGTTAATAGAATGATGACTAATTGTGTACCTTGTAAGATTATTGATCATAGGGGAAGAGGGGAAGGGCTAGAAAGTAATTTTTTTATTAAGACATCAAACAGCTTATGGATTTCGATAGGTATAGTAGTGTGAAAAGAGTTGCTTCCGAAGAAAAACACTGGTTGCAGCTACAAGGTGTAGTCTTTAGATCATGATGATGAAATTGTGTTCACCCAAATCTCGTCTTCTTCAGTATACTCTTTCTGATTTCAAAAGTAAAAAAACTAATAGTTCTAAAGCTTTGTCTGTTTCCCCTCTTTTGTATTTTTACAATGATTATTTCCCTACTTTAGCCCAGCTGTTTATTATTTCTTTAAGACAATAAGATACATGCAAATAAAATACATCCTAAACACATTAATTTTTTGGATGACGAAATACATTTCACTAAGGGTGGTTATTTATTGTATATGGAAATGTCCAATGAATAAAACAATTGAGGATCAATTTAGATAATCATATAAGAGATTTATAAATTAATAAAAACCACTTATTTTATATATATATATTACCTTAGAAGGTGTAAATCTGTTTTTAAACTATTTTAAAATGAAATAATGATTTCTATATATCTGACAGAAGAGAAACATCTGCTGCTTCTAACAAGCCGAGGCCTCTTATTTCATATACTTCTGGCAGTCGTTGAATTTTGTTAGCCGTGTGAGTAGAATAAGGTGTCAATCTGAAGAAATACTCATCTCGATTAGCCCTACATACATAAACGTCCGTGAAGCAAAGGCTGCGTAAATTAAGTAGATTTCCGTCGGCCCCTGGTGTGTACCTGTACTCATGATCTCAACTCACCATATTCCATTTTTAAGTTAATAAGAAACCTATGTAAACGGGAATCGAAATACCAGCTGGATATGAGATGTTTAGTGACTAATTTAATCGAACTAAACATCA
This sequence comes from Riptortus pedestris, assembly GCA_019009955.1. NCBI lineage: Eukaryota > Metazoa > Arthropoda > Insecta > Hemiptera > Alydidae > Riptortus > Riptortus pedestris. The sequence continues at coordinate 135,347,355 of CM032229.1, forward strand.
CTTGAGTAGGAGGGGGGGGGTCCTGGCACTGAATACTAAGAACTGCAAATAACACGGTTAATATCCAAGATACAGAAAAAATGCACAGACAACATTTGAAGGAATGCGGATTGGCTTTTTCCCATATATCAGCCATTCCCAGATATATTTTTGCTGAAACAGTTAAATATAAAAAAAGATGTAGGCAAAAAAAATCATATAGTGTAGAACATAAAATCTTAATTGTGTGTTAGCACCACACCGAACATACTGAGTATATGCCGCATAGTAAATGAGCAATATTTGGAATTTAAGCTAGTAATAGAAGGTTTCATGATGTTTACTGAAAACTGAATACTAAAATATCCAATTATCTCAGTTAATATTTGAGAACATTATGTATAGAACATCATTTATAGAAAATTAAATTTGCAACAAGATTGGTTGTTTTAGCAAATTTCCAATAGGGGAAATCAGCAATTGTGGTTGGACTCGCGATGGGATTTTCAACAAATCTCTTCAAATGTCCATCCATTCCACCCAGGAGATAATGGAAATGAGGTCCGTTCAAAATTATATATGTGTATATATATATATATATATATATATAATCTGTTAACGCTCTAGCTAATCGATATTTTAACGTTTTATATAAAAAGGAAGATCAATTTCGTTAACGACTAATATCGAACACACGGAAGGGGGGAATAGGGGGAGAATATTGAAAATACGAAATATCTTCGTTGTTATGCTTGGATTGTAAAATTGTCGAAAGAATCAATCTTATAGAAAATGTAATGTTCTATAAATGTTGTTAAATATCTCTTTTCAATATTTTGATTATTAACCAAGATATTTGCATTTTTTAGTTTTCGATCTTCAGTAAATCCACATTCCTACCAGTTTCATATTAACGAAAAGCTGTTATATTATGAAGCACTTTATTTGAAGCCTAAATACCGAATATTTTCTCATTGAACTTTTAGATTTTGAGATAAGTACAAATACTTGACGCACGTGGGAAATTTGCTTAGTTAAATCCCTGCATGACAGACTTTTTTTATCTAGTCCGATTTAGCCATTAACGAATTTGATATTTAAACTATTAAATATAGAGTGTGGTAACTACCAAACAAAGATTGCGTTCTACAACTATATGCAAGGATATTGTATATATGAAGGGGTTATTTGAATAGTAGTACAATTCCACTTTTTGTCAAATTGGAGTTAACTGCACTTTCAGTATATATTTTTTTTTTTTTTATCGGAGATCCAGTGACAGAATTGGATGATGGTTGGGAGTCAGAGTGACTTGCCGTGGTTGTCCCGACAGTTCCCCTTCTACTGAACACTCTGAAGTTCTATTTTAAGGGGGTGTTGTGAACTGATATAGGTGTAATAAAACTAAAGGTTATAGGATTAGGGGTAAACTGGAAGTACCGGGTGGGTTGTGAGGATAGGAGAAAACGAAAGAAGAGAGGACAGGGATAGTAGAAGAGAAGGTAAGAAAGAAAAGAAGAAAATCTAAAACTAAAGACAAAAGTAAGACTTAGCCTAAGACACATCACTTAATGAAATAGGTCCATACAAGCATAAAATAAATATGTAATAAAATTTATACGTATGAAAATAAAAGTTATATGTATATTTAGTTAACAATTATTAATATTCTTCAGTTTCTTCGTCTGAAAGAGGGGCAAATCCTTCTGCATATAGGACTTAGGTGATCTTTTCAACAACATCCCCTCCATCGTTAACACATTGGCATATTAACTCAATATCTCTGTGTCCTAAAATAAAGAGAGGTCACCGCGAGCCAGTCAATAGGCTCAAAGCGGTCGCTGTGGGCGAGGGAAGGAAGACTTATTGTATCAGAAATGTCTATTCTTTTCAGGTGCTACAGCTCCAACAAAAAATAACATACAGGTTCAGCACATAACAAAAGTTGCTTACTTTGTTAATTAGAGTAACTTTTGTTCTATGCATTTTTTCCTATAACCATGTCTGAAACAAGTAATTTGAGTAGAAATATTGATATGCTCAACAATTCTTTCCGACATGTACTACCAGGTACCTCAACTGGATAAACTAATTCAAATCTATGTAAATATATTATCATCAATAATTCAAATCTATGTTATCTAATTAACGTCAGTGACACATTACTTTGTTAACCCTCTAGCGGTGGCAATTTTTATTTGATCGTTGCAAAACTTCATATTTAAACATTTTATGTAAAACTAAAGATCATGTTCGTTAACGGCTGACAACGACCAGTAGGAGGGGGTGTTTAGAGGGGGAATTTCGAAATATCTTAATATCTCCGTTATTATGCTATCTTAGTCCATAGAATCAATCTTATTACAAATGCAACGTTCTATAAATATTGTAAAGTACGTTTTTATCTTTATGTTGATTATTAACGGAGATACTCGTATTTTTCAAATTTCGGCCTTCAGTAAACCCCCTCTCCTATCATGTCAGATTAACAATAAGTTGTTATATTATGAAGCACTTTATTTGAAGCCTAAATATCAAATATTGTTCTCATTGAACATTTACTTTTTGAGACAAATGCAAATATGTGACGCACGTGGGAAATCTACTAAATTGCTGCAGCCCCTGCGTGACGGAGTTTTTGTGATTCAGGGAGAACGAAATGAATTCGTTATCCTGAGGTCCAGATCTTAACATGGGACTTACGGTAATAATGCATTCAAACATTTTTCGCCTTTTTCCTAGGAATTCATTAAATAAAATCCTTAGTTCCGCACTGGAAAATGGTGTTAACCTGCAGATAACCCTTCCCAATTAGTCTTAGTAGCTCAGAGTGGACGTTAATAAATCATATAAAACGTTAATAAATTATATAAAAAGCTGTTGAGCAGTTTTGGCATCATTCTGATTTTAATTAGAAGTGTGGCACTTGATGTGTTCATGCATCAGAGCAGACCTGATAAATATTTAACTTACGTGTCTCCTCCTAATTTACGAAGACTTGTTTGTCTATACCTGACGTAGTTGATAAGCTTGTTGAGTTTATCATTTATTGGTGTCAAGATCTTCATTCGTAATCAGTTACCAGATTTGTCTCTTCCGGAAAAGCCCGCGAATCACGTCCGGTGCAACGTGGCTATCAGCTGTTTTACACCAGCCTACTTCCATCCCATCATATGTTTTTGTTACTCAGGTTGACGGTTCTGCTCATTCTAGGAGCGTCGTTTATAATTATGACTGATGTTGTCTTAGATGTTAGTGGGAAGATTACTCCCCAGGAAATTCCCAGATCAAGGTAATTTTTGAAACATGTTTTTCTAGAAATTGGTCTTTGCAAAGAGAACTGTAAACAATATTTGTATGTATGTTTATTTACTCTGGTTTTATTCTTGTTACTCCTGGAATAATCTTTGATTTCTACATTTTCTTTTGGAATGATTTTAAACTCTGGAATAGCTCAATTTTAAATCCCTTGCCTCTTATTATGAGTTATTACATTTGTAAACATTGACTTTTTCCATCAATCACTATTTTGTATTAAGAATGTTTTATTCAGTATACTTCATCATTTTGCTGAGTGAGGTATGAACTGACCAAGTACACTTTTGGTTTTAGTATATTTTACATTTGACAACCTAATATTTTAGTGGGGTTCCAAGACAACAATAGGTTTTGTGTTGTTATTTTCATCAAGAATGTCAACCGGTAAATCTCCACAAACATTTTCTTGGCTCAAATGATTTTTTTTTTACTAAATAGTTTCATATAGTTATATTACTAGATGCTAAGTTTTAAAAAAGCTCGTGGTAATAACTTATTTATGTTACATGTTTCAACCCTTAACTGATCAAATGGCTTTAAATAAGAAAAGGAAAATGTCAACTGTTATGAGTACTAGATATGTGTTTTATTAATAATGTCAGGGGTATCTTGAAGTCTGTTATAGATTTATAACATTTGAATTTCTACATACTTGAGAATTTTACATTTCTGTTTAACTATAAATCAAAAACCCCACTATAAGGTACTAAACCCATTTAGCAAGACTTCTTGGAAATCTTGGGATTACTCATGACTTTTGAATTTCAAAAGAAAAGTCCTAATTGCAGAAGACATAACAATAGGAGTTAACATTTTGTTTTCTCATCCTTTATATAATTTCTAATATAGATCATTTTTTAAACATTTTGTTTAGTATGCATTTCTTATGTCAACAAACATCTAGAAGTAGTATACATATTTTAAATAAAAAAAACGTTTCGTCCATAGTTTTGGAAACATTAAATCTGTAAATAAGATTGCTAGTTAGTTACATTTCAATGAACATTACATAACCCTTAAGGTAATTTTAATCTTACCTTCTTCATTATTCTATACTGAACACTGTGCAAGTTTTACATAATTATTGAAAACTGAGGAGTCTTGGAACAATTTTCATTTAACTATACTTATATAGAGAAATGACGAATTTTATTTTGAGCTCTCCTTTGTTGAGATCAGTCAGCACTGGCTCTGTGGGACAAAGATGGGGTAATTGTAATAAAAAATAAAATGATTACAGATTTCTGAATAAAACCTATATGGAGGGAGACTAATTAAACTGGTTGGCAATTCCATTAAAGAGTGACTAATAGTACAGACTGTTTATTCTAATAAAAATGTGACTAAAACAGACAGATCAATATATTGCAAAGTGGCTAACAATTAAAGCCGATAAATTGTGAACATTCAAAACCTTCTTTAGTTGGCTTTTGTTAGTTTGAAATTTTTAATTAAATTCAGAAAAATATCAAGACATTAAAATCTGTTGATTTTAAAAACCTGTTTTAGTTGGTTCGTAAAAGGATTGCTCAAAAATTGAGATTCAATATTGTTCGATAAATTAATTCTTAATTACTTGATTTTTGTTTTAAAACAAGGAGTGCATTTTTTTTGGGTGCATTTTTAAAAAGATAAAAATTTATTTCAATCATCGACTTAACAAATTAGTACCTAGTGGTTGACCAATTGAATATAAACAAATGACATACTAATGGACCAATCAGTGACTAATTATTTACTATACTTCATTGATAACTAATCTGTCACTTCCAACTATGACTAATCAATCCTTACACCGTATTGACTAATAATTTAGTATTTCCGATTAACAATACCAACATTCTGTAATTAGGGAGTGATATTAGTAACATTATGTTCATCTCTACTAAAGTTAGAGCACTGCATGTTATTCAGATTAACCTTTTGTTAAATGAAACTTTATTTTCTTCCTAAACAAAATACATTCAAATTCATACTATTATTCATTATTTTATATTACTAAATTTAACTCAAAGATTTCTTTTTTGTAATATATTTTTCTTTTTTTTATAGCAATTTTACGGGGTTTCCAAAGTCATTTTCCCTTCCGGCACTAAGGAGTTGGTTTCAGCAATGTCGAGAAGGAATCAAACCATGGGGCCTGTTTATAAATACTTCACACTTCAAAGTCCCTCCCAACATCCCAAGGCTCCTGAAACGGGCAGTTAACAACCTCAGCTACTTTCAAGGAAACTACCTCGTCATTACACTCATACTTATGGCTTACTGTTTGTAAGTATATTTTTATCAATCTAAAAATTATTTTTTTAATCTTAAGTTTGATATCATTGAATTATTTAAATAAAACTAAATTTTGTCTGAAATTCTATCAAAATTTCATGGTTATAATTGTTTTTGCTTTTCAAACCATTCTATACTATACTCATCAACATTATGGAATTTCTTTCTTCATCCTCATGTTTTTACTGTGTCAAAAACATGTCTCTAAAGATTTCAATGACATTTCATACAGTATCATCTACACTACAGTAGAATACAGGCCACATTGAAAATGGCTTTGAAACTAAGAGTTATTTATAAGTTCTTCTTCTTTCTCTACCTCTTTGTTTTGCCAGGGGTGGATGGTCTCTACCCATCTTGTCCATAGGTTTAAACCCTGTCCTGTATAAGCCTTCTCATCTCTGACTTGGTACAACCTCTCGCTGAACCAAGCCTCGACATGTAGTCAGTGTACATGAGACTAGTTCTGCCTCAAGGTTGTCTTCCTTCTGGTCTTGCTTCTACAAACCACTTGGCCTTACGGCTGTATATATAATATAATTAATCATTAGGCCAATATAATATAATTAATCATTAGGTCTATTTAAAAAATAAATAAATGTAAAGTATTATACTACGTAAAATGGAAAAGTTTTTAAATCAAGTGCAATTTAAGTAGTTTCATATCGCCAATATATACAAACCAACATGAAAATAAAAAAATGAAAAATAATACCTATTTTCTTAGTAGTAATTTTATTGTTGAATTAGTTTTTGTTTTATGTTTCTAGATCATATCAACAAATATCTAGGCAGAAATAGAATGAGAGCTATAAAGTAATACGTTTTTATGCTATTTTTGGGGGGGAGGGGGAAAGAATTGTCTTGGGTGTTGGCAAGCTGTTGTGTGTGATTGCCTATACTGTTTTTCCAGCCGTGCACATGACGCACACCATGCGTCACAACTGGAAGTAAGCTTAAATCAAAAAAGTTAAAACTGTTTCTTTCAACAAGGTTAAAACTTTAGTAATTTCAAACCTATTTAGTATTACATGAAACAAAAAAACACTTTAGCCCAGGGTAAGACTTATCATTTTCGGTCAGCAACGAAAGTTTTAATATATGAAATACTTGCAAATATATACTGGTGACCCTCTCCCCTCCATGTCTTAAGTTCTTGGACTACTAAAATTTGGGTGATTGAGATAAAATGTATTCTGATTCATTATAAATTACAGAAGTAGATATAATAAATAGTTTTGATTAAAATTAATTTTTATATTCTGATATTTCAGTAATTGTTTTTCTTTCCGGTGAGAGGTTGGCAGACCTGTTTGTATAGATTTCAGACACTTCCCGTCTGGAAATTATTAAAATTGAAGATTTCTTATTACCGTTTGTATTTATTCAAGGTGGTGTTGTGCTACCAGTTATAGATTTATCTATTGTTAAACTTCAGGAGGAAAATCTGCCTAGTTTACACAGTTTTTTTCTTCTTTTTTTTAAACTATTCCAGTCTTTACTCTTCCTGAAAGGTTTTTGGTTAACTATGAATAACATTTTCTCTCTCTCTTTCAGGCTTACTTCTCCATTATTACTTCTGTCAGTAATAGCTTCTTTAGTAGCCTGCTACATGCTGTCTTTGCGTAATAACGAGAAGAAATTAGTTATCAGTGGGCGTGAAGTATCTCTTAATCAACAATACGCTGCTGTTGGAATATGTTCACTGCCTCTGTACTACTGGGCTGGAGTTGGCCAAGCAGTTTTCTGGGTTATAGGTATTTGGGCTCTTATTCTAACTTAAATATCAATAGTCTATTTTTATAACTTTAATTGGTGGTGTTTTCTGTTAGCTAACGGCCATAACCACAGTCTACATACACTTCATATACACCATTGTTTCTAAATATGCTAACCAATGCGTTTCAGCCACCATTCTTAAAAGAATTTCTGACGGTTTATCTCCCATAGAGCTTCAGTAACTATGCTGCTGAATTATAAGTTATAAATTTGAAACTCAAATGAAATTAAGAACACACCACTTAACAACATCTCATTATTCAGTGACTCCTTAAGTTGTCCCCAAAATTTATTCTTTTAACTCCTGTATAACTAACGTAAAGAGTAGAATTTATAAGCTACAATTTAAGGATAAGAAATCACTTAATTTTGATTACCTTGGCATATGTGGATAGTATGAGTAAAATGGTTGATACACAAGCCAAAATTGTAACAACCAAAAGACACTTTGAAATTAACTGAAATAACAGCAACTGATGCACTACATTACTACAAAAACAAGATTATGTAGAAGTGAGAACAAGAATGGTTATTATTGAATTATACAATGACAGATTAGTCATCAAGTAATCAAATTTCAAGAATATAAGAGGTGGTTCTTGTTTGGGGCCATGATATGGCCATTTACATCCCTTCTGTGCAAAAACTACTACTGTCTTCCTGTGTAATAGACTGTAGATGACCATTTAATATAATTCTAATTTACAATCTGGATGAACTAGTGAATGATAAAGTACACGTTTGACAGTTTATTAGTACATTTAAAACAGGAACCTATACTCCTCACTCACTGGGAACTTATATAATTCTCACTCCCTTCCAGAGAAGTACAGTCAAAAAGGTTTGATTGCAACTCTAATGCAAAATATAATTTAAATTTAAGGTTATTTTACCATTTGGTTTTATTAGTGTAGCGGATTAAATCTCTTTAAATATGTGACACCATTAAAAAAAATACTTAACCTAACCTAATATTGGTATTTACTTTAAGCAAAATATTTAACTGAAACCAAAATAAGTACAAAACCAAGTAAACTGAAAAATAACCCCTTAAGGGAAATTGGGTGTTGAGGTTGAACTCATGTCACAATTTTCGAAATATTTCCTCTAATTCCCATCGATCCTGCCTAGAAGAGGAGGTCTATTATATATATAGATAGATAGATTTATATATTTGTCTGTTAACTCTCGGTTAAAATTTTTGTTTGATCGTTATTAAACTCTATATTTAAACATTTATGTAAAAATAAAGATCAAGTTCATTAATAGCTGAAACTGAAGGGGGTAGGGGGAAACTTCGAAATATCTCTGTTATTATATGTCATATTGGGAAACTGTATAGAACAAATTGTAAATTGCAAATCAAATGTTTTATAGATGTTGTTATATATGTATTTTCAATATCTTGATTATTATCAGAGATATTTGAATTTTTTAGTTTTCGGCCTTCAGTAAACCTCCAATCCTACTCATTTCATATTGACAATGAGCTGTTATATCATGAAGCCTTTTATTTGAAGCTGAAATACCAAATATTGTTCTCATTGAACTTTTACTTTTTGAGATAAATGCATATACTTGGCGCATGTGGGAAATCTGCTTAGTTAACGCAGCCCCTGGGTGACATACTTTACGCTACACAAAGTAGAACTGAGAATGTATAGGGCATTTTAGGCTATGATAATGATGAACAACAAATTATTTACAATGTAGCATTGCTTTTTTGGTTAGCTATAGTGGCGTGTTCGGTTAAATCAAATCCTTAGTCCACCCTGGCTAGAAAAGGTGGTAACCTGAAGATAACCCACCCCAATCAGCCATAGTAGCTAAAAGTGGACTTTAATAAATAACAATAATAATAATTTACAATATATTCTGAACTTTTATATGTATATTTTTCCAGGTGCTTCCTGTTTTGTCATTTCAATACATGCAGGACTCTTTAATATTGATGAAGTATTAAGTCAAGAAGAGCAACTGGAGTTGTTAGTACAACAGATTTAAAAGGATCAGTTATTATTTGTATATATGTGTATATTATGAATATAAGATTTAAATATTTATGATCTGTTTGTGCAACAATCTACATTTTTTGACGTTGTATATATTAGACCTTTGGTGTGTAAATTTACCATGCATGAAGTTATTATGGATGTAATTACTTATTGTGGTCTCATTTTACGGCCATTGCTTGATAATATGTAACTTAATGTTTATCTAATGGCTAAATCTTCCTATCTAACACCTAACATGGTTCTTATAAACTTGATTTCATGTTTGTTATTTTATTAATCATTCTGTTAACCAATTTCTTTGATAAGTAACAGTATATATAAATAATGTAAATAACAAAATGTTTAAATTTAAATTATTTTGTAAATTATCTTTTTTATGTGAATAAAATTCAAAATTGATACATTATTTCTTAATCCCATTTTTTAATGAAATCCAACACACTCATTGAGGATTTTTTTCCAAACTTTTTTATCATCAATGTTTCAATAAGGAAAATGCTAATTCGTTTTCCTAAAATAATTTATCTATAAATTAATTGTGATACACCACATTCAGGCAATCAACCTCTAGTAAAATAAATATTCTACTGCCTTGTGATGATACAAAAAAGAAATAATAAAAAAAATCAATAACTCAGAAATAAAATACTACAGGAGGATACATCCTTACTTAATATATATGCACAGGTGGTCAGTATTTTCAGCATAATTTTTTAAATTATGATTTCTATAAAATGCCCCTCCCCCCTCCACTGTAAATCTATTTTATACAGTACTAGCTAAGGTACCCGGCTTCGCCCGGGAATTCATTTGAAGCTGAATGAAGATAGTATTTTTTGGCGAGGCTTTACTTTCCACTATATTTTGACATTTCCCCGTTCCAGTGTTTAGAATTTATATCCGTCGTTGCTGTGGATTTGTTAATAATAAAATTGTTATTTAAGAGTTCACTGTCCTCAATATTTTTATATTTCCCGTCTCCTGTGCATGTAGGGTTTTTTTATAACTTAATGGACCATATAATTCATAATCCTAGAAAGTATTCTATCTTCTAAACCATGTATGAATAAAAGTTCCTTTCCCTTGATGCGGTACAAAACCCAATGGTGACCGCTGTTTTAGGTGCGTCAATACCGCTATAACCCCCACCCCGTTCGAACCTAAAAATTTTAATATAGCTTATAATCATGAAACAATTAGTGCTAATTTACATATAGTGCTATGTTAAGTTCGGTTCAATCGTTAGTGCCCAATAAAATTGTTGGCTGCCTCTTTAGGTTTTAGTGTATATCTCGTTTATACTTTGTTAAAAGACAAAAGTTACTCTCCACAACAAAATAAACAACTTTTATACTGTGCACATTTGCCGAAAAACAAATAGGAAACGAAATATCGCAACTTTTGATTTCAGGCCTCCCTTACAACCGCCACCCCTCATTGTACCTAGAAATGATGGTACAGCTTATTATCAGTTAGGAGCTCGTGGTAATTCAGATACCGAGTTTTGTTTAGTTCGGATTAGTTTTTTGTGCCCAATAAAATTATTGACTCCCGCTATAGTTTTTAGCGTATAAGTCATTTATACTTCGGTATACGACAAAAGTGTATATAACAAATGTTACTCTAAACAATAAAATAAATAACTTTTTTTTTTGTGCGTATTTGCCGAAAAAGCAATACGAAACTAAATATCGCTATTTTTATTTTCAGGCCTCCCTTATAACCCCCACTCCTGTTTGAACCTAAAAATTGTAATATAGCTTATAATCTTGAAAGAATTAATGCTAATTCACTTACCGAACTTTGTTAAGTTCAGTTCAATTGTTGGTGCTCATAATATTGTTGGCTCCCGATTTAGTTTTTAGCAGATTTCCCTTACGGGAAATCAGCTATTAAGGTTGTACTCATAACGCGATTTTCGAAAATTTTCTTAAATGTCCATCGATCCTACCCAGGAGATGACGAAAATGAGGTCCGTTTAAAATTATATATATATATATATATATATATATATATATGTCTGTTAACGCTCTAGAGGCCGCAATTTTTGTTAGATCATTACGAAACTCGATATTTAACCGTTTTATGTAAAAAGACAGATCAAGTTCGTTAATGGCTGAAATCGGACCAGAGGGAGGGGGGGATTTTCGAAAATCCAAAATATCTCCGTTATTATGCATCGGATCGAAAAATTGTATAGAACCAATCTTATTGCAAATTAAATTTACTATAAATATTGTTATATACATTTATTCTCTATCTTGAATATTAACCGAGATATTTGCATTTTTATAAAGTCTGTGGTCGGGTATAGTTCGGATTACGTCGGCCATCTTCGTCATTTCTCGGCTCAGGGGAAGCTTCTTCTAACCTTACCTGTCGTTTCTAACCTTACCTTACCTTCCTTACTTTGTGAGATTTATGCAAATACGTTCTGTTCATCCGCCCCCCCCCTTCTTTAGTTCTTGGACTACTAAAATTTGAGTTATTAAAACATAAATTATTCTTACAATTCAGAAGCCGTTTCAGTTGGGAATTTATTTTAATTAACTGAAATATTTCTCATTATCTAATCATAGTGGTATTGTGTTACCAGTATGCAGATTTCTCTATTGTAAAACTTCACAGAGGAAATCTGCTTAGTTTACGCAGCCCCTGCGTGACGGACTTTTAGTGTATATCACATTTATACTTTGTTATTCGACAAAAGGGAATATAATAAAAGTTACTTTAAATAAAAAAATAAACTGCTTTTGTCATGTGAATATTTGACGAAAACCTAATAGAAAACGAAATACCGCTATTTTTAATTTCAGGCCTCCCCTACAACCCACACTCCTGCTCGTCCCTAGAAATGTTGGTATGGCTTATGATAATGAAGGAGTTAGTGCTAATACACATACTGATTTTTATTTAGTTCGGTTGAGTCTTTTGTGCCAAATAAAATTGTTGTCTCGCGCTATAATTTTTAGTGTATAACACCTTTATACTTCAGTGTACGAAGAAAGTGTATAAACAAAAGTTACTCTAAATAACAAAATAAACAACTTTTGTTATGTGCATATTTGCCGAAAAATCAATACGAAACGAAATATTGCTATTTTTAATTTCAGGCCTCCATTATAACCCCCACTCCTGTTCGTCTCAGAGAATATTAATATAGCCTAAAGTCTAAGTTGGGTTAGTAGTAATATACATACCAAGTTCCATAAAATTCGGTTCAGCCGTTTATACGTGAAAAGGTAACACACACCAAAGAAACAAAATGCAGTTATGGTGTCTATGACATGTGAAACGAAAAGTTATCATGAAATTTCGAGAAAGAAATCAATGTACGAGGTTTCAATGTAATATATATATATATATATATATATATATATATATATATATATATATATATATATATAAATTCATTTAGTATTATTAATGTTTTATAAGTTCATAATAATTCTTGTTTAAAAGGGATATTAAAATGATTATTTTATTAATAATTAGAAATAAATTTAATTATATTGTTAAATATGTCTTTCCAAATTATTTATAATAATTTGTCCCTTTTAAGATCACTATCTTAAATCAATTATTTTCAATTATTCAGTCCCTTTTCTTTTATTTAACGTCTTATATTCGATAGTCACAATTTTCTTCAAATCCCATACTTCATTCACTTTCTAATTTTTTTTGTAACACGACTCCTAGAAGTTATCCTGTATTTCAACTCATATATTTTTTAATTCAACAACTACCAAAGGATGTATTCCAATTCTAACTGTTATTCTATTATTCTATTGTCCTTATTTAGCTCGCACATAGTTTTGACTTATTGCAAACAATTGTTTTCACTCTTGTTTGTTTTCCTTACAGATAAAACTAATATCTCCTGTTATTCTTCTAATCATACTGACATTAAGGTTTATATCATGAAAAATCTTATTCCTAGCCTAAACATCAAATTTGGTTGTCGAACGTTTACTATGCATGATCGATATGACTGTGTCAATAAAAATTATATTATCCTGACAGCTCAGTATTTACTTGATCGATATCAAATTAATATTTGAATAATCCATATAAATCTATAGACAAAATTTGTTAAAGGTCCCCACCAAACTAGGACTAGGAAGAAGAGTGTTAAAATAAAAAATTCTTAATATATCCATTATTTTAAGTAGAAAATGTTTATATAATCAATCTTGTTAACCATTCCACGGCCTACAATTTTTGCTTTAATTTAAATATTAATAGAGTTATTTTTACTTCTTTTTTTTCTGCCTTCAGTTAACCCCTACTCCTATTCCTGGGTTTTTTATTCTAACATGTTAACATATGAATGGCCATTGTAACAGCATCCCAAATAATAATAATATTCATGGATTTCACTTATTAGAAATTGTATTCCTAATCATTTTACACACAACTTAAGTTTGAAGTTGCTGCAAATAATTAATGAACAAATAGAAAATGGAATTTTTAGCTGACATCATCTGCATAACTTTCCGGAATTTCTAAAGTTTATTCAACTTGTGCATGACTGACTTTTTTTTTCTAATACATATTGCTGCCTAAGGAATAGAACGTTTATGTTTTAAACTCATCTTTAAATACCTGTTGTAATGTCTTCTCCCTAAAAACATTTTCATTCGACTGACTAGTTAACAACAAAGTTTGGAGTTTCTGCCTCACTAGAAAACCCATTTGCCACTCAAAATCTTTCGGTGATTCTATTAATTCAGGTGGTTTGGCCTTTAAATTCCTCCACTTATCCAGTAGTGCTGTCCTCGTTACATAGTAAAGGAATTATCATAATCGAGAAATTCTACAGTTTTCAACAGAATGATTCATTTTAGACTAGTTACAATATGACGTCTGTAAGTTTCTCGCATAACTCAAAAATTACTAGACTTTGAGGGTTGAAATTTCATATTTATGCCATCTAGATGTGCATCTGCCTTCTTGATTAAAATTTATTAAGTGGGAGGGAGAGAAAATAAAAACTTGGAAATGTCCCCATACCTATTAGAGGTACACAAAATTTGTATAGAAAAAAGATTGTATATCATGAAAATTATATATAACATTATATAACTTTCAAACAGTGTAAGGAAGTCTTGTGGTGCCCAAATCAGGTTTTTTTGTATCACACTACAATCTCTCATTCCTAGACTGTCGCTCCAGAATGACCCACCAGGAGTGCTAGTTTGGGGTCTAATAAGTACATTATTCATCACTAACCGGAAGTTTTTAGTCCTATGCCTTAGGTTACATGATGCTGCATTTTTTTTTAATGCCTGGTGTTTTCTTTGAAATAGGTGTATGAAACTGATTTTTTTGAGGTTGTATGCGATTTTCGAAAAACATACACCCTATTTATTTGATTCAAAGTTTAATGCCATATGTCCATTGGAAATATTCTAAATAATATTTGAAATAAAAATGAATTTGTATATATTGAGAAACAGAATTGACACTTTTTTAAAATTATAAAATTGCAATAAGAAATGGATTTCAAATCTGGAATCAGCATGAAAAACTGTCTCGAATATGACAATGAATGGTCTATCTTCATAATAGGATTGCTTACCACGTCCTGGGCCATAATATCGTGGGTTGTCAAGTATGGTAAGTAACTGATGGTTGATTAGCAAAATTGATTAGGCTTAAGTGTGATTTTGCACTCCATGAGACATGAACAACAAGTGAAATTGCTTGTAAAAATGAAACAATTTTATAACACTTAAAGTGTTTGTTGCATATTGAAGGTTTATAAAATGATTCTGAGATAGATAATGACACTTCATAGAGAAACTTCCCGAGAAGAAAAGAGAGAGGAGCAATTGATTACTTAAAGAAGCCCAAGCTACTCATAACTAGCCCACTGAATATATTGAAAATCCATTTATTTTCACCTTCCTCCCTCTTAGTCAATTTCATTCAAATGGGGAGGTTTAAAACTCGATCAAACAGCCCTAATTATAGAATTTGAACATTCTAAGGCTAGTCGTTCTTAAGTTAAATGAGATGCATATAGACACCATGGTCAAAATGGATATTTCTGTTGAAATCTGGAAAATGAATTTTAGTACTTTATATAAGGAAGTAAAAATGCAGATTATAAATAATAATGAGGACCATGATACTTGTGGTTTGTAAATTTATAAATTAAATAGTACTATATGCTGTTAAGACTACTTGGGGCAAATTAGTTTAATTCTTGTAGAAAATATTCAAATTCAGTAGTTTATCTTATAGCGTTTTGTTTAAAACATAAAGTATTATTTTAGTGTATGCTTTCGAGCATTTTTAACATAGTTTTATTTTGAAAAATAATATAATTTACAGCATTATTCAAGACTATTAACAAAGCGTTACTCATTGGTTAATGAAACATAAGCCTTCAAATACCTTTATTTTTTTATCAAGATAGCTCAGAATAGAATACAAATAAATAAATTTCTGTAAGTATTTACTCAATTGTTTTTTAAAATGCAATAAATCTTGATTTATTTAACTTAAAAAATGCAAGTAAAGAAATATTTGTGTATATAGAACTCTACTACTACACTTTTATTTTATTTTTTAAAAGCTAATAGATATAACCATATACAGTAATGCGCGAAAAGTTGTATACTTTTGTTAAGAGCACACATTTAGGTGCTCTACAGTTCTATTACGCAGGGATAAAAGTGAATTTTAGAACCATTAGTAGGATTTCTTTACGGATCAGAGTATGAGGGAAATTTCTAATTAGTAGATTTCACTTAAAGGAAGTCTGCTATTGAGATTGCACTCGACATGGTTATGGAAAAAATTATTTCAAATATCCATCAATCCTACCAGATGATGATAAAAATGAGATATTTTCAAATTAATAAATATGTGTGTTTTTATATAAAAAGAAAAATCGTTTAAAGTTTGACTGTGGGGGGGGGGGTGCAAAAATTCAATATAATATAAAGGTTACACCTTGTTGTTGCACAATTGTGTTCTTTTGGAAGCTGATCTTTTCATATTAACATTCCCATCAAAAACGGTAAACCCCCGCTCCTACTCAGTTTCAGTTAGCAATGAGCCAGTATATCACGAATCACCTTATTTTTTTCTAAAAAAAATAAGAAAAATTTTATTCAATTTAATATATGCACAACATAATGAACGAAAATTGTTTTTTTAAGTATTTTTCTCAAATCTTAACCGTATATCATATTTTTTTTAGTTTCAGTCCTTAGTAAACTCCCTCTTCTACTTATATGATCTTCAGTTAAAGCAATTTCTTCAATAAACATCTAGTATTCCCAGCTTTAATTTCAGTTTACATAGGCTTCATATTATGCGAGTGATAAGGATGTAGGATATCAGGAGCATTGTATCCAGCATGTGGAAAATCTGCTTAGACTTATGCAGAACCTGTTTAAAGGACATCGTTGTTTTTCAAGATCAATATGGTAGATTAACTTTTTAATGGATTCGAGTTTGCTTATTACTCAAGATTTTCAAATCATTAATATTATTGAAAACTAACTAATTTTAATTTGGTTTAACTTTCATATGAGATAATATTATTTGTAAGGCTATTTGTAGATGGCAAATGTATGTGGATGATAGAAATACATTATATTATACATGGATTTTTTTAATACTGTTATAGAATTACTATTTTTCAGGATAAGTTGAGAGAAACATATAATTCAACATTGGTACCACAAAAAAGAAATTTGAAAAATCATTAGAGGAACAAAGAATTGAATTTTTGAAATGTCATTTCGAACAAGATTATTAAGACATTAATAGCACATTAAAGGTATGAATACGTACGCCACCTAAATGATGAATTCTGTATCATACTGTATACCTAGTGGGCTACAAATATCCACTCTGATGCAAATAATTCTCATTTTTTTGTGATATACCCCCAAGCAATCCAAACAAAAATTATATTCACGGCTACAAGAAACAATTAGCAGCAGAGAAAACAAACAACACACTTACCAATTGTACACTTATTAGTTCATTTGTCTGGGTCCTCATATCAGTCAGGACTGACTGGAAGTTGTAGGCACTCAGGTTAGCCATAAGTGTTAGGGAGTTAGTCATAATGAACTTGGCAAATACCATGGTATAGTCATGGGTTGGATACCCATCAGGGAAGTAGGAATTTATTTAGTGACAAACTCAATAAATAAAATCCTTAGTTCCACCCTGTCTAGATATGAGTAGTTAACTGTAGATAACCTGTCCAACCTACTAGTGTGGTTGCTTAAATTGAACGTAAATGAATAACTTAACTAAAGTTTTTGTTTGTATACAAACAAAGTAGCTAATGCTTGTTATAAGTTGACCTGATGCATTCCACTGAGAGATGGTAGTCCAAAAATTTGAAAAGCCACTTTAATATTGAATATTTATCCCTGCTCTTACATTCATAATTTCTTCTTCATTAGTCTCTAACAGAAGGCAAGGGGAAACAAATGCATTTCCTCTTTCCTCCTTCCTTTATAAATATATATAAAAGTATTAAAAAGGAAAGGGTTTTTGTAATAACACTCAAAATAGTTGTGCTCATGTGTATTAAGACTACCGAACAAAACAACAAATACAAATCAGACCATAAATAAAGAAATACACTCTAAAATATTACATACACAATTAATTATTAGCAATTCACTGCTTCATAAATACATAATTCTATACAACTTTTATATACATATAAAAATAAGCTTTGGTTATACGCTAGAAAGGAATGACTATAATGAAATAAATAGGTTTAAATATTTACATTAAGATTTACCATGTAAAAGTAAATTAAATCCACAATGCTGCAGTTTTCACTTTTAATGATTCATTGCAGGATTTAAAAAAAAAAAAAATATTAGTTTTGATTCATTAGGTACTTTAGATGCTTATAGTAATACATTTAACATATTAAGTACAAGTTCATTCCTGATACCCATAGTGTCTACATATTTTAAACATATACAGCATTATTTTGTAATTTAATTCTAATATAGTATTTATATAATTAACTAATCTATGAAAAGAGAAGTAGGTGAATGTTGATAGTCATCTCCAAGATGAGCTTTGTTTCTATATAATAAATTCATCAATTTAAATTTCCCTTGTTTGTGAAAACAAGTAACTGGACAAAGCTATGTGATTATTTACATTAGAATTACAAATGAATTATTATTTAGCAAAGTATTCATCTCTCCAAAGAATGAAATATTGCTTGAAAGGAACTTAATTAATATGGCTGAACATGACTTTAGTTAATAAAACGGGAATAAGATTAATTTATGTATTGATATACGAAAATTGCTGGTTGCAAAGAAGAAAATAAAATTTAGAATAAAAATCAGGCAAGTGTTAAGTGGAAATACACTCAAGATGGAGGGTCGTTGTTCTAATATTTTAAGAAGGTACTTAGCATTTTTTTTCTAATATTGACACTTCATTTAAAAACCTTAAAAGGATGTCAGATAAAAAGGTTCCTCAAAGAAATGTCTTAATTATATCATTAAATTTAGTAATATATAAATTTCATAAAGATCCTTTAGAATACACCTCTAGAGATTTTAGTGGGGAGACTGAGTCATTCAGTATTCACAGAGTTGTTCTTAACCTTGTGAATTAATAATTAAATTTAAATTCTTCTATATCCTAAAAAGTGGAGAAACTTCCAGTTTAGCATAAAAGAGATATTATGTAAGTTTTTCAAGATTGCTACTATAACTGAAGAGGCAATGTCTTAGTACCAACTAATATTTACATTTGAGAACAATATTTATATGGATATTTGGTGTAATGATTTAAGCCTTTTTCACAGGAAATCGAGTTTTTTTTATGACCTAGCTGCATATATATATATATATATATATTAGAGGGAAACCACTTTTGGAACTAGTTCAGCCATGCATAAACATATTTTGTAATACATTTACATACAATGTGTTAGAGCCTATATTCTAAAAACATTTATAGAGGGGAAAGTGAAAAAACACCACAGCTGTAACAAAAATAAAAATTTATATAAATTAATGATACTGAAGGGTTTTTAACTATGATACATTTCTGCGTTGTACATTGCTCGGGCTAGGCGGAGTTGGAAGTCTTTATAGAGAAGCTTGCCCCCAAGTGGAACTCGATCGAGGAACATAGAGACAGTCATGAGGCAAAGCGCTTTCCCATTCATGATGAATCTATCGGTTGGGATGGTCGGTAGCTGGTGCATAGTTCCCATGTGCTCGAGCCAAGTAGCAACGTCGTTTCTTGTCCAGTATCTGGGATCTGAGAAAAAATAATTTCCATTACATGAAGCATTGATATAATTTTAATAGACATTTGATTGTCTTTTAATCTAAATAAAATTAATCCAAAAAGGTTTTTTCAAAAGTATATTTACACCTTATCCTAAGTGAGACCAATAAAAGTATTTAAGGCACTTAAAAAAGAGATCTTCAGGACCCACTAACCCTCTTTTTGTTTTAGAGCATCTACAGGTCCCACCAACCCTCTTTAATGTTTTAGAGCATCTTCAGGAACCACCAACACCATTTATTGTTGTCTCAAATCAATAACGAGAGTTGATGAGACCTGAATATCTCTTTTTTTAGTGCCTTAGATATTTTCAAACTTTAAAGCAGTTTATATTGGTTTTTAATGGAATAATTTGAATATATGTGGGAAGTTTTCATACAGATGCGTTTATGAGAACATGAAATATATAGATCACTTTTAATAAAGAGGAATGAAAGTAAAGTGTTTTTTTAAAAATTTGACCTACTAAGTATGTATGTTTATATTAACATTAATAAAAAAATAAATAATAGTGAGTTAAGACTTCTCTTCATGTGGTTTTAAATCACTCCCTGCTACTATTAGTCATATATTTTTAAAAATTCTATTTTTTTATTGATTAATAGCTGAATTTATTCTGTTTGGCTCTATTTTCCCAAAAGTGTTAATTGTATTTTAGTCCTTTTGATGAATTGACAAAATTGATTAATCAATTAAATAGAGAATACAACATACAGTCATCCTAAAGGTTATTAATAAAATAGGTTATGTACTAGCCTAGGTAGGGTTAATGAAATTTTGGCTGATTACAAAAACTTTATATTCAGAACAGGACCATCTTCAACCTGAAAGTTCTCTTCGAGCCATGAAGGACTCAGTCATGTTTTTATACTCAGGGCATCCAATAAATAAATTGTTTGTGAAACAAGCAAAAACCTCATTTGCCTCAATTTAATAAAAAATTAGAATGTGAAATTTGATTTTCATTTTAGTTATTAACCAGTCTATGATTTATTTATTAATATAATTTTCTTTGGAAAGTAAATTTTATGATTTAATTAAAAAAAATGATTGTAAGTATCAGTGTCTTAAATCTAAGTTTATCAATTAGCAATATTAGGAAGTAATATTACTGTATTATTATTATGTACGATTCATACTCATTGAAATCTGAGAATGATTACACTTTTGTTGTTCGAGCTAGACACACTAAACATTTTTAGGTTGTAGACAAATCTTTGTACAATGATGAAATATTTAAAAAATAACATTAATAAATGCATACCTTGTGGAATATTCGGTTCCATATCTGCAGTAGGGTACCATTGTGTATAATTAGGGCTGGCTAACAGTTCTGTCTGCATTGCTTTCTGCAAAGAAAAAGTAGATATTAAAGCTAGAATCCCAGAAGCAGACTGAAAGAGGGGTTGGAACAGAAAGTCTACAAATCAATACTGCAGGGGAGAGGGGATGCTTGGACCAGGACTACCAAAACTCAATAATTTTCAACATTACTCTTGTTTTTGCGTGCATGAATATTAACTATACTTATAGTTAGAATACTTCTAAAAGAAGTACAATGGATCATTTACAATTAAACTTTGTCCATATTTCAAAAGAGCCTGTTATTTATTTTAATTAAAACCATTGCCATAAAAGTCCTGATTAAATTAAACTTTGGAGTCTCTGATAATTGTGAAGTTTTTAAACAAAACCAAGAAAATAATTACCTGTATAATACATAAGGCCTATTGGCTAACAACTTTTTTAAACTAAATCTTCAGATAATATCAAGTGAAATACATAACATTTTAATTGTAATATTAAATCTTTAATAAAAAATATTGGCTAACCGACTGTTTTTTGTAATAAATTGGGTGGGGAAAATTTTTGTTTGGTCTTTAACAAAATCAATTTTTTATGGAAAACTAAAGATGAAGTTCGGTAATGGCTGATTTGGACCTGAAGGTGCGTGAGGTGAGCTTATAAGGGGCAGGAATTATCTCCCTTTGTTATACTTAGAATCAAAAACTTTATCCAATCTCATTGCAAATATAATTGTCTATACTTATTGTTTTGTACATGTTTCTCGTGGATGGGATATTAAGCAAGTTTTTTTTTTTTTTTTTGTGTATATCTTTTGGCTTCTTTTTCACTTTGACTAACGGAGTCAATAAGTGTCACACGTCCGTTGCGCCTCAAGTAATATGTAAACCTTGGCCTTAATAGACTCACGATACAACTCGAGGAAACTGATGAAGCTCGTACTAAGAAGTCCCCTAACGACACGCTTGAAGGAAATTTAGCGAGTACTGTAGTATATTTTATTCCTCTACTATCTAGTTTTGTTCTATTTGATATCATCTTCTTAATTTGTTGGTAGCACCAGTAAATAAATAACATTCTTCTTGTCCTTTTAATTGTCTTCATTTTGCCATGCATATTGCTAACGGTATTACCACGTTGAATACACCGGTTTTCGTCCATCCATATTTTGTGGTTAAATAGCCGCCTCTTCAGGGAAATCTGCTATTTGGTTGTACTCTTGACGCGATTTTCGAAATAATAAATATATACACTTGTCTGTAACCATTCTAGCGCTCGCATGCGCTCAACATGTGAGCGTTTCAAATAAAACTAAAGATTACGTTCGTTAACGGCTGAAATTGGCCCAGGGGAAAAAATCAAAAACTTCAAATATCTTGATGACTATAAATCGAATCAAAAAATCATATATATCTAATCTTGTTGTAAATTTAATTTTCTACAATCGTTGTTTTATGACCTTTTTTTTCTTCCTTGAATATTTAAGAAGAAAAGGAGATTTGCATTTTTTAATTTTCAAACTTCAGTAAAACCATACTATTAGTCATCACACGGTAATAATAAGCCAACATATCATGAAACAGATTTAAAGGGGAATAATTTTATTTATTTACTGACCCTGCCAACAAATAAAGAATATATATTACTGTAATCAATAGAATTCGGTGTAACATTTGGTAGATGTGTCCTATTTGAAGCCATAGTTTGTCAATTATCGCCGCGATGTCTTGTATATCAAGATTGCGCTTCGAGAGTCCATCGTGTGTACCTGAAAACTAAATGGTAGAGTACTGGACTAGAAATCCAGAATGGTAAGATTCAACTCGCGGCTGAGTCGACAACTTTTTTTTATCTCAATGAAAAAATAATTAAATTAAGTGATTCCAGATTCGAGCTTGAAATAGCGCCACATCCCCTGACAAAGGAAAACAAACCAATAACCTTTCTCTTTTATGTTTTCTGGTTTTCTTTAATAAGTATTTGAAGAGAGCTTGAATGAAGTAGAGCTAAAGAACTGAATGATTCATTCATCGTTTTCATATCATACATAAAGTTCTGAACTGGACATTTTCCTTATAGATTTAATAATGAAACTGTTAAATTGTTTTGAATGAAGGAGCTAGCCAGTTCAATGGTTCATTCAATACTTTGCAAGTGTTTCATGAAGGGGGGGGGAAGGGAAATACCAATTCCCATTCTTCATGACTGATAAAGAGAGAAAAAAAAGGGATTCTTGTTGAAAATAACATTGTTTACAAAGTTTGTTTTGGTAAATGTCAAATTTCAGATTTAAACGGAATTATCGGCTGTTTCGTTCACTGACCTCATTCATTGACCAGTAGAACAGATCGATCCCCAATAGAAGAGTTGAGCCTGAGAATGAATGTCGTGTGAAATAGGTGTTGACAGTTGGCTGTCAGGTAACGGGCAGGGTGTAGGACCGTTGGCCGCCTCTACTTTCCTCAGCATAATTAGAGGTATTTATTTAACACTTATAACTGTAGTAATGTCAATACAGTGCCATTCCTTCTTAGCCAGCTGATAGAGTGTTCCCAATACTGGTTTCTCGCACACACACCTCTCTTCAACCTTGCAAACTTACTTTTACCATTTAGAAAACTGACCATATAACCAGATTTCCTTTCAGGGAAATCAGCTATTTAATATGAGGTTATACTCGTGACACGATTTTCGAAAAATTTCTTCAAAGTCCATCGAACCTACCTTTGAGACGATGAAAATGATGTCTGTTCAAAACTATATATATATATATATATATATATATATATATATATATATATATATATATATATATATATATATATATTTTTTATCGCCCTCGATGCCAAACTCGATATTTAAACATTTTATACAAAACTAAAGATGATGTTCGTTCATGGCTAAATTGGATCAGTGGGAGGGAGGGGGTGGCGTATTGAGAGGGGAATTTCGGAAATTCAAAATATCTCTGTTATTATAGTTTCGATAGAAAAAGTTTATAGAAACAATCTTATTGGTAATGTAATTAACTTTAAATGTTGCTATATACTTGTTTTCTCATTCTTGAACACTTTTTACTTTTCAGCCTTGAAAAGATTTGTGTTAGTTACAGAACCAATCATGTTAAACTTGTGATGCTTTACAACTGTTGTATGCATTTTTCGTAACCCAAATATTAAAGCTAGTTATTCGCACTTTCACGTTTTCATTCTTCAGTAAACCCCCACTTCTAAACATCGGATTTTTATTTGGAAGTAAAGAATATATGGTCAGATGAGATCAGTAGTGTGCCATTCCAGCAGATGGGAAATGTTTTTAGTTTACGCAGCCACTGTGTCACGGACTTTCCTTAGTTTTCAACATTAAATAAAAGAGTTGTTACTCTGTGCACTTTATCCATACTGTGGAAAGTATCAACGCTTTCTTTATATCGGGTTCTTGCAAACGGGTAAAAACGTAGGTAAAATTATAAATCCTTCGAATATCTAATCTGCATATAAAATTTAGTATTGGTCTGTAATGCGTTAAATTTAATATTTTATAGGTCGCAAAACCATATTCTTATTAATCATTGTTGTTGTATAAACTAATGATAAAGCATCCAAAACCTATGACCCGAGGGTAGAGTACACTACATCTGTTGACTGCAACTGCCGTTTCTAGCTTAGATTACATAGAGGTATAAAAAATAAACCTCTTCGGCTTGTATATTTCCTCTCCATTCCTTGCCCTCTACAAAGAGCTAGAAAAACAACCCCAGAACAAATACCGCCAAACGGGCAAGATAAAAAAATTAAGTTGGAACAGATGCTATCCAATTAGGGGCCCGGAAAACAATTTGATTCAGGCACATAGTTTGGGGAACTAAGTATTTTGTCATTCTCAAGGAGTAAGAACAGTAAATCTTTCTTTAACAAATTAATAAGTTCTTTTATATTTTTTTTGGTTGGTTTTTCTGAACTTGTTAGCAGTTTCTTATCTCTTTCGGATATCTCTAATAGAAACCCCTAGAATTGTAGACTCTATTAACCCATCACTTCTTCAATCTTAGTCGCAATAATTGCCATGTTTTAGAAAGCTTCTTGAAACTCAATAGCAACGCTGTTTACCAAAATAGAACAAAAGGTGGTATGTAGCGCATGTATGGGTAGATCTTAATTCACGTAGTAAATCTAGGGCCTAGTTTTCGATTCCTCTTGCGAGCAATAGGAATTTCTTTAAAGAAGATCTCACTAAATCAAATCTTTAGTTCACTCTGGTTGGAAAGAGAAGTAACCTGTGGGTAACCCATCCTGTTTAGCCGCAGTATCGTAGTGCTTTTAAAGAAAACAGATAATTCCATAAACCATTATTGCAAAACTAAATTCAAACACAGATTGTAGTGGTAACCGACAGAAGAGTAAATAATTTCGAATTAACATAAAGACGTACAAAAATATTCTAGGATAAAATAATTATGGACCATTGGAGGATGGGACCAAGAGGATCACATGTAAGAAAGATGACATTTAAGAAAATCTTTGATTCTAGTTGTTTCTAAGGCTTTAAAGAAGCCAAATTGTTTTAATTATATTGTTCTTTTCGACGGAACTCGCATACAATAAACTCTTCTTATTTTTATTTATCTCGGAGACTAAACAAGATGTATCATTTCTAGAGAATTTTTAATTTCTGAAATTGGGTATCTATATTAGTTGTGAGTAATTTACTAGACTTTTCCTTTTGATGAATTGCTCTTTGTGTGGGGCAAGGCTGGTGGAAGGTACATTGAAGATTTAGTTTGCTTGCTTATCCTATGTCATCGACCCTCCCTGTGTTGATCAGTTATCAGTAAGCAGGAAAGAATGTCTCTCTTACAATTTTGGACTGAAGTAGAGTCCTCCCGTTCTTTCTTATTCCTAGTCTCACCGCAGAAATCGAAGTGGAACCATGGTATTTCTTTTTGGCCCTCTCCTCTTCCCTTGCTCGTGCGGATTTCCTGATCATTGTAGACTGTAAGTACAACAACTAACATGCCTTGGCTAAGACGATACGGAAGGCCCCCGCTCTTTCATCTTGACTTAGGTCTCATTGTCTACCGGTGGAAGAATGAAGACAGACATCTATAAAGGGCTCTTCCCCCGCCGTTTGAATTCAGGCCCGTAGGGTTCCCATGTCAAGTGGCAGGAAATGCGCTGCCCTAGCATTCCCTCTGTTAATTGTACCTAGGGGATTATTTCCCTGTGTCAGTATCCTGTGTATTATTTGCCCAGTTCCAATGTCCCCGTCCGGCTTCCTCCGCTTTACAGAACACTTCCTGCACATTGTTGACCCCATTTTTTTTTTGTGATACATCCTATATGGCAGAAAGGGAGAATCGGAAAAAGAGCTGCAAGTGTCATTACTTCCTCAACTGTGTTTGTTTAATTCAATATTATGAAATTTTTAAGTCAACACAACAACAAAAAAATCCTTTTTTAATTACTTGTACGAAGTAAAAAATCGCAAAATTTGTCGGTTTTCTTATTTCAACGGAATTACTCGTTTTGACCATCTCTGAACTAATTTTGACTAGTTTTGGCGCCACGATTGTACACATGTATCTCGCATAATTCAAAAATGGCTAGTCTTAGAATGTTGAAATTTCATATTTAGTACTGTTGAACGTTGTGTTGCGCGTTTCCTCATTTAATCAACATCGACTTAAGGGGAGGGGGTGGAAGCTAGTGTTCTATTGACGGCAATAAAAAAATTTGCAAATTTTGCAAGAGTCCTTCAGTTCTTTAGCACTCATTCATTCAAATTCTGTTCGAATACTCGGTGATCTCTGGGGGCACACACACATTAATTTTATATATATATATATATATATATATATATATATATATATATAGAGAGAGAGAGAGAGAGAGAGAGAGAGAGAGAGAGAGGAAAAGACATTATTTTTGACTCCTTAAAGAGAGGCCGAAAGGAGTCTCTCGACTTCCTGTTGAATACATTATTGCAGCCATTCCCAATTTCAATGTTAAAAATATTAAAAGATGATTTATGAGTTACCCCAATCTATAACCCCATATGTTAACAGATTATGGAAATAACCTTAGTTTGTCGTACCGACAATTGGACGGACAATTATTGTCCAAAAGTATCGGAAGGGCCGGATAATGGAGATGTCAGGAGAGCTAGTCGTCATCAAGATGATTGCATTTTAACAGCGGATGCTGTAATAGGCGACGATTCTGCTTTGCTCGTGCACGCCACTCTGCATTAGGAAGCCGCAGTTTGCCGCGCGAATCTTTTCTCCATTATTCAACTGACAGATTTCTGCTAGTTTTTGTTAATGCAAGGTGTCATTAGTGTTGCCCAAATTTTACTTAAGGTCGGAATTGTTGACACATTACTCATTCATTGGTTTAAGGTTTTATGTTTTTGTCGGCTGTAATTTTAATTCATATCAGGTAACTTCTGTTTTTAAGATGAGATAATAAAAGGCCTTATACAATTTCCATCTGCTGGAGTACCAGGCTGATCTCATCCCTCATTTAATTATCTATTTCTCTCTTAATAAAAAGCTTATGTAAATATTGCCTGGAATTTAATCAGGAAATGAGGTGCTTATTGATATAATCCCTTTATATGGAAATCACACTTTCCGATAATTAACCGAAGTATGAACACTAAAATACTTCGAATAACTCGGCTCTAGACAGAGAAAAAAAATGAAGAAACTAACATAATTTGAAAATAAACAATAATTAAACAATAAATTGGGGATGGTTTATTGGTAATATTTACACAACGCTCTAGTATATATCTTTTATTTTTCCAATGGCTGATTGGGAGTGGGGGAGGACGAGAAGTCAAGAATCTTAATGTGGGTTTTAAAGAAATTGAAAAGCTGATTCAAAAGTTTTTATCAATATTAGTGAATCTGTCAGTGATTATAATTTTAACATTACGTAACGATGCCAACATGTCTCATTACTCGAAGTTCTTAGGTTTTTGTTTGTTTTATACTTGTTTTTCTCAGATAATTTGACATTAAAATCCAATCAGCGCCTGCATAATAGCTAATTCTAGTACTAATGAAAAAAAAAATTATATCCAGGAATATTTTATCATCTGGAAGAGAAAGTACGTTATGCTTCGCTTTCACTATCTCCCTCTAATGGACTATTATACCGAGAAGAACTTTCTTTTAAACCGATATGGATCACTCTGCGACTTATAATAGAAAGATAAGAATCACATATTATTTTTTCCTTTTTGATTTTGTTTTCTTAAAACATTTTTCTGGGTAAACAGTTTTCTTTTAGGTTTAACTGTTTATAAGTTCGTCTGATTTCAGTGACTTTGTCGTTCCCGAGAATAGTAGCATTAGTGTATATGTATTTCATCTTAAACTAAAGAACTCTTAAGTAGCCGTAATAATTCAAAAGTATCAATTACGATAATTTAATAGGCAGTTGTCCTGTGTTACTATTTTAATGTGATTAACTCAGGATATGACGTGAACGTAAAAATGCGAGCAAAAACACAGATCTACAGCAAGTTTCACGGTAAATATTATTGCCAATTTTCTCTACACTTTGCTCGACTGAAGCAGTGATAACTGAATAACTTCATTCATACAACAGCTAATTTAAACGTCCAATAATAACTATAATATCCTTTCCACATCACATACTCATAAATTTTGCATTAAAGAACTTAATGTATTTAATGAAATGGATGAATGAGTCCTTCAGTTCTTTAGCACCCATTCATTCAAATTCTGTTCGAATACTCGGAGGCATATATATATATATATATATATATATATATATATATATATATATATATATATATATATATATATATATATAAGGAAAAGGCATTGAGTGGCCGAAAGGAGTCTCTCGACTTTCTGTTGAATATAAACTTTATTGCT